>JAPXFQ010001269.1:1200000-1800000 GCA_028564705.1 Apricaphanius iberus
AATAAATAATGTTTTTTTTCTTGTTTTTTTTTGATAACTTGTCCATTTTGTATAAACAACATTGGTTTAGCATCTAAGTTTAGGAGCATTTTTCTCAATGATAGTTAGGTGGCTATAAAGAGTCAAATTCACAGATGAATAAAAAGTCGTCCAACGAAAACCTGAAAAAAAAAAATACATATTTTTTTAACAAGGCTATGTTACTTCTTAAAAAATAACCCACGTTTGGTAGAATAGAAGCTCAGACCAAACGCATTTCAGATGATTCGAAAATGTTGATTTCAATCAAATACAAAATGACCAAAATCAAGATTTTTGCATTAGCAATGGATGAAACTGTGTGTTGCTAACCTCTATCCAGCTGGCAGGCAGTCTCATAATTCTCCATGATTGCTTTGACCTGATCTTTTTTTAGCGGAGGGTACAGCACCTCGTTCAGCCTGGAGTCTCGCTGCGTGGTGTTGATGAATTCTGTGAACTGATCCAGTGAGATGAAGGGTTTCCTCTTTGCGCCACTGAAGGAGAGAAAAAATACAGTACCAGTGAGAAGCAACTCCAAAAATCTCATGTAAAAGCATAGAGGTTTTAGGAGGTAAAAAAAAAAGGTGATCTTGAGAAATTAAAAGCACAAATACCATTTCTCCAAGATGCTCTGTATTTCAGTTCGGGCAGACAAGTTGTCGATGAACTTTAAAAAAGCCTCCCATGTGAAATCATCCGCTTTTACACCTTCTGACTGCAGAAAGAGAGGATTTGTTAAATATTGATGATTCGAAAATGTTGATTTCAATCAAATACAAAATGACCAAAATCAAGATTTTTGCATTAGCAATGGATGAAACTGTGTGTTGCTAACCTCTATCCAGCTGGCAGGCAGTCTCATAATTCTCCATGATTGCTTTGACCTGATCTTTTTTTAGCGGAGGGTACAGCACCTCGTTCAGCCTGGAGTCTCGCTGCGTGGTGTTGATGAATTCTGTGAACTGATCCAGTGAGATGAAGGGTTTCCTCTTTGCGCCACTGAAGGAGAGAAAAAATACAGTACCAGTGAGAAGCAACTCCAAAAATCTCATGTAAAAGCATAGAGGTTTTAGGAGGTAAAAAAAAAAGGTGATCTTGAGAAATTAAAAGCACAAATACCATTTCTCCAAGATGCTCTGTATTTCAGTTCGGGCAGACAAGTTGTCGATGAACTTTAAAAAAGCCTCCCATGTGAAATCATCCGCTTTTACACCTTCTGACTGCAGAAAGAGAGGATTTGGTTGGAAGATTCAGTCACAGAACCCTTTCCCCCTTCCTGTCGAAACATTTCTGCTTCACAGAACTTAGAATTTACAAAATTATTTTAATTTAATAAATGTTGGCTAGGGAAACCAGAGGGAAACGTCTAGTAAAGATTTTTTTTTCTTCTTAATTTTGGCAAGAGCAGATGTTTAGACACAATTTCTTAATAATTGGCCGAACTGGCTTAAATCATATTACCTCGTTGGGTAGGGAAGGATAATCTGGAGTCTGTTGTGAATTATTAAAAGCAGAATATAACATTACAGAAAATAGCTGACATATTGAATGTGTTAAAACATGATTTAGAAAGGATGTAAAATATTTATAAACTAAATAATAACAGTTTCAAGTCTTTAAAATCTAAAGTTACATTAATACAGTATTTAAATGTACATGTCTTTTTTGTTTTTTATAGTTTCTACTATACTATAAGGCTATTTTTATACATTTAGACAAGACGGTATATAATAATATGACTCCATCTTAGACAAAAAAATTATTTATTTGTAATCATTAATAACTTGGTGTCAGGTGCGACATTGGTAGAACAAAAAGATTTGGGTGGCAAGTAAATATCAAATACACTAATGTTCTTCAAAATGGTAAAAGTAATATTAGTTTAACATTAGTTTAGTGTAACATTAGTTTAAATAAATCATTAAATAATTAGCACTACATTTTAAAAGATAAAACCTTCATTCCATTGCATAATTTAACCACCAAAAAGAGATTTAATAACTTTATATTGTAGGCTGGGTGTGGTGAGGCAGAGAATAGCAGCCGAATACCAGCCCCCGCAGTGTCTCATCACCTGGATTGTCCAATCATTTGATCAAGCTAAAATAAGCCTCATTGAGCCTGCCACGGAGCAGGATCATCCAAGAGAATAAGTTACCATAGTGGCTGAGCTGGGCTTCAGGTCACCCTAGTTTGTGGAGACGAATCTAGGGAAATTGAGTCAGAATTGTCAAGTAAGCCTGGCTTTCAGAGTTAGCTATATTTGTGGAATAAGCCTCAGAACTTTTTCATTAAAAAAAAAAAAATTAGCTTGTTCTTTAAATGCTTAGTAACAGAAAAATGAGGAAAAGCTGATACAATCTTCAAAATTTTGATGTCTCAATGTAATCTCCAGTATAACCAGGAGGTGGCACTATAGTAAAGCGGCAAACGCCATACCATCCTGTCTGCCATGTTTCTAGTTTTTAAATCAAGAAAACCAAGTTTTGTGACTTTAAAAGGAGTTTTAGAACAGACTGCAGTGATTATTCAGCACATACGAAAGCTGGATTCTACCGACAATGTGCAGCGGTGAGATACTGTAAGGAGCGGAAACACGGTGGAGGAGCGATTTCCAAACATTTTTCAGCTTTCTACCCACACAGTAACAGAAAGATACATGCAACTCTCCAGCTGTTACTGGTCGAACTACACGAGTTTAGCTAAACTTCTAGTAAACAGTGGCGAACAAACAACCTGAATGACAAGCTACATTAAATTGACCTTTGGGAGTCTCATCAGAGCAACAGGCAGGGGCTTACATGAGGTACTGCACATGAGGGGTTGTGATGTCGGAAAAATTTGATCAGGAAGTATTCAAATAGTTTTCTACATTTAAGGACACAAAAAGTGTTATTTGAAGTAAAACTGAAAAAATATGATGTTACCATAAGAAATAAGTATTCAAATATTTAACAGCATTCTGACTTATGATGTTACAAACTTGTTCTCCATTCTAGAAATTTTTTTTTTTGCCTTTAAATAAAACTCCCCTGACATTTACTTATATGTATCTTTTATCTTAGGCTATAGGGTGCAGACTTGTTACAAAGGATCAGAAATTTCTCATTATACATTATATCAGTCCAAAGCATATAATACTAAACAGCTATAACATTCTTGAAAAAGTCTGTATGATGTATAACATAAAAAATTATAATAATCTTCCCAGCTTTTACAAACACAAATTTCTAGACTTGTCAACCTGTTTTATAACACTTAGGGCAGTTTAGCGCAAAAAACAAAAGCTTCAAGCTCTAGTGAGCCTCCAACTCAACATAGTGAAAACAGGCTGCTTTCTCACTGTTTATGCATCTGGAGAACCTTAGATATGCTCCATTTAAGTATCTGTAATTCTCAGACTTCTTGTTAAATAAAACTTAAACTGTCCCACACAAAAAAAAGACTGTTTATGGCAAAGTTTGTCACAGGTTTATGTTTAATGCTGTCAGGAATAAAATGAAACGTCAATGCTTTGTTTGGCATCTGAACCAGAAACAGGCTTGAGACGACAGAGGGTAGATGCAAAGAAATATGAAATTGTTCTTTTTTATAATGTATTTGAATTATTTTGCATTTACCTGAGAGTTGTTTGAAACTAAAAAAAGCATAATAAAAACATGCAGCACTTGTATAATGGTGTGTTCACATGTTCACACACACAATACGTCACGGCCCAGAACATGAATACACAGGAAGTCTATGGTTGAGGCCGTCAGAGTCTCCGCGGTGCTTTGTGTGCTTTGGCCGTGGCGATTTTTTTAAAGATTTGGCGCTTTTCAATCTTCAAAACCGCAAAAGCCAGCAAAGCGGAAGTTGAGCTAGCTGACGTTTCTATGCCGTCCTAAGCGTCAACCAATCAGAGCGTCTCACTGTAGCGATGTCGCCCGACGCCAACGTTGTTTAGCAAGCCACAAACCGCCATTGTTTAAAACATCCGGCAGAAAAAGACTGCCGGATGCGCTTGGCGAGCTGCAGCCTTAAAAATGTGCAGCCTTCAACTATTGACTTTGGGAGCGCTTTTGACGGCAACAAAGCATTCGTTGTGAACGTACCATAAAATGAAACATCTAGTAATAAATATTTTTAGTTTTCAGCTCATTCAGTATTTACCATATATGTTACTTTTCCTGTGTTTTAATGGTGTGTTGAGAAGAGACCTGCATGCAATACCAACCGGTTTGTCCCATTTCTATGTATGAAATGTTGATGTTTGTATGAATATCTCTCAGCTAATGATGAGAGACTGGGTTTCATGATTACCTTGTTATTACAGACGAAGGGCTCCAGAGAAATATCCACTTTCTTCTTATCAGAGAACATCTTCTGAAAACTAAAAGGCAAAACCTTTTTTACCATTCGGACCAATTTTTATTCAAAATAGTACATTTCTGCTTGCCTTCTTACAGATTAAAAATTAAAGTACCAGAGATAACATGAATAAATCCAAAATAGTCTTGAGGTTGTCGGTCAGGTTCTGTTAAATTGACTTCCCGATTCCACAGCTCTGGCTGGTAGTGATAATGCCTGGGTCTAAATGGTCCAATTTAACAGTAGGCACATATCTTGAAAGCTGCTTTTAATATTTACTCAGGTTACCTTTGATGCAAAACATGTATATCTTAAAACAGTAAGATGTGTTGGTATATGTTTTAGGGGGGGATTTTTCACACAGAACAGTGAGCTCTAATTAAGAGCATGATGACAGACGAAACACAGAAAAACGTCCACATTTTGAAGACCAAAGAGAGTACAAGGGGAAAACAATGTTGAGGTGGGTGCGTTAAAAGGTGGCTAAAGATGCTTTTGCTTACCACTTCACAGGAATTTTCCCATCCGCATTGGCATAAAGTTGTAGTCTAGTGTACCTGAAACAGAACAGAGTGTTACCTAGAAATCTAATCTCCTTCACAGCTTTTTTTTTTTTAGACAGACAGACAGAAATCCAACAATGAAATATTCTGGAAATAGAAGAATGATTCAGTTATCCATACTTTTCCAGACCTTTAGAAACCGGCAGTGCAGGAAGCTGTAAAAAACCTTCAGTAAATTAAAGTAAGTACACTAATCTGGTCTTACGCTTTGAGAAGGAAGCTGTTCCTGGATCCATTCACGGCGAGTATGTTTGTAGCCATGGAGTAGAGGTGGTGTGCCCAAAGCTGAAAACAAACACACACACACACACACACACACACACACACACACACACAAGGCCTAAGCAGCTGATTTTAAGTCTCAACTCGAAGACAGAGCTGCTCTAAAACAGAAGTTGCTCCCTGGTTTTAACTAGTAAAAACGTGGTAGAATGTGGAGAAACAGCAAGGATGCTGGGCTACAGGATTACCTGTGCATCTAGCTCTTTCATGGCACTGAAGCACCAGAACGAGACGTTCACCAGGTCCTGTCCGTAGACAACGGTCAGCAGAAATAGTTTTCCGTCTTTAGTAAAGGACACTTTTGTAGGATCCTGAGAAAACAAAAGAATGTACTGCATGAAGCTTTGCGCTCTAAACTAATTACCTAAATGATTCCTCCTATTAAGACCACCGACTCCCTCTGGTAACCTGCATCTGTCTGTCAGTTAAGGATCACTCTTCCTCAGTCGTTTCTCAGGTTACAGAGCAGGGTTGAAAGGAACAATATTATGAAGAATAGCTACAAGATTCCAAACTTTTGTCACATATACATTTATTTATTGCACTAATTTAACTCAAACAATGAAGCTCATCCTACAAAGACTGCTGCGGATATCCCCGCTTTTTCAATGTCACTTTTTCCTTGAACTAAGCATTCTATGAATATGCTAAGATACAGAGCTCTCTGAGCAACCAGCTTCTATATCAGAAAAGGTGGAGAAATCCTTTCTTAATTGTTCAAAATGAACAGAAATTTAAATATAAATCTGTGTTTACAATCTATGTGATATACCAGTTCAAATTGACTTGCTGAAATACATAATTATATTTTCATTTAGAGGAACTGGACTGTTGCTTTACAGCAGATTTACAAAAAAGTAGCCATTTAAAAAAAAAAATTCACAACTAATCTAAGCTGATACGGATGAATTGATAATGTTGTACTTCAGTAACTACAAATGACAGACTGATGCAAAGATACTGCTGGTTAACCATGCCAGGTATTCAAATCCGTGGCCCTGCAGGACACAATTGGACCAAGTCCACAAAACACATGTAGACCGGTTGGGCGAACTCCCACACACCCTCCAGTACCCTGCTGAGGGTGTAGATCTGGTTCAGTGTTCCACGGCCAGGACGAAAACCGGATTGTTACTCCTGAATCCGAGGTTCAACTATCCGTCGGACCCTCCTCTCCAGAACCCCTGAATAGACCTTACCAGGGAGGCTCAGGAGTGTGATCCCCCTATAGTTGTACTTTTTAAAGAGGGGGACCACCACCTCGGTCTGCCAATCCAAGGGAACTGTTAATTTTGTAACTACTTATCGATATTTGATTGCCATTTTTATCTTTAACCCTCATGGCACATGACCAAATAGCTACTTAAATAACAGTTTTTACGATTAAAGGTTTATCACTGAGAAACTGTGTAATACTTGTTTTCTTTGAAATGTGATAGGTCACTTTGGGTTGAATATACACGTTGAGTGTGAACATTTTCTCCACCCTCCCCCTTGCCCGCATTAGCCAAAGAAAGGAAATAGACGGGAACGAGTGAGTCAAATAAAGCTAGTCCCTTCTACGTCACAGGAAAAATTAGTATTCACTGTGTCTTGCCAACCTTGGTTGTATTGATTTGGAGGCCAGGAGAGAGCCGAGTGTGTTAGTAAAAGCTAACTGTTAGCAACTCCACAACATGGCAGCAGCGCTGCAACCAATCAGAGTGTCTCACTGTAGAAGACGTCACTCGACAGCAACATTGTCTAGCCAAACAAAATCTGCTAGTGTTTAAAAACATCCGCCAGAGAAAGGTCCACCCGCTCGCTTTGCAAGCCTCAGCTTAAAAAAGTTAAGGCGTCAAACTAGTCTAGCTTTGTGAGTCTTTGTTTTATACAAAGTGTGCGGTGTGAACACACCATTATTCTAAAAACCAATAAATGAGACCATCAGGAATTTTTGTGAGGAAAAAAATCCACCACAAAAATAAAAAAAAATTTTATTCTAATATATGCCTATGTATTTTTCTAGATCTGAGCCCGGGATAGTCCACAAATTAGCAGGAATATCTAGTCGGATCAGTGATTTTATTCTTGTGCAAAATCTTTAAGAAATCGTTCAAATCTGAGAAGATTCATCTAATATGTATATTCAAAGAATGTCTCACCTCGTGAAAAAACAACAAGATGCATTTCAACACTGGTTTAAAAGGCATTTAAAAGAAAGGAAGGAGAAAAAAACATGAATAAAAAATTCTTTCAAAACTGCAAAAACTGGCTAAATAGGCTTAAAAATGCTGTGACAATGTACGAAAAAAAAATATTTTAAGAAATTCAATGAGCTGAGATTTTATACCTTTATATTTTTTATCTCTTCATTATGACGCAAGCTAAACAAACAACTTACTGAGATGATAAAGTGATTCTGTTAAACTTTTAAAGCCAGCCTTTAGTCTTTCCGAGGCTTTCATCTCGATGTTTGGCAGCCACAATAACTACACTACTACAGTGTGTTTGGTATCCAAATGAAGGCAAATCAAAACAGTAAAGTTATGGGAGCATACATCAAAAACAGTGTCATTAAGGATCATAAAATGCTCTGCAAAGCATGTCCACCATCTGCTCAGCGTGGCACTCCTCTTATTTGATCAAAGGTAATAAATCCTCTTTAAAGCTGTAAAGTTATATATGAATAAAATATCAAATATATTTTTGACTATGGGCAAATACAAACTTACTAATATGCTGATTATATAATAAAATGTTTTATATCTAGAACTACAAATGTCTACATTAAAGATTCATTTCTAGAAGCTACTTTAGAAGGAGGAGATTAGGGAAAGAAAATTACCCTGACTTATTAAAGCTGTTTGAATTTGCTCATAGCTGTGAGGCGCTCTACTAAATATTTACATAAAGAGCACGAAGCAGCAATGAATAAACAAATGAATGCACAACGTATGAAACCCAAACATCCATGCAGGAAACACTGTATACAGTCAAATTTTTGTTTTGTTAACTAAACTAGAATTCCCCTCTTTTAATCATAGGGTTTTGTGCATCTTGTTTGAGGCTGCAAAAAATACATTTTAAAAACTTCCATTTTACTGTACTTATTTCTTCGACAAAATAACAGCCCACAGCAACAACGTAAGTTAACAAATTCAAAAGTTTTAAACAGTTTTAAACAATAGGCCTACACTTTTTTTTGCCAATCACTTACATCGTTTGAAACGCAAGCAGAGTTAGAGGTTACATTGTCACATAAGCCTTAGTAATATAAAATTACTTTAAATGTAATTTTAACAGATTAAAACTCTAAAATGTGACCAGCTCGGATTGGGTTGCCACTAGAAGAACATATCTGCTTTTATTTTAGTGCTAGATTCCAAGATCCACCCTGGGCCCCTTTTAACCCCTCTTTATTAACCTCATGGATACGCCCCTGCTCAGCAGCACTGAACGTTTAGGAATAATAACTTATTAATCTCTCTAAAAACTCACAGGAGTCTCTTGGTCAAGAGAAAATTACTGAGAAAGTATTTTTCCTTACTTTGATCTGAGGTCGGCTTAAACATTTTTTTAATCATTAAGAATTCGGTAGATTTGAAGAGTAATTGAAGCTACAGCTTCTGTTAGTCACATAAAGACTGTTCTGAAAACTTGCGGCAAGTCACTAATTATAGCAGATTGGTTTCCTCATCAGACATATTCAAACCATGTAGGTGACTTATTTTGGATTCAAACTGCGAATTTCAAAGGATTTTCATGTCATGAATGAGGAAACTGTACCCCAAAGCACCTTCCTTGGCTAAATGCAAATGAAACATGTTCTATTCTCGATCCCTCTCACATAAGTAAATTCGGGAGAATGGAGGCTCCAGGAGATTATCGGGAGGCGTACTGAAATTTGGGAGTCTCCTGGCAAAATCGGGAGGGTTGGCAAGTATGCGCCGAGGAAGCCAATGAGCTTGTCTTGGCAGTGACCAAATGACAGCTGGCCCGACCAATGAGCTTGGAGGAAAGGCTACAAGATGGCGGCTGGCCCGGGGCAAGGGATGCTGGGAGACTGAGTCCATATTATCTTTAATATCTACCTGACTGATGGATGGATGGATGGTCAGGTTGAGTTTATTTCATGTTAAATATTTTTATGTCCCTTTCTGACTTCAGAACGATAAACAGGCCTCCCTGTGTGATGAACTTTCTACACTTGCTCTCTTTTTACAGCAAACCTGAGCAATAACGGAAGTGACTCCTAGAGAATGTTGCCTGCTTGGCTGCATGCTGGGGACTAGGACAGCTGCAGAGTGGATTTCCTCCCAAAAACACAGTGGATTCCGTGATCGCCTGGCCCCAACGCGTCTCGCCTATCAGTGGCCACATCAAAGCGTTGGTTGGTTTACTCCCAATGATACTGATTTATCTTGGGTGCTTTTATCTTGTTTTTGTGGTCTTGGCATGCCCTGTACTGGGATAAGGGAGAAAATTCTGCTTTTAAATTCAAAATGAGGTTCTGCCTAAACAATTAAGAAATAGTCAAAATCTGGCTGCAAACCTGAACATGAAATCCCCGATCAAAGTATTTTACAGCACATTTAGAGGACGCTTTAATCCAGTTTAAAAGCCCTTCTTGCAGCACACACGTGCAGAGGCGTGTGTTGCTTCCCCTTGGATCACAGGATGGATGGCTGACAACATGCAGAGCCACAGACTGATGTGTTTGTGTTTTGCTCTATCCATGTATTATTTCCATACTCCCCTACAGATTTCTTCTGTTCCTTTCACCTTTACACACAAAAACTCTGAGTAGTTCTCATTGCTCCAAAAGCAGCCCCGCTGGAGAGGTGCCTAAAGTGACGGTCCAGATCCTCCCAGGAGCGACTGACCTACCAAAATAACTCTGAGGGCATTGATGTCTCTCATACAGGATGTCATAGAAGAACCCAAAACAACATGTAAAGCCTTCTAGGTCTCACTTGCTGTCGATCAAATAAATGTAAAAATATCTTGTTCATCACAGAGATGAATGACATTTTATCGTAACTCGTATCATCCAAGTATGTTCAAAAAGTTGTTAATGTGGATGCTGTTGGCGGAAGGGATCCCCAACATGTTCTGGAGACAACACCAGTGGCTAGCAAGCACTGCTAATCCACCTCATTTACTTTTGTCACTCCTCTTCAAATCTCTGCCTGGAGGTGAGAGCACATTACACCAGTTTTAAGATGATTGCATGTGCTACCTGTACGTTTTAGGATTGATTTTAAGGTTTTTTTAAAGGTCTTGGGTTTTCTTATCTTTCTGAACAGCCTTTACTACAGTATATGAACCCTCGCGATCTCTGTGCTCCTCTGGCAGCCATCTCATTGTCATCCCCAAAGTCAGGACACGCACTCATGGTGAGGCGTCTTTCCATTATTATGGCCCTCACCTCTGGAAGAGGCTGCCAGAGGACCTGAGGGCCGCAGAGAACGTTCATGTTTTTAAGAGCAGGCTCGAGACTCACCTTTTAGTTTAGCTTTTAACTAATTATTATTTATTAGAGTCTTATTGAATATCTTTGCATGTTTTACTTGATTATATTTTGTCAGTATTTTATCTGTGTTTTACTAGTTAATCTTATATTTATCTACTGTTTATTATTATATTTTAACATCTTATGGGATGGGAATGTGGTTTGTGTGGGGTCATTTTAATCTGTAAAGCATTTTAACGTACATTTATTGTATGAAAAGCACTTTATACATAAAGTTTGATTTGATGTAAAAAAAAAATACAATGTTGCCATGGTTACGCATCATAATAGCTACTTAGAAGTAAAAGTGTAAGTAAAAATCCTTCCAGCTACACAGCATATAAAACCTGAACAAATATTTGTCCTAATGAACTTTGCAGCTTCTGTTAAGGGCAATTAAAATTATGTTTTTGAAATAAACGTTTAACTCACTTGTTCAACCCGTCAGCCAATTTGAATATGACTGTAATCAAATAAAAAGAATATTTGGCTGAGTGAAATGAACAAAGCCCCCCCTTATAATGCTTGGTAGTTAATATTTGATAGTGTGGTAGTTTTATTAGCAATCCACTTATCTGAATATTGTGAGCATGCCAATGAGTTGTAAAATGCTGCTTCATCTGCGTGCCAGCCACATAAACCCACTTACACGATGACTTCCTCCCAAACAGTGACTGGTTGTATCACTCCCTTTCTGACTGGCTATCTGTCAGCTCGCTCATTAACGCCCCGTCACCTTAGCACCATTAACTGAGTGAGGAAACACACACACACTTCTCCCTGACAGTAACACTTGAGCATCACATTCATAGTCTGAGAAGAAAGATGGCATGAAGGAAAAAAGTTAAGTCCCCCTCTCTCTGACTTAGACATAAGGACACATTACCAACCTTTGGCTGTTTGGCGTACGTTCCGATTCTTGTGTCCCTGATGGTGCTGATGTCGATGAATTCATGTTCCTGCAACGCAAATATGGGGATTTGTTGAATGCATACATCAATTAGTAGTTATCATAGTATTTAAACCATGGCTGAAGCATAATAGATGTGAAAGAGGAAACTTTGAAATGGGTTTTGGCGTGGGAATAGGGGATGACATTTTTATTATCAGCATCTTTTTCGATTCATTCAATTATTTATATATATATTGGAAGCAAAACTAAACAGTTTGAAACCGATTGGTGAGACAGATGGAAAGTCAAACAGACATTTTTTAAAAGAGCATTATGTCGGGTTTACACCGGCTGCGGAAGGAGAATCACGCTCTATCTGGTGGCCGCCTGCTCACACCAGACACATATTTCTCCATGCCGGTTGACATGCACTTCTGCTCAGCTGTTACTTATTCAGAGCAAATTTTTTTCCATCAGGGGTAAGTAAATAACTTCATAAAATCATTACGCCATGTTTCTGTGACCAAGAAGTTTGTACACTTCTTTAATTTATCCATTGTTGAGACACACACACGGCTAGAGAGAGATAATGTGTGGCAGTAGACAGTAGTAATTCCTGTTTCCCAGTACAAGTAGATGGGAGGAGAGCTGTTTATTTTTGTTTATTTTCATCTCTGTTAGTTTAGATACACAAATGTGGTCGCAAAGTTGTTTTTATTTTCATAATTGAATGGATTGTCTTCTGTGTCTTGGTGTGACTTCCTGCCATAATTGATGCAGATCGCACGCGGCTCATGCAAAAAGTAGACTGGAGGGCAAAACGATTGCTTCACGGCGCGAGCCGGCCGCAGAGGTCCATGTTGTTTGCGTCTGGTGTGAACTATACCATAGGTAACAAGGGCGCCGAATGGAAGACCTCCTGTTCCACGCCACTTCCGCGGCCGGTCTAAAGTAGGCCTAAGGACCTGTCTTGACCAGTCTGTGTGTATATATTGAGTATTTATGTACAGATCTAGTGGCTGAAGCTAATAATTCAATTCATCGAGGACAGTGATCAGTCCAAACCCCAGGTTCCAGACAAAGATCACAAAACCTAAGGCTGAGTATAGGGAGGACAATCATAGGGGGAGGTAGTTTTTATCTCTACTCCCACAAGTTATTACCTATTCAATAGTATTTATCTTTTATTCACCTTAAATAACATTCAATCTAAACAAGCTGAACAGAGAACTACTTGCTTTGAAGGTGAAAAGAAGGACTACAAGGAATTCAAAACGCTGCTTCGCAGCGAGCCAGCGGAGTTGTTGAAGAATATTGTTGATATGATTAAATACAGCCGTTTTGGTGATATTGCAGACAGCAGCTTCTGAACCAACTGGAGCTAATAGAGGGACTTTTGAGAACACCAAACAAGAGAGAGTTACAATAATCAATTCCTGAACTGTGAACAGCAATAGAGGCAAAGTGAGGAGCAAGAGAAGGGCAAAAACGATTAATGGTGAAAGAAATCAGACAGAGTGATTATACTGATATGGGACTTAAATGAAAGAGTGATGTCAAGGATGACACCCAGACTCTTAACCTGGGGGAAAAAAAGAAACAAAGGAGGGATCAACAAAGTGAAAAAAACTGCGGGAGCTTTGGATAAGGTGGCTTTAGTTCCAACAGTCAGGATTTCTGTTTAATCGCTGTTGAGTTTAAGAAAGTCAGAAGTGAACCATGATTTAGTTCAAAAATTTACCATTTAGACAAAGTGTGGCTTTGGCTGGCAACAATTACCAATAAATAATCTTTATTAGGAGTAAATAAGTCTCCTTTGTTAATTTCCTATTTTTAAAAGGGTATGCCTTCTCTACTGTGTGTTTAGGTTGGTCATGATCATGGTACTTTGAGAGCTCTGCATTTTCTCAGGTTGTACCCACTGTAAAAAGTTTGAGAAATGCTGCTCTAAGGTATTGGTGAAGTAGAGATACAACTGCTGTACCAGAGTTGACAACAATGAACAAATTCGTACCAACAGAATGGAGGCTTTACTTCAAAAGATGCAGCGATCAATCGACCTAAAGAAACAGAATAGAATATTTTTCTCGACCGGCTCAGAAATGGGTCTGAACGAGGCAGAAAAACCCTGATCGGTGCATCTCTAGTGAATAAATCAAAAAACACTATTTGATAGTATTTAGACATTTTTGTGGCCCCAAAAATTGCAGAAGAATTTACAGAAAAGAAAATGACAGAAAGAAAAGCACAAAACATGCAGTAAAAGCTCCAGAAGCTGGAGTACACAGTGAGAACCTTCGCAAGTACAGAGAGAACATGAAGAAAGACTCCTGGCTGGGATTTTAACCCAGGATTGTCTTGATGGCAAGTAAACAGTGCTACTAACTGTGCCGTTGGAGCATATATATTATAGTCATGGAAAATATACTTTTACCCAAAGTCTGAACAGCTAAAACAAAAGTACGATTGAAAAGTTGGAGCTTAAATAAAAAAAAAGGTTTAAAAAAATGTGAATTAGCTGAGAAAACTCCTAAATCTAACAGCAAAAGAGAGAAGAAACACAGTGGAGCCTAAGAGATGCGCTCTTACATCAGCTCTGTAAACATTAATACAAGCTGGAACATGCAGATCAGATGAACACAGTACAAAATGCTGCTTCTGGATGAATGACCGAAATAAAAGACTGATAGAAGATTTCTGCTCAATTCATTCCTTAGGATAAACCCTGGTGCTCTGTGCAACATTTTATCTCCTTGCATTTTGTGTGTGTGAGACAGAGGCCCAGAGAAAACTGCAGAGATCTTATTTTCTTTTTAGAAACGTCTGCACAGGACATGCTTATTTCTTATGCTCCGTCAGAGATTCAGGGCTGAACAGCTGAGAGCACCGCATAGCGCTGGGACACAGCTGCCTTCGGGGAAAAACTCTGCGATAAAAAGCAGAAGGCTGGGGAAGAGATGCAGTCATGAACCCAACCATGAAGACAGGGGAGGAGGCGTGTACAGTTCCCTGGAAATATTGTTTAGACCCGCCCTCATTTATTCCACCTGCAACCTTATTTCTTGATTTTGAGGTTTTCTAGAAATCAGAAAAAGAAAAGTTTTCTCATACATGTTGAATTAACCTCTTCATTGTCTTGCAAACCTGGCCACTCTCTTTGACTTGTTATGCTTTTCTTTAAGTCTTGATCTGAAAAGTTTGGTGAGCACACGCACACTCCTGCATCAATACTTTGAATGCAGAGATCTACGAATACATTTTAGTACCTTTTCAAGACTTTGTTAAGAGCTTCTATAATATACATTCAAGAGTGTATCACAATACTCTAATAAACAATTAAAAATTCCATTTTGTGTTTCAAATTGAAAGAAATACATTTTGGAAATAAAACTTTAACCAAAGGCAAAGTTTGTTAAAATCCACTAATTTCTGTTGATCCAGCACTTAGAAAACCCAATAATATGAGCTGAATGCAGTAAAACCACGTCACCGTGTCAAATTCTTGTCTCTGCCTTACACGTTTCCTTTCCAAAGAGAAACAGCAACCACTCACAGTCAGCATCTTTGTCTATGTACCGAACCTCATGCCTTCCTCATTCCTCTTTCAGCATTTCACCGGCCCTCAGGCCTCCAGGTCCGTTGGGATTGGTTGTGAGAAATAAAAGTCAGGGAGCGATGCACCAATTGGATTAAACTCTCTCAAAGGCTGACCTCCGCTTGGCCTGTGGAGAATAAATTATGTCCTGGGGGAACAAACTACTTTTGGGTCTGTAGGACACAAACACTCAATCCTCACTTCTCCCACAGGCCATGGTTTCATTTTGCCACGGACATAGACACTCCTTGGAGATGAGAATAATGAGACTACAACTTTTATCTCCTGCGCCTTTGAGTCTTTGAGCCATTTTACAGCACAAGCAAGAGTGGAAATCTCAACCGTTAAACATGCACAAAACACACAGTAAAAAACCTGTAATGGTATTCACATGAACCAATCCTCTGCACACAGGTCTCGACTTGTGAAACATCCTGACCTGTTGAGCAACACAGGGTGTGTAAGCAAGTGTGGAAAACCCTCGCAAGTCAGTGCACACTATACATGTTACATAGAAAAAAACAAAACAACTATCAAATCATCGACCTTAGAGGCTAATGAGACCAGAAAGAAAAAAAATATATTGTATAATAACGGCCCATCAATTTCATTGTGATATTGCGTTATTGTGTAGGTCCATGTGAGGCCTGATTACCTCTGAAATCACATTCCTAACATATCCCAGCCCACTTCTTGGAGATAACGTGTGTGTTTGTGTCTGTGTGTGTGATTATTAGCTGGGAGCTGATGAGCTCCATTCAGCTCAGTGTGTTAAACCCTGGTGCAGTTTCATTCATCTCTTCACACTCAGGTGTACTACTGCTACAAACAAGGCTCACGGAGGGCTGGCCATGAATAATGCAGGAATAAAGTGTTGTTCTGAACTTAAATTTACAGATTTTCTTGGGCTAGAAAAGTTTTCACAGTTTTAATTACATTTTCTAAATTCCATTCCAAAGCATTTTGTTTCGAAGCACCATTATAAAATAATGTATTGGTATTAAGTAAAACAATGTTATATTAAAAAGGGAAAGTTTGGTTTTTGGAGCATGGCAGTGACGTCATTGAAATCGCATGTTAGTATATGTTGATTATAAGCCTCTAAAATACCCCAGAAGCTTACACCACAGCACCTCCAAGACGTTCAGAACTCACAGGGAAATATCGCTAACAATTAATAACAAAAAATGATTAAATCAAGGAGTTTTGGGGCAGATAATGCCTTATTTAGAGGCTGTACATTACGTGCCCTCATGACTCCCAGTATATGGATATACACTGATCACGACTGAATATAAATTTCTTCCGAAGGACTTCAAGTGGCTCCAAACTTGTCAAGATGAGTAAATGAACATAATAAATGCTAAAAATAAGGTCCAGGTTAAAGAAAAACAAAACTTCGCTCTAAGCTTTATTACAGAGCCCAGCAGGAGTCAGGTGCAGAAATCCTTTTTGAGGGGTAACAATCCGTACCCTCGGTTTAATAAACCGTGCTCATAGATTATTAAACTGTGCGCACAGTTTAATAATCTGTCTCCTTGGTTTATTAAATTAAATCAGTTATTTATATATGGGCACAAACTGGATTATTTTTTACCAATTTCCAAGCCATTTTTCAGCCATGTGACACATTTTGCAATTGGTTTGTCTTCAAATACTGCATATTTCGGGGTTCCTGCAGAAAGGTAGACTATAAACATAGGTTTCGTATTTATAAATCACAGTTTGTAGCCACTTACGGAGCCTGGCAGGGTCCATGCACAACAAATGCATAGGCCCTGCATACATAAGGTAGGATTCAAGGCCAGAGTTCAATCCACCGACTCCTGCATGAAAAGTCATGCGTGCTCACCAGTCAGCCAAAGGAGTATTTTGGTTGATAAGCAGCAAGGCTGCAATATCAATCAGGCTGGAACCCCCCACACTGTCACACATGGTTTATGAATCTGTGCGCACAATTTAGTACGGTTTAGTTTGGTCAAGTCTGTAATTTCCACACGTTTTTCAAATGAAAATATCTTTCTGATCATTATGTAAATACAAAAGGTAACATAAAACGCTGGGTGATATAATAGTTCTCAAGGTTTTAATATCGAATTTTTTCAGAAAGAGAACAGTAGGTAGGTGTATGGGAAGATTTCTGTGTTCCTCAAGGTTAAAGATTTATTTAGAATCACAAATCCCTAAAATGTACGTTGTAACTAAAGATTAAAAACTCACTGCTTGTAATCAATAAGATGAATTTAATTTATTATTGATCAAACTAAGATCTACTAAGATCTGCGTTCAGACCGCACACTTTGTCTGCGTCAACCAACGCTCTCAACGCATGTAAACGCAAGTAAAGCTTGAAGAGTTGACGGAGCCAACGCTCACAATGCACCACAGAGACTCTGACGGACTCGACCATAGACTTTACATGTAATCTTGCTGCAACTGACGCTGGCGTTCGGGGCTGTGTGAAAGTACCATTATGCTTGTGTAAATAACACACAAAACAACTAATATACCTACAAGGGTAGATTCCTGTGAAAAGCTGATCACTTTTATCAAATCAAACTTTTTTATATAAAGTGCTTTTCATATAGGAAATGCATCTCAAAGTGCTTTACAGATTAAAATTACCCTACATTAACCACATTCCCATTCTTCCCCGTTGATTTAAAACATGATACCAGTTATGCATAAATGTTCTCTGCGGCCCTGAGGTCCTCCGGCAGCCTGTTCCAGAAGTGAAGGCCATAATAATAGAAAGACGCTTCACTGAGGGAGTGTCCTGATTCAAGGGATGACAAGGAAACGGCTGCCAGAGTGTAGAGACCGCAAGGGTTCATATGGTGAAGAATGTTCAGAAAGATAATAAGGCCCAAGGCCATTGAGACACCTAATGACCACTAAAAAAAAACTTAAACATCAAACCTAAAACATGTGAGCAGCCAATGCAGTCATTTAATACCAGTGCAATGTGCTCCCACCTCCTGGTCTTCATCAGGTCACATGCTGCTTTGTAAAAGTTGTAAACTAGATATGCTCTTTTTGGGAAGATCAGAAAGCAGGGCATTACAGTAATCAATGCTGCTGGTGATAAAAGCATGCATCACCATCTCTGTGTTGGCCAGAGAGAGAATGGGGCAGACTGTGGCAATGTTCTTTAAGCACAAACTCACAGAAAAGCAACATTTATTAAAATAATATAGAGTTGGTCACTTTTTGTAGCAAGAGGTTTTGCAGACGTAAATGTAACGGATGAAAATATAAAGGAAGGATTAATGGATTCATCTGCTTTTGACACCAGAATGGCCACAACAGTACTAAAAGGATTCACTTACTTCAGTCTGACATAGGTTGTTCCATCACCACTTTCATGGACCTAGCTTGAATCTGATGAGCAGTTCCTACATTTTTGTCTCTTTGCATGAAGCACAGACTGAGTAAACTAGACCTCCGGTTCTTGTGGGCTAATGACCACTCGGAAACTCACAGGCTTTTACCGTTTTGGTATAATTTTTTGACTACTTATAGAAAGGCACTAAGTGAGTTTAGAAGAACAACTGGAATCCTTCAAAACTTTGTTCGGACAGAACATTGAGCATAACAATAAATGCTGTCATGTAGTCCACATATTTTAATGTCCTGGGACACCAACTGAGGGAATAGCAGAATGTTTGACTAGATCTAACGCTTCAAAATCTACGAAGACCATTATGTTATTTAAAAGCAGTCAACAATTATTAGTCACAGCTTTATTGAAAGCATTGGAGGTGGAAGATCAAATCTGAGGAGTTTGTGTGCACTAAAGTGGGTTAAACTCTGCTGTGAAATCCTTATGAATTTATCAAAAAGATAAACAAAATCATTTCCTCAAACCACATCTAGTTTTACCCGAAATGCATTCTTGTGAGTCTTGTGGTTTGATTTGACAGAAGCGATACAGAAACACTTCCTGGAGATGTGTAGATAACAATCATATTACATCCAGTGACTAAAATACAAGTCCATTAGATGAGGACAAAATATTAATCTGGAATATACGTAGGTCTGATGGAAATTAGAGCCATGTTTTTAACTGAACTGCCAATAAGAATCATCTTAATGCAATCCTTGAGACGTATTAGAAAAGACTGCACAATCGCCAAAACTGTACTATCACACACAAATAAAGATAATGAAGAAACGGGTTGTAAACTTCTATATTTCTTCCAATTCATTACATTCAGAGGAACAAAAAAATTGAACACTACATTTAGTCTAATCACATGCACAACATCTCTTTGCAGACGTGCAGTTCATACCTGCTCTAATGTTTCACTTTCTCACTGATTAGCAAAACACCAACATTGCTTTACTGAATTAGAATGCGAACAGTAGAAAACACTTGCAAGGCAGTTGGCGATGGCAAGGCAATTTTATTTGTATAGCACACTTTCAACACAAGGTAGTTCAAGGTGCTTTACATGATTTGAGACAAAGAAACAACAATGCAGCATTTAAGAACATGGAAGAATAAAAAGCTAGAACAGTGATTAAAAAGAACAATTTAAAAGCATGGAGTACCAACATTAAATAAAAATCAAAAGGAGTAATTAAATTAATAGAAGGCAAAATCATATCAGTTACTTAAAGCCCATCTAAATAGATAACATTTTTATTTTAGATTTAAAAGACTTCAGTGTCTCTTCAGCTTTACATTCATCCGGGAGTTTGTTCCAGATATGGGGAGAATAGAAACTGAAAGCTGTAACTCCATATTTGGTTTTGGTGCTAGGGACAATCAGTATATTAGAGCTGGAAGACCAGAGTGATCTGGATGGTTTGTATCGCGATAACAGATCTCTAATGTACTCTGGTGCTAACCCATTCAATGATTTATAGACTAACAGAAGCACTTTGAAGTCTATTCTCTGAGATACAGGGAGCCAGTGTAAGGACTTTAGAACTGGGATGATGTGTTCAATTTTCCTGGTTCTAGTAAGAACACGAGCAGCAGCATTCTGGATCAGCTGTAGCTGTCTGACTTTTTAGGCAGACCTGTGAAGAAACTGTTACTAATCAAGGCGGCTAGAGTTCAAACTTGTTGACTATGCACAGCACTTTGAGATTATTTATTTTATATATAAATATATATATATATATATATATATATATATATATATATATATATATATTATTTTTATTTTTTTACTCTCGCCCACCATGGGCGGTGTTTCCCATTCCAAGCTCGGGTCCTGGGAGCTTGAGGGTCCTGCGCAGTATGAGGTCTGAGGTTCTTTCAGGGATCTGCTGGAGCCATTTGTCCAGTTTGGGGGTCACTGGTCCAAGTGCTCAAATTACCACGAGTACTACTGTCACCTTCATATTCTAAGCCTTCTCTAGCTCCTCTCTGAGCCCTAGGTATTTATCAAGTTTATCATGTTCCTTCTTCTTGATGTTACCATCACTTGATACTGCCACATCCACCACACCTTCTCATTCAATGGGTTTTCTCTATTTTCAGGACTACATTGTAGATTCTCAAATAAGGGAATCAAAAATATGAATGAACACATAATGTATGGCATTACTGTGTGAACTTAAACAAAAAGGGTGAAATAACTGAATACATGTGTTATATTTTAGATTCCTCAGAGTAGCCACCCTTTGCTCTGATTACTGCTTTGCATTCTCTTGAGCTTTAAGAGGTAGTCACCCGAAATGGTTTTCCAACAATCTTGAAGGAGTTCCCAGAGATGCTTAGTAGTTGTTGGCCCTTTTGCCTTCACTCTGCGATTCAGCTCACCCCAAATAATCTCGGTTGGGTTAAGGGTCCGGTGACTTTGGAAGTCACAAAGCAAGGCAAGATAGTCCACACTGAAGGGGTCTCACTCCCAGAGGGAACAATAGCAGACAATGAGGACAGTTACAAGCACCTGCGAATACCACAAGCAAATGACAACCTTAAACAGGCAACAAGGGAAGCAGCAACAGCCAAATACCTCCAACGAGTGAGGCAAGTCCTAAGACACCAGCTCAATGGAAAGAACAAGTCCAAGGCAATAAACAGCTACGCCCTGCCAGTGATCAGATACCCTATGGGAATAATAAGATGGCCGAAGGACGAGATACAGACCACAGATGTTAAGAAGCGAAAGCTCCTCACCATGCATGGCGGGTTCCATCCCAAATCCAGTGCCCTGAGATTCTGCGCACGCCGTAAGGAAAGAGGCCGAGGACTGATGAGCGTGAGAGCCACTATCCAGGATGAAACATCAAAGCTTGATAAATACATCAAGGACAAGGCTTCATCTGTGGTTTAGCTCACCCCGAATCATCTCGATTAGGTTCAGGTCCGGTGACTTTGGAGGCCAGGTTATTTCACAATTTTTGGAACAGTACTACATAATTCCATGTGTGTTCATTCATAGTTTTCATGCCTTCACTGAAAATCTACAAAGTAAATAGTCATGAAAATAAAGAAAACGCAATGAGTGAGAAGTTGTGTCCAAACTTTTGGTCTGTACTGTGTATATTATATATACCCACACGCACACATACACACAAAAAAACCTGCTTTCAAAAAAAATAAAAGTGACTGGTGAAGAATAAAAGAAAATCTAAAAAAAAACATAGCCACTTTTTACAAAAGCTTCCACAACATTCACAATGACGGACTTTTTCATTTGTTAACTTACATTCTTGCTGTAGATTATTTTGTCAGAGAATACAGTAAAATTCAAATATTTAATTTATCATTTTCCTAAATGAAATATCTCACTAATTCTGAGGTCTCAAGGTTGGCAAGTCCCCCCCCCCCTGCATTGTAATCAAAGAGTGTGAAATCAAGTATTAAGTTAAAAGCTTGCAAGTCAAGTATTGTTAAAGATTCTTAAAATAATGTCATGATTGTTTAAATCTCCACAGGCACACAAAGTTTGGCTGGTAAAAAAAACAGTTTGAAAACAACCTTTTGAACTCATTTGTTTGCATGATATAGGTGATTTCAATCCATCCTCTAGTTATTAGGTCAGACTATATTTAGCCTCTCAAACAGGCAGATAAAATATGTGTTGTTATTAGAGCCTCATTCACATACTCCTTTTCCTTCCTTCATTTCTCTGATTGATTTTTCACTTCCTCTCCTCCATTCACTTTATGAAGAATAAAATAATACCAAAGGCTAACTAAACAATCAAGGCAGTGGCACTCCTTTCCTGTGACGTGCCTACCTTCATTTTAAAAGATCACCGTAGCTTATTTATATCTCAAATGACCAATTACTACTGCTATCAAATGGCTAAACAGTGGCTGATCAGAAACTGACCCTATTGAGCACTCAAGACTTGGGACAGCAAGAATTAGTACCTGCTACAGATTGGAGTCTTTTAATTAAAAAAAGGCAAGTAAGGAGGAGTTTTAGAATAAGTTAAAGGGCACTGAAAGAGCAGAGAGTACACAGAACTGAACTGTTTTATGGTTTCAAAAGAAAAGAAAACAAAGGTTGAACCCCTGGTAATACTCTATAAACGTCATCATGTTACATTTCTCCTCTTTTTTTCTCCAACCTTTCCCATCTCTGATTACTTTCCATCTCTTAATCCATTTTTCACCCTACTCTGATGTGTCATATTGCTGTGGCTAAAAATGTAAACTAAAATTGATGGAAAAATACAGAAGGGACCAAATCTGCTGAATATATTGTAAAACTAAGAGAGTGAGATTGACTTGAATAAAATTTAAGTCTAAATTTCTTAATAACCACAACAAAAAGGAAATGAATACCATTTTTTTTCTAGTTGCTTTCTGCATTATGTATCAACTTCAAATTCCAATTATAATGCCATTGTTCTGTTGATAAGCAAACAAAACTGTAACAGAGCAGATGAAGGACCCTAGCTGTAATAAGAGACAGGAAAAGTGATTCACTTTCATTAGGTTTCTGAAACCAAGGGACACACACTCAAACAGAAACCAACCCCATTGTGCTGGAAACGTCTGCTCCGACAGTGGATTCGATACCACACACATCCTCTCAGTTCTCCATGCTGTTGGGTTTTGATATTGCACATGAGTAAAGGGGGTCTATTTGCATGACTCTACATATATTTGAGTTAAAAATAAAGACTTTTCTGTTTAGTAATGATATTGAATGGGTAGAATAAAGACCCCTTTGCCAAACAAATAGAGAGGAAGAAGGGAGGAAGCTGTCCCATTATCAACTGTCACTTTCAACTTCCTCTTCAAAGTCCCACTAGAGGGCACAGAAGCGACCAAAGAGCTTGTTCCATTACCCTTTTGTTCCTACTGAAGTTATTGTGAATGACTGACATAACCCAGTGGAATAACGCGAATTACATTCCTCTGTACCTGCCCACAAACACTTTACCCACAATTCAAAGGTAAAATATGGATAAACACACCAACAGTTTCTGTTAAAAATTGAATTTACTCATAGACACTGGTGTTATATTAATTTAACATACAGCTTCAGTGATTTTAAAAACAAGTAAAAAGAGGATATTTTTAAAAATTATACAAAATTGCTTGAATATATTAAACACATACAGCCCCACTGGTATGTTTTTTGTGTGTTTTTTTGTTTGGTTTGTTTTTTTTGTTTTAGTATTTCACTCCTCTAGAGTTTGTTTGATACGTTTTTTGGTTTTCAGGCACCCAGCCTTCTTTTAGTCTACAGATTATTAACAAGACTGAGTAGCTCTGAGATATAAATGGTCTGCTTTATTCCTCTAAAACAAGTGTCAGCAAATATTCAATACAGTAGAGGTCAAGTCTTTATGGAAGCAATTCAAAAAGCTTAATACAGGCCTTTCAAAACCAGTTTTGGATCATTGTCCTTTTGGAACACTGAAATGAAAAGAACATGGCTTAGAAAATCCAAGAATCACCCAGGAACCTCCCAACCTCGGCCCACATTGAACTGGAAACGGCTGAAACACCACTGTCACTTTCCAATGTGAAAATTTAAGACCAAGCTGGGGTAAAATTTGGAGCTGCCCAAATTAAAAAGCCAAATGCCTTCATGAGAAAGATTTCATGCCTAAGACAAACTGAGGTGGATGGCAACAGTATATTCGAAGGGGTAAAGCTGAGGCTTTCAGAACAAGGAACACTGTACCAGAGCATGGTTGTGGCAAACAGAGGACAAAACCACTGAAATCTCTCAGTCTTCAAAAGGTTACAAAGCCATTGTTGAGGCTTTGGGAGTCATGATAACAACGGTGAAAGCTTTTTTTCCATCACTAGAGAGAAGATGAGCAGTGGTAAAACTTCTCAAGAATGACCAGATAACGTGCCGTAATTCAAGCGAGCTTAGGTTACTGCTACGCGTACTGCTTCTGAAAGGCTTAAAAGTAAAGAAAAACTAAAAAGCTTTTAGAGTGTTCAAGTTAAAGTCCAGACTTAAATCTGATTGAGCCTGAGTGGTGACTTTAAGCAGGTAATGCAAGCTAAAAACCCAAAGATATAAAAGACACAAAAGAACATGGGTTAGGAAGTCCAAGAACAACCCAAGAAACGTACAATTTCAAACCCAGAGTGAAATGAAAACTGCTGAAACACCAGAGTCCCATTCCTCAGCTTTCAAAGCTTCCATCAAGCTTGAGTGAAATTTTCTGCTGCCTATGTGCAGAAGCCAAATTAATTCAAGAGAAAGATTTTATGATCATACAAGACAAAGACTAAGCATTATAGCCATTTAGCTTATTTGAAGGAGAAAAGTTGAGGCTTTCAAACCAATTAATTTAAAATATATTTAATATCTACATGCTCACAGTAACCCAGTTTATAACAACTACTGATCTGAGTTACTATAATTATGCAGATGACACTTTACTATACAGTGTCTCCAGATGATTTTTAACCCATCCAAACCCTAAGTGAATGCATTAAGCAAATCATTGGATGTGCCATAGTTTTCAGCTGAATAGAAAGAAAAGTGAAGTACTCATTCTGGTCATAAAATTAGAATACCATGAAAATTTTTATTTCAGTAAATCCATTCAAAAAGTAAAAATTGTATATCAGATTCATTCATTACACACAGATATATTTTTAAAAATTTATTTTAATTCCGATGATTATAACTGACAACTAATGAAAGTCCCAAATATAGTATCTCAGAAAATTGGAATATCAATTAAGAACAATGCAAAAAAAAATTTTTTTTGAAATTTTGGTCAACTGAACAGCATGAACATGAAAAGTATGAGCATGTACAGCACTCAAAGTTTAGTTGGGGCTCCTTTGGCCTGGATTACATCAGCCATGTGGTGTGGCATGTAGTCGTTCAGTCTGTGGCACTGCTCAGGTGTTATGAGAGAACCTATTGCTCTTTTAGTGGCCATCAGCTCTTCTGAATCGTGTTTATTGCATCTTCCTCTTCACAATACCCCATTGATTTTCTATGGGGTAAAGGTCAGGTTAGTTTGCTGGCCAATCAAGAACAGGGATACCATCGTCCTTAAATCAGGTACTGGTAGCTTTGGTAGTGTGTTTAGGTGCCAAGTTCTGTTGGAATATGAAATCTGCATCTCCATGAAGTTGGTCAGCAGCAGGAAGCATAAAATGCTCAAAAACTTCCTGGTAGACGGCTGTGTTGACCTTTGACCTCAGAAAACACAGAGGGCCAACACCAGCAGATGACATGGCATCCCAAACAATCACTGAGTGTGGAAACTTTACACTGGACATCAAGCAACATGGATCATGAACCTCTCCTCCAGACTCTGCGACATTGATTACCAAAGGGAATTCAAAATGTACTTTCATCAGAGCCCATAACTCTGGATCACTCAGCAGCAGTCCTTTTTGTCTTTAGCCCAGGAAAGACACTTTTGACGCTGACTCTTGTTCAAAAGTGGCTTGGCAAAAGGAATGCGACAGCTCAAACCCATGTCTTCCATGTGTCTGTATGTGGTGGTTCTTGAAGCACCGACTCCAGCTGCAGTCCACTCTTTGTGAATCTCCCCACATATTATGATGGGTTTTGTTTCACAGTCCTCTCCAGTTATCTCTATGGCTTGTACACTCTTATTCTACCACATCCTGTCCTTCTCTTAATCTCTCTATTAATATCCTTGGATACAGAGCTCTAAGAACAGCCAGCCTCTTTAGCAATGACTTTTTGTGTCTTGTCCTCCTTGTGCAAGGTATCAATGATCGTCTTTTGGACAGCTGTCAAGTCAGCAGTCTTGATGCAATGATTGTGTAGCCTACAGAACTAGACTGAGAGAAAATGTAAAGGCTTTTGCAGGTGTTTGAATTCATTAGCTGATTAGAGTATGGCACCGGGGCTCTTCAATGTTAAACATTTTCATAATAATCTAATTAGCTCTGAAATCTAGGTGTAATAATGGACTCAGACCTGAACATCCAGGGTCACATAAAGGCAATAACAATGTCAGCCTTTTATCACCTGAAGAACATTTCTCGGATTTAAGGACTAATGTTGTAACACATCCGTGCGTTTATCTTTAATTGGAATGATTACTGCAACAGCGTCCTCACAGGTCTACCTAAAAAGTCAATGAGACAGCTGCAGCTGATCCACAACACTCCTGCAATGGACGTCAAAATACTTTTACTAGTCCATAAATCATTGAATGCCTTAGCACCAATCGGTATTATTGGTATTAATCAATGATGAAGGACTATCTTACAATTATTTAACTTTGTATCAAATCAGATAGACCAGCGGTTGGACAATCTGGGCCTCTGGGGATAGACTCTTGCCTTTTTTAGATCTTTACCTGTTCTGACATGGCATACTTAAGTAGTAAAATTTCCTCCACAGTTTGTCACCAAGTCTCTGAAGTAGCATTTTTCTTTTTAAAGTCAGGAGTCTTCAAATGAGAAAACATCTAAAAAAAAAGGCAGAATACTGGCCCTAGAAACTACCCACCCTTGTCTACAATGTTAAATTTGTGTTTTAAAAACAGATAAGTTTTAGAAAGAATTAAAACAGTTTAACTTTAAAATAATGGAAAGTTCTTCCAGAGTTAGGGCCTCAGTGCAGCTAAAAATGTGGTAATTATGCTTCAGACTTTTGGTAAGCTCCAGGAAAGCATCCAATGAATTCTGTCAACATTGCCTAAAAAGAGTGATCAACAATCCAGCCATGTCTAAAGTAGATGCTTTTTGAGAGCAACAGAAGGTGTTCTTCAGGTGTAACTTGCTAATGGGTATTTGCCCAAACGTTAATATCTATGTACTTACAGTGCTCAGCATAAATGAGAAACTACTACATCTAGTAATTTGCATGAGCACCGGGGTTTTTAAGGACAGCACCTTCTAGGTACTGTCCCAAGTCTTCTAGGCACGGAATGAACAAGTTGGCAACATATTGCAACATGTATCTTTTTCCATTCTTCAAGAATAACCTATTTTAGAGCCTGGATGCTGGATGGAGAGGGATTCTCAAATTGTTGCTTCAGAATTCCCCACAGGTGTTCGATTGGGTTCAGATCAAGAGACAAACTTGGCCATTCAATCACCTCCACCTTGTTCTGCTTCAGAAATGCAACATTAGCTTTACATATGTGTTTTTTGATCATCGTTTTGTTGGAAAAATTCACGACGACCAAATGCAAGGAGTGATGGCAGCATCTTCTCCTTCAGTATAGAGCAGTACATTTCATGAGTTCATGATACAATGAAATGCAGCTCTGCAACACCAGCAGCACTCATGCAGCCCCATATATCGACACTGCCACCACCATGTTTCACTGTAGGCACCATGCATTTTTCTTTGCAATCCTCACATTTACAACGCCATACAGTTTTTAAACAGTGATCCTTGTCTCGTCGCTCCAGAGTATAGAGTCCCAGCAGTCTTCTTTTCAGCACAGGCCCTAGCAAATTCTAGGCGTGCTTTTTTGTGCATGAGCTTTGGGAGAGGTCGTGGCTAGGTCTTCCAGCATGACAACGACCCGAAATACACAGCCAGGTCAACTAAGGAGTGGCTCCGTAGGAAGCATCTCAAGGTCCTGGAGTGGCCTAACCAGTCTCCAGACCTGAATCCCATAGAAAGTCTTTGGAGAGAGCTGAAAGTCTGTGTTGCCCTGCAACAGCCCTAAAACCTGAACGCTCTGTAGAAGATCTGTATGGAGGAATGGGCCAAAATCCCTGCTGCAGTGTGTGCAAACCTGATGAAGAACTACAGAAAACGTCTGATATACATTTTGTACCAAATATTGAGTTCTGTTTTTCTGCTGTCTAAAATAGTTATGTCATGCAATAAAATGGAAATTAATTATTTATAAATCCTCCACCGTAAATTTTTTGCATTTTTGCTTTCGATTCTGTCTCTCACAGCTGAAGAGTATCTTTGATACAAATTACAAACCTCTACATGCTTTGTAAGCGGGAAAACGTAAAAAAATCAGCAGTGCATGAAATACTTGTTCTCCCCATTGTATATCGCCACCCAAAAAGAAGTTGTCTAAACCAATCTTTTCAATGCCTAAAACTAAAAAGCCATTATTGCCAATCATTTGTGTATATAAACCTCTAAACAGAGCCTTTATAAAAACAATATTAAAATTGTGACAGCGTTGTCACATCACATTTTGAAATCTCAGATCAACAGCACACCTGAGAGGCGCTGTTATATCCCAAAGGACAAACATGACATCTTGTACAGGAGAGAGATGTAACGACAACAGGATCCGTAAAAGAAGAAAAAATATGGGAAATATGAAATGGGAGGAAAGAAAGAGGGGGCAATTAAATTCCCCAGTACCCCGATCTTCGTCTGTGCAACTTCCTGCCCACTTTCCCACGCCAAGAGGCAGATATACAGAGATCTGTAGTGTTGTTATAAGAAATTTGGGAGCAGTAATTCCTGAGGAATAATTATGATCCAAAAAATGTAGAAAAGCTGAGACCGAGAAAAGGTGAGGTGAAATGAAACAGAAAGAATAAAATAGCAGAAGAGGAAATTACATGTTTTAGTTTATGTTTGAGGAATGACTTTTGCCTCATCCCTCTGATAGCTACCAGCTGTCCCCGGGACACAGATACACATGGAGGACCAACACAGGAAACACTGACAGCTGAAGCTGGGTTTAGAGGGTAAATGACCAAACGGAAACAACATGAAACTAAGTTAAAACAAAGAGCAACCAGGTGTGAGGAGGTTAGCTGGAACATTTTAACTTGGCCACAATTAAGATGTCCTCTTTATTATATAGAAGATTTAACCATAACTATATCAGCAGGAATGCCTCTTCCTGATTTCTAGTACAATCCAGATACTGCTAGTTTCTGAGACGTTGGTGACTTATTCAGGTTTGGACCATCTATTATGTAAAACCTAAATATTTACTCAGACAATAATCTGATAAACTGATCCAAACACCAGTACAGGGCACCAAATCAGAACCCAAATATCTTGTGTTCAGGATATATCAATGAATAATTATTTTCCAGTTTAATCTTTTTTGTACACTTTTTAAACACAATTGTTATGCAAAAAATATTTGGTGAAGCAGATCGAAAAATTCTTATCAAAACAGTAGAATAATTACAAAAAGTCAAAGTTTCAAACCTAATCCACCAAAACTTAAATGTGGAAAATACAGCTTTCCAAATGGCTCAGAAACAGTTAAAACAGATATGAGAGGATGCAAACATAATGGATTTTAAGATTGTTGTCTAGTTTTCCTTTATTTTTTGCTTTAAATTTATGGCCCAGAAGGGTCAATAAAATGCAAAAGTCACAACCAAAGTTAGGCTACATTAAAACAGAAGTTATCCTAACTATCATGACTACCATTTCAGTATAAATTAATTTTCAATGTGAACTAAAACAGATTACATCTCAGCATATATATTCTATTTTAGCCAGTTATGCTAGCAAGTTTAGCAAAACTTATGTTTAACTGTGTGTTAGCTTAAATTCAGTTTTATTATAAATTCCATTTCAGCAAGTTATGCACACAATTTTTGCGTAACTTCTGTTTTAGTGTAAACTCAATCATGGCTTTTTCATTTTGTTGAACCTTCTAGACCACCATATGCCAATATCAGACAATGAAATCCTGATTTTTTCTTTTTATGATTGAGAAATCACTTCTATATAACCTTCTGGCAGCATCAAATAGGCTAAATACTCAAACAAAAAAAGTTACGTCTTGCCCTAATCTAAAGAAATTCAAGAACATAAAGCAAACTTGTTTTTGCCTTTCAGTCAGGAAAATGTTTCAAAGCCATTTCTAAAAGCCAACACACATAGGAAGCATCAGACCAATGTTAGAAAACCCACAGAGGCTGTGTTTGCAATTAATGTTTTAAGGAGCAGCGGCCATCAAATCTTTAAATGTCTGTTAAACTGAGGAGTGCCAACACTGCTGATAAAACGATCTAAGGCTGGAGTCAAGTGTCCTGCCGAGTCCCAACGCACTTCAGTGAGACATATGTAATGTGCATATCCAATATGCATTGCCCCCTTAAGCCTCAGTGACCCATCCAGGAAATCATAAAAGAACTCAGAGTAAAGCCTAGTTTATGCTTCTCCAACCACAAATTTGCACTCAGAAGCAGACGTATTGATCGAGACGTTTTTCGTCTCCTTTTTTTCCCCATCTCAACTCTCTATTGTTTGTTCAGCGTTGCTCGACCAGGACAGCAGGGGGTGCTAAGTTTTCATGGCGTCTCTGCCTACCATCACACATTGCCGTTTCAGTTTTTTTCTAGGCTTGTGAACGCATTTCTTCCTCAAGGAGCAATGAACGACAGAAAGTAAGTTTTGATTAAGCTGTAAAGCTTTTACTGTTTCAAACTGTGTTGGTAAAAGCGCTTTATAAATAAAATAAAGTACTAGAAGTGCAGCTCAAAGAATACTCTAAAAACGCATGGAAACATCCACAGCAGCCTTTTTGTTGTTCTCCTTGAGTGCAAGAACAGATTATATAAATTATCCTTTCAATATAAAGCATATAGTGGCCAAACGCTGCATTAACTACTGATTACAGCAACTATAGAGCCCTGTTCTGGTGAAGCGACCCATGGCTGTGGCTGACACTGACCAATCAGATGAATACGCTATCTGTCTATGGATAGTTAAAAATTGGGCCTCTACTGCGTGCGTCTTTGCGTATGTCAGGGAGAGCCCTTGCGTTGACGGATAATGGCGTTGCGTCAATCCGTCTCTGTCAAAACGGAGAAGCATAAACTAGGCTTAACATCTATACCACTGCAGGCCTCACTCACTGCAGTTAAGGTCAATATTTATGATTAAAGAATAGCAAGGAGAAAGGGAAAATGACACTTTGGAAAGGAAATCAAATACTGTCATCTTAAAATGTTTGCAATAAATTCAAGAAAATGTATCCAAATAATCCAGCTGCACATGCAGTTCTGAATGACGGGGAAGAAAGTGAAGGTTTTGGATTGGCCTAGTCAGGCTGATAGCTTGTAAATGTGGAATGCTGGTACATAATTAAACGAGAAGGCTGTCAGATCAGCATGAGGTCACAAGGGTCATCGCCCTTGCAAGCATGTTCCTGAGCTGCAGGAGGAAGCCAGAGAAAAACCCAAGCAGAGACACTGGGGAGAAAATACAAACTCTCAGCAACAATACCATTAACCAAACCCCCCAAACGCCTCGGTTGAAACGCAAATACAAAGATGAGGAAGACGACAGCCAGAAGACACGAAGCGAAGATTCAGCAGGAAGTTGCGAGCATGCAGCGTGTGTGGATTTTGGGCTCTTGTGCAACCCGCAGCCACTGGCATGCACTTTGTGTTTACAATGAAGCCTCAGCTGGAAACGACCCCACGTCCCGCAGCAAGAATGCTGGGAAGCAGCTCAAAAACTGCATTCATTCCGGGGTTAGGAGATACAGCAGCAAACCAACACATTTTCAACTAAACCCAAAGCAAAAACAAACTGAAATTCAGTATAACCCCAAATTTAGTCTGATTTATGCCCGCAAAGCATGCCTTCGGAAGTTAAAATAAAAGGTTTCATTTGAAAATCTGAAACAAACGATAACATTGGTCTTAGTCAAATTTGGGGGAGATCCTGGCTCAGAAAAAGTCAGAGCTCTTGTGAGCTGACCTTCTAAACATGTTGGAAAGATGGAGAACGTCTGATAAAGAAATCCAGAGGAAGGTTGGCAGGGAGGAAGTAGCAGATAAGTGAGAGATGTAAAAGATGTAATAATCCTGGGAAGAAGGCTGGTCCTCTCAGCAACAGGACAGAGTTAGGACAAATATTAGGAACAAAATTGACAAACGTGTTGAAATATTTGAACTAAGACGTTAAACAAAGTGGAGCAGAACAAGACGGCGACACAAAGCAGATGGAGATAAGATGGGAAAGTAGGAAAATAGGTGAAAGGACACATAAATCAAAGCAGACACACAAGTGGGGATGAAAAGGAGAGGCTATAAAACATGCAGACAAAGGGTGAAAATATGAAGCTAGGTTTTTGGAACAGAATCAGATTGGAACAAAAAGTGTCTAATCAAAGGGCGATGGATGGCGCAGGGATACGTTTTAAACATTATGTAGAGACATCTACGCTCCGGCTTTAGATCACCGCATGCTGAGATCGGGTTTAACTATACTAGGTTGTTCATCCATCGTTTATATGAGACCCATGATTGCAATCGAGAGTTTCAAATTTATGCAGTCATCCGGTGGAAGCCGCAGCTCGGCTCTGCTAACCGAGGCTAAATCAACGTTTTCTGAAGGTGAGGGGAGAAAACACGCTCAAGCGGTCAGGACCAAAGCTGACGTTTATGTGTTTAAGATATTTGGAGTCGCAGTGCTGGAGAAAGTATTCACACCGCTGGAATGTTTCTCACATTCTTTCTGTCATCCTACAACCAGAAACCTCAATCTATTTTATTTAAAGACAAACACAAAGCAGAATATAATTTAGAATGGAAAAAGACACTAGGTCAAGGAAAATAATACATGGTTTTAAAACTCTTTTGGAAAATGAAATCTGAAAAGTGTGGTGTGAATTTGTGTTTATTTCCAATGAGAAAACACCTCCAAGAAGCATCCTTAACTGCAAGTAAAGCAGACATCATTTTTTTAAATCGCTCCAGATCAGTAAGATTGAATGAAGAGCATCTGTTAACCCCAGTGTTTCCCACACATAGACGAATGTATGGCGGTGCGCCACAGGTTAAACTCCGACCGCCACATATTGCGTTTCAAACATCTTTTTTACGCCCTTTTACGCACACCTCCAATACTATCCGACTACAACTGTAACACCTCCGCCTCTTCCTCTTTCTCAGACAGCTTGTGTCTGCGTGACAGCAGGGGGATATTTCTGCAGGCGGAGAGTTTGCTCGATGTTTGTATTTAGTCCTCAGCCAAGCGCAAGCGGGGTGGGCTATTAAACTGTTTTTCTGGGATAGGAGGAGGAAAGCGGGAGAAGCCATAAGACACTGCAAACTGCTGTATTTCTGCCTTTGTGTGCGATTAAAATCCTCAGCTCTCTCCCTGCTCTAAGCTAATTACCGCCCCGCCCCTCTCCTCCCTCCCCCTTTGCATGTGCGCAACCTGTACACAAGCATGGCGTTGCCGCATCTGACAGCGTAAATGACGTTTTCGTTCCGAAGTCGAAGTCCTCATCTGTTGAATGGAACTGGTTTGGTTTTTCACCAGACGACAAAGAGCAAACAAACAATATTTGCAAAGTTTGCAAGGAGACTGTCAAGGGAAGTGATCGCAACACCTTAAACTTGTTTAATCACTTGAAGAGAAGGCATCCCAAACAATACAATGAGCCGTCTGGCAGCTAAAGGTATAAAGCCGACTGCAACAGCAGTGGCTAGCGCTGCTTCTTCTTAGTTCAGCAAGCGCTAAAAAAAATTATCATAAAATTTATAAAACTTACGCCCTACTGTTTTTACTGTACATTGTTATCACTTAAGTTTTTATTAGGCAGCTTTATGTGCCTGTTTATAATATCAGCATTCTGCAAAAAACATTTGAACCAGTTAAAGCTGCATTTACCCCGTTGTATGAGGATTAGTAATTGGTGTATTATAGATTGCACAATACATCTTGCACTATATTAGCAGCTACATATTAGTCTTTTATTTTAAAAGACTTGATTTTATTATAATTTCTGAATATCATATTTTTAAACTAAAGTAAGTTCATGTTCGATTTCTGTTTTACTAGACAAGTCAAGATTAAAATTTTATTTAATACATTTAAATACGTTTATGATTTAGATGTATTTTTGGTTGAGGTTATTTGAAAAATGAAATATATATACAGTGTATGTATATTTTCATTCAGAACTTCTGTGCATTTCTATGATCTTTGATGTGGGAAAGACATATCAGTATTTTATCCCTGTGTTGGTTATCCCTAATTTGAATTTATTTATTTAATGTTTCTCTTCTTTAATGTGTAATTAAAGATTTTTTGGTGATCATTTAAAAAAATCGTGATACATTATTTTTGTGGAATATTATTTTGTAAAATAAATAAATACTGTTAAATTCTAGTTAAAATTCAAGTATTTAAAAGTATTTAATGTTTCTTTTTTAAACTCCCCGGCCTGTTTGAATGTCTCCCTAATTCTGAGGTGTCAAGGTTGGCAAGTATGTTTTTAACACACAATCACAGATTAAAAAGTGCTATAAAACATTTGATTCTGAATACAATAGTTTCATAGTGTTGATGTTACTGTAGGTCCCGACCCTTGGCAAACAAGCGATTGCGCAATCTTTAGAAAGTTAACTATAGTCGCAAGCGTGCGGTAACCCCACCACCACACATTGCTTTCAAATCAGTGGGAAACATCGAACCCCATTTTTATGTCTTGTCACAGATGACCAACATGTTGAGGTCTGAACTTTGAATAGGTCCATCTAACAGATGTAGGGTTATCATCCTCCTGGATGGAGAACCTCCACCCCACTCATCTGGCCTCATACCATTCAAGCCTCTAACAGTTTTTTTTTTCTGTCAAGAACTGTCCTGTGTTTAGCTGCATCAAGCCCTGCTCGGAGAAGATTACTCCAACAGCATGATCCTACCACCACCATGCGATCCAGTTGGGATAAGGGATGTCCAATATTATCAGCATACCAATACCATCAGCCGATTTTGGCATTAAGACGTAATATTGTAAATTACTCACATCGGTTTTTACTTTTTTGATGGCAACTTTTTATACCTTCCATTCATAATATGCACATATGCACATACCATAAAACTATTTAGCTACTTCTCTCACTTAAATGTCAAAATATCACAGATTTGTTTGTCAAAACTCCAAACATGTCCTGTGGCTTCTGGATTTTGTCAACAAACTTTGAACATTTCGGCAGACGATCGGTGTTATCGTTTCAGAAATTCAGATTTATCAGATATCGGTACAAAATGAAGCCAATATCAAACATCCCCAGTTGAGATGCATGCTTGAGTGATGTGTAGTGTTAGTTGTCCTGAACAGTGTTTTGAATGTAAGTCCAAAAACGTAAAAGTTAGTTCTCATCCAGAACCTTCTTCTGTTTTATTCTCCTGCAATAGGACCTATTTTGGCTTCCTTTTTTACACTCCTCCGTAACAGGCAGAATTGTGGAGCACACAACTCAACATTTTCTTGACCGCTTTTCCAACCTATGCTTCGAATCTCTCCAGCTCCTCCAGAGTTAGCATGAGTCACTCTCCTGCTTTTCTGATTAATTCACTCTGGGCCTGGAGTGTCAGTTAGGGTGGACAATCAAGTCTTAGTGTGTTCTTCCACACTCTCAGACTCTTGTCTCTAGATTACAGACTGAATGGAGCACTAAGAGATGTTTAACATCAGCATTTTGATTTTACAGCCCAACTCTGCTTTAAACTTCTTGAAAACTTTCTCTCTGAACTGCCAGTTTTGCTCCTCCGTCTCTGTTTGTGCTCCAATGTTGTCCAATAAGCCTCTGAGGCCTTCACAAAACAACCGGCTTTATATTGAGGCTAAACTACACACAGGGGGACTCTTATATTAGGAATATTGGAGTATATGGGGTTGAGTAGATGCTACAGCTTTCAGGTGTTTATAAAAAAAAGTTTCTTTTTACTTTATAATTATGAGTTCCTTGTGTCAGACCATCACATAAAATCCAAATAAATCCAATATGATCCCAACCAGGCACATGAGCTGCTACACATCATCTACGCAGTATTTATCTAGTCAGTCTTGCGTTCATCAGTCACTGGGTGGTTTGGCTCATCCACAGCGGAGGACAGATCCAGACTGCCACAATCAATCAGGGCTGACTTTCCCTCCATCCAGGATTATTACAGGTCTAGGGTCAGGAAAAAGCGGAGCTAGCATGTCTGCAGACCCCCACACATCCTGGACACAAACTGTCACCTTCAGGTCAAGAATAACTGCAGACCAGTCTGCTTTTCAACACACAATGTTTACATTAACGATTTATATATAGTCTTAAAGGAGACCAAAGCAGGTCCAAAATCTGGGAATAAAATGCATTATTAAATAAATACGCATTTCCTTTTCCACTTCTTTACACTGGTCCATTACATAAAATCCAATTAAAATACATTAATTTGTCAGTGGGAAAATGTTCAAGGGGTATTTTCAATTTTGCAAGCTACGACGCTGCATCCTAACAAACCTCTGCTGCACCAGCACTTTTCTGACCTAAGAGTCTTTCTAAAGGTAAAAAAAAATGAGGTTTTTGACATTTTTGGGTTTCAGAATCTAAAAATGTCTTTGCTGCATGCAATCAAGTTCATCTTGTGAATGATAAACCACCATCTGAGCATGGCCTGTTGAAAAGAGTCCTAAGACTGGATGATCTGTTTTAGTTTAAGCCTCTGACATTTACAGCAATAAGAAGAGTGGAGCAGCAAAAAATAAAGCTGCGCCGGAGTGTTTTAATATCCTGGGCACCTCTATTCAGAGAAATGGGTTCCATCCAGAATATCCTCTGTCATCTGTGTGAACGCGTATTAACTGTTCTCATTAATAATCGCTGCAGATCTGTGTTGCCCTGTCCTCTTTCTTCCTCACCAGCTCTGTCGGGGAAACCTCCTGGGGAGCCACGAGGCTGAATTAAAGCTTCACTCTGGGGTCGTTGAAATGACTATACACTCCCTCCTAAAACTTAACGTGCGTCTATTGTCACATCAGAGGTGTAAATGTGCAGCTTTGGGTGACAGAAAAAGGGTGTCTAATTGACAGGTTAATGGAAAGTTACTGGCAATAAACCTGCTTTACTTTAAAGACGCTTTACAATAACTTTACATCATCTAACTCCCTGACTCTAAATTCCCGGATTTCCCTGCAATTTGCCTCAGTGGTCTGGGCATTCTACGGCTTTGGCCGAGCTGTGTTCCCGCTACTGAAATAAGAATAGCAGCCACACTAACCCAGCTCAGTCATGCCAACAGTACCACAAATCAAAGGCAGTAATCAAAGAAAAGGCAAACCCTGTGTCACAGAACTACCATTAGCTCTGAGATGTGTTGCATGGATTTCTGGAATAACACTCTCTTGGGTGCGGAGGAGAGAAATTTGACGTCAGTCCAGTCTCAGTTACATTTCCTCGTGTCATTTTTTCACCCACGTCAGGCAAAGTGACAAATAACCTTTCGTGTAGACTGTGACAAGCGACAACTCTCGGATATTAAACACACACACACAAACAATTAGATAAGGTTTTTTCTTCCTGTAAACAGCACAACAGAGGAGCAAAACTGACTTATCTAAAAAATTTGACAAGATGAGTTCTGACAATATTTAATTTCCCTTTGGAATCAATAAAGAGGTTTTAATTTTACATTTAATTTACTTCTATGTAAAACGCTAAAGCATTTCAAACCTAAACTAGATCATTTCATCCACATTTCTAATGCTTTTTTTGACATTGAAAACAGCCACATATGTACTGGTAAAACATAGCCTAGAATATTTAATGCCAATCAGTAGATTTTTTAAAACATTTTAGATAATACAAGAAGACGCTTTTCTGTACATTTCCAATAACTGATCTCACAGTCCAATATGTCATCTTGTGAGTGGGACGCATCACTAACAGAAGTGCCACTATTACCGTCATCGATAGCATTTACTTACTGCTAAATACATCTGGGTTAACATCTAGACTTGATTTTAATTAATTAGTGCTGTATTTTAACAAAAATAAACTTGAAACAATAAATAATCACTAATAATTTTCAAAGAAACTTGAGTAACTAACAAGTCATCTCTTATTCTGCAGCAGAGACTCTGATCCAGATAAACGACTCATAAGGACATCGCTCCTTGGTAGCCATTTGCACACAGTGTGGAAGAGCTCCTCCCATCTCCAGCAATGATCCAACGAGTGATCGTCTTACTTTCTGCTAAACAGTGTCACAGCTGCCCCTCGGGCGACGAACGGCCCATTATCTCATTCCCACAAATGCACACGTGTAACACATCAGGATAAAACGAGTGTTTAAAGCTTTGCCGTTTTATGAGAATGCGCGAGCACATGCTGACACACGTGCCGAACCGACTGAGGTGACCCGTGCTCTGGCCCAGATATGAGCACTCGAGTACACAATCCAAAACATGCAGACACAATAGTGGTTGCTATCAATGGGTGATTTCATATGCCTATGGGATAAACAGAGAGGAAAGTTTAGGTGAGAGAAGGGATGTGTTGGTTAATTATACTGGTCCCAAATAATTTTCTTTGGTTTATCTGCTCAACAAATCCCATTTGATCCTAAATGTTGGTAGTCAAAAAAATCGAATTCTTAATTTCCCCCAAAAATGATACTTCACACATTGTCTTGTGAACTTTATATTATGCCATTTCATTTTTTTAAGCTGGATGTATCAAACCTCTACAGCTGGTCTATTTTTTTATTTTAGTCCTCTCAGCAACCTCTGACTGAGAAATACACCATCTGAAAAGCTAGGGGTGCGCCAATTCACTATTAAATTGATTAATTGCTAAATAGACAGTGCTTCAAAGGGGTTTAAAATCAATTATTTTCTATGATAATCAATATGACAAAAACATAAAAGTCCAGCTTGCTGCCAGGGCATTTTCAGGGGACGGACCGGGGGAAACTTTATGCTGCAGCTGGAGTTTCCTCCATGGCGCACATAGATGTACAGTACAAACTACAACAAATATTTTGCACTTTAGCTCTGAAAGGAACGTCTTCTCCCTCCTCCCAAAGCTTCAGTGCAGGTCAGCTCATTTTTACAAGAGGCCAACCCTAGAAGAGCTCTATAGATTAACCGCAAAATAAATTTCATTCACACAGTACTGCACACAACAAATGTGTGGCAGAGGGCACTTTGCTGATAGCTGGTAGAAATGTTTCTGCGTCTAACAGGAGGCAAAGATCCTGCGGGTAACACTGACACAGAAGGCTGTGCAAAGTTAGAGTTCATCTGTTATACTGACAGTGAAAAACTAAAGACTGGACTACACACTTTGTTTTAAATGTTTTTGTGAGACTTCCTTCCTTTGTGAGTTTTTATTTTTATTACTTTGAATAGAAGAGACTTATTTTCTCAGAATACAATTTCAGATTTTGTGTTATTTGTGTCCTGTATGTCTTAACTCTACTGTTATAGATTTATTTTCTAGTTAAAAAAGTAATTATAACCATATCAATATACAGACAATTTGGTAATGATTGAGTCGTAAAAGCCTATCTTAAGTTAATTTAATTATAATTTTTTTAACCAAATAGAGCAGGAATACTTTAAATATGTTAAAATCAAAAGCCTTCTTTAAGTAAACAATATGATAATTGTTTTAATGATTGGATCCATTTATCTTCTTAATTGAAATCTAAATATGGGCTTCATTTGTCAGCACACATTTAGCTTTCATGACCTTGGTCTGATTATGACACATACGTTGGACATGTGTTGCTTTTATTTGTGGAACAAAATGATTCAACAAAAATGGTTGTTTGAAAATCAAATCCTAGCGGCTGAATCGTAATCAGATCTAATTTTAAGGAACCCAAGATGGCTTAATATAGCAGCTGGATGTTTGCTAATTTAATTCACCTCTATTGACAGTTATCTTCTGTTTGCTAACACTGCAGGCAGAACTGTTCAGTCCGAACTGTGGCTGACATTTAGGTTAAAAAGTTTTAATGGTTGTATTGTTTACCCAGTAGCAGCTCCTCCCTTTTAGGAAGGAGACTTTGGGTGCTGAAGGCTATTTGGAAAATGTAAAAAAAGGCTTATTTTTTTATTCAAAACCAGAAAACAATTTTTCTCTATTCTTTAATAAAAAAGTTAAAATGTTGTTCACTGTATTGATTAAATGACCAATTCTTACCCTAGTACTATAGCAAAGGAGCTTCATCCATCTAATGTAAGAGAATAAAATAAAAAAACAACCAAAGACAATTCCTTATTCCTTGCAACAAAGTCTAATTCATCAAACTATGATTACCTCATGTCAGGTCTTACAATTAAATACATCTGTGATGCATCTGTCTAACACAATCGTAACTAAAATCTTGAAATGCAACATCCTACCAGGCCGCTGCTTATTGCATCTGACCAATTAGCTAAAGGCCCAAAATGTAAAATCTAATATAGCTGCACTAATGGAGAACCAAACGCAGCCAACCAAAGATATGAAGGGGAGAATGGCTGTGCGGAAGTGGTGATGATGGAGCGAAAGAGAAGACGAGACTGATAAAGACCACAATGACATCGGGGAGGAGGCGGAAGGAAAGAAAAGAAGACACAAACACAAAACCACAACAAATTGAACAGACCAATTTTGGTGGAGCTAATGGACAGGAAAACCATAATGTGTGGCTTTATAGGAGCTCAGAAGAGGAAAAGCACTTAAGAAAGATAAAACAATACAGAAGAATATGTTGTGTGATCATATAATGGTGTTAAAGTGGACAAGTAAATGATTTTTCTCATATTATAAATCATGTTGGAACATTAAAAATCCATTGTGGGGGGTTTCTTTTTACTCTTGTGTTTTCTTTTCAGGAAAGCAACAAAAAAAAAATAAACCCAAAACAAAAAAACAACGATCAAATTTTCTTAGCATCTTGAAACCAAGATCTAAAGCTTTTTCTGTGCATGTGTCTTACCATACTGGCCGCCGCAGTCCAGATTAGGTAGAATCCCCCTGGGTCAACCTTGAGGGTCCCTGGAGTGGCATTACAAAGGGCGTCCTAGGTCACAGCAGAAAAATGACATGTTAGAAATGCGAATACGATACAAAACACACAACAATAAAAGATAAATGCATCTCAGGGTTTATAGCAAGCAAATACATCTTTTAAAAATTATCTCAACGTTTTTATTTTATTTTAGCTATTATTTCTATTGATTGTTATGGTTATTTTCTGTCGATGACTTTTAAAAAATCTGAATAGCATCGATATGATAAAACTATATAGTATGTTTTTACTTTTGTGTCTCTAATATTTAACTAGACAGTAGCGCTTTCATCCACCAGTCATAAAACTGGTCTGCGTGTCTCATTTTCCTATCAGGAAACCAGTTTATAGTTACTCGTCCTGATAACGTCAGATAGTTATAAAACTAAACATATGTAAAAAGATTTCTTAACAAGAGAAAGGGTTTAACATACTCAAGTTGCCCATTCAGAGAGGATTTAGTCATTGTAGGTTAAACTACAAAACACATTTGGATCAAAACAATTAAGTGGCATTTTCTGTTAATACAGGTTCCATCGCTGAGCTGGAGCAAAGAATATTTTTGTCAGGAGCTGCGGGCAGGACTATGGAGACAAATACGAAATAAAGCACTCTGAGACCGCAGCTCAAAACCTAGAGTGTGCATGCTAGTGTTAACTTCACTTTAAAGGAAACAGAAGCCAGCAGGAGCAAATATTAGTTTACTGAACACTGCAGCTAGATGTATTAAGTATGTTTGGGAGATTTGGAGCAAAAATCTCAACATTATTCAGCTGCAATACGATTTTCGATATATAGATATTTCATTTCCCAAAAAGAATGGACAAAAAAGCAATTCAGAACCTAAGCTTCATGTCAAAAAATGTCACACAGGAACTTTTATTGACATACAGCTGTAAATGTACAGTACAAACCGTACCAAAAATAAAGTATCGGGATATATTATTAAGTTTACTTTCTTGAATAAAATGTTCTGTTTTTCAGAACTAAAATAGTTATAGCTTTGCTATTAAAAAGTACTGTTTTGGATCAGGGGTGGGCTGGTGTTGAAATTCAGCCTGGGAGCTTGATTCTGCATGACCAAGAAGACGGAATTAATCAAGAATATAGATTGATTGATTGTTTGTTTTAGTTCTCTGCAAAAAATAAGTCTGGTATATTTAGTATTCATCAAACGTTGCTTGCCAACCCCCATGAAACAGAAGTTTATGCTGTACGGCATTATTTTCTATTTTTTTGTTATAAGTTTTAAGTGTTCTTGAGTGCACCACAGGTGTGAGATGCACGGCAGTACAGACAAGCTTCTGGCTTTCTGCCCTTTGTGAAATGCATATAGAATATTTTGGAAATTCGAGGGGAGCTTGCAAAAAAATTACGACAGAAGCACAAATGGGCATACCAGTGGCTCTGTGAGCACGTTCTCAGCGCACCGGGGAGTGGTAGAAACCTACTTTTAAAAGGGGTGTTACTTAATATCATTGTGTTCTTAAAGCACTGCTAACAAGCGGCTTCACTGCCTTCATCTATCTCCATGCTGTTGTTGACTTCCAGAATGAGTGCAGCAGTGCAGATTGTGGTGAGAATCGCGTTCAGTGAGGACAGGATGTATAGGAAGGAGAAGTAACGCGAGAGGCAGATGGAGGGGTGGGAGTAACTATATCGATATAAACGACATTGGATCATTCTTGTATCGTGTATGAAAAGATTTCAATTTTTTTTTTCTTACTCGAGATATCGTCCAGTATGATGTCTGTGGGAAAAATCATCTAAACAGCCTAAAATTACACATAAATATGTAAAAATAAAAATGTCCCGACATTTAAACCAGCAGAAGCCTAGAGGCGTGCAAAGACTTTCAAATTTCATTTCTTTCAGGGGTTTTTTCATGATTTACACAAGAGCAGCAGCAACATCGGATTATGGTGCAGTGCTTTTGTGTTTAATGTTCAGCAATATTCATTTTGGTCCAGCACACCACACGCCTCAGCCAGCATGAAGGTCTCATTCATATTCAGCATAATGACGGCACGGGAACCCAAATCAACATGTCAATGGCATCATCATTATAGATTCATGCAACAGACTGCATATACACACACATTAACACAAAGAGAGATTGGCTCTGGCTCATCAGTCACCCTCAGAGACAATAAAACAGTCCAGACATAGTGGAAAACAGTGACGATGCAAATCGGTATTAAAGCGATTGATGTCTCAGGGAGACCAGTCGCTACGAGTTTCAGCAGTAGCTTGAAAAGGAGCAGCGATAATGGTGGAAATTTAAAAACAGGAGAAAACACAATCTGGAAAGGTGATAGCTGGATATGCAAAACTGGTATTGTGTCAGAAAATCATGGTATGAAATGAAGACAAGAAGACTTTATTGAATGAAAAGAAAGCAAAAATAAATCACAACTTTAAACAACTTTATAAAATGACTCTTAGTATATGTAGCAACAGGGATACCTGAACAACGGTTGTAGAAAGTCATTGCTGGTATGAAGCTACCGATTATACCTTAAATGTACTCTAATTATGAGCTACTATGACTAAGAACATACCTTCAGTTTAGGCTCCAAAGTTTGCTAAAGATCAAATAGGGCAAAGGTTTGGATTGGCAGGAGGATGGGAGAAAGAATAAAAAGAATAATGAAAAGCGGGAGGGGAAAGATGGAAGGAGAATGGGAGAAAAAGTTAACACAGAAAAAACAAAGTCAGAAAAACAGAATAAAAATTGATGGGAATTCTCAGTTCACTGTAAATAGACTGAAATAGCAGCATTTATAATATTTCAGATTTCTTAGGGCGCCCCATGTACGGAGGCCTCAGTCCCGTCACGGGATCCTGACTTCGAATCCCGTCCTCATGGACATTTACTGTAGGTTTTCCCCACTTCTGTAAGGTATGCACTGCTGAATAAAGACTAATAGAGCCACAAAATCTCTAATAGGGCTGGGCAATATGGCCTTTAATCAATATTGCACTATATTGAGCAGATCATCTTGATAAAGATAAAAGGACTATAACTAACTAGGAGTTCGATTACCCATTCACACATCCCAAAATGAATCTGACTTTCTGGGCAAATGAACTTGAGTTAGTTTCAAGCGGACTGGTGTGAATGCATCCCAAGTTAGAACCAGTTTTTAACTCAACGAGGGCAGAAAGCATATTTGAACAGATGGGTTTTTAGAATTATTATTATTTTTTTGTTCATACAAATGAAAAGGGCCCCTTTCGTATTCTGATATATAATGCTTTTATTCAGTATTATGGTGACACAGTTCTTTGGATAAATGCGCATCAGAGTAATAATGCTGGTTAGAACTTGAGCAGAATATCCAACCTCTAACTGAATTATGACATAATATTATCCTTTTAAATTCGTTTTTGGCACCATTGATCATCTCCATTATCCTAAAACATGGGCAAATAATGATCACTACAAAGCACTTTTAAATCTCATCCTATAGGGTGTCTGTGTATTAGGTCTCCAAGCTGCTGTTACTCAAACATTTGTGAGTAAATTTATTGATAAAGCACCTTTTACAAACAAGTTATAAAATGCTACAAAAAAAACGTAGTTTATAGTTAAATAATAAAAATTTTTTACAAAAAAGCATTTAAATAAACTCATAACCAGAAGTCATACAAAATATTTTTTGTCCGTAATTTTGATTGACGGGGTCCAAAGAATCTGGTCATAATTTATTTTTGCCTGTCAATGTTGCCTATTCCAGCAATCGTCAAGGTAATACCCATTCATTTAGCATTTGTTTTGTTTGTTTGTTTTCTTTAATCATAATCAATGCAAACAACATTAAAAGAGAACTACGTATTAAAATTAAACGATTGCACTTATTATACGAGTACTTGAAATGAGCACCCATTTGTTGGTAATCAAACAGTTGGATTGCTGCAGAGGTTATTGTCATGAGGCTTCTCATATTTCTCCAATTGAAGAAATCAGAAGTTGAAAAGAATCTCTGAACGAGCTTTTTCCTGACACGTAAACTATTGGAGGAAAGCAGCAGCGGGTGCCAGTGTTTGCCACCCATCGGGCTCTTTAGAACGCGTTTAACCATCCACAACTATCACAGTTGTGCTTTAAAGCCTCACTAACTTCTCAAGTTGCAATAAGATCCCGATCTGCAATATGCTTTGAATATGCTTTTCCTCAAATAATGGATTTTTCTGAACTCTTTGTATAAAGTTGAAAGTATCTGCTCATTTGCACCAAGTGGTCAGAAGTGAGAATACTAATCGGTAAAAATGACTTTACAGCCTTCAGATTTTTCCATCACTGTTCTAAAAATATTGTCAAATACAAAAAAATATTCCTGTTCATGACATAAGAGCCAGGGTGAAAAAAAAATGGTTTTCACTAGTTTTTTTAAAACCTCCACAGAGTCTGCAAAGCTGCATTGGCAAACCGTTCTACAGTTTAGCTCATTTATTACTCCTCACTTGATAAATTATCACGTAGAATCTTCCTTTATAAATTCAAACTCTAGAACATTTTGTTATGCATCAATATCTGAGATCCTCACTTTTAACATCTTCTGGCTGCCCTCTTGGTTTCCTTTTTTTTTTTTTTTTTTTTTTCTTAAGCTTTTTACACGTTTATTGATGCCGACAGTAAACAGGAAAAAATGTAAAAATTATGTAAATGCCGTTACTTCATTCCTACGATACAAGAGGAATATGGATACCCAAGGTGATTTTGACACATAAAAAGCTGCAATAAGCAGCAATAATTTTAATCTTTAAAGGAAGTGAATCATTAGCTGTAAACAAGGCAACAAATCTCAATCTGGAGCAAAAACAATCAGGAAATTCTGCCCCATCTATACATAAACTCTCCAACAGACCAACAGCAGCATAACTGGGATGAAAGGTGAACTCTGCTCTATAAATGAATGAACTCCTGACCTCGGTTTATACACTGGGACAGCCGGGGAGCAATAGGATCCCAAATGAGCTTCTGTGATTACCGTCTTAAGGCTGTGACCTCATGTCAGAGTCTCCCCTCAGACTATGTTGGGATGCCGAAAATATTGGAGCTGCACTCGCCTTTGAGTGACTAGTATTCATGTTGGTTTATCTTTTTGCATGCTGAGCTGGACCTTTAAAGACAACAGAACTGAGCTCAAGGCACTTGTATAACTGTTCAGAATAAAATTATGTTATAAAAACAGACAGAAGTTTGCTTTCCATTAAATGCACGTGCAGGGAATCAGACTGCACTGACAGCAAATAGGGCTATTAAGTGAAAAATGTAACCTTAATCCAATTTGAGTTTAGCTGAATGAAAGACCGTTTTCTTCAATAAAAAAACACTTTCCATTCAGTTTAAACTCATTTACATATTAAAATCTGTAAATTCAAAGTAGTAATTTTAAATCAGAGGGGTACACTATTTTAAATTTATTTATTATAGACGTTTAGACAATGTTTTATTTAAAAATCACTGGATTCTTTCCATTAAATCCAGATATTGCTCAGTCTTGATGCGTGTCCAGACGCTTGCTTCAGTGACGTGACACGTCACTGCAAAAAACAAATCTACAAGCTTATTGAAAAACTGTCGTATTTTGACGTCACAATAAGAAACATTTACATATAACCACTCTTCACCTGACAATGCCTTCTACCAATCTAGTTCCACGCCATTTTCATGTAGTAGCCTAGCAAAAGGATGGGTTGATGTGGTCTGGAACCCCTAATTTGCAATAAAGTGACAGGCCTCTCATTCTGAAAAGCCCTATTACCACTATGGTCTGCCCGTCCCATCCCAACACAGCCTGGTTGCGTTTCCGTTGCAATCTCAGGAAAATGCCAAAAAAAGTCTGAGATGTCATATTCTTCTGGATGATTCCAGCGGATTTTTTGGGGGTCAGTTTGGCTTTATTCACTTCACATGTGCATCAACAGGCAAACAAGTAGCTGTCACTGCACACTGTAGGTAGGCAGGAGAGACCATAGGTGGGTGTGTAGGTTTGCCTTGGCCAGCTTCGGACTGAGCCAGAGTCAGAAATAGGGCATCGGTCTGCAATGGACAAAGCCGGTGGAAAAGTGCTAAATAGGGGCTGAACAAACCCAGGCCAAGCCGACCCTGGAGGAAAAGGGGCAAAAGGCTCTGAAATTGACAAGAACTGAGCTGGTGAGATTGCTTTATGTGAGAGTCATTTTGTGCAAAGAGTTTCATTTCTATGGTTTTTTGTTGTTTTTTTTACAGACCATAGACCTATTATGACTCTTTTAAAAAGAGGCATATTTCTCCTTTAACAGACAATACTTAGAGTCTTTCTTGAAAAAGACTGGTTGTTCATGTAATATCTGTCAACCAGCTTTCTAATGAGGGAATAAAGCTTTTAAAAACACCCCAGACGGGACAGTCTCGTTACAAAGAACAGCCAGTGTGGTGAGTTGCCTTTTTCATGCACTTGATATTTGTTTTTTAACTAAATCTTATTTTAAAAGCAAGTTTAAATGTTAGCAACAAGTGTTGAGAGGCAGAGAGGATGTTACTCATGTTCATGCAATGTTATGGAAACCCTAATAAAGTTACAAGTGCAGATTGGATTTACATGGAATTATCATATTAAAAACTAACACTTTTTTATGTCTTTTTATTTTCTTTCTGTGAATCTTGTCTGATAATAAAAAGTTTAGGGACTACGTTGCATCAACTCTTTGACTGGCTCGAAGGTTGGAGAAATAAATTTTTTAAACATCTGGGCAAAAATACTGCAACACGAGATATGAGATTCTAATTAACTATGGAGCCCCAGATTAAAAAAACATTATCTTGCTTTACAAAAAAAACAATTAGAGGAAACTATGAGTCACAAAATACCTAGAAATGCACTCAGAAGAAGAGCACCACAAAAAAAAAAAAAAAAAAAAAAAAAAAAAATCACACACCATATATACTTTAACATGCATTAATACACTCAGTGAACACCGTCTGAGCACTACCGCAGAACCTAATGTTTAAAGGGCTACAGCCAGTCAGTGCCAGTTGAAAATAAATGCCGCAACTGGATTGGCTGCTTTGCAAACGCCAGCTAGTAGCAAGTTAGGCAAGTAATGCATTGAGGTAGTGCAGCTGCCCAAGCTACAATTCCTTTGGAATATCTTAGATTGGTATTGAGTGTTAAAGTGTAAACTTTAACTTTACAGAAATGTATTACTATAACCAATATATTTTTGCCAATGTCTGTATAATTAGTGTATTACAAACCTGAAAATAATCATGTAGTTTGGTGATGCGCATGTCCCTTTAAGATACCACACACTTTTATAGACTGGATAGGGTGGGTTGCCGTGACAATGTACAGTCACATGAATCCCCCCCCCATCTAGTCTATACTGTAACCAGAAAGGGAGGGTATGATGGTGAGTAAATACAGGAGGATTTAGATCTTGAAGCAGAGGGGCTAGATCTGGTGGAGAGGAAGAAAGAAAGCCATAGCCCCATCTATGGGGAAAAAAAAGGTGTCTCTTTGTGGCAGTGGGGAAGTAATTATCCATTTATCATTGAGGAAAACTGCTCAATATATCCTGATTTTGATTTGAGGTGATATTGCTCAGCCCTAGAAAGGCACTATGAAATAAATCCACAAACAGGTAGATTTTCTAAAAATAACTTTGTGTCGTTCCACAGAAAACGCAAAAAGGGGGATCCACCAATACTGAACACCAAATCGGAGATGGTGGACTGTAACAATAGATGTTAAAGATAGTATATCTGAAGGCTCTAACAATCAATATTACATTTTTTTTTGTGACATTGGGAAAATGTGTTCCTTTTCAGGAAAAAGTACAAAAGCACTGATAACACCACTTTCACATTTTCTGGAAGTGCCCGGCAATCCAACCATACTGGAATGTGATAGCTGAGTCAATTTTCTTGGTGATCGGTTTTAAATTAAACTTTGATTTTTGTACTTTGTATTTGGGTCATGTCCTGTCAGATTCCCCAAAGGATAAATATTTGATAAGCATCATGTTAGGAGGTAGTAAAAAGGCTCTTATCAAGAAATTGCTGGAGAAAGATCCCCCAACAAAGAAGTATTGGATAGGAATAACGGAGGAAATATATAGAATGGGGGGAGAAAATACATCTTTTTTTAACCTTAAAATTGAACACTTTCACAAAAACTGGAGGAAGTGGGAGAGATTTGTTGAAAATTGCAATGGTTGAAGGTGGGCAGTGGGTTATATAACCAGAGTAAAGCTGAATATTCTAACATGTTGGAAAAGAAAAGCTTGCTAGGGATGTGGACATCTTTTTTATAAGACATTTAACAGGATGGACTGAAAATACCCTTCCAAGCACAACCAGGGATAGAGGGTAAAGAGCTATGTGGACTTCCTGCTGTAGCACGAAAATGTGGATGGGAGCTCTCCCGAGCTGGAATAGATCGGACTGTTTTACTGTGCCTATATGTTAATGCTAACATGTTCTATGTTTGTTTTTTTGTTTTTTAAGTTTGTCATTATAAATATTAAAACCAAAAGCCTAAAAAAAAAAGTTAAAAAACTAAAGTACAAAGGCAACTTGGCCAGCATAGGCACCATTTTAAAGAACACACTAAACTTTTACTCTAGGCAATCGAAAGTTAAAAATATTTTTACCCCTTCCTAGTTTAAAACATCTTTTACTTAGTCAATAGGAGAACTGACAATGACTCAAAAACAATATTGAACCTGGAAGTGAAAATACTGAAAAAAGGAAGAGAAAGTCGATGTATACAACAATAAAAATTATTTAAAGCAGCATTTTACTGAAACAGACTGAAGAGTGATCAAATACAGATTTTACACAAAAATTTAATGTTTTTAACCTGAGTTGCATCCCAGCAGTTAACATAAGGTTCACATGTTAGAGGTGACTGTGTACATACCAAGAAAAACTCAAAGTCACTTTATTGTTGTGCCACGGTGGTAAACTTTTTGTTCTACAGCAACAGGAATGTCACAAGCGAAGCAAAAACAATAAAAAGGGTAGAAACAACGAATGAATGAAAAAACTAGGGATTAATAACGAAAATTTAAGATTAGATAGAAGTGTTACAATTTTAAACATTTTTAACTTTACTGGTCATCTCAAGTTTAAAAAAAGTGATGAAATAATTTAAAAAGGAAAAAGATTTTTAGTTTTAAAAGGATAGATATTTAACTTTTTCCAAGTGTAAAAAAAACTGAACATGCCCTTTAAGAACATTTGTGTTCACTATATCATTTTTAATTTGGTTTCCTCAAGATTACAAGGAGAGAAAATGCAGAAATGTTCCATTCTAACAAGATACCCTTTAATTTCTTATGAAAGTTTGTTTTCCCAGTTTAAACTGCCAAGCTTTGATTGTGTGTTTCTAGATCCTGCGATATAAACAGATGAAACAAAGATCACATCTTTGTCTAAAATAAACCACTGCACACTAAATAAATCACTCTCATTCGCTTACTCCCCTCCTTTACTGTATGTGCGCCTCTCTGTGACAGACAATAAACAGCCATCACGTCTCAATCTAAACTGCACTCTCCGAAATACATAAAGAAGTGGGTATTGAACTCTAAATTAAAAAGCTGTAGAAGGCCATTTTTTGGAGATGTTACACGGCCTACAACCTGTTTATTAATGGCAAAATGTGTAATAAAAAATAACTAAGCCTGTTTTGGTCTGATGGCGGTTTCTCCTGAGGAACCCAGCTCAGAAAGAGGTCACCAAGACGAAAGTTCAACAGAGGGTTGCACTTCAGCTGGTCGAGTTGGATCTACATCTGCAGTAGTTATTGTTCCCCAGCTTATGTTGCTGGTGTATCTCTGTAAGATATCTACATTTAACTGAGGGACCCATTATTTCAAAACTCCCAATGCGCTAATAAACCTCACTTCATGCTCCAATGACACTAAGGGCAAAACCTGTCCACAAAAAAATCAAAAGATCATGGCCTTTTCCCACACATCCGTACAACTTTTTTACTGTACACGCTCCCCACACTGCGTTTCTGTGTGCCAGTGGGTGGCTGGTCTATACTGGGAGCCCACTCCCTAATTAAAAGCCATATGTAGGAGCTTTCTGAAGTCTAGCTTTCCCTCCTATATTTCCTTTTATACTGTCATTTTCATCTCAGACGGCTTACAGATATTTATATAGTTTTCTTCTGTCTTAGGGCGTATTCACACCAGCCTTGTTTGGTTTGCTTTAAATGAACTTGAATTCATTTCCTCCATTGGTTTGGACCTCAGAGCGGTTCCAAACCAACACTGGTGCGGAGCAAATCAGGAGTGACCGCGACCAAAGTTTATCCTACCCTTTTTAGTCTCAGCAGATGCCCATGTTGGTGGCGCTTTATTAGAAGTTATTGTTATTTTTTGCATTTTTATGCACGTGCCTCCTTAACATGTGAATGTCCTCTTTGACATCAATACAGTGTGTGTATGCTATTCATATTTATGTAAAGCTAATTTAACAAAACCCATCTGCACCCTATTGTACATCTCATGTTGCATCAAAGTGTTATTTTGACTTTTTTTTTTAAACTCTATATCCAATAGGGACTGGCTTTAGAAAGAAACAAGTTCCCATCGTGAAACTCGACAACCTCACAGCAGAAATAAGCATGTTTATAGCCTCGTTCAAAAAGAACATTTTAGGTTTCATAGGTCAGCTTACCATCATGCAAACTCCGATGCAGGGTAATTTTTTTTCAACATAGCTCATCCTTTTAGATATAATTTAAGATTGAAATTATGAATAATCAGGGGTGTGTCCTTTTGACTTGACAGGTCTGAGATGAGCAACCAGCGCTGGTAGCTAGGAGCCTGCCCTGCCTGCTTCTGCTTGCTCCAGGAAAGGCCGCAACCTCGGACTGACATCAACTGTCTCGGTTATTTTATTTTTCTGAACTTGACCATCATTTGTCTTCAATGTTTCTTTATGTTCGGATATGAATTGTGCCCTTATTGGACAAAGATGGTGTTGAATGCACTAACAGTGCCATCCAAGAAGTCTCTGCTCCATTTTTTTAAATAGAGTAAAAATATATCTCTAATCTGCATTTAAGATGACTCTACTTATTCAAAATTGGGTTGAAATGGTCTCATTCCTTGATACTTACAATTTGTTTTAAATTAAATTCACATAGTTTAATGAAAGTTATGGACAAACAAGACTTCATGCTTTTATTTGACAAAATGATTGAATCTGCCTAGAAGGCAGAGGGGTAGCGCCTACCAACCTCCTTTAGCTTTGGTTAGTTCATAGCTACATAGTCTCAGATTGTCACTATAATATGCCACTACCCTCACAGTCCCACCTCTCTGACAATTTTTTTGTATTTTCCAGGCATAGGGGGAACGCATGGTGCCACTAAGATAGAGGTGGTGGGAACCACTCAGCACCACTTCAATTCAGCTCTTCAGAAAGCTATGGTTGACGTCACAGAGGCTCTGTACATCTATCTACAGTCTAGCGATGTAAGACAATATAGATACGCCAATATATTGCAATATTTTTTGTAGCGATAGATGGCTACCCAAAAGCAATGTATCAATATTTATTTTTTTAGAATTTTGAATGGAACCATTGACGATAACAGTAATTTTTGTAGTAATATTAAAAGAATGACCGCTAGTTGGTGGTTGATTTCACCCAAAAAACTGGATGTGTTATGTGTAAAACATGGTAATGTGTTTAAAATAGGCATGACAGTTTTTCTACAGTTAAATTCTGTTTGTTTTTTGTTTTTATCACAAAATATAGTTTTAACCATACTATACCGATATATATCCCAATGTATTGTATTGTGGCCCCGGTATCGTGATACATATCTCTAATACAGTCCATGGTATTTGCACCAAATGGTCAGGAGTTGGTTTACTAATCTGTCAAAATGACTGACACCCATCAGATTTTTCAGTCACCTTTTTTTTTTTTAACTGTCAAATACAGAAAACATTTGGTTAACTTGACCCCTATGTATTCATCTTAACACCAGAAAGACGATAGGAACAGCACTCTCCATTGTTTATGTTGACCTATTTTCACATGGCTTCCTGGTTTTACCCTGCTGACACGTTTAATTATCAAATGGGTGGCAGATCCTTGGCAAAAGTTTCTTTTTGTTGAGAAACTCAAAACAACCAAAAAAGAAAAGAAAACATTTTGTACAAACCAAAGCCAGTAAATTAATGGACCTTCATGTTGTGAATACACACTAACTAAATGGCTTTTCTGTGCCTCTCCAGCTCTCCCCTCCCCATGCTAATCTCCTGACCCTCTGACAAACATCTTCATTACTAGTCCCCACTGTCAAACACCCAGAGACAAAGTGGAAAGACCACCCCTGGGACTGATGTTGTATACTGACTGGGTGATAGACCCTCTTGGAAAATCACAACCCTTCAAGACGATGCATGTTAAAGCAAGAACAAATGACTGCACTGTTTCCCCAACTGTTGTCACTGCAAAGCAGTAACTGCGTGCGTACTAATTATGTGGACTCTTTAGAACCGTTTCTGGTATGTCCGTTTACTTTATGAAGAATGATGGGTCTTACGAGGACCAAATCTCTAGCCTAATGTGGCAGAGCTTCTTTTGAGGGTTTAGAGGAATGATCTGAAGATTAATGTAAAAAATGTACAGGTAAAAGTTGGGGTTAAGGTATATTTTTGGATTAGAAATAAATGTTACTAAAATGAACTGAAGTTAATATGACCTTATACGGGTAGGAGTAAATCCATATGTGTGTGTGTTTGTGTAATATGAGTCAGGAGCAAGCCATTAGTGGGAAAACTGATCAAAGTGGCCGTTTCAAGTGCACCTTTGGTCCTCCCTTTGTTTGTGTGTTTGGTGACGGCCCACTGTAGCTGTGAGATTCATGTGAGTGTAGTTCAGCTGCTGCTTTGGCAATATGCTGAAAGTTGATGACAGCGGGTAACCTTTACACTCCACCGGGAAACGAACAAAGAGGGAGGAGGCTAAGGCCAAGGAGGTGGAAATCAGTTAAACAGAAACAGGCTTGCATGGAGATAGTGATTGCACCAGATACACAGGAATAATCTAAATAGCCTACAGTTTTTATTTTGTTTTTGGGGTTTTTTGTGGCGGGGGTCTTGATAAGATCTCTTTCAGCTCGATCTGCCTGTGTTCACCCTGATTACTTCTGGCTCCTGCTCTTACTGTGTTGGCACATGCTGCACACTTTAGTTCTTCACACTGTTCATTTAACTTTCATCTGATCAGGCCATATTGACTGCAAACGAAACCCTCAATTTGTAGATGTTTGGCACACAACAATACCCCTGTGTGTAGAGGTTTACCCGGAAATTTTCGCTCTTTTTGTGCAAAAAATAAACCCAAACTGCTGATCAGCGAGCGGCACTTGTCAATGCTTTTTTTTACCTGCTTGGCTGGGACAGCGTGTACCTACATAAAAATATATATAACAGGAAAAAGCCTGTTTTTATCTTAGTAATATGAATTACTTTATTGTCATGTGCATATAGAACATGTGTAAACTTTATTTTAAAGAACAAAATAAAGTGTACATAGAGGTCTTTCACTCATGAAAATGTATTTAATACCAGGTTTAGGATTATTTCCATACGGGCCTTCATCTTCTGCTTACATTTTTGTATTATACTTGTAGGGCTGATTATCTTTTTAGAAATATAAAAAACTGCCTCTCTTCTCACATTCATTTAAATCAGTAAGCATGCAAGAAAAAGACAACAGAAATGTGAAATGAATACAAATTATAAAAGAAATCCATAAGGTTTCTGGATAAAAAAAATTAAATAAAGGACTCTGAAATAGGGCAGGTCTACATACCCATAATTTATAGACTGTTACCGACGTAATTTTCACGTGTCGGTTAATTGAGTATTTTCAAAAAAAATTAAAAGATGTGTTTTAGTTCAGTGGTGCTTATGCCCCTTGAAGAAATGAGTGTTGTCTTAAGTCATGCGACTACGCACAGACATATGACATCATCACATTCAGCTACTAACTAATGCAGCGACTGTGTCACTATATTTAACGACTCTAGCGACTAGTGACAAATGAAATAACTTTTTATGGTGTTACCGAATACTCTGAGACCTTAAATTGGAAGACGTACAGTGCTGACCATAAATGAGTACACCCCACTACGTTTGTCAGAAAACCTTTAGTTTCCTTTCAGAATCAACATTTTCTATAAGATACTATACTGCAAAATACTCCCACACATGTGGGCCATTAATTGTAAATAAGATTTGTTCATTTGCACACACAAAAAAGTGATTCTCCTAACAAATTCATTCAAGCCTTTGTTGCAAAACTAAGTACACCCCAATTATAGTCTTAGGAGAAAAGCCACACTTAAGAATACAAAATTCGAATTAACAGGCATTCAACCACAGGTGAGCATTACTTAAAGAAAAGCCCTTCAAATTTATGCTGTCTACAATGGCTCCCCATGAAAGAGAAAGGTCCCAAAATCCGAGAAAGGAAATCATAATTTATTTACACAAAAAAGGTGATGGCTACAAGAAGATCAGCAAAGCTTTACATATCAGTCAAAATACTTTAGCAAAAGTGATCCAAAAATGTAAGAAAGATGACAGTGCAACCATCTTGTAGAAACGTCCAGGCCATCCACAGAAGTTAACATCTCGACAGGAGCGTCTTCTGATGAGATGGGTTGAAGAAAATCGCCATGCAAGTTCACTGCACTTAGCTAAAGCAGTAGAAAGCCAAACTGGAGTGACCGTTTTCCGGGACACCATACGGCGCACACTGCAGAGGAATGGCATACATGGGTATCGTCCATGAAGGAAGCCTCTCCTAAAGCCCATGAGAAGAAAAAAAACACGCCTAGAATTTGCTAGGGCCCATGCTGAAAAAATGAAGACTACCGGGACTCTATACTCTGGAGTGATGGGACAAAGATCACCGTCTGTGGAACTAATGGTTTAAAAACTGTATGGCGTTGTAAAAGAGAGGATTTCAAAGAAAAATGCATGGCACCTACAGTGAAACATGGTGGTAGCATTGTCCTTATGAGGGGCTGCATGAGTGCTGCTGGTATGAATGAACCAAAACACACATCTAAAGCTACTGTTGCATTTCTGAACAAGAAAAGGGTGAAGGTGATTAAATGGCCAAGTATGTCTTAGTGCTGTCCTTAAAAATCACGGTGCGCATACGAAATACTAGATGTAGTAATACCTAAGACTAAAAGAAATTATAAAATTTAATATAGGAATAAACCCTTATTGTGCCTTCCAAATAACTTCACCCAAATGATAATCCATACGCTGGGCATGATACAGGGTGAGCTACAGTAGACAAGATGCATTAAAGCTAAGGATATACGTTTCTGCTTGGGGCTGGGTATGGATTCAAATTTCGAGTTAGAATCGATTATCATGATCATATTCAATCTTACTCAGTCAATCAAGTTTGATACAGTTATTAGAGAGTGCTATTAAAAAAAAAAAATTTAAGCTGTTATCTTAATAAATAACTGCAATTCAATGATTTAACACTGATGAGTAAAAATTTACCAGGAAAAACTGTATTAACACTTTCAGAACTAAGCCATAAAACGTCTATATGAATTTTTAATTCCTACTTTAGCTGTAAAAGATGGCAAACTATGTTAAACAATTAAACCAATTTTTGAACTTGTGAATCGATTTGATCCTTAGAATTTCAATAAGCATCGATTTAGAATTGGTTTTTTGAGCACAGCCCTATTTTTGCTAAATTCAGCCTTTAATAAGGTCAATGAATGTATTGCACAAACAGTAAAAATGCAATTCCTTATTAAAGGGTTAAGGGTGTGAAGAGGCGAAAAATGAGGACCAGACAAAACAAACTTAGTTATGAAGTAAACAAAAGGCAGGAAGCAAACAAATCGGACAAGGAGGTTAAAGACCAGGAAAGAAAAGACAGAATAATGAATGAGGAAGAGATTAGTTGTCAGATAAACAGAAACAGCAAGACTTGGAATGAATTGAGGTCAAATTATTACCACAGCGCAGATGTCAGTATTCCACACTTCACATGTGGCTATGGTTGACCTTCCACCTCTCACCCCCGCCCCTCCATCCATCCCTCATTTCTCACCAACCTGACAAGATGTCAGGAGCATTTCTAGACACGTTGTCAGACCTTCACAGCGTCCTGCGCCTCTTTCTTCCCCTCTTACTTCTTTTTTTCTTTAGCTCTAATCTCTAAATCTTCTGACAAATTGGAACTTGTTGTTTCGACATCACCTAAATCTAATAGTACGAATATCCCAGAAATGCTGCTTAATTTGCATAAAAATATATACATTCAAATGAAAACGGAAAAACATTGTGCATAAATTTGAAAAAAAAAAGGTTTTGCCATGATATTAACTGCTTGACATGCAAAGTATTAGAAAATAAAAAGATCAAATTAGCTGTACCAGTCTGAACATGCAGGGTGTTTGTCTAAAGGCAGAAGTGTTATGGGGGTTCATCTAAAAAGCATAAAAAACACAGCGTAAAATAAAAATGATTAAAAAAAAAAATAAGGAAAAAAATTATTAAAACCTAAATGGATAAACAACCCCATAAAAAAACATTTTAATTTGATTAACTTTATAAACTTTGTTAGTATAAAAATCTTGTTTTCCTTAAAAAAGGGAAGTTCAGTTTTTTCAGTTTTTACAACCTGGAGCTTGTTTATAGCATGCATTACATTCACCTACTCACCCAGACAAGTTTGGAATCATTTGGAGATCTTCAGGTGAAGTTTATATCCATTCACAATCAGCTTATAGCCGTATAGTGGGTGTTGTGGGGAGCACGTTGAGTGCCTCCTCTAAATAAGGCATTATCTGCCACAAAACTTCTTTACTTCACCAATGTTTTCTTATTAATCATTAGTGCTTTTCCCCTAGTAGTTAGGATCATATCCGAAATGCTTCTTTGTTGTCTTCCAGAGTTTTTACAGGGGTTTATTCCACTTTACAACAAACAGTTATTTCACTGACTTTACATGGCAGTGGTAGTCTGAGCTGGACTTTTACTCTGTCCTATATGTCGGTCTTAGTCCACTCGGTCATTTTGTTTGTGCAATTTGGAAATATGTACACGTGAACCATGTTGATGTTTGCACGAACAAGTTCTCTCCAACCGTCTGCCGTCGTAGAGTACAGAGTGAAACTCCTGCTCATACTATAAATGTCATGGCGGACGGCAGCAACGTAAATGAGATAGTATGTTGTTGTAAGTTGGAAATGGTTAGAAAAAAACACCTGTAAATACCCCAGAAGACAACAAAGAAGCAATTCCGAGACACTCCTAACGCCGAAGAGAATAACACTAGCTTTTCATAACACACTGACAAACATTTGACACCATCAATTGTCAAATAGGGGCCACTATGGCGAAGAAAACCTTAAATAATAATGTATCTTCCCCAACGACACCTTGGGGGATACCACAGGGTTCAATCATTGGCAACTCGTTTTCTCCCTTTATCTGTTGCCACTTGGAGCGATCAAACCTCCAGCGCTAAGTTTCACTGTTACGCAGATTAAAGGGGACAGACAGATCTACTTGGTAAAAGTGACACCCAACCCTTCATCCCTGATGGCATCTCTGCAATAAAGCAGTGGTTAAACCAGAACTTCTTGTTTCTGAATGAAAACACAAGAGAAGACAGAATGCATCTTTCTTGGTGAGACCGCCACCACTCATATCAGCTGTCTGAATTTAAGGTTTCGTCTCTCAGTAAAAAAAGATTTAGGGTCGGTTTTTGTGATGCAACAGCATCATCCCTGTTTTATTTTCTCTCCACTGATGGCAAGTTTGTTTTACAATAGATTTTAAGCTTTTAGTGTTTGTTTTTAAAAGGTCTGAATGGTTTCATTCCAGCATATATTTCTGATTTACTAAGTTTGTATGTCGGTTGTAGATTCGCTCAGGCCATCGTCGCAGTTCTTGTTGAACAGGCTTTCTCTGGATGTACGTTTTATCTCTGAGCTGGCCTTTTGAAATCCAACATTAAGACCTTTTCATTCAGAAAGGCTTTCAAGACTGGTGGTACTGCGATATTTTATTTTGAATTTTTACCGTGTGGCTGTATATAGTCTTGTATCTAGTCGGTTTTGCTTTTCTCTGCTTTTACTGACCTTTGTAAAACACTTTTGCTGTCAAATGTTTTGAAAGGATTATATAAAACAATTCATGAAATTAAAGATTTGTGAGGTTTAATTTTTTTCCCACAAGTTAGTAACCATTTTTTTTAAACAGACAGCCTTAACAGCAAAACAAAGCAAAAACTATCGATTTGATCCTTAGAATTTCAATATTTAACAGTATTTTCACACTTTACCCTAAAAGCTTCCCCATCTGGGGACATGTAAGCTAACTTTGCTGGGCTTTGATATCCTCGTCAGTTTGTAAGATCTGATTAAGTTGCTAGTCTAAGTTAGATCTCTTACTTTGTCTGATTGCTGCTTCACGTCAACCGTCATAGAAACGAAGAAATGAAACCAATATCCCCACACTGGAGGTCACTTATCAGCTTCATCTCTAAATTACAAGAAAGAAATTGTATCCTCTTTAGCTTTATAACAGAGGTTATGCAATTTGTTTTGTTTAACCCAAAATACATTTATGGTACCCATTCTCAATGTTTAAAACAGCAGGATTTAAAAAAGTGTATACTTGGAGCACAGCAAAATACTCCAAAATATAAACGGGACACAGAAAAGCAACTGCTGCGATTTCAGACCGGATAACAACAGAAGTTTTCAGCCTTTTTAACGTTACCGTGCAGCACAGCGTTTTCCTGTTATCTGATCTCCATGTTAAACTATTACAGCTACTTGTTAACAGATAAGAAAAATATCAATCTTCTCTTAAAATCTTTTAAAAAGAGCCACACGCAAAAAATAAACCTACATTTGTAGCAGCCATTTTAACAAGCTGCATTACCATCTGCCCTGCAGCTGAGTCGACCCCAAAGTAATTTAGATTTAAAGCCACTAAGAGCCAAATAGAAAATGGCCCAGATTACACATTGGTCTGCTTGCTCCTACCCATGCACCACTAAAATAAGCTTGTTTATACAGGGAAAAAAGAAGAAGATAAAAAACAAACCTTTAGACTAAATGATGGAAAATAGAAAACAAAAAGCAAAAGACTAAATGTTGGAGAAAACTGAACCTGATTGTCAGTTTGGTTTGACACAGAAATACAAAAACATTGAGGAAAACAGCATCATTATCTGCTCAAAAATGAACTTTTGGAGTGAGCTGCAGCACGGCCTGTAGAGCTGGTTCATTATCCACAAACCTTATGGGAGGGAGCGAGCACGAAATTCAAGCTTTTATGGTCAACCATCCCTAATGTAGCTAACAGGGACATGAAAAGAATCCAGGACGTCAGTTTTCCAAAAAGGTAACATGTGTTTCGATGTGACGGTGTGCACAGGTCCAGATTGGAACAAATCAAGTAACTCTATGAAACTGAATAAACTAATCAGCTTCACTACTTTTCTCATCTGGTCCAACAGGTAGGGTAAAACACGGCTTGATTATACGGTTCTTTACACTAAATTTAAAATAGAGAGTTAAATCTGCAAGCTCTTGACAAGAAATCCTCATCCTAAGTTGTAACGTAGACTTACTCTGAAATCACTGACAGAGCATGCAAGCTGTGCTGCAGACAAACAGTCTGAAGTGCCTTGCTTAATTGCTTGTTTGGGAGGAATTTTAACTGGATTCCAGTTGGAATCTGCCTAAATTGAATTGCGGTTGGGCTGCACAGGAGCCCTGGTGGCAAAGACGCAGGACAGAGGGGTGGAATGAAGGCAGGAGAGAAAGAAAAAATGGTTTGACTCAGGAGCCTCACAACAAGCTCAAACAGGAAGTCATTCAACACAAAACCAATAAGAAAAGAAAGAAAAACAGGCGTGCACAAACATATACAAGTACATGTGTACACGAGCCGAAACACGAAAGAAAGAGTCAATTTGGAACACATTCCTGATCCTCCTCCCCCGGCCATGCATGACTCAGTGTCTTTCTGTGCGTCTCACAGCCTAAACGGCCATTGAAAGAAACTCTGGGATTTTTTAGTGAGAGAAAGATATTAGGGCCAAAAGCAACACGGCAGACTGCAGTTGTAGCAACACAAAATAATCGAAAGTTGAGGAGAATGTCACAGAAGCCAGTCTTTTTTTTTTTTAAGACAAAAAAAGGGCCGTAGGAGGGAAACAGTGTTAGAGCGGAGAAGAAAATAGGGGATGGGGTCAAAAGAGCGTATTTGATGTATACAAATAGGATTCCCCTCAGGCAACATGTGTGGACACCAATTCGTATCACTTTACAACAAGTCCTTGAAGTAATATAACCAAATTTTTTGCCAATATCTCATAGGCCATCTCTCAGAAACGACAAACCTAATGGCCTTCTGAAATTTGCTGTGTCCAAGATGACAGATAACACCTTCTAAAACTATATTTGATCCATTTGAATTGTATCTTAAGTTAATGTAAAAAACAAACACCTCAGATAAATACAAAAATAAACATTACTTCCATTTGTCTGGTTAGCCGCTTTTCCTCAGCAGTGGTTAAGTGGCAGCCGGAAGAAAACCTACTCCGATGTAGATGGGAAGCTGCACTGTTCAACAGTTTAGGTACATGTGAAGTCAGATATTTACATACACTCCATAAAGAGACAGAAAAAAAATCCCCATCAATGTCTAATCTTAGGTCAGGCTACCTGTTTAAGGTCAATTAGGATTAACAAAATAAATTCTTATTTGCTAAATATCAGAAGAATCTGTTAAAAAAATGAACTAACATCACTTTTCCTCTCTTAGGGGAAAGCTTAGAAGATGATGTCATGGGTTTGCATGCTTCTGGTAAATTAATTTACCACGTTTTAGTAAATATGAGACACATATGTGGCTGTATTTTAAGAGAAAAAAAACTCAAACACACGGCTTCCTTTGTGTTACACCATGAAAATCAAAATCAAAAGAAATTATCAGCCGTGGAGCTCCATAGGTCTGGTTTCTCCTCGTGTACCTTTTTTCCGTTCCTGAAGGTCACACATTCATCTGTTCGGACAAATATTCACAACTATACCAACATGTGAGCCGTGTGGTTACCAGTCTGTTCAGAAGGGAGATGGGCTTTGGGTCCCAGAGATACTGGCTGAAGCTTGTAAGTTAGGAAGTGGCAGCATAATGCTGTGTGGCTCTGTTGCACTTCACAAAATAGTCACCAGCATAAGTAAAAAACGTAGCAATATCGAAGTAACATCTCAATATGTCAGCCTGGCCGCTAAAGCTTGGACACAAATTGGACTCCTAGACAGACTATGACCAAGACAGCAAAATTAATGTTTTGGAGCAGCCATCACAAAACTCTGATCTTCAGCAGCTCTGCTAGGAGGAATGGGACAAAATTACAGCAAACTACAGTGAGAGGTTTAGGAAAGAAACAGTCAAAATATGGGATTCAAGTTAAAGACTTACAAACCAGTTCTACCAAATACAACAAAAATATGAGTTAACTTCTGAATTTTAAGAAACTTCCCATTATTGTTTTGGCATCAAATAGAAATGACGAAGGTGACTGACCTAAACCAAGAAACGTATAATTGGATTTAATATTAGAGAGTAATATTCCACAGTACAGTATGTATAAGTTATTTATTTCTCCATATTTGATCCTAAACATTTTCTGCCCTTAGGTTTTTTTGATCTCCCCTCTGGGTAGGAGTTTGTTTTGTGCATTTTTGAAAGGAAAATAATTCAAAAACATTTTTAGCAAGAATGACTGATGTGTGACATTTGAAGAATTTGGTTCCATGCACAAAAAAATGCAACCTGATTTTTTTTTCTTTACAGACAATGCAACTGATTTCTTTTTTTTTTCAATTATTAGCAGTATTCAAAAACTTCAAAATAACAGTGAAGATAATATGACATCTACTTCAATTTCAGTTCATTCTTGTTGTATAGATGACAATGCATTTTTGTGGGGATGGAAAAAGAAAAGTTATCGTTTGGGTACTTTTTAAAAGAAGGAGAAGCTCAGACTAATTTAGCTGAACCGATAATTATATTCCCTTGTTATGATAAAACTAGAAAGCATGCAGTTTAGTTGAGTTCTGATGTGCTTTTATTTTTCCCCCCACAAAACTGCTCTATTTATTGCCCCTTTAGGGGCATGTCAAATGGTGAAACAGGGACACTGAAAGATGGGCGAGGAGAAGGTATGTACATCTGAGTGTTCACACACTTAATCTGCAGCGAAAGCATTTCCTGGGAATTCCCTCTGAGACAAACTGAAAGAGTTAGTGTGTGTCAGAGGCAGCGAACCAAAGAAAATATAAAAGGACATTTCTTCTTTGGACGAGAGTAAGATGCACACAGACAAACAATGACGTTACAGTGTGTTGTGCTTAATATCTCATTTGTTTAGGAACCAAGCTTTTCGCTGGATAAGCCCCCCTGATTCTGCCAAACTGCAGAGTTAAAGTAAAAGAGTTGAGATACTCCACCAAGGCTCAAAGTTTGTCAGTACCTAACCACAGATGCGTCAGTAACCTTCATGATGTCTATAAAGGGCCCAGTGAAATGAAGATCAGCATTCAATTAAATTCAAATGGATTCATCAGGTGTTCAGTGAAACTATTCAAAGTTAGCTGAAATACTATTGCTGAGTTCTGAGACCGGAAATATCGTCATTGGTCCATTTTGTCAACTGATATAAAAAGAGATAGAAATACATTTGTTGGCTCATTTATCTTAAAACTGATGGGAAAAGAACCATGGCGTTCACTTTCCAAGGATTCGATTAAAGTGAAGTAAATGCAGCGCTTCATGTTGGATCAGCCCCAAATTTTAATCAGTTATTCCTGATCCTTTTACGGACATTTCCAGAAAATGTCATCGAAATCTGTCAATCATTTTTTGAGTTATTTTGCTAACAGACAGACAGACGGGCACAAAAAGTAATACCACCTGGCGTAAAACCAAAATACAATCCTCTGTGTACCATCTTTCGGTGTAAATATCTCATGTTACAGTAACAGACAGTTCTGATTTACAAAATGGCCATAAGTTACAACATAAGCTTTGTGCTGGAAACACTAGAAACTTCTAAAGCCTGATGAGGAGAAAGAAGCTCAAACGCTGGCTCACTTTCTAAAGTAGGCCTACTGAAGAAAAAGACAAAAACACTGTTCAAATACTGAAGGACAGATGTTGAACTGGATCAGCTGGGACACATTTTTTGGAATCTTAAAAATTATTTGTTTTTAAACAATGAAGCTGTGATAGTTTGTGATTTCATTTAAATTTGAAATGGTCAGCTCAGTTGCTCACAGTAGGTAAAAATCTGACTGGTCTGTGCCGTTTCCGCGCTCTCATTCATTCCTGTAAGTGTGCAAACCTGATATATCTGAAAAGTACGGTTATAATAAGAGTGTAAATAGGTTAACATAACGCTCAGAGCAGAAATGTTTACGATCAAAACTTCTCACAGTCAGAGACAAACACTTTGCATGCAGTCAGCAGGTATAGGCTCTTTGTTAATCATTAATGGGTAAAGCCCAGGCCCTCACACCCTGCACTGTGCCCTGTGACACTCACTGGTTGACATTGACAGTGCGTGTCAGGGTTGCCAGACACGCAGTTAAACACGCGGAAGGTGAAACAGAGAAGCGAAGATAAACAAAAAATCCCATTTGCGGTCACATGAACAGACGCAGCACACAGGTTGGGGAACACGGAAACACAACCCCAACTTAATATTTCGAGGTGAGATTGCTGACAGTGATTTGCCCCACGCCCCTCAAACGCATCCCACTGAGACAGGTGCTCCAGGGAGTGGGAGCGTATAAGAGAAGTTGGGGGAAGTTACAAACATGAGGAGAATGAAGCGTGAGGAAAACCGGCTCGACTAGAAGTCGGCATAACATTTAAGCTCTATTGGCTACTATAGGGGACCTTTCTTTTATTAACACGGATTTTCAGCTCCTCTGTTTAGGACGCAGCCCATGCACACCTGCGCCGGTAGCAGTCCAATAAAAACACCCACTGATCTCTAACTCGTGTTTAAACTTTAAGCAGATCCAGCAGAAAGCACTCTTCTTACCTCTTCATATTTGATGAACTTTGCCCCAGCCTTGAGTTCTTCGTGGACCGTTAATGGCTCAAGCTGCAGCGCGTGGACTCCCGGCTTGGCCCCGGCCATGACGAGGGACTCCCCTGCCCGGGTGCCAACGCCTAAAACCCGGCTTGAGTGAGTGGGTCTCCTCTTGAGCGGGATCGATTATGTCTTCCTTCCCCCGAAGCTTACTTTTCGCCTGTTTTCTTTCCCCCCACCCTCCTTTTTCCTCTTGGAGGCCCCTCAAAAGTTGCCGAGGCGCATGAGGAGCCAGATCCACACACACAGACAGACGGAGGCAGGACCCACTGCCGCTGTCTTGTTCCCGTCCGCGTCCACGCACCGCGGTGACGCGCCCTGTCTTCTTTCAATCACCAGCTTTTATTCACCTACTTGTTTATTCACCCTTCCCAAAAGCGCAGTGGAGATCTCCCTTCCTTGCTCCCGTCCATCTGGTCGCCTCAAACAACTTTCCCCGCTTCCTTACTCTCTTGTCGCCTATGAGGCGTTTCTTCTTCCTCTTCTCTCCTCCTCCTCATCTCCTCCCAGCATGTTTTCTGTGACGGAAAAAAAGAGAGAGTGAGTGAGAGAGAGAGGGTTTTTTGGAGAGGGGATCTGTAAACGGAGAGGAGGAGGACGGCGTCAGATAGCGCTGAGTGACAGAGAAACGAGAGAAGGGAGTTTGAGTTTGTGTGAAATGGGTGTGCTTAAATTAAGTTCCTCTGCTTCGTTGTGTCCTCCATACTGTACAGTGTTAGAGCAAAAGGAACAAGATACTGGAACAGCGGTGCAAATTGCAAGATTGGGCAAAAAAGAGAGATCTTGAGCAATAGCTAGTTCTTCAAATTTTCAAAAAAAAAAGTCTCGTCAAAGTATGCTTAAGTTTTTACGTTTTTTTTTTCACTTAAATGTTTCAGATCATTTGCAAAGTTTGAAGAAAATGCAGTTTTTTCCCAACGATTACATCATTTATTCAGAAAATAGGTGTTGTTTTAGGTGTTTGTGTTTTAGTAATTTATTTTCCTTATTCATGTTACCCTATCGTTGTTGTTTATTTTCTGGTGTTCTGTTTAACTTTAGGATTTTAGTTTTATGATTTTTGGCCCTTCCTTGCTTCCATATTTTTCACTTTACTCTAAGATATTTTCATTCATTGTTTTTTTTTTATATCCTTTATTAGTGTTTTGCTATTTCATCAGTTTTTTGCCCTGTTAGTTCTGTTTAACTTCATTTCTCTGTTCATATCATTTCCTCATTCTTCTTTTATTATTTATTTCCTTCTGTTCTGTTTCTCCTCTTTGTTCTCTGGTGTTCTTGAGTTTCTCTTAGGTTCCTTCCTAGATAGCTTGTCTCTAGTTATTTCTGGGTTATACATTTTTATTGTTATTACTATTATTATTATTATTATTAGGATTGCTCTTTGTTCTTTAATTTCTTGTTGTCTTCTGTCTCCCTGTCATGCTGCTCCCCGACCCAGCTACTAATGGTCTCCACCTGATCTCTCCCTCTCACCTACAGCTGCTTGTCACCAATTGGTTCTCAGGCTTGTAGCGTCACTCCTCCTTCCTCCTCAGTATAGTTAAGCTCCATGGTTCCCACAGTTCTTTGCTAGCTTGTTGTTAGTATTACCTGTCTTCTGCATTGCGCTCCTTTGTGCTCCTGCATGTTCAGGAGAGCTTTTCCACTCGTAGCTGGACTGTCACTGGTGTTGGATTTGCTCACTATATACCGAATGGATTCAGTCTTCCAGCATCCCCCGCGCCGTTCGGCTGCCATTTTGTCGACCTTACCAGATTCTCATTTATCTCTGGCCAGTTAGCCTGTAGGCTGAGAAGGAGAGAAGGTTTAAATCTCTGTTAGTGACTTTGATTCTACCCAGCTGGTCCGAAAGGAATCACCCTAAAAAACGTTCCCCGGGGGTTTCTAAGTCCAGTTCCAGCACGTTGAGCAGCTGCAGTCCCGAACACACGCCTCCAAACTCCGTCCTCACTTTTTTAAATCTGCATCTAGGACCCAGAAAGTCATCTGATCATGGAAATGTAGGAGCGTTACAATTTCTTAATTCCTGGGTAGAGCAAGTTTAGCAAATAAATATGTTGAAATTGGTTCTCTTACGTTGTGAAGGATGAGCTTTGTTGCACGGCCGGCCAGCCTATTGGCATGAGCTCGCAGGCATATGTTTAATGTTAAATCAGTTACTTGCTTATCTTTTGTTTGCAAGCATAAACAGTGTGTTTTCGCAAATTCCACCTTCCAATTGGGAAAAGTGGAAGGCTGTCCACAGTCACACTTCACCACTGGGACAGACAGAGAATTATTTTTCATCTCCGACCTTGACTTTCAATATGGCTGGTCCTCCCAACAATAGCCGCTATGGTAGAAGGTACAAGGCACACGTCTACAATCAATCTTACATCTAGAGCCTGCAGTGCGTCGCCATATTGGAGTCCCAACTTATCCGACAACATTAAATTGAATGCTGTTTACTCCAGTGTGACATCAATCCCAGCTCCAAGTTCCGACTCCGAGGTAAAAAAGAACGCATCATTACTTCAAGAACCAGCTCCCGTGGTCCTCCAGAAGAAAAGGTTCCTCTTAGCATCAGGCTGCCACTACTACCTTTCACACTGGGAACTGTGTATTTAGGATTATGTGCTACATTTCGGCCACAAATCACATTTTTCCTGCGTGTAAAATCATCTAACCAGAGCACCGTCTTCCACTTGTTTGCTGCGTTCCTTTGGGATCTGTGGTTAGCTTAAAGCTGGACTTTTTATTTGCTTCTTTCAGATACCTTATATTTACCCTGTCAACAGATTATCCTACATGAGCATCTCCACAGCATGATACTTTTCAACACCAAGTTTGCAGGAGAATGCTGAAGTAAATCTCCACATTACCTCCATCTTTAGTGGCTTTGAGAAAGGTGACAGTGAAAGATTGCTTGCACAGTCAGTGAATTTAATTAAACATGCTTGCACCTGTAAGAAGTTTTTTGGAAGTTAACAATAACCCTCTCACAGTCCCGGGCAGGAATCGCTCCACCTGTGAGATGAATAAGGTGCACAGTAAACAGCAAGTCTGCGTGAGAATGACTTGGATTTGAGGTAAGTGAAACTAGAGAGCAGTCGGGTAACTTTTCCTGCCAGTTGCCTGCTGTGGATCGTGTGAACAAAGGAGACCGCTTGGTCACATTCTGATCCCAACCAAATCCAGCTGCCGAGCAACATCTCAGCTCACAACGCTCATAAAAAAAAACCCTATGGACCAGCAGATCCTTCTGGCACCCGTTGCTATTCTACGAATCCTTAACTCCACCAGGCAGGAATGTTTGCTATGCTGCAGCCTGCTGACTGAATGACTGATGGATGTACTTTCTGTTTGTGTTTCAGCGAACGTGCAGAGGACGGACAGATCGAGAATCGATCAAACAAACTGGAGCAGGTTCAAACATAAACCAACTTTGTATCAATTTGGGGGTTTCTGATCTCAGAAATTGAACCTATAGGAAGAAGCCAAGCCCTGGCACACTGTTAATCGACCAGATTATAACCAACATACACATTTGCAGATACACCACAGCCTCTCAGATGTTGAACAAAGACAAGTAAATGCATATTTAAAACTCTTCAGCATGCACACACACGTTGGCAGTTGGCAGGAATATTGTGTTTTGCTTGTTTATAATCAGATGCACACACAGCTGTACACACATCACCCCCTTTTGTCATAAATATACATAAAAATCAATTTGCCCCTTTATGCTTTTTGCCAGACAATGGTGTGTTGTCTTATGCTTCTCAAGTGCATGCAGCTGTTTCAGCCTTGTCACAAAGAAGCCCACTCCCACTGCCCTCTCGAACATGGAATCAACCTCCTAAACATTATTTGATCTGGAGATTTTTTTCCCTCTTTTTTTTTTTATATACGTTCATAAGTCCTTTGCAGGTTTATCCTTTTCTGGACGCTTCATTTTAAATATCACAAAGCAGAGTTGTTTACAGAAATCAAACCCCCTAATCTATGTAAAAAAAAAGCTGTTACAAGTAAATATTACTGCAAACGAAATGTATTTGTGTAGGGGGCACATTTGTGGCGCTAACCCTCCTGATGCCTGAATTTTTATCCAACTTTAAAAATAAATATTGGTGTTTTCACTGTGAACCAGATGTTAAATTATTTAGAGATTATAAATTTTAAATTTCCACCCGTTATTAATTTAAATTTAAGTATGATGCTAATTACAGCCACAAGGCTTTTAAGGAATGAAGCAAACTGTTCTATCGCAGATTGTTGACTATTTTATTGATGCTATCATTTCACAAACAAGACTTTGAAACGTATAGCTAAAATATGTTCATTGCTGTTTTATAGTGTTTTAAATACAGCTATCCATCCATCCAGTTTCTCCCCTCCCCCCAATCATATCCCTATGTGCGGACACACTCAGGAGCAACATTAAAAGGACAATAAAATGGACATTAAAATGAACAGTAGGCTAAGTACAGATGGGCCAATTTAGCTAAGGAAATGCCATAAAGGGAGCCATCTGCATCGGCAGCAGATCAACAGCAACAGCCAGGCACCCACAGCCAATCACCCCTCCCTAGGCAAAGGGCTTCTTCAGAGGAAACGCTGGAAGGAAGTGTCTATTTATTTGTTATTTGTATAAAATAACAGGACAAAATGATAAAATGCACAAGTAAATGAATAAAATTAACAGAAGAAATAAAAGTCCAAGTAGTAAAGCAATAATACATAAAACCAATGACACATTCAAAACAAATAAACAGACAATAAATAATAATCAGTAAAAAGCTAGGCTGAAAAGGTGAGTCTTGAGCCTGTTCTGTATCCATATAGTTAAGTACCACAAAATGTCTTAGGTAGTTCTTAGTTTTAAAAATGAACATTCATAACTTATTCTTGAAAAACCATTTGTTTTTCCATTGTTTCTAACACAGCAAAATACTGAAATATCTCCTGACCCTACTCACCTAGAATCTTCTTTCCTCTTTCAGAATAAAACAAAAAACTGTAATAGGGTATGTGCTTCTGTAAGTATTCATTTATTCAGCAATCTTTAAATAAGGTTTTTGCAATCTAAAGAAATCCTTTGATTTAAAAGTTGCATAATCAAAAATTACTCTTTAATTATACCTAAATTATACCTGTTGCTTATTAAGACTAGTATTATCCATCACCACTCCTTAGTTTCCTAGTGTTGCTAAAAAGTGTCAAGCCCAAAATTAGAAATAAGTTGTAGAATTTCTGTCACATATGATCTTTTTAATACATCATATGTAGAAACCATTTTTAGGCCTAAATATAGGTGAGATCAAGCAGCTAAAACTTCCACGGTGAACAACAGAATGTATAATTATGTAATAGTTATTTGCACTTTATTGCATGAAATAAATATTTGATCACCAACCAACCAGCAAGATTCTTAGACCTGTGGGTTCAAATTTAAGAAGCCCTCCTATCCTCCACTCATTATTAAACTCTAATTACTAAACCTGTGTGAAGTTGTTAACTGTTTAGAGGATGCTGTCCACACATGCAATCAGACCCCAACCTCTCCACAACGGGTAAGACTGTGGTGAAGGAACATAGGAAATGCTCGAACGGCCTGTACTTGTATAGCGTTTAATTTAGTCCCTCCAGACCCCAAAGTGCTTTACATATTTGAAGGGAATATGAATATTTGCTTGACAATACAGCACGAAAACATGTCAGAAGCTTCAATGGCATGAGATCGAGGCAGAGATTCAATAACCCTAAGCAAACAGGCAGAGCTTCAATGGTATTATTTAAAGGATATTAATGTGTTAAAATGGTCTAGTCAACGACCAGACCTGCATGAGTGAAGAATCTTTGGCAACACATTGAGGCTTTGCATCCAGTTACACTGAGTTTGAGCTTTGTTGTAAAGAAGAACTTTAGTTTATAGAAATCCAAACCTTATAGAGACATAGAACAAATGATCTGCAGCTGCAACTAATTCTAAAAGGTAATTTTACAAAGCATGGAGTCACTGTATATGTCTCTTTTTGTTTAATAACAACAATGCACAACTTACCCTTGGTCTATCACAGGAAGTTCTAAGTACATATGCAATTAGGAGCGTGCATACATTTACAGAACACAGTACATTTCCACAAACAATTTAATCTATTTGTTCTTCATTTTTGTTGTTGTAAATAGCGAAGAGCAAATGAAGCTTGACCTGAATGTGAGAAGTACAAAGAAAAGTGAAAGAACTTTCAGAAAAAAAGGGAATTTGGTTTCTTAATTGCGAGGAGTGAAAAAAGGAAATCAAGTTTGCACAACAAGGAAGTGAACATCCAGCTTTCTTTTCAACGTATGTCTGGGTTGTAAAACGAAAGCTGTCAGAGACGACAGCTTTCCAGAGTTCAAGAACAAGATGTAGCTTGAAAAAAGCAGATGTAAAGACTGAAGAACACCAATAAGCAGATGTTTGACAGAAGAAAAAAAATCTTCCATCCACTCATCTTTCCTTCCTCTCCCCAAGTATTTTTCTTTCTGTGCAGCAAACGGCCACATTTTTCTCTCCAACGCAACGCCAAGGACTCACAAAGACACATTGTGTAAAAAAAAAAAAAAGACAAAAAAAAGACAGACATATTCACTGTCTCCTCCACACACTGACCTCTCTATACACATCGAGCAACACATCCAGTCCGCACTCTGGTTTCAACGGGAGAGGCCTGAGTCAGTCAACAGTAGCAATAAAAACTTGATCAGATTCCCCTCAGCGGTGCAGCGGTGCTGAGATTTTGGCTTGCAGTCGCTGAGAGCTTTTACTGGGGTCTGGATCTGAATCTGTCTCCACAACACTGCAGGATTATTGTCAGAGTTGTTTTGGAGAAAATCACTCATGTGGGCGTCCAGGCTGAGAGCTGATTACAGCTTTCTTCCCAAGAACACCCATTCTGGGACAGTATAGATGACCAGCGGACTATGATTTACTTTCATTGTAGTTTTTTTTATTTACTTACAGCTGTTCAGAGCTGACTTCTCTTATACAAAAAAGCTCAGAAATGTTCTAAATGACATGACTTTTTCTGTCTGGTTCTCACGGGAGGTGTGAGGCACACGTTAAATAATATACCGCCATCTAGTGGCACAATAGCAGCTCTGCTTGGTGTTTGTGCAACAGTTCGGAATGTGGATGAACCACTTTCAGCTGTGCTGTGAGAGCATGCAGGGTGTAACCTGCATGTACATGTGCACACACATCAATCTTTGTTGTGCACACATAAATCAAAGTAAGTCACAGAGGCGCAAACAGCAGCAGGAACAGTCATGCATGGAGTGGAGTGGATAACACATACAGGGGAAAGCAGCTCATTTTAAAGGAGATTTACAGAGAGGACCCGGTCAGACAAGAACACATAGGGACAAATCTATTGCACTGTTTCCCACGCTGCAAGCATGAAGATACGCCAGCTCCCTCTAGTGGCTAGACTATTAAAATTCACATAGTCATTATTGGAGTGGCTTTTCTATTAATTTTAGATTATAAATACATACCCTGTTTTTCCTCCAGTTAGGTATGATTAGACAAAAGAAATTCCAAGGGGTCCAACATATCAATTTAGGGTACACATTGTAATTTAATCCATATTTTTTATCAAAGATAACTGGTAATGAGTTGTAGCACCAGAGGAATTTTGACCCACTTTTTTTCATAAGAATTGTTAACTTGGCCACATTAGGAGTCTTCATGTGTCTCTTCATATGTCCCTCCAAAGCATCTTAGTCAAATTATGTCTAAACCTTGACTAGACTGAATAACCCAAGCACCCTTGAGCGTTTAGTCACAAACTGATGAGATTCTACTTGAGGGCTTTCTGATGTAGAGGATAATTCGTTCATTCTGTGGAAAGTCACCCAAAGTCCTGCAGATGCAAAAAGTCCCAGATCATCACACTAACACCATGTCTGACTTTTGATAGGATGCTCTCTGAAACAGTCAGTTTTATACCGAATATAACACGACCCAGTGAAACATTTGAGTTTTGTCACCTCAGTCTTGAACAATCAAGATAAGCAAATGTTTATGTGACACGGGGCCATTGTGTTCTTTTTTTAGTCAGTGGGGGTTTTAATTTTAGAATCTACTTATGCCTCCTTTCCTCTGAGTGGTACGGCACAGGTTGGTACGCCACTATATGGTCTGACATTTTCAGAAGAGAAATCGGGGATTCTTGTAAGTGGATCGACCAGTCTTGTGCATGGGGTAACACTCAGACTATGTCACCGTCTCTTGTCTGTAACTCCTCTCCTGACTGAATAACCCTTTTATCTCAAGCCCAACAATGTTGTGTCTTCATAACATGGTTAACCAAACACTTCTAAAGGGGACAAGGTGAGAGGCCTCCTTACCAATGTCTGTTTAAACACTCCGATCTTTTATATGCCATCTTCCCAAGATGCATTTACTAAAATGTAATTAATGATTAAACTCACATTATCGTGACACATTTCCCATCACATGTCCCTTCTTTTTCCCAACAGAAATAACCAAAACACAGAAGGAATATTTCAGGATGTGGATACAATTTTTCTAATGGGTGCGGTGAGAGGCGAGAAAAAGAAGAAGCTGATCAAATAATCAACTGATAATCAGATGTGTATCATGCTGACCATGGTGTTAGCTCAAAGTAACCCGAGATCTACCGTCCACGATTGGTTGGTAAAGGTCAGTTGTACCGAACCTTTTTACTACTGGAACAGACAAAATAGCATACCAAATCACACGGACTGTGCTGTACTGCCCGATGAAAACGAGCCACTAGAATGCCATTCTTGCTGGGTCTTTTTTATATTATTAAATCAGGAATACTGACAATAACTGATGGGTGACACCTGTCCTTCTTCAGATATTGTTCTTGATTCTGTGTTGACCTGTAGAATGAGTTGACATTGGAGTCTTGAAGGAACTTTGGTAAGCACTGTGAATACATTTTGACTGCAGAAAAAAATCTGAAGCAATCAGCAACTTTATTTTGTTACATGTAACAATGAGCTTCAGTTGACCCTCCGATATTTACAGGGGTTACAAACAACTGCCTCCTGTGAAAAACTAAAATCTGCAAATGAGACCCTGTCAAAAACTTCCTATTTTAGAAGTTCAAATACCAAATATACCTTTTTGATAGTGTGGAGGTTCTGTCACTATGGCTCCGTTTCATGATAAGCCCTTGCTGCTTGGCCACAGGGATATCCCTTTGGCTGAATGGTTAGTGTGCATGACTCTCACTTCAGTCATGGGATGGAATCCTGCCTGGGCCCTCGTTGTGTACCTTGCCACACCTTAATATGGATGAATACGCATAGTGGAAACCATCCTTGCAATACTACAGTAGTTTATTCCTGCAGTTGGGGGTACAGCCAATCACAAGTAAAGAAAATAAATGGTGCTCCTGGATTTGCTGCTTAGCAAATGCTGGCCAATAACATGTTAGATAGCACTGAACATATATAATGCAAAACTTTTTTTTTCTTTCTAATATTTAGATGCGCTCCACACAAAAAAAAATCAGCAATTGAGCGGATTTTACCCACTCCCCTAAAAAAGTTACAAAATTCCACAAATAATGAACCAGAAAAAGGCAGGGGTCCACTGTACCTTGAAAAAAATCCTTTGTTTATTAAACCTGGCATCTTTTATCTTCAACAGCTCTCCTTGTCTTCCATGACTCGAGACTTCTCGTATCAGTGAGACAGTAAAAGTAGCAATAGATGTGGATCTAAGAGAGACCTCCCCGACATGTGTACTTGGAAAATGCATCTTCAACAGTTCACTGAACGTTTCAACTCAGCTTGAACGGAATTCCTGTTGAAAATCGTCTGCTGGAATATTTACCTCAACATATGAGATTGTATCACCTTTGGATATTAAATGTCAAATATTTTTTATTTGAAGAAGCTTTATAACTTAGTGAACATATTGAATTCAATTACTAAGATCTTGAGATCAATTATTGGTTCAGATTGTTATTTGGTGACGATTTGTCTTTATCGGTCATCATTCCTTTGTGTTAAAGGCACTATTTGTTGCAGTTCAATATAATACAGCATTCTTGATGTGTGTTCCCCTTAGGGTTTGGGGTAATTGTGTTGCTGGGTATCAAGGTTTAGTGTAGCAAATAGGAAACAATGATGAGTGTCTTAAGTGAAGTATTGTAAAGAATCATTGTATTCTCTTCTGTAATAACGCGGTTTAAAGTATTATTAGAAGATTTTTAGACCAGCAAAAAACACCAAAACACATGAACACATCACCCTTCTTATTGTTTTCAAAAAAATGATGAGTTTTTACTATTGAACAGCAGCAGCATCTTACTGACCTCCCTCTGTAGGGGGTTGTCTCTCTAAGGGTTCCACAAGACAAAGTTTGATTGCATTACAGCGTGTTTGTCTAGGGTTTTTTGTTTTCTTTGTTAGTTTCTGTGGCAAAAATATGAATTAAAAGGCTGTAAATACTGGAGAACACGTAAAAGTGTGCTGGCCTGGGTGTGTTTACTCAACCGTAAGTTTCAGACATGCTCACTGAATAATTCAGGTTTCGTGTCTTGTTGCCATGGCTGTCTGTAAAATCCTGGCCGTCTGAAATTTGCCTGTTTGGACACACACATGCCCACCCCCTCACACACACATTAATATAAGAAATGATAGATGTGAACACACACATACACACACATAAACTTAGAGCGACAAATAAAGAAGTGAGAGACGGTGGTTGGGATTCACTCTGTCTGCACCTCCTCCCTGGCTCCTGTTGTTATTCAAACTTTATTTCAATCTGCCCGTCCAGGCAGGAAGCTTCCCTGCTGTTAGAACACAACAGACCCACTGTGAAGAAATGTGACTTGTTTCTCCTTTTAACACCTTATCGCTGCTGCATCGCCGGCTGATGAATCAGAGTTTAATTTCAAAATCGCCAAAATCCAGCTGGTGTTAAAGATTTCCCCCGTGACTCATATTAAAAAATCTTGGAAGTGAGTAAGGGTGTGGATTAGTTCAGAAACATTGAGTATTTTATGTTTTATTGTGCTGTTTCAAATTTTAACAAAGTATGTGATCGATGTGTGAACTTTATAAATCTTACACATTCCTTATGCAGCATGAAAACACCCTAACATTAAAGTATTTCAAGCTCTTCTGCAACTCTCTGCTCATATTAGAGTGCATTTTTACATGCTGGGAGAAAAAGTAATAATAATAAGTAAGTAAAAAGTTAACCCAATCTATTTAAAAAATAAATTAAGTAGCAGAACAATAACTTCAATAATGAACCAGGTATGAGGCTCTTGTTGCAGTGCAATCATTGACATTAATATAACAAGAATCTGGGCCATCACTTTTTTCTTGTTGGAAGTTTCATGTAAAAATTAAAACTGCAAGTTTGATTTGAGTCCGGATTTATTCTCAAATTTACACAGTGTATACATTTTTCATGAAGATTCACAGAAATACGGCTTTTGATAAAGTATTTGCTTTTACGATTCAATCACGACAAACAAAATGTCACATTTTTGTCTGGAAATGTACACAAACAAACACACAAAAAAGCTTTAAGGTTAAAGCATGTACATCTGAATGCTGCTGCTTTTCTCCGTTTTTCGTTGCACAACTGTTCAGGTTCTGTCAGGTTGCATGGGAATCAGCAATGAACAGCACTTTTCAAGTGCAGCCAAACATTCTCTTTGACTGGGACACCCCCATGTTTAAACCATATTAGGCTGAATTTTTTTCACTCTGTTACCTGCTTCTTCTACTTCTCCCCAGTTTGCTTATATGCTGTTAAATTACAATAAATGTGTTCTGTATAAGACTAATATGTTATATTTATTGCCTTTACTGTATATTTACTTGACCTCTGAACAGGACATAAGGCTCAGCAGATAGAAAATAACAAAACAACAAAGCTCATAGTCAAACAAGAATTCTCACTTTAACATTGACTGTACGTTTATGTCTGCATCTCATGCATCTTTGGGTACAACCACAGTCTGTATTTAAAGATGGACAGAGCCTCGGTGACGTAACCCTTAAGAGCTGAATAGTCATTTTCACAGTAGCTAAAAATAGATTGGGATGTAACATCGCAATGCATTCTGGGAGGAAGCCATAGACAAAAAAGCACATATCTTGCACATATGTCTATGGGTCTTTGATGCTCCCATCGTCACAAAGTTGTAGTTTCATCTTCTAAAGATGTTCAAACAGAAAGGAACCAAGCACTGCTGCTTCAGGGTTGTACAGAGACTTCTTAGACAGTCTGTTAGGCTATGTTCATACTGGAGGCAAAAGCGCTTAAATCTGACTTTTTTGCCCCTATACGACTCATATCCGATCATTTTATGACAGTCTGAAAAGCACAAATCCAATTTTTTTCACATGGGACTGGGTCTTGCATATGTGGTACTAAATCCGATACATATCTGATGGTTTTTAAAGTGACTTCAGTCTGAATGGTCTTGTTGCATTAAATCCCTCTTGTACGTCACTGACACAGACAAGCCCTGCAGCAGTCATAACCCACACCCAATAAAACGCAGTACCCACGTTTATCTCTCAGTCAAATCCGGAACCAAACTGACCTGTTGATTTAAAACCTACGATGCAAAGACATAACCCACAAAGGAAAATACCGTGGTTTTTTTCAGCAATCCTGCTGCTACATAAATGTGTACTACATCCAAATCGGTCTAGAAGAGAATCAAGAAACACATTTTGCTACTTTCGTTACCCCTGATTAACATTGGCCACAGAATGGACACTGCCTGGTGTCTGTGTTGCAGGCATATCGGGCCGCGTCCGTTCTGCGCCCAGAGTGAATCAGGGGTTTACCAGCATCTCCATTGACGAATTGGGCTGCTTACTTCTTCTTTCTTTTTTCCTTGATTTTTTTGGTGGATCTGCCATTGAAGGTTTGTTTATGTTATTCGGTATGTAGCGTACTCCCGTGTAGTTAAACTTCTTGGCAGGCGACCCACAGGTGAAAAGTTGTATAGCTCGGTTAACAGCAGTGCGACCCTCCCATACAGTGACAGCTGCGAAAAAGATAAATACTGAGGTGCCGCCAAAAAGTTTCTAAAAATGCACGTTGTTAAGCAGTAAAAGTTAAGGAGTGTGTCTTTAATTCAAATTTTAAGGAAATGCTGTACTTTCATTCTGCACCCCTCTGTGGAGGTATTTTTAAAAATAATTATAGCTTTTTTTGTTTAAAAATATAGCTTTTTTGTATAAAAATAGCTTTTTATGAAATTGCTCCATATTCAACTGTTAACTCTCATTATATGGATATACACTGATCGCAAATTAATACAAATTTCCCTCACAGGACTCCAAGTGGCTCCAAACTTGTTTGAGTGAGAAAGTGAATGTGATGCATGCTATAAATGAGGTCCGGGTTGCAGAAAACAGTACTCTTCCTTTCACATCCAAGCATGAATAAAGATTTCTAAACTAATAGTCAAGCTCAGAGAAACAAAACAGCAGAGACTGATAATGTCAGGCCGAGGCTGCGGCCTTTAATGGAACAAGCGGTGGGAGGTGGGTTGGCAAGCCACTAGCCACCAGCGTTGTGCAGATGGCTAATCTGAGACCTGTCAATCCAAAGGACACACCTCTAATTATTAATTCATTATTCATTCCAAGTTAAATTGACCTACAAACGAATGAGTTATTTAAAAAAATTAAAACCCCCCTAAGATATGTCATTTCGGTGTAGGTACCAAAACTGCTCGGGTTACCAGATGTGCCAATCTACGAAGCATTACATGATTGGCTGGACGCTGACATTAGAGTACATGATTGGTTGGACGTTAGAATAATAACTTTATTAAACTAATAGAAAGTATACAAAACATGAACGAATTAAGTATATAGAGGAATTCAACAGATACAAACAGCCTGGGGTGTTAAATAAATACCGTACATGCAAAATGTACATATATGAATTATTTTGACAGCCTTCTTATTGATAGCCTGATATTGATTTGATGTATAGTTAAAAATATCATCTTTTGGGGGGTTTTCTAAAAAAATTAAACAGAAGAAAACATTTTTACATCATAGGAAAATCTGCCAAAATGCGGTGAATAATAACCTGCCGAACTCTTTTCAAAGCCGATGCGTGAAAGGGCAGTGCAAGAAAAGATGTCATGTTTTCTCAACAGGAGCTGCTATTAACATTTATGTCTCTTTTAAATATAACCACATAGCGCTTGGAAGGTAGTTTGTCCACGTTAGGTTGCCGTAGTGTGATGTTTTTGGCAAGTGCAGCCCTCTGAGCAGATCTGGTACCAACAGTCCTGAGCTATAAACCCAAACATGTTTATTTCTGTTGTGTTGAGTTCGCATTTTTAAAATAGTAGTCAATGGGAACTTCTTCCTTTCTTGAACTAGCCCCAGGCGGATGAACGAGGAACTGCAATTTACGTAACCTCGTGGTTGATTTAAATTTTGGCCAGCAGAGTTTGCCCCTTGGGTAAAACATGTTTTTTCTTAATTCAGTGAAGTTACTCACAGTGAATACTCAAGTGAGAATAGAATACTTTATATTACTTGAAAAGTAAAATGTAAGATACATTTAATACATGAAAATCAATATTTACCAAAACTTTGCTCCAATCAATGTATTGAGTATATAGTCACCTCTGCAATACAAATACACTAAAAAGCAAAAACAACCTATTGTGACCCCAAATTTACACCAAAGCATAACGTGAGTGTAACTGAATACGTCCGTAGCATGCGGCATGAACGCTTTTGTTTTTATCAATGGGACAAGCCCCACCAACGTCACTATACAAAAGTGTATTATGAGCGTCACAACGCGACACTGAAAATAGGTTTGAGTTCTATTTTTGAAGCGCATTTGCGACAATCTTCTGAGCTATGGACGTGGCAACAAAGGAAACAGCCACGTATTAGCAAAATAAAACTTTTGCTAGATGTTCAAAATAAAATTCCTCGCAATGCATTGCAATGGCCTAAACACTATGGCTGCATCCGAATACCCCGACTACACCTACTACGTAGAAGGCGAAAATAAGTAAGTAGATCTGAATCTCTAGTATGTATTGGCAAAGTAGGCATAAAGTTCCCGGATGTGTACTACCGCCACAGTAAAATCCGCTGTATGCTACGCTATCCCACAATGCAGCGGATGCCCAAATATATTAGAAGAGGAAATGGTGGAGCAGTACATCCGATTTCATGCCTACTACTCGCTCATTTACTACGCAGTATTTACTGCATCAACAGGCAATTAGTAGCTACTAGTAGTATGTTGTACATACTATAGAATTCGGATGCAGGGTGAGTCACTGGGTCATCACTAAATGCAAAACAATGGACGACAAAATGTTAATTGTTGAAGTGGAGAATATTCTTCTGCTTTATGATAAAATATACCCTTTTTACGAGGACAATATTTTAAAAAAGAGAAAGCCTGGAGCACAGTGTCATCAAATTTAAATTCAGATGGTACGTATTTACTTTGGGGGAAAAATAGGGTCGACTCAGTGCATTGCATATGAGGTTTAAAGTTGTCGTGTTTTATGTATCAAGTGTCTCCACAAGATCTAAAAGTGGTTTTCTCAGCTAAATTAGGTTTAAATGTAAATTATTGACAAAGAAGACACTACACCAAATCTAGTAGGCTATTTCCTAAACATATATAGGCTAAAATTCATTTTTTTCGGATTTGCTGTTGTGTTTATTGAATTGTTCTATTGCTTTAGTGATTTGCTGATGTGTTTTGCACTTCAGGGCCACCGTATCAAGCTACAGTGAACACGTAAAAAAACTCCACCGTTCTTTTTTTCAGAGAGTCGATCCAAACGAATCGGATCTCGGAAAAGATCCGTACAGCCCATAGCGCTGCTCCCCTGAGGACTGAGCAGAGGAGAGAGCGACGTGTGATTCCTCTTTGTACTCAACCAGAAGAGTTGAGGCCGGCTCTGCTTCCACTGCCTTCTCCTTTTTTTAAAGAAGCACGGAGTCTGAATGCTGGAAATAACCCGATAAGCCGGTTACCCGCGCACTTCAACCGCAGCAGTCGTCTCTGTTGTTTAGTGGAAGCGGACATCCCATGTCAATGTCCTTTTGAGCCATTTTGGACGACAAAAGCTCCAGCGACGGTTATTTTCTTCTTTTTTTTCAAGTCACACACATTTTTTTTTTAGGAACACATCGCTCCGTCTTTTTGCACTTCCAAACCTCCAGATAGGAGGGGGTCCATTTTTTTAAAATCACTCAACAAACCGAGCGACAATGGCAGCTGTAACGAGCCCGGAGACGAGCCCTCAACCTCGGGTATATTTCCAGACGCCGGCCGGCACCACGGAGGAACCGGAGACCCCCGTTAGGAAGCAGGGACGGGTTACCGTCAAATACGACCGCAAGGAGCTGAGGAAGAGACTGAACCTGGAGGAGTGGATCATCGACCAGCTAACGGACCTCTACGACTGCGAGGTAAGACAAGCGAACCGACCCGAGCTTATTGATTAGGCGGCTCTACTGTGGAAAGCATCAATTAATTAGCCTGAATGAAAGAAAAGAAAGAAACATGACCAGTCGCTTGGTCGTTGCGCTTTTGGCTCATTTTGGCTCATTTATGTCTCTGAACTGTTTTAAAACCTGAAGGACTTGTACGTAGGCAAAGTAATGCAGACAAAACACTTAAGCTACAGCAAATGATTTGCGCGTATTTTACTGATTTTGGAGAGACGGTGTGATGAAACTTAACATGATCCTCTCCTACAGGTTGGCTAAATGTGGCACATGGTGCTTTATAGCCTCATCGTGTAGCTGGCAGCGTGGCTCTTTGTTCTGATTGGCTGAGACGCGCTTAAAGCACCTCCGAATTATTTAAAATGTATTTCAATAACTCGTTTTCTTCTTGTCTTAATCCTAATATCTCTTTATATATTTTAATTTCTCTTTATATGATTTACTGAACAACAAATGTCCGGTTGTTTTCTGTTTATTCTAGATTATCATTCCACGGTAAATCTAATATTTTACTAATTTGTACAATAGTTTATGATTTAATGTCATCAGATGGCATTTTAGCATTTTAAAGGCTAAAATTAACATTAAAAATTGTACAGATGAATAGTGAAAAACATAATTCAACTGTAGAAATACTGTTGTGCCGATTTTAAACACATGAACCTGTTTTACACATAACACATCCAGTTTTATTAGGTGAAAACCACCAACTAGCGGTCATACTTTTAATGTTACTACAAAAATTATTGTCATCAATGGTTCCATAAAAAATATTTTTAAAAAAGTATAAAAAAAGGAATATCGATAGATTGCTTCTGAATATCGATTTACCACTGCAAAAAACATGACAATAAATTTGGTGTATTGATATTTTCTTACCTCCCTAATATATACGCAGAACAAAATAAAGTACTTCCCGTTGCAATAAAAAGGACCTAATGCTCCGCAGATAAAGAAAAAGGAAAAATCTACATTAAAATAAAAATCTGTGTTCAAACAAAACGTCTTACTTCAACATCTGCTGCATTTCTGGTGAAAACATCCCTGTTCTTCGTTCAGTGAAGTTACTCACAGTACTAGTACTAGCGGCACTTCATAATAATATTAGTCAAGTAAAGGTAGAAAGTGTGGCACAGTTTTTAAAGCAAGTAAATCTAATAATGTTATAGTATGCTTTCTCCAACATTCACTTTATTGGAAGTGCATTTTAACAGTAAGACTAGAAATATATCCGGCTTTTTTAACTTCACGTTGTGACCAGCAACAGGCTGGTGTCTTGGATATGTACTTGCTTGCGGACTGCATGTACTACTGGAGAGTTCCACTAGGGGGCAGATTGCAGAACTCAGACCGGATGTAGGGTAGAAAAACAAACAAACATGGCAACTGCAGAGGAGATAATCAGATAATCAACGACAGAAAAATACGGCAGCAGTGTCGTAGAAGCTATGTAAGACCATGTTTACAGCTATTGCTGCTTGTTTTCCTACTTTATTTGCCGCTGTTGACCCCATTTACTAAATAGATCTTTTTGCTGAATGCATTAAAAACAATAGGAATGCACAGTGGTTTGAACTAGTAACTTTTATTTGATCACTGGTATGGAAATAACACGTTAGTTTAGTAATTACTGAAAAAGTGGTCATATTGGGAGTAAAGTTCTACTATCATGTTACCAGCATCACTGTACTCAATGAACTGTTGGCCAGTTCATCAGTGGACATTTTATTGTCTGCAGCGCGGCCTGAATGTAAGAACGTGACAGCAGCAGCAACAACAACTCTGCTGACCGCAGTATTTCCCGTATTCTTATTTTGTTTTTTGTTGTTACTTTGAGTGTTTTTTTGCGTTGAAGATCGCTTCAATTCAAATTCTGAGTTCCCTGAACTTATTAGAGCAAACAGTGCACATAATTGGCATAACGACAGTCGGGCAGGAAAACAGAAAGTCAGTGTTGAGGAGACAAATGGCACTTCTTTGGTCATTTATTTACACAACCTAAGTCCTTTTTCTTCAAAATGAAGAATAATTCTAAGATGCAACACATTAATAAGGTAACCTCCCAATAAGTTCACATAAGCAGCTTCATAAATGGCTAACACACATTGCCATTAGCATGTAGCTAGCTTACTTACTGCTGTGGCCACTTCATCAGGAGTCTTTATGGTTGGCATTGATCGGGCTGCAAGAGTTAATCTCTCCGACAGTCCGCTTTGGTTTTAGCCAAGGTTTGGTGACTTTACAGTCACATACAAACATGTATCTGGTTAGATACAGGATTCCAGAGAGAAATTCCTGCCATTTCTGGCGGTTCTTTAGGAACAATGAATAAAGTCCTGGAATTCTCGCAGCCAAATGGGGATTTTCGCCGAGGCAGGTATAACACTATGAAAACGGTGCTGCGAGCTGCAAGAGCCGTCGGTGAAAAAGCAGTCGGTGAAAAAGCGGGCGTTTGTGTTTAATCTGCACGGGCGGCACAGACAGGTGGGGCACTTCCTGGTTTGGCTTTTTTGGGGTAAAAAACGTCATGAGTCAGTCGTTTCCCTGGATAGGGTGGTGCAGCTGCTTAGAGTGCCGGATTCAGGAGGATTACTAAGAAATACGTGCAGTACTGTATTTTCCAGACTATAAAGTGCGCCTGATTATAGGCCGCAACATCCTATTTTAGGGATTGTCGGGAAAGTGATTGTTGTTTGGGGAAGGTTCGGTTTGATAAACATTTCAACACGGTGGAAACACCTTGGCCGTCTTCTCTCTGTGTCTTCAAGAAAGACTTCAGGTTAGGACCATCTGCATTACTTTCATGCTGGCGTCGCCAACTTCTCGTCAGCATTGCTTTCAACTGTACATGAAGCCGCTGGAGCTCTATTTCCTTCTTTAAAAGCCAGATCGAGTACCTTTAATTTAAAACAGCATCATATCTATTTCTTTGTTTTCCATAATGAGGGTTTGTGCATGAAAACTTGGTTTGGCAAACTCTCACTCTCGTAATGTCTGTCTGTTTCAACTTTTCCTTTCATTGTTTGCACAAACTTTCTCTCTCTCTTCCTAAAGGCACAGTATCCCTTAAGGTAAAGGACGTAACCTGTACAATCCATAGAACGAGGACTCCCTCTAATGGTGATTTAGAAACTGGATCTTTCCTTACTTCCCATAACTGGCTCAAATCTTTGATCAAAATCTAGATTTCCCAGCTAGTCACAGCCAAAGATGAGCACCAGAAATGAGCTGAAATGAGTCGTCTGAGGACAGACGGTCCAGGTTTTTGTTACATTCTTTCCAGCCTGAAGCGATGACTGGACAGGAGTATCCTCCTTCACGCTTTACCCCAACCACACCCTCTCGGTTACTGTGACACATACGGTTTTCTATGATGCGGCCCGCCAACTGCTGCCGTCAGTAGTTGGTAAGCTCATGGCAAGTCCACTGATCTGGCATTGACCCACATTCTATTCCCGTTCCTCTGGAGTACGGAGACTTAAAAGGTCTGAAGAAGCAGCCAGGAAGCATGGAGCCCAGGTTTTATACACCTGTGATTCGGAGAAGAGAGTTTTAACAGGAGCTGTGGTCTGATATGGGAATTTTTTGTGCGGGTGCTGTGAATGGTAGAGAATCGTCTCTTTTGTTGTCCCTACTGTGGTTCCCGTGCAGAGTTGAAAAGTGTGAGATTTGTCATATAGCCTAACCTAACACAGATCTGTGTTATTTACCAGATCTGGAAAAAAAACCTTGAAAAATACAAATCTGGTAAAGAAAAAAGTTCAGGATTTAAAACATTATTTCTTACTTTCTTAACCTGAAAATAGCTTCCAGAATGTCATTAATGATGAACCTAATGTTTTAGTTTTGGTCTCACACCTTAGTAAAAATGGTTGGGAACTGCTGTTTTAGAGAACCATCCACAAATCAGTTTTACACAAACTGGTCATTTTTAGCATTTCTTATTCTTTAAAAAAAAAAGAATTATTGCTATATCTGGCATTTGATGGGGCGAAAAATTCAGGAAATTCATTAATATTTCTTTTTCACAGTGAGGACCAAATTTGGTCTTAGCATTCATGCTTAAATGATAATATGTCTGCACACAGTATTTCAGTGATAATCTTTAAAGGAGACATGATATAGCTGGAAGAACCAGAACCAGGTTGATGGCCCAAATAATACTACCACTTAACCCCCTTTACTCTATTAAACCATTTAATCGTCTGACGTAAACATGCTAAACTAAGAAAGTAAGACTATTTTCTGAAGGTAATCGCCCTGTTTTTAGTGTCAGAAAACCTCATGCCTTTTGTTTCTCCACACCTTTCTCTGAAGGAGTTCTCTCTACAGACAGGACATGTCCTGTGAAATAAGACCTCCGACCTAAAGCCAGCAGATGGGATTAAAGGGTCTAAAGAGGATTTTGGAACCAACATAGTTTAGTTTTCTGCCAATATTGGATTAATTTCCTGTGCCGACCTTGCATTGTTTATGGATGCTTCACTGCACTGATAATCTGCAGTTATGGTTATTTAGGCTCTGAACAGGTAAACCAAGTTAGGAAAATTCAAAAACGCACTAAGTGTGATGTTTGAGGCGTGTGTTTTATCGTTTTTACACGCACCTTTTGGCTTATCATTACATTTATGTGATATTATTCCATCCATTATACTTGGGGAACCACCTTCCCGGTCTGTTGCCTGTTTTTGCTGCCCGTCCCCTCTGGTTATTTTTCCCCGCTCTTCATTGTGCTGATCCAGTCCACACTGAGGCTGTTAGACAACAAAGAGATTAATTTACAGTCGGTTCACTGATGGAGACGTGCTGAGCTGAGTCGGAGTGGGAGATGTGAAGCACGTGCTACACAACAGCGTACCCCAGATCTGGATTTTTACTTCACTTTCCCGTCGTTTACCATAAAACTCTTTGTTGTAATCCTAGTTTTTATGAATATATTGCAAACGCTGTTAACATAGCAGCAAATTAGTTCAGAAGGGATTTTATTTGGAGTCTTTAACATTCATATAATCAAAGTAAAGAGGCTCCAAGCAGCCAGCCGGTGGATTCTGCCAGCCAGCTCGTCAGCTATTCATCCAGCCACTCAGCCAGAGTTGCTATGGGTATTTAGTGAGGAGTCATAGCATAAATCCATGGCAACAAGGTTTCTAAATGTTTACGTTGGTTAACCATGGATTAAAGAGAAAAAAATCCCTCCCATTTAGCTCAAGAAAACTCTTTTTAAATGGCAAATGTGCAAAGTTTTAAATGCAGTCTTATAATTAAAGGCATTTTTATATTTAGCAGGGTTGTACTGCCACAGGTTTTAATGAAGCTAGGGGTGCAACAATACCACTTTTTTCAAACCGATTTGATACCGATACTTGGATCTGAGTACTTGCTGATACCAACGCCGATATTTCTACCACTAAAAAAAAATGCAATGAATTGGAAGGTTTCATTTTCTTCTCTGCTTGTTACAACAAATGATGGTGAATTGGATAAAAAAAATTAAAATATGAATAAAAATAACCCCAAAACTCAAATTTAAAGTGAAAAATAAAAATTGTAAGTATTGGTTCATGGTATCAGATATCTAACCAAGACCGAAACAAGTAGATTAGAACGGTATCAGACCCGATTTGCGATACCAGTATCGGGTATATATATAATATATACCCGATACTGGTATCGGGTATATATTATATAGCGCTTTTTTGGAGACTCAACAACGCTTTACAAATCCATTATTCATTCACTCTCAGTAGAGTGTGGATTGGGCCGCATTTTTCTGCCCGAGCCCGGCCCGCGTCCGACACAGGAGCGCACGGTTTAATAAATCGAGGGTAGGGATACTTACACCTGAAATTACGTTCTACAACTGACCCCGCCTGGGCTCCTCTGGTCCAGATGTGGAATTTTCCCCCCACAGAAAAATAGGCCGAGCTGTGGGTCTGGGAGGGCGGATAAGGTGCTGCCCACACATGGAGCTTAATGCACGTTACGCACGTCTTACGTTGTCCTGGCTAGTTTAACGCATTTTTCTGCTCAAAGGTAGACAGATTTGGGGTAATATTTTAGATTTATTTTAATCACAAAAACTACACTTGCATTTTTTAAAACTGAATTTTATCATTGTTTTACTATAGCCTATATTTATCTTTTTTTTTCTATTTCATTTTTTATATATTTATATTCTTATTTATATTAGTTCCTGTTTATTTTCTATTTTAACTTCTTTTTAATCTCCTCCTGTGTTCGAGCCCTGGGGGCAGCTGTGGCTGCGGTGGAGGTTTCCGCCCTCCCTTCTCTGATGTGACCGAGCCCGACCCAAAACCAAGCATCCTTTCTAAATATCTGACCGAACCGACCGTCGGGCCCGGGTTGGGTATCCATGCTCTAATTCTCACATTCACACACTGGTGGAAGCAAGCTATGATTGTAGCCACAGCTGCCCTGGGGCAGACGGACAGAAGCGAGGCTGCCATATTGCGCCATCGGCCCCTCTGGCAAACACCAGTAGGCAATAGGTGAAATGTCTTGCCTGAGGACACAATGACGGAGACAGATGGATCTGGGGCTCGAACCGATAACCCTCCTGTTGCAAGGCGACCTCCGAACCCCTAAACCACAGTAAATGGATGAATCTTTGGTGATGTAGTGCTGAATTTAAGCCAACAGGGCGATAGGGTTACTCCAGTAAAATTCAAAAAAGGCAAGATGTGGAGCTTAGACGCTCTGACTGACACTCTGAGCCGACGTAGCTAAGAGCTACCGGAGCTAATCTGAAACTAACAGAGGTTAGCAGCACTTTTAGCCAGAAAACCACAGCTGAGCTACTCTGCTACATCTCTGCCTTCTAGGCAGATGCAATAATTTTGTCAAACAAGAGCGTGATGCCTTGTTAGTTTTAATAATCAATACGTAAAGAGGACACTTGATTATTTCAACCCATTTTTGACCAAGCAGCGTTATTTAAAATGAGCAGCAAAAATATAATTATACTTATCGGAAAAAAAAATAGAGCAGAGACTTCTTGGATGTTGTGTTAGTGCAATCAATACCACAGCAAGCCATCTTTGTCTGACTGAGACGTGTCAGTCAAAAGGACACGCCTCTAATTATTCATAATTTCAAGCTTAAATGACATCTAAACTGACAACTTTTTAAAAAAATATTAATATAAATAAATAATAATAAATTTGCAGACTTCCAATTTATTCCCACCCCTTTAAATGAACATTTCTACGTTTTGTCCCCTGACAGCCACATAATATCTCTTGGTAAACCAAATCCTAAAAAGAGTGACATTAATTATAACTCAACGCCCCTTGAATCAGAGCTGTGTAGATCAGCTTTTTGCCTTAAAAGCAGCTGCATCTTTTTTGGGGTATCTAATGCTGGGTTTGTAGCTTTTGACTTTGACTAGGCCGTTCTAACACACCAACATGCCTGATACCTTTTTTTTTTTTTAAAGCACAGGTGTCAAAGTCGAGGCCCGGGGGCCAAATCCGGCCCGCCATGGCCATTGTTGCGGCCCTCTAAACTGTAGAGGACCATATACATAGAACTCTAAGTTCTGTGTATATGCACCTAAATAGCTTTTTATCACTCAAATAAGTGTTTGTTTGAATAGTCCCAAATAACATCATTATGTTCAGTATCATTTAATTCTAAGAAGTACTTGTTGAGACATATATTAATCATGTTGTAGCGGTTTGTTAAATCTAGTTTTATCAATACTTCCTGCCATAACCGACCCTTGAAGGGCATTCATTATCTTTGCATGGCCCAAAATGGAAATGAGTTTTGACATCTCTGCTTTAAACCATCCCCACAGCATGATCTTACCACCACCATGTTTTACTACAAGGATGGTGTGTCCCCATGGAGAAACGTGCTGCCAAGATCTTTAATTTTGGACTCACCTGACCCTAGAACTGATTTTTCAACGCTGATGGTTGTATTGGATTTTATATTGGAGTAAAAGAGGCTGAATGCAGGTTAAAACCACACTTTTAGATTTTTATCTATAAAAAAAAATTGAAAATCTTCCTGCCACTCCAGAATTATACATCGCTTTCACAAAAAATATTCTGGAGGTCTGGGTTGTAATGTGGTTAGATGTTTTTAGGGGGATGAAGGCACTGTAGAAACCATTTGGAGCTTCATCCCAGGTGCTGTTTATCAAGGGGGCGCCTCAGGTTATCTGATAGGTCTGTTATGGTTTTTGGAGTGGGAACAGCTGCAGCAGACCATCCCAAAACCCACATTCCCCATCTCTCTGTTTATTTTTAAACCCACCCAATGCTAGCTTGAAACCAGAGAGCTAACCCCTGAGCGAGCAGATAACAGTCAGGCAGAGCTATTTCTTACGCCGCTGGTTTATAAATATTGTCCACATTTGGTCCTCCATTGCCAAGCCTGCGCTCTATTAGGGGTTTTGTGTATGGGTTTTTATTTTTTCAGAACAATCAGATTTCCTCATCATTTCCATGACAACTTCCCCATTAACTTTTCACTTCTCTTTAGGGACTTTTTTTCTTGTCTTTTACAAGTGTGGAGGAAACCAACTAGTTAACAGCAGGGGCGAGTGGGCGGACCGATCCCTGAACTCCAGGATCCGATGTAGCCACACAGGGACAGATGGGAATACGAGTGAGAACAGAGGCAGGATTGGTTAGCAGGAATGCAGCGGACGGGGGAAGAGAAGGGAAATACAAGGGGATGGGGGAAAAAAGGAGAAAGACAGGGAGTAGGAGGAGAAAGTGTTTCTGTAAACCTATGACAGCCTTCTATAGAGGCAGACAAACCAAGTTGTAGCTTGAAAATATATCATTTTGTTGCTGTTTTTTTTTTTTTCCTTCCTACTTACTTCTTTCACCTCGAGCCATGCTGTCTGTAGAGCGGCAAATGGTTTCCTGTGCAGAAGCCCTTCTGGTCTGGTTGGAAACCAGCCGGGAACGTTTGGCGTTATCCCTTCGCATAAAACGAGTTTCCTCCTTCAACGTTTTCCCCAATGAATCATTAGTCATTTAGCCCCTGTACTTCAACAGGCTTTAGTTTGTCTCTTTAAAAACAGATTATCTCCTTGCTCTGTCCTTCCTCATGTAAATGAGGATCACTTAGCACCAAACTAATTGGAAAGTAAGGGAGTGTTGAAATGTTGTTGGAGCACATTACTTAAACCCAGCTGAACGTTGCTGAAATAAAAGCCTCGAGTCATCAGATTCATAAATGTTGAATGACATCCACTGCAAATTTAGTAGCACCAACTGGTTAGGGTCAGTTGCTTAAGATGCCTGCTTTTAACATATGTTTCATCGTGGGGGATGATGTGTTCAAGGTGTGACCGAAGCACAGTTTCAAATGTTCGCTGCGTCCCCCAAACCTCAAATAAGATGTCTTAAGCCTAGTTTATGCTTCTCTGACCGCAAATCTGCACTCAGGCGCAGGTGTATTGACGGCAACGTTTTCTGTTTATAGTACTCTGCTCTTCCACTCCACTCTCTGTTCTTTAAGCGTTGCTCGACCAGGACAGCAGAGGGCGCTAACTTTTCATGGCGTCTCTGCCTACTATCACACAGCGCCGCTTCTGTTTTCTTCTAGGCTTGTGAGCGTATTTCTTCCTCAAGAAGCAATGAATGATAGAAAGTAAGTTTTGATTAAACTGTAAAGCTTTTTACTAGAAGTGCGGATTATAAAATACTCTAGAAACACATGGAACCAAAAAACAGCAGCCGTTTTTTGTTGTTTTCCTACACCTCCTTGTGTTGAAAATTGCCAAAGGAACAGATTAGATCAATTATCCTTTCAATATAAAGCATAGAGTGGCTAAACGCTGCATTAACTACTGATTATAGCAACTATAGAGCCCGTTCTGGTGATGCGATCTCTGCTTGTTGCTCAAACTGACCAGTCAAATACCTACGCTATCTGTCGACGTAGACGGATACTTAAAATTTGGGCCTCTACTCCGTGCGTCCTTGCATAGGTGATGGAGAGCCTTTGCATTGACGGATAATGGCGTTGCGTCAATCCGTCTCCGTCAAAACGCAGAAGCATAAACTAGGCTTTATTCCTTTCTTCTTACTCTTCATTCCAGAAAACAACAAAACAAGATGTCCTGTCAACAGATGCTCCTACCCATTTCTTGTAGCGTTAAGTAAAGGCTCAATCTTAGTCTTCTTTGTTCAAAGCATGTCGTAGGAAAGAAATGTCGTCTTACATTACCTAATTGTGGGTCAGTATTCACAAATTATTTTGTGAAGCATACTTAAAATCCAGTCTAGGAGGCTGAAATTGGTTGTCGCAATCCTAGTTGACACGTTTTTTGTGTGTGTTTTTTTGCTGTTGTTTGCAAAGCAGCCAATCTAGGAGTACCATTCGTTTACCTTGGCACTGATTGGCTGTACCCCCAAGAGAGATAACAAAAAAGACTGAATATACTAGCTTCTGTAGTAGTGCTATGAGAACGTACACCGTGCGTATCAATGCATATTAAAGTATATTTTGTGTTTCAACTATTAAAATAGGCAGTTAGAAGTGTTTCTAGATGGGATCTCAAGTATTTACGGATATCACGATTCACAAGCAGTTGTTGCCCCTAACCCCTGCAAATAAAGGCTGGCCAGCTACCTGGCGAGTATTGCAAACAGCCAGCTAGTAAGTAGTAGTAATGGTAATTCTGCTGGGAAATAAATGTGAAAAACTGATTTTGAGTAGATTCTTATAGAAATTCTTAAAAATCGATTTGGATGTCAAATTTTTTTTTTGGTCATTTAACATTGTTTGCCCTTTTTACAGCTAAAATTGGAGGGAAACGTCCAGACAGACATTTTTAAGGCTTAGGTACGAAAGAGTTAATACATCTTCCCCCTGGAGAACTGTATCCCCATTCAGGCTTATGTTAAGACAATGGCTGGTTTTAATAGCACTGACCCATATTGGTTCTTACTCTTGAGAATCAGAATCGGATCGATTCTTTAAATTTGAATCAATACCCAGCTCTGGTCTAAAGCCTAGTTTATGCTTCTCCGTCAGTAAGTTTGGACTGGCATGCATGCGTAAGAACACAGATGTTTTCCTTTGCGACTTCTCCGTTGCCAGGGAGAGTTTCGCAAAGCAATTCCCCACCAAGACAACAGGGGGCAGTCACTTCCAAATCCACTTTCCCTGCAATGTCCTTCTATGAATTAAGTCTTAAAATCTTCATATCTCCTACTTTTACACAAAATGTACTTCAATCTGCTCAATACCCAGCTTTTTACAGACATTTAAAAAAACTGGGCATGTCTCATTCACAGGACATGGTGGCCTAAAGATACCTGTATTTGCTTTCAGATTTTTATAATTTATCATTGAATGATTTTCCTGCTGAACAAAAGTTACTTTGAATTCAAGTTTGCTGAGTGAGAATGCTGCCACTGCAGTAAATAATTCCAATAAATCCACAGAAAGGCAGTTCAAAGTGAGATAATGCAACATATTTAGCAGAAGGTGTGAAATGTGACCCTTCCTACAGAAAGGCCAACAATAGAAGAGGAAACAAAGCTCACTGAAGTGGATTACTTCATGTTTTAACTAGCCGCACAGTGGCCATACTTCCTGTAAAAATGTACTGTCTCTCCATGCAAACGGTAAATGTGAATGTGCTCATCTGTCCAGTTGTTGCGCTCATGATTCTCATCGTAGTTTGCATTTTGAACCCGATATTTCTCAAATATTACAAAATTAGAGAAGTGATAGTCTCCAGACTTGGTGCAATATTCCTCTTAACGCATGCGCTTAAAGGGCTGAATACCAATTAGTGTTGCGCTGTTTCACATGAGGGTGACTACAAAGAGGGGTTGTTGCACAGCAGGAACTGAAAGACTCCACTGTGTCTGTGGAAGAAGCCCCCACCCCCCTACGAACACACACACACACACACACACACACACACATGTTTCACTAGGTTACATGTGGTCCTACATGTTGAACACACAGTTGTCGTTCTGTTTGTCTTTGTGGAGGGGGGAGGGGGTGACTCAGCAGAGACTGTGAGGCAGACCAAGCATGTGTTTGGGTTTGGTGTGAGTAAGATGGGAAGGAAGTTCAGAACAACAAAGTGGAGGAGAGAGTAAAGTCGAGTCACTGGGACGAATATTTAAGCTTTAAGTCACAGGAAGTGTGTGTGAGGAAGGGCAAACAGTCCATAAAAATACCATCATCATCAACTTAGTCTACTCTCATGTGAGACCACAGCTTTGGGTTTTATAACTATCTCTACTAAGAACACTTGCCTTAAAGGGATAGTTCAGAAATTTCGAACTGAGTTATTTCATTATGTGGTAAAAGCGCTTCACACTACTTTCAGTCATTCACCCATTCACACACTGGTGATGGTAAGCTACATTGAAGCCACAGCTGCCCTGGCAACCTTTTGTCATATTCCCCAGAGTTAGATAAGTGAGGAAAAAGCATTTTTGTAACCATCCCAGTTATTGTCTGGCAGCAGTCCATTTGCCTTAGCTTAGCATAAACAATGTAAGTGAACTGTAACATTTTGTGTGCAAAACTCAGGAAAATTACTTGTTAATTATTCCTGGTGACCTCAGTTATCATATCGATTGCAAATGAAGATAAGTAACACGAAAGAATTACATGAGCCGATTTCGATTGGGGACTATATTATGACAAAGCACTGCTGTAATGCCTTATTCACACCAGGTGAGGAACAGATGCATTGTGGACTCCATAAAGATTCCGCAAAAAACAACAACATAACATTGCGTCCAATCAGAGCGTTTACACCAGCTGCTCTGTGGATACGGAGCTTTCTAGGCTCAGAAGTTCAGCTAGTTCAACTTTTGACGGTCCTAATTTCTTGATTCGGCACGGCAACAAATCAGAGCGCCCGACTTCAAAGCTGCCTAGCCAACCACAATCCGCTAATGTTCAAAACATTTAGCAGAGAAAGGCTAGGAGCTTTGCAAGCTTCAAGTTAAAAATGTATCTTCTGTGTAAACGCGTCAAAGTAGTCGTTTTATGAGCGTTGCTTGACGCTGACAAAGCTCGCGGTCTGAACGCACCATTAGTGTTACTAATATAGATTAATAGATTTTCAGTTTATCTGCAATTGCACTTAAAAAAGTTATTTTAATAAAATAACTACTTTAAAATAGCTACTTTTTTACTTAAGTAATATTTCAGTATTAGTACTCACTGGCGTAGAATATTTAGTACTCTTTCAACCTCTGTCTCTGTTGCACCAATAAAGCATAAAACTTGTCAAAGTGTAGATACCAGCCTATACTGCTGATAGATGAGTCAACTACCCCAACTAGCCAGATAAAATCCACAATACGGCGTTGACTTAAACTAGGAAAAAGGTTTTAGATGAACTGCGTATTTGGGGGCTGGTGGGAAGTGCTGAGCAGCAGTTAGTTTCACTCTCTGATTAGAGAGGTTCTTCAAAAAGTGACAACTTTGACCACCATCAGCTGCAAGTATTTCAATACGTGATATTATACCAGTTTTCAAAGATAAAATTGTAGATTAAACATCATAAATAATAGTTGGGAATAAAGTAAGATGCTGAGTTTCATAAAACCTTTCTTTGTCTTATTCGTCAGGGGATTTGACACGTGCTTTCCCTACAGCCGTCAGCAAGGGTGACTTCTACGAACCGATTGTCTGACACCTCTCCAACGTGTTGACACGTCTGTGTTACATTTCAGCTGCAACCATTTAGGTCCCTTTCATGTAGCTGGCTTTAGAATGTAAAAAAGCAGTTCCATTTTAAAGACTTGAAATTAGAGATTTGTAGAGTATCTCTTGAAACGCATTCAGAATTTAAGAAAACCACAATCTTCAATGTGTTTTATTTGGATTTTTTTGTTAGGAAGTAGTGGAAATTAATTTAAAAACATGATCTGCAAGAAATGTCTTTTAGGTTCTTATAAATGAATACGTGAGATAAGTCTTAATTTCCTTCAAGTCGAATGCCCCTAAATAAATCCAATGCAAATACAGCTAAATAAATAAAAAAACTAGAAGAAAACCTGTAGACTGCAGCAGAGGTTCACTTTCCAGCAGAAAAACTACCCTAAATATTCCTCAAGAGCTACAGTGGTGTAGAATAAATTTCTAATAAACTTCAAAATACTCCTACTAGTTTATAAATTATTAAATGGCTTGGTACCAAAGATCTGTTGTCAGTTTACCAACCACTCACACCACTCAGGACCTCCAACTCTAGTTAAGTAATCATCCCTAGTATTAGAACCAAACATGGAGAAGCAGCTTTGAGTTTCTATGATCTCCTTATCTGGAAGAAACTTTCTGATGACTGCAAAGCAGCTGAAACACTGAAAGTTTTTAAATCAAAGCTAAAGACCCATCTGTTTAGAGCTGCATTTATTAATTGATTAATGTTAGCTGGAATGTCCAAACAGTAGCATGTATTAATTTTCTTTTTGTCTCTGATGTTGTATTTTCTGTACTATTTAGCGCTGTTATTATCTTCCCCCAAATCACCCCTATTGTCTCGTTGCTGAAAGCGTGCTTTGAGAATAAATGCACCTTGTCCTCCCTTAGGCTGACACCCCTCCATCAAGTGGGGCTTCATTAGGGGTACATCCTGCTCCCTCCCTTTGAGGACTGAGGGCCCTGTGTTAGAACGGACCAGTCAAAGTCCAGACCTATCCAGGTGAAAATCTGTGGATGGACAGAGCTGCTGCTCACAGGCACACTCAGTGCGTTTACATGCAGCAAGAGAAAGTCAAATTATTACCTTAGTCCGACTTGAATATAACAGAATTGGAGTTTGAGAAGCTCGACAAAGCTACCAATATTGCAGTTGAGAATCGGGACTACTCTACAACCACCCCCCACCCTAACCCGTGCTCGCGCACCCCCACTGGAAGTTAGGAGACGCAGAAGCGTGACTCATTAACAACACTGTAGTATAAGAAGAATATGGCGCCTAAGATAAACGTAAGCGGACGATCAGTGCATGTTTGGAATAACGAAGAGACGATGCATTGTGATTGTTAATATCCTGCTTTGACTCCGTCTGATTCACTCCCACCAGTCTTTATTTACTGCCTGTGTCCATCTCAAAGCTAACCACCATTAGACTAACTCGTAGGGGCGCATGTCGCCATCTATCGTCGAGGAGTCAAACATACTTCATTTAATAATTTGATTTTTTTACGTGACATGTGAATTGCGACTCAGCTCTCAGGGGAAAGGCCTTAGTACGGTTACTTTTAAAAAGCTCGATTTAGATGTGCATGTAAACGTACTTACTGTCACGTTAGTTACAGTGTTCTAAAGTGGGCATGTGAAAAGGTTTAAGGAGTATGAATGCTTTTGCAAGACGCTGTTGGTTGGCTTACAGAAAACAGAGAATAAGTGATGAAGTGTTTGTTGACCCGAGCAAGGATGCTATTGATTAGATCCTTTTGCTACTAATTACCACTTATTACAGTCGGTGTTGAAACTCTTAATGTCATCGTAAATGTCGAGAAATCCCTTTTTTTTTTGCCTCGTTATGCTGAAAGCATACAGTTTCACACAGTCTGAAGTGTTTTCTGGGTCCTCGCTAAAATTTTTTGTAATAAGTTAATTATTTATCAGCTGAAACTATAAGTGTAAATTTTCCGGCCGTTCTGCAAAAGTTCCTGAGCTTCTTGACAAGGCTTTTCAAAGAGAGTATAATCATGATGGATTGTGGTACGCAGCCATTTATTATTACTCTAAGTGGCTCCAGGGTGTTGTCTGTTTAAAGTACTTATAGGTGACAGATGAGCCAGCTTTTGTTGCTAGTGTTTATTGGCCTCTCTGCCCCCAAATCTGTAAGTGGCGCTAAACATGGAGTTTGGGGCAGCCTCCACACAAGTTTAGCAGCAAGCAGAAAAATAGAAATAATCCTTATTGCCCCTAAGAGGGAAAATTCAGCTGTAACAGCAACAAAGTGACAGATAATAGAAGCATTTAGAATCACAGAAGTATAAAAACAGAACTAAGAATAAAATATGTACCATAAGGACACAATTACCAAACCAAAGTACTGTGTAGTTTTTCAAAATAAAATGGCATACTCAGATATCAAATAATAATAAAATATTATTTACAGAATGTGCGTCTGTAGTTGTGTATTGGCGGACCACCAGGGGGCTCCACTCACACCCACACAACAGGATGTTTGGATTTCAAAAATATATATTTTTTAGTGCTATAAACGTGTGTGTTCTGGCTTACCATTACTCTCTTCTACAGCTGGAGTTGAGTAAATTGGGTGATCAAACTGAGTTCGTGTCGTCGTTTTTCCTCCACACCATATTACTTACAATAAGTAAAAAAAGAAAAGAAACTGTGAAAAACAGATGTGCAAATGAAAGCAGCAGAAATCTGACTTGAAGAGAGTCAAACACACTGCAAATTACATCGGGGTTGAAAAATGATTGAGTTTGTTGGAACAGTGATGGATATGGAGTCTAACAGCTACTGGGGGAAGGACCTGCGATAACGTTCCTTCATGCATCTAGGATGTAGCAGTCTGTTGCTGAAGGAGTTCTCCAGTTCAGCAACAGACTGCTCATCAATACACAAGGGTGTAATTTTCACTCTGGATTCTGGTAAAAAAAAACAACAACAACAAAAACTGTCCAGGGTCCCCTAAAACTACGTTTCCATGTTGATGCGGAACAAAATCCATTAAAAAAGCTGTCCCGTGTAGAGGGATCTTCAGTTATTTCTAGCCCTTTCACCCCTACCTACACGCTGGCCCGGAGGTCCTTTTGTGCTACCAGTTATGTCAGCTTTGTTGTAACAATGAGCCACTGGTCACTGATTAATCTCATTGTTCGCATGCCATTGTTTTTCAGATTGGTTGAAAAAAGGAGGCTCATCAACTGTCTAAAACAGGGCTGCTCAAAGTTACTCCAAAATGAAAATCTATCAGAGATCCGCAGAACCAAATGTAAAACTTTTTGCACAACATACAAATACTAATTGTAAATTATAGTGAAGTACTTTTATTTATAATACACTTTTTTAACTCTCCTTTTAATAATGGATTGCATTTATATAGCTCTGAGACCCTCAAAGCGCTTTACAATTCCCTTACTCATTCACACTGGTGGAAGCTAGCTACAAGTGTAGCCACAGCTGCGGTGTGGTGACCCGCGGACTTGGAGGTAATTTGATTCAGTCCGATGCGGCAGCAATGGGTCATGGAACATTTTATAACTTGACAGAGATCTTATAACGTGTGCAAATGTAAATACATTCACAAATCTCCTTTACATGCCAATTTAGTTGCTTTTATTTCAATTTTAAACCTAACTTGTGATCTTTAAAAATATAATGTAACTTAAGTGAGGACTGTATGAGCCAAATATATATATTTATTGGGTTCACTTATCAGTAGTCGACTCAGTACTGGAATTATTATCATGTTGCACATTAAATTAACTGTCTGATTTAAGTAGCTTTTAATATAACATCTAGGGCAGGGGTCTTCAAATCCAGGCCTCAAGGACCAATACCCTACCAGTTTTAGATGTGTCTCTGCTGCAACACAGCTGATTCAAATTGACCAGCTTCCTCCTCAGCTTGGAAAAGTTCTGCAGAGGCCTGCTAACGAGCAATCATTTGATTCTGGTGTGCTTAACCAGGGAAAGAACTAAAACCTGCCCTTGAGGCCTGGATTTTGGGATCACTGATCTGAAGGGCATCCCCTTGTGGGCCAAACTAATTGATTCGAGGCGCCACCTTTGGCCACGTCTGGTCTAAAATATGGACGACTGATCATTGCAAAATTGACAAATGAAGAAATGAGACTAAATATATGAGAGAAAAAAACATATGTGACACAATAATATTGATGATGTATAAAATGTATTTTAAAATTATTTTGTAATTTTTTTTTTTGTATTTTTAATATTTATTCAGTATTTAATGATTTATTTATACTTTTCTTACACTTTCCCCCCTCATTTGTATGGTAAAAAGGTGGGATTTCCTCCACCGGCCTGAACCATTGATTGATCAGCTACCAATCAGCTCAACCAATCAACTCCTGAGAAATTTGCACAAGCTTTCTGTGTCTGCCCTCAGGGTTAAATAAAATAGAGGAAATACATAATTTAAACATATTTTTATGTATTTCTAGTGGTATTTTCTCATCATTATTTTCTCAGTCATTTACAGTTCTATTTTTCATTGTTTTATTTCCTCATTAATTTTCAGTTTTGGCAGGATTAGTCCTCCGTTAAACAAATACATAAGAAAGAATTGAGAAATGTAGAGTTAGATTCTGTGTGCCCAGGGATTGAGCCTCAATGATTACATCTCCGCAATAATGACAAAAAAGGTTAAAAGGAGGATTTTTAAGGATATTCTTGGCATAACTTTAAGCAGAAGAAGGACCGACTCCCTCATTGTCTCCTCTTTTAGCAAAGGACGTTTTTTTTGGAGAATGATGAGGCTAAATGAACAAGTTTAGCTCCTTGTTGTGTTTGTAGTTATTGCCAAGAGTGACATAATGATAATCTGCAGTAATCCTTGTTTGTATGCAGTTGTACTCTAATCTGCAGGTAATCTCTTCTTCTTTCCGTCCAGTCGCAGTAGCATTGTCTCATCTGGTCTGGAGAGAGGTGATGTGTCTAGGCATTCATCCTCTGTCTTTTTCTCTTTGTTGCTTGGCCATTTTTAAAGTAAACTGCATTATTACAGATCATTTGGGTTTCCTCCCCAATCCTCTGCTAGACCTACTCAACAGGAGCTAGAAAGTGAAGGAGTCTGGTTCACCTTTTCCATCAGAGGGAGCTTGTAACAGCAGCTGACTGAAGAGATAGATAAATATGTGATGGTTATCTAATCTACATGCATTCAGAAGGTGAAGGTGTATAAATATGTTTAATTTACATAGCGTAATCTACAGTTTTTTGCAGAGGTTTTCCTTCACCTTGAACCTCTCCAGATTTAATCACTTTTAAGTCACAGACCTCCCTCTATTTAAGTGGGAGTTTATGTCACAAACCAAGTAGTTAATTATTTTGAAGCGGATGGAAATTTTACAATTTCTTTTTAACGATTGCCTTTAAAAATCACGTAATTAGTAAATAGAATCCACTTGTGTGTAATTTAATCTCAGCATGAGTCCGGCTGCTCTGTGAAGGCCTCAGGTGCGTTGGAGAACATTGGCGAACAAATTTCATCATGAAGAACAAGGACTACGGCACACAGGTCTGAGGGGAAGAGGTGGAGAACTTTAACACTAGAAGACCCAGGATTTTTTGCTCTACCTATAAAGCCCACAGGTAAGCCGAAAGGCTGGATGGCCCCCTGTGAACCCTCCTTTTGTTATGTAAACGGGGCAATCACTGGGACACCACAGGAGGGGGGATATGCAGAGCCACTTCACTCAAAACACCTTGACATAAAATGGGGGAGGGGGACAATCAGGTAGGAGCAGGATTGCTAACTGACTGTCTGAGCAGAACATATGAGCTGAATCAAAATGTAATATATGTAGAAGGATGTAGACGTTATCAGAACCCTACAACACTGGGCTTCCAACATCCCCACCAGACACATAAGAAAAGTAATAGAACAGAACCACATCAAATAAAGCACTCAAAATCTGTGGTAGCCCCACTAGTCATTTACAGAATTGCTCATCAAGTTGATATCTGTACAAGATTTATTTTATGTAACATTTTTTTCAAACTGAGATACACCCGAAACACATTTGATTTGTTATATTTAAGAATTTGTACATTGTTTTTGTCTGTTTTGCTCTTTCCCTCTATTTTCTCTTTTCCTGTCTCTCCCTGTCTCAACTCATAAAAACCAGACTGACTGTTGCTGTTTGCCCACACTGTGATGTTATGTTATGTCAAAGATATGATATTATATGTCTGATTTCAAAATATCAGTTATGTATTTGAGCAGTGGAAATACTCTGGAAATGCTAAGTTCCATTCGACACTGTACTGTTGAACATGCACGGCAAATGGAGCATGTGGACTGGTTCATGGCCCTCCCTGAACTAATGGCATTTATTGCTATTGTTATCTTGCGGGGGCTGACCAAGGTTCCATCACTGCATGACTGCTGGTCAGCAAACCTGGGAAACCCCCAGATCATGGCAACTATGTCCCGAAATCGCTTCCAAGAAGCAATGTGTCAGGTTAAAAATCAGTGTAAAAGCAATCATGCCACTCTGCGATGTATAGGCTGTTACAAATACACATGTGGCAAATGCAGAAAGGAGACGGCTTGGCAGTGCATGGATTGTGAGTGATTATTGAAATGTACTCACCTCACTCATTGTTACATACTGTTTAGTTTTCTCTGTGTGCTTGAAAACTCAAATTTCCCTGAGGGAGTCACCCCAAAGGGATCAATAAAGTTTTAAGCCTAAGTTCTAAGTCTCACTCACTTCCACTCTCTAACACTGTATCCTGATAATACTTTTTTATTATTATTATTATTAGTAAATATCATGAAGGCCCAGTTGGGATAACCCCAGATTTTGAGTGCTTTATTTGATGTGGTTCTATTCTATTACTTTTCTTATGTGTCTGGTGGGGATGTTGGAAGCCCAGTGTTGTAGGGTTCTGATAACGTCTACATCCTTCTACATATATTACATTTTGATTCAGCTCATATATTCTGCTCAGACAGTCAGTTAGCAATCCTGCTCCTACCTGATTCTCCCCCTCCCCCATTTTATGTCAAGGTGTTTTGAGTGAAGTGGCTCAGCATATCCCCCCCCCTGTGGTGTCCCAGTGATTGCCCCGTTTACATAACAAAAGGAAGGTTCACAGGGGGCCATCCAGCCTTTCGGCTTACCTGTGGGCTTTATAGGTAGAAAAGCCAAATGGCTGCTCTCTGGTAGTTCTAGTGTTAAAGCGTGGCTAGGTTATAAAACATTATTTAAGGTGACAGGCTGGGCTGCAGCGTATGAATCAGAGGTGAAGCTGAGAAGTGACTCTGGAGGAGCTCAGGTTGCAGACCGTCAACAAAACCACTAATAGTCATGCACCCTACAAATGTGTGTGACAGAAAACTAACAATGCACATCACCCTGGCCTGAGGATGGCATCTTTATCATGGAATGTGGTGGTGGGACATAATGCTGTGGTGATGAGTTTCATCCGCAGGGACAGTAGAGCTTGCACTTCTTGATGAAAACGAGTTAGAGACGGCAAAATACTTGGAGAAAGTGGAACATGTTCACCTTCCAGCACAACAGCAACACTAAACTTACACCCGGCGCTCCTACCTGTACGTTTACATGCAGTAAGAGAAAACTGACTTATTGCCTCGGTCCAGCTGAAGTCGGACTTTTGCAAGACTTTTTCCTGCATGTAAACTCCACCCGAGCCTTTTGCGAGTATAACAACAAGGCAGCAGCAACAACGACTGTAACACATTCAGACAATGCTCGTGAAATCTACTGTACAGCAGCGTTTTTGTAGGTGTCCATTTCTTCTCTTATTGTGTACATCCTGCTTCAGTTTCACTGACTTCAGTGTGACTCGAGTCCAGTAGAAGAATCTCTGCTTTAAAGGACGCATTTCACAACCTCGCATCACAGAGGCGAAAGCGCTTCATTCAGTAATTCGATTTTATGTGACATAAACTGGGATAAAGGCTCCCACTCTGATTAAGCTATTATGCTGCATTCACACCGCACATTTATTCTGCGTTAGCTGCGGCAAGATTACATGTAAAGTCTATGGTGGAGTACGTCAGAGGTCCGTCAAGGCCTCTGCGTTGCGTTGAGTACGTTGGCTCCGTCAACGACGCTTGCGTTTCATACGGCAACGTACCAACGCATGCGTCACAGAAGTTCAACAAGCTGAACTTTTGACGGATCCAACGCAGTTAACGCAGTTAACGCAGTTAACGCAGTGCGGCAACCAATCAGAGCGTCTCACTGTAGTTCTGTCACTATACGCCGTATCTTGAATGAAGCGCGGGCCCAGTGAAAACATTTTCAACAATCGCAGATTTAAAAAATCATAAAAAACACTTACCGAAAACAGATGGACAGGCGCTCCTAAAGAGGAACAGAAAACCTGTAGCTGGTGTCCTGGTAGGAGATTTAAGCTCCGATGTGGCCGAGGAGGTCGTAAAATTAGGTGCGGGACAGACGGAAGTAGCACTGAAAGCGAACCTCATCAATAAGCAGCTCCTGGAGCAAATGGTTAAACTCCCCAAACTCAGAACGCATCTGAATAATGGGCGCTGATGCACCAGATGTCAACGTTGTCTAGCTTTATCTAGCTAATAAAGCCAAGCCACTCTCTCGTTACAATCCACCATAGTGCAGAACCTGCGGCAACAGAGGAAGGCCCGCCCATGCGTTGTTTTTTCCTCAGAAGCAGGCTATGGAAGCCAAAAAGTACATACGTCAAACTTCATCCGTTGGATGCGTTGCTCGACGTATCCAACGGATGCGGTCTGAATGCAGCTTTAGTCTGATTATTGCATTTAAAATCCTGTTTATATGTCCATGTAAACGCACTGAGTCAACTGTTTAGATCAAACCATGTTAATGTACTAGAATGGCAAAGTACAGACTTCCATCCAATTAGGAATTAATTGCAAACCTTAAAGATTGACAAAAACTGTCAGAATTTCTAGTCTCTAGATCTGCCAAGCTGGTAGAGACAGACCCCAAAAACGTCACAATTATGCACAACTTTGTGTTTATGAATTTATAATCTGATGTCTTTAATCAGTTTGTTCTTCTGAAGACTTTTAGTCAAAAAAACATCACTTGAACCGTACAGACCCTGTCAGCTCTGGAAACGTGTCTTAAACTTGATCTTTTTCCCAGTGGCCGGGTTAGTGGACCACCGCTTTACAATTTGGACATTCAATTTTTTTTATTCTTTTATTTTTTTTAGCCTTGTTCAGACTTTTATTTCTCTCCTACTGCAATCCATATCAGACGCCACTGTTCGTACGACCCTGGACGGTAAAAGGCACAGGACAATCAATTAATTTGAGTCCCCAAGCAATGCTGAACAATGATCAATACAAAAGTTGGCAGGGCATTGGTGAAGACCTCAACAAGAGGATGTGACACATATTGGCTGGTGGAACTACAGAGGGGACTTCTGCACAGCTAAAGCTGGAAGCTACCGCTGCTTATCAACAGACGGGTTTGTTGCTATCACAGTAAAACGTCCAGAAACGCGTATCAGTGCCTGTGCTCTACATGCAGCAATGGAAATACTCAAATCTCTGAATCTGCTTTGCAAACGGTTTGAATGTAACTTCTATCTTGTCACGTTAGGATGGTTAAACCCATTGTGCTCTTTGGTTTAATGACAGCTGCAACATTCATGATATCATGTTTACGTCAGTATAAAGTATTGTTAATGATTAAAACTAGGGATGTCCCGATCAGCGTTTTTTTCTGTTTAATATTTTAAATATGCTCTATATAGGCAAATTTGTCACAATAATTTGGAGTCGCATTCATAGAAAAATCCATGACTACTTAACTACTAATAGCTGGGAGACCACTGATATTTAAATGAATAATTGGATATCATATTTATGTCATTATTGCCCATACTTTGTTTATTTGTACTGGCTGACGAAGCTCACAAACTGTGGTGGGACATTGCTATGAAAGAAAAATACATCAGAAAATTACAATTTATTATAAGTAACATGTAATATTCAGCAGTCGTATGGCAAATTAATTTTTTCCTCATATCGTGCCCTACTTCTTAGCCAGGTCTAATTGAGAATGAGGTTTAAAAGAGGAGAGCAGAGAAACAACAGTTTTAAGAAGGATGTTGTTTGGGTGGGAGGTAAAGTGAAAGATCTTGAACTCATTAACTTGTGAAGAAGCTCTGGTGCTTGTCAGTTCATTGCAGAGGTCAATCACAAAGTAATTGTTAATATAGAATGCTAAAGAATTTAATTTTTAAATGGAAAAACAAACAAACCTCCTCTAAAATCGGAGTAGGTGGCTCAGAGCTTTATGAAAACGGAATTTTGGAAATCTGACACAAATCTCCAAACAGCGTATCTCTTTAAGGGAATCCATCTGCTACTTGGATAGAAACCAGTTTGCAAACCAGTCAAGCACTTGTTGGAAGCTATTCCACATCAGCAGAGCTCCATGCAGTTTACCCAAGGCTGGTTGCTGCCTCCCAGAGGGACCGGCACAGCATCTTAGCAGAGGGGCCGCTGCACAGACATCTCCAGTAAACACACAGAAAAGCCAGCGGTCTGCTCGCTCGGGAAGCCCAAACAAGCCGACGTGGGAATCGTTCAGCTGTACGGGGATCGGGCATGGCTGCGGTCCAGCTTCTGGGAGCAGGTCAGGGTTGGGTCACAGTCTTAAATGTCTTGCCTACAAATAGACATTTTTGTGCAATGTGTTTTAGGAAGATTGTATTTGTTGAATGTTTCTGAGATACTGTTTTTTTTATTATCATAAAATAGCAACTCTTTCAAACACCAGGGAAAATAATTGATTAAAATCCAATGACTGTAATCAGCAAATGGAGGTCAGGAGTGGTTGTAGCTGTTACCAGGCAAGTTAGTTAATCTCTTATCAATGACTTTGGGTTTCTGCATGGTGTTTTTTTTTTCTGAGTAAGTAAATCTCAATTTTTCTTGCTGTATCATTACGTTAGTCGGTTAATGATTGCAGACGTGCAGCACGTCTGGTGTGCCTGTGACCTGATTACATCAGTGTTCATGTGAAGATTTGCTTACATTACTTGCACCCTGTTTGGCTTTCTCTTGCAAAACATCTTCAATGACTAATTCAGGCCCAGACCACATTTATATATCACTTATAAACAACCACTGGTGCAGAACTGAGGCTGTTCGCTTATATAACCGAAAACTGGATTCTCAAAGATGGAACAGACAGCAGACGTTCACTTTTTTACAATTGTTTGCGGCAAAGAAACGAGTGACATCAGTGGAAGCTTTAGTGTTTACTAGACAAGGGATAGGGGAAAAATAAAGCAGGAATGTGAACAATAAGTGGATAAAAAATAAAAAGATGACCCAGTTCCAGCTAGGAAAAGTCTTTAGAGACAAAAAAAAAAAAAAGTGAGAAAATCCCTTTCCAGCTCCACAATAACCAATTCATGAGTGACCTGAATGTGTTTTATTGTAATTTTGACAGATCAAAAGACGGCGTGTTCAGTCTCTCACCTACAGTCTATATACTTTGCTCCAACTCAGTCTCTCCAAACCCTACATTGCTAGAGTTTGAAAGGTTAGCTGTCATTGAGACATGAAAAATAAAACATAATTTATAGAGCTCATTTTATATCCAGCATAGTTCTGATTATCACAAATATATTCAACACATTTCTAGAAATCTGCTTGATGCCTTCATTTGATACCATCATACCAGGTATCTAATCCAGGAGATATTTTTTGACGTTCTGCATTTATAGAAACCTGTATTTTGAATGCTGTTCCAATTCACTATTCTGAGACCCTTTTCTTGATAAACTCCAGTTTGCATAGGAAAGAGGTATAATAATTGGTGTTGTGATCTACAGACCCTCTAAGATGCTTAGAACTCCCTATTTTAATAGTTGAAATATCAAATATACCTCAATACCAATACACACAATGGAAACCATCTGCACAACCACAGACGGTAACATTTACAGTTTTCCCTATCTCCCCTTTTTGGGGTACAGCCATTTAGCACCAAGGGACATGAATGGTGCTCCTGGATTGGCTGATTAACAAATGCTGGCAAATATAATGTCAAGTAGCATTGCCAAGGTATTTCAGCTTCTCAAGATGCATTTTCTTTTGAACATTTTATATATGCTTTATGGAAAATTCAGCGAAAATGCGAATTTCACACAAATAATTTGGAGTTACGTTACACAGAAAATGTACACTGCATACAAATCTCTAGCTAAATGTCTTAAAACCTGCCATGCTTGAGGAAAATCAGAGTTTCTGTAAGGATAGGTCCAGTTATGGCAATGCAATCACATGTTGGATAGAAATGCATCAGAAATGGAGCACCACAAGGTTGTGTTCTTACATTCCTTTACTTCAGCCATAAGTAAAAACCATATATTTTTTGTTAAATCTACTGTAGCTCCTGAACTTTGAAAGCAACTCCAACATAGTCAGTATCATATTAGAACATTAAAAGGTTCTAGAGCTGTCCCTGCTACCTTTTAACAAACTTTTAAACAAAGATGGTGCAGAGCTGCCTGAATCAAATAGCTGAATTCACTCAACAACAGTCAGTCAGCTCTACAGACGCCAGGTAATGAGTCATTCATTTGATTCAGAAGAAAGTATCAAACGTCTCAGGATAGTTGATCTTGAGGTCCAGCATTAGAGCCGTAATCGGGTCTTAAAAGTTGGGCCGGACCCGGGCCCGAGAGAGCTCGGCCTGAGCCCGAAGAGTATATTTTGATTGACAGCTTAGTAAAGCCCAAAACCAATTACAGCCTGACATTTTTCTGCTAGAAAGAACTGGAACCAGACAATGTGACCGACAGGTTTTTAATTTACTGGACAAATGTTTCAAACTCCGGTCAAATAGGTCTGTTATCTGAAGCTTAAAATTATAAATTAATAAGAATAATTTCAAGGCATGTTGATGTATAATCTTTTTTTTTGTCTGCAGCTATATGAAGCTTTAACTGCTTCTGTTGCGTAAAAGTCTGACTCGCCTGCTTGCGTTTCTGTGTGCGCTCTTGACCGCTTGTGTAGATTTCAGGACATTTTTTCTGGCTTGTGGGCATCAGGGAGCTGCTGTATAAATGCAGGAGACTTTTGCAACTTGAGATTTGGGATAATTGTGCATTTACACTTCAGCATTTTCTGTGAGGGCTCAGCGCAGCAGTTTGAGCATGTTTTCTGTTTTGATCTGAGAGGAGTGGGTCTTTCACATCATGACGCATGCGGTCAGACAGATAGATTTGGAATAATTTTAGTGGCTCACTGCAGCACTTTATTATCAATGATCATGCTAATGAGATGATCGGCTTACTGCTAAAGCCCAAACCCGGCTCGACCCAAACCAGTTCGGGCAAAGATCTTCAGCTCTAACCAGCATCCATGCTCTTGAATGCAACAAGGAGAGAAATCTAAACACCCCTTTCTCCAGTGACGGCTTCATATTAATTCTGTCCGTGGAATCCAAAGGCATTCCATATTCCCTTCCTGTGGGTTCTCCGTCTTCCCCAAGCACTCATCCTAAAGGGACATGGCAGGAGGGAGGGGTGCAGTAGGGATTCTAGGTCCGATCCCCCAAACCGCCTCAGCTGAGTCCTGTGTGGGGCAGCAGAGGCTTTATTGTGAAATTAGGGATGCACAATATTTCGACATTAACATCAATATCGGACGATGTTTGTCAACTTTTGACGTTTTGGTATCGGTCAACTAAGTAAAATGTCAACTAAGTAACATTTTTTCTTTCCATCTTCTTGCCATTTTTGCTCCGGAAAGGCGTTGGCCTTGTGGTAGTTGGTTGGTTGTGAATAGTGATTGGAATATTGATTATTGGCCATCACAGCAATAATAATACCAGTATTACCAAAGATTGGTAAATCTAGAGCTTCAGCATTTGATATTACTGCTTTTTCTTTGCCTGCATTACTGCAGATGAGGTTTCAATCCATCTACCAATCTTCTGTTATCACCAATATATGCAAACAATTCACAACAGAACATTTTGTCCATCGTAAAATGATTTTTTTTGTTGATCCTCTGCTGTTGCCAGTAGTTGAGTCTCTTGTATATGAAATATGTTGTATAAAGTGTAGTGACTTGGATTTGGAGCCCTGCCCAGTCGTATCACCGGACCCTGAGTTAATCTGTTTTCTTTGATTTCACACGTCCTCGCGATATGAAATGATTTGCATTTTATCAGGTGTGTGACAGCAGGACAGGTGGAACACAGTACTCAATCTGGTTATGTCCTCGCTCATATCATTAAAGGCTTTAATCGTTTACTCTGTGTTCGGTCGGCAAACGGCAAACATAGCAGTTTGTCTCAAAGGGCAAGAAAGGAATTAGGACCGACTAAATGAAGGAAATGCTATTCTCCAGCTTCCGTTCGTGCTGTAAGCTGGTTACAGAGGCCGCTCGGGTGCATCTGTTAGGCCTGCTGCTCTTTCTGTCTGTTTTTCATATGATTCAAAACAGGACATCACCGTCTTCCTGTGAGGAAGTACATCCAGCTGATTAGACGGGTAGCAAAGATGAAGATTAGCAGCAAACCAAAGTTGCACCTGAAACACAAAGACGCTGGACAGGATTGAGTATATTGCATTTTCCATCGATCACTGTGGTTTATAGTTGAAGGCTCCGCGTGGTGCCAGCCACCACTTAGATTAATTACCTATACACAGAAGCATGCAAGTACGAAAACGTGGCTTAGTCGGGTCTGGCCTCTTGAGGTGCCTCGCATATTACGCAGCCAAACACAACAATATCATTTCACTGCACCACTTATCTCCCAAGGTCCTGTTCCCAGACAGGAAGTGGCTTTAACCCCTTCAGCGTTGAAGAGCACAAGATTAAAGCTTCAATTTCGGCCTGCAGAGAGGTGATCCTTACAAGAGGGCAGACAGGAACGGGGTTGTTGGTATAAGCCATGCAGATTCCTGTCGAAGTGTGTGTGTGTGACAGAGAGAGATATGAGAGATGGAAAGCAGCAGGTGACGACTGACACAATGCATCACTAATTCCTGCACCCCCGTTGACCTCATCGTGATTTCCTCTGTCCAGCTCTGCCTCTCATGAGCGCTTTCATGCCTGCAGCGAGGCGGCCCAAATGCTACGCCCCGCAAAGGGGGAATCTGGACGTGCGGGCTGACGAGGGAAGGTTAAACATAACTCATGATGGGATGTTGGATAGATCTCAGCAGTTTTTTAGCTCTTGTCTCTCTGACTTCTTTGTGTTCATTAATCAGGTGATAGCAGAATGAATTCCCAAAGGAGTCGCAATGGCTTATATACGAAATGACACCATAACATGCTGCACTCTTCAGTAGTCTTGAGTCTTTCTTTATAATTCCAATAAATTATCCTAATTTCTATTTTAATGTTTTAGATTGGTCTTGATCGAGGCCTTTGCGGGCTTTAAAGTTTTTCTTTGGACATCAGCTGCCTTCTTCTGTGTTTCATTGATTCTTTCCGGTTGAGTATTTGAAAAATACAAAATATACAGAACCCTCTGCAATTAATTGCTGCCCTTATAAAGATGCATAAAAAAAGAATTTAAATAAGCCATTCTTACCTTTATCTTCCTTCTTACGATATAGTGGCACGATAAACTTGACTTAAATGTTTCTGGTTATTAATCTGACAGTAAATATCAGGAAGTTTTGACAGTTTGTTATTTTTTCCGTATCAATTTCCTACGTTATGAAGATAAGCACAGATCTCCTTGACTTGAGTGATGTGTGATTTTTTTCTTCCAATTTTAAAGAGCGGCTAGCAGAAGTGTGCTTCTGCCATATGTCATATCTATACCCCAGAGAGACAGAGAGTCATTAAGAATGTTTCAAAAGACGGTGCCGCTATCAGTGCTGGTGCCTTTTGGTCATTCATAAGTGGTCAGCTACAGGTCATTTTTCACAGAACATTACGTTATTTTCAAGATAAAGGGGTTATGGAGGTGGTGTCCGGGCTGCGTATAAATTCTGGGATGGAAGAGTTCGTAGTAAACAAGGAAAATAGTTGGAAATAACTTGTGTTTTGTCCCAATTGAAGACCCCGCTGCTCAGGTCTTTTTACAGTTAACAAATGCGTAATGAACTCCCCATGTTTACTTGCATTTTACACACGGTTGCCAGCCACATTCAACACATCATCATGACATCACCTTCTGTTGCGGCAAGGCGTGATCTTCATTCAACGTGATCTTCAACGTTGCTGTAATATTACTATCAAGCTTGCCAGCAGCAAAATTCCTGCCTCGCCAGGTATCCATAGGGAGGAACTCAGTCCCTCCAAAGTGTCCTGCGTCTTCCTGTGGGTCTCCTCCCAGTGGGATATGTCTGGAACACCTCACTAGATAAGCGAGTCACCTCTACTACCTCCTGTTGATATGGAGGAGCAGCAGCTCTACTCTGAGGGAGAGCTAGCTGAGCTAATGAGCTGAGACAATCCAAGCCTCTCTGACTGTAGAGTGGAAAAGAATCCATCAGGATTCCTAGATGGCCGGCCCCCTTTCGTCAGGTCAGAAAATTGAAATAAACTTCTCCGTGGGTTGCCATTTTGGAATCACATGAGTAGGAGACCGCGTTTAGATTGGTCACTTTAATATTTTCGCTGAACACACAGTTCACTCAGCGCACAGACAGCGAGTTTTTCGCCACACGAGGCAAAAAATATCAGACCTGTTTGATTTTCACCTCAACGCCTCAGGAGGCAGAAAACTCACCAAAAATAAGGCGCACACAGCGAACTGTGTGGTGAGCAAACTGCACCTATGACTTTTAGCTCATCAGATTGCTCTAGTGTGCAGCAGGCTTCAGGCTTTTGTCTGATTCCTCTGATTTGTGGAGTCCCACAGGGCTCAGTTCTTGGCCCTCTGCTTTTTTTCTTTACATTTGTTGCTCCTTGGTTTGATTTTTAGAAAATATAAATGTGCCTTTCATTTTTATGCTGATGACATCCGGTGTATGTATCTTTTAAACATGAGCACTCCTCTCCATTCGAAGTTTTATTACAGTGTCTGGAGGAAGTGAGAGCCTGGATGGCTGGCAGTTTTCTTCATTTTAATGATGGTAAAACAGAGATTATGTTTTTTAGTACCAGTGCTGCTGCAGGTCTCTGTCCTCCTGACCTTGGCCCTTTAGTGCGATACCTAAAGTCCACTGTGACTTATATTGGTGTAAAAATGGACAGTGATTATATTTTTGACAGGCAGATCAGTGCAGAGGTAAGATCTAGTTTTTATCAGCTGAGACAACTTGCAAAGGTTAAATGTATTTTATCAAATCTGCACTTTGAAATTTTGATTCATGCTTTCATCACCAGACGCTTTACTGCAATTCTCTGTACTTTGGTGTTGCTCAATCTGGCCTTAACCGCTTGCAGTTAGTACAGAACGCAGCTGCGCGTCTTTTAGCTGATATCAGAAGGAGAGATCACATAACTCCTGTTTTGGCATCACCGCACTGGCTGCCTGTTCATTTAGAATTCATTTTAAAATCCTTTTATTTGTGTTCAAATCTTTAAATGGTCTTATTCCTTCCTACTTCTCTTAGCTTTTACATGTGCACTCCCCCACGCGGTCCCTCAGGTCAGCTGACCAGCTGCTCCTGGATGTACCACGAGTAAAGCGTAAACTCAGGGGGGGACAGAGCTTTTTCTGTGGCAGGCCCAAGATTGTGGAATTCCCTGCCACCGCAGATTAGGCAGGCATCCTCACTGTCCATTTTTAAATCTCTTCTTAAAACCCACTTATTTGGCTTGGCTTTTAGCTCGGCATGAGAGGTTTTTTATTATTTATTGTTTTTAGATTATTTTATTTCACTTTTATTTGTCAGTAGTAGCCTAATGTTTTATCCATTATATTGTTATTTTATTGATTTTTGAATTTTATATTGTTATATTTAATGTACAGCACTTCGCTCAGCTTCGGCGGTTTTTTTATTGCTATATAAATAAAGTTGGCTTTGCGTGATCCCTCATCTGGGAACCAGGTCACCCTACTGGCTTCAACCACCTTATCTTAAAGTCCTTTGGGTAGTAATTGCAGTAGATGTAACTTTTTTATCATTTTGTCTCAGTTTTAAAATATCTGGACCGTTTTACTGTTTGATGTCTGTCGCCTGGGCTTCTAATATAAATTACTGACCTCTAACAACAAGAAGGCTTGAAATGAAATGTCTGTCCTAATATCTATACTGAATTCATTAAAAAAAACAAAAAACGAATAGGCTAAAATCATATCGACAGTAGCTGAAAATGTATTATTGATAAGAAAGGACAGGATGTTAATTTTTTTATGTACATAGGAGAAAAAAATGATCTAAACTGCCAGATCTACAACAAATTGAAAGGATTCAGTGTACGGTATATTGGTCAGACGGACCAGAATAATCAGCAGGTCTGATCTTTGCAAAACTACAATATCAGAATATTTTTTTAATTTTATTTATTCATTTCACAAGTTTGTGGCACCGGTGGCCTTTATAAAACAATAATTTAAGAGAAAAGAGGGTAGAGAGATGAGGGATGATTGATTAATGGTATGCCTGCTCTGCGAGTGTTACAGATTACACTTTTTGACCAGTTAAGTATCCCCAACAAAGATAAATAGTTGAGGTCTGAAAACTTGTCATAAAGTAGATCATCAACTGGGGGATGACCAGGTCTTTGTTCCTGTTTCTTAGATATTGTTCTCCTACTGTAAACGGTTTATCTATGCCTGAAACTTCTTCATTTACTCTTTATTTGTGCTTTTTTTTCAAGGTTGAGAAGAAAACAGAGTGAAAGGGCAAAGAAAGACCTCTGGAAAATCAGGTCAACTAATATGCAAGACAAAGATAAATATTTTCATACATTCCATAAATCAGGATTTCCATTATTCGCCTATCAGGTCTGCAGAAAAAAAATGTTTTAGCTCCTGCTATATAAATGCCTCATCAGGCTACTGGTTAATTTTCTGTAAAGTGAAGAAACAATATCCCTGTTCACACATCTACGTTTGCTCAATAAGCTGCTGCTCATTCGTGCGGCGCAGGAGGCTGGAGACCTTTTTGACCGGTCGGTTTTTGGCGCATTTTTTGGCCTCTGCTGGTGTGCAGCGACATCACCACACAGTTTTTCTTTTCCTTTAGCCTGAAAATTGTTCGACTTGCACAATTCAGAGTTTCGAGATGTTTCATAAGCAGCTTAACAGTCGCAGGAGTAAAGTCAAATTATAAATCAGCCACATATCTGCACACGCTGGCTGCAGAGGGTTTGGTAGAGTTTATCTGCCTGCATCCATCCACATGTACCTGCTTCACTGTGCCAAGGCAAACAGCTCTGGTGTTAATAGTTTTAATAGGCCGCACTGACACACCGCCTGAAAAATCAGTGCTGCTCAGGCTCGTCTCAAAATAGATTCACGGTTTAGAAGTCCATCCTTGCAGATTCTGGATTCAAACGTTCCTCTTCTGCACTTCATGTTTGTACATTTAAATTATAGCACTAAGCGAGAAGCAATAGTCATCTGAAACAGCCTCCCGAGGTGATTAAAGTGAACTTTTGCTGTTTAGAGGTTTGGACCCTCTGAATCATAGTCAGCCAAAGGACGGTTTGTGCGGGTTTTTGTTGCACAACGGGCATTTAGCCATCCTTTAGTTGCTTGGCTATTTTTGTCCTAGTTTGTTACAGAGGCAGCAGAACAGCAAAAGTGGCTATTCATCATCCTTTTTACAGCTCTTCTTTAACCTAAATTTTTTTTTGTACATGTTCAACACACAAGTTTCTCCCTGTGTCGACCCACAGATCCTATCAAATGAATCAGCAACAGGGAGTGTAGTCCTTGTAGGTGGCCATATCTGACCTACTTAGAGGAACCTAGATAAGGGGTCACAGTTAATAGTGGGGATGCCCAGGTAGGCTCCGTTTTCAGCGGGCCTTGTTTATTAAAAGTCTGGGGATCGCATTTCTTATTACTTTTCTTATTGCTCACTCAAAGGGATCGTTGGTTTTTCAGTGAACGGATGTCTGATCCCTAGTTATCTGCTTAATTAAATTGATGTTTTCTCTACTTTCTGTTGCTTTGACAGGCCAAATGGGCTCTTTGGAAAAACATTAAGATCTAACACGATTACCCAGATGTGCAATGATGCAGTTTTAGAAAATGAGTAACTTAAAAAGTCAGTTATCAGTGCAGTCAATGTTATCCTGGATGCAGGGGCGTTTAATTTTAAAGCTCGCAGAGTGAATTGGTTAAGCACCCGGAGGGAATGTGAACATTTAATCCAGAAGTGAAACTGCAAAGGAATTGATTTGCTCACTTGATCCGGGGGGTCTCCTAATGGCACATCATTGTCAGGATCCAGACTTAGATGAAGACTTAAATGGACTTAAGATTTAGCAGAATGTGTCTTGAAGCTGCACGCATTCCCTAACATTTAATCCATTTAGAGCGGCAGACCTCGCCCTCTACCATGTGCCAGCGGAGAAGTAGAAACATGTAAATCTGAGGGGGAAAAGTACCACAGATTAATGACGAAAACCTTGGTGCAGCTGTCTCTTTAAGGAGGAGCGGAACTTATTCCTCTTTAAATCCTGCTTGATGCTACTGCGAGGAATGACCTACAGTAACGCTCCTCATTTGACCCAGGATGCAGTAGTCTACCACTGAGGTAGTGCTCTAGTCCAGTGCATGGAGTGGGAGACTGTCTATCAGTGTCTAAACAGTTTAAAGAAGGCACCTTTTATATTTCTACGTAGTTATTTATGTAATTTAATGCTTTTCAAAAGATTGTTGTTTTGGTTTTGATAAAAATATGTTTTTATATATTTAATGAACGTAGTTTTTTATTATGACAACAATTACCCTCACTGAGACAGGAAATAAACAACTGAAATAAGAAGAGGAATTATTTTTATCTTTATTGAAGTACTTAAGGTTTTCATAGAGCCCCCTATTTTTTCCTTAAATTCAATAAATTTATTACATTAGTGAGTAATTTTTTATCAATAATTGGGGTTGAAATTACTTTTCCATTTACATCATTTTAGAATAGAAGATTAGAGAATAGAGTACAATAATCCTTTATTGTTTGAAAAAGGGCAGAGGAAATTCATACAAGAAAAGTTTAAACACAAAATTAAGAATAATATATTTACATTAAGGACAAAATTGCAAAACCAAGGAAATGTGCAGTTATTAACATAATGTTATTACCAAGAGAAACATGGCATAAAAAAACAGATTTAATGAAAAACATAGAACTTATTATAGCAGAGGATTGGGGTTTAAAATGGCCGTAAAAATAAAGGACAATAAAGGTGCTGAAAGTTCAATAGTTCATTTTGGTTCATGATTGTAGAATCTGGTTTCATTTTTTGATTATAGGTGTAAGGGTAGCCTACATATATTCATATTTTTCAGTATGGCCCTGTCGGTTGGGTACGCACGTGTACCGAATAGATCCATCTGTTTTCTATCTGAACACATGCAGAATGTTTATGTGCACCAAAACAAGAAAGGACTACAAGTTATCACTAAACTCTGCTATATTAACTTTTTCTATTGTTTCATTTACTACTTGGTTCCTTCTTTGTAAAAGGTCTTTGAGTTGTGGTGAAAACTGCTATGTAAAATGTTTACATTGTTATTATTATTATTATTATTTGGGAAAATTCATGTTTTCCCAGGCAGCTCTGGTAGAAAAAGAAAGATGGACCGAACCAGAACTTTGTCAGTGAACGCCTCTTTCAACAGCAGTAAGGTCCGTAACAGGCTCTGCTCTGAACCAACACAATGTCGAGCTGAATGGAAACATCACTAGAGAAAATCCAGGTGAAATCCACATGGCTACCAATAGCATCCAAACTCCTTATATTTATCCTGATTACATGTTGGCTGTAAGTTTCTGATTTTATTTCTTTATGGGCGCCTGTTTATAGTTATAGCCGTGGTGCTGCGCTCAGCCTGACGGTGATGTCATTAGCTAGCTGTTCTCTACACAGAGTGCTAACGCAGCCTACACAGGGTAAGCTGAAATTGCTTCCTGAAGCCTAGTTTATGCTTCTCTGACCGCAATTTTGCACTCAGACGCAGACGTATTGACGGAGACATTTTTCGTTTATAATACTCCGCTCTTCCACTTCACTCTCTATTGTTTTTTCAGCGTTGCTCGACCAGGACAGCAGGGGGCGCTAACTTTTCATGGCGTCTCTGCCTACTACACACAGCCCCACTTCTGTTTTTTTCTAGGCTTGTGAACGTATTTCTTCCTCAAGGAGCAATGAATGACAGAAAGTAAGTTTTGATTAAACTGTAAAGCTTTTTACTAGAAGTGCGGATTATAGAATACTCTAGAAACACATGGAAACATGAACAGCAGCCGTTTTTTGTTGTTTTCCTACAGCTCCTTGTGTTGAAAATCGCCAAAGAAACACATTAGATACATTTTCCTTTCAATATAAAGCATATAGTGGCCAAACGCTGCATTAACTACTGATTACAGTGACTACAGAGGTTCTGGTGACGTTATCTCTGGCTGTTACTGAAACTGACCAATCGGATGCATAGGTTCTCCGTCGACGGATAGTTAAAATTTTGCCCTCTACTCCGTGTGTCCTTGCATAGGTGACGGAGATCTTTGCGTTGACAGATAATGGCGTTGCGTCAATCCGTCTCCGTCAGTAGGCAGAAGCATAAACTAGGCTTAACTCTGTAATATATTGTTGTCTTTGGGTTGTGAATATGTCTATGACATGTCAGTATTCTGGTGAAGTTATAAAAAGCGGCCTGCCTGGGGTTAAACTGTCGGCATGAAATGTGTACGAAGAGTCGTGCGCTGGGAGTTGTCCCAATGATATCCTTTCTTTGTTTTTGCTGTGTAAAGTCAAGGCATGTTGATCATATAATTGTAAATATCTCCATACTTATCTGGCGGCGGTCATATCTGAGGAGTTTCCTCCCGTAGCTTGTAAGTAAACGGTCTGGAAGCTTTGCGCTACATACAGGTAGTTTTACAAGGTGACTTTTTCGATGATTTGCATAAAGATGGTCCAGGTTTTATTTTGTTTGTCTAACTGTTCGACTGCGACCGCACAGCTGTGCATAGCAGTGTAGAAGCTTTTTGCCCTCCATTGTTGTACGCATGCGCAAAAATACCTGTATGAAAACAATAACATTCAATGTGTCTATAAAACTATGACGACAGAATCTTCATTGAGGAGAAGGGATTTCCCCAACAGCTGCCCATGCTGCATTTAAGTACAGTGATTTAAGAATGTTTTATACCCGAATATGAGCAAAGAATGATGTAAACATTTCTAAACAATAACACTGTTTACAAATGTTTTATTGCTTCTACTCTGGCTATGTCTGATTGTACCATTATATTTGTTTAAAATTGAATCAATGTTTAAGTTATAGAACATAATGATATCAAATTAATTTCAGGAATCAAAACAAAGCTAGTCAGGAAGGAAAATGTTTTTTGTTTAATGCTGATCAAAGTAAAATAAAAGTCATATTTACATTGGTATTTAACGTTTTTTAAGTATACCAAAAACATACCAAACTGGGACTTTGAAACATGAAATATGTACCGAATGCAATTTCTTGTGTCTCGTCACACCACTGGTTGTGATACAATATTGAACAGGATTATCACATAAACTTATAGGAATAGTTTTCCGTCTAGGTGTAACCAAGCATTTCTGCAGCATTGCTTCCTTGTTGCAGCTGCCGCAAAAAATACAGCTGATATAGTAGGAAAGAATCTGTGAAACATTTCGATCAGCTTTTTTGGGAGCATTCAGTCTTTGTCTGAGCAAACATGTTAAGGATGTCAGAGAAAGAGGTAAATGCAGGGATTTGTTAGAAGAAAAGAGCACATATAGTGTTTGATTCTGCTGTTTGGGGAAAACAAATTCATTAAATAAGTTTTTATCCAACCCGGAATGGCTGTTCGTTGAAGGAACCTTGCAAATTGCCCCAACATACTTTCCACATGGTTTTTTAAAAACAAGAAATGAAATGAAGCCGTTTTGGCCTCATCTGTCTGCATCAAAGGTTGGTGCAACAACTACCAGGATCTCCTGCAGGTATTTCAGGATGATCTTTTCATCTTGGTTCCCGGGCGTGTTTGAATCGACCCGCATCACAACCCCGAAGGCCCCCGCCAGCGTCTACATCGGACCAACATCTGCAGACGGCAGTGCGATCCCTCACGACTCGCAGTATGTCAGTCAGTCTGAGGGATTGCTTTGGAAATCCTCCCTCGTGATTCCCGGCTTTCTTTGTGTCTCCTCTCTGAAGCCTGTCTTCCGGCCTCCTCCTCCTACCCCCCAGCATCTCGCCTCCTTCTCCTGCCCGTCCCGGCTCTTTTCAGAGCGCTGCGCTCAGCTGCAGTCTCTTCACTGCGAGCTCCTTAACCTCTTACCTTCCTTCCTCTCTGCGCTCCCTTCCCCCTTCGCTCCACAGATCAACACCGCCTGTTAAATCACTGTTTAGCAGGCTGCATTACCCATCATATTTAATCTTTTAACTAGCCAGAACATGTTAACCCCGTGCTTTGTGATGGTTTGTAGAGATAAAAACCAGAGTTTCGCTTTTATTGTTGCTCACTTTGTGGTTTGTTTTTAGCATCTAGAAGCACCTGGGCACCACGTTTTTGGCAGATCTTATTTTGTCACACTTAAGCTACAGTAGCTTTGGGTTTGTGCATTAGTAATGTGAATTTTTCTCCCTCTGATCATGTTATAGCATTACTGCCTACTTTAGTGCTTCATTTAAGTCTGTATGCAGTGATCTGCTGACATTCGGTCCGTCTGCCACTTTCAGTCTCTATCTCACACACCCAGGCAATCTTGTGTAGGATTAAACACACACTCTCCAGCTCAGACTTATTTAGCTAATTTTATAATTCTTTAATCCTCACGTTGAGGAAGATGTGTGAAAGTTTTAACTGGAAAGAAAGAGAAGGATAAGAAAACCCAGACTGCTCGGTTAATCTGACACTTGAACGTGCACACTCGGCATCCCGTGCCTCCCTGTCGGCTTGTTCGGGATTTCGTCGTTTTTCGTGAGCGAGGAGATGGGTGGGGGTGATGAGGGGTGTTAGTCGGGCAGGTGCAGAGACAGCTGGTGTGGGCAGCTCTAGCCGAGGGGGAGGACCGGAGCGACGCCGAGGTTCCTGGAGAACAGCACAAGTGTAGGGTAGCACTGGAGCTGGAAAAGAGGAGGAAATGAGGGCTTTTGTGTTGTACCATTTCAACAGACAGCACAGCGAGCCAGCCTGTGTGCGGCTTTACAAGATGGACAAACAGGAAGGCTGATTATGACAATGAAAGCACACAAGGGTGCACTCACTGCTGCAGCCATTTTAGATTTTATTTCACGTCTTGTATGGCGATTCATCTAAAATTACCTTCGAGAAGTAGTTGAAAAGTGAATAGGAGTGTGTGGTTTGGCGATAAACTGGTTCTGATCTTTGGCAGATTAGGTGTCATTTGATAACTAAATTCAATTCAGTGGATTTATATAGAGCCAATTCGTAACAGATGCAAGAAAAGTCATTCCAATTCAATCATACAAACCTTCCAATCAGTTGAAAGTTTTCTGTTTCACGAATCCCCGCAGATTGCATTGAGTCGTAGACCTGCAGTTGTGCCCACTTTAAATCTGAGAATGTAGCTTTGGAGTTCCTCAAGGCTGAATTCTCAGGCCTCTTTTATTCGGCATCAACAAGATCTGTCTAGTTCATAGAGTTACAGCAAAGTAGGGCTGGGCGGTATACTGAAAATATACCGATACTGAAATGTTTGACTGTTACCGTTGTCATGTTGCCCGTGTCGGTATAAAAAAAATGAAAATATGTGTTTCAATTTAGCGGTACTCATGCCCCTTGAAAGACCCACTCCAATCATCGTATTGGCTATTTTAATATGTTCTCAGTGGTCTTTAAATTATTATTATGCCATTTCAAGCCAAAGTCACAAAAGCCATGACGTTTTAAGATTAAATGTTATTTATAGTTTCACATAAATAAAAGACAGGACATCATTTTGTGTGGATACTTCAGTTAATGTAAACTGAATGGATTTAAAAGTAGAGGAATGAAGGTGGAAAAAAAACAACTAAATAGGTGAATTACAATAAATTCAACCAAAATAATCTCCTTGTATCCGATTGGTAAGGCACCCAGGATGGCCTATTACGTTGTGGCTTTTGTTGCATTATGGCTTTTTGCAGGTGCCTGGTGGATTGTGGCTCTTTCAAGTTGTTCCTCAGGTTTTTGGCACTCATGTAAAATCACTAACAGATTTTGAGGATGGAAATCTGAACAAAATGAATTAAAAAAAATCAAGTTTGTTAAAGAGTATACCGACTAAACAGAGGATGTTTCCATTTTGATGCAATTGTTGGAACATAATTAAAAATACATATATATATATATATATATATATATATATATATATATATATTTCCACATTTGAGCAGCCGATCAGTCTTCAGAGCTGATCAAAAAATAAACCAACGGATCGGTTTATCTCTACTTTTTAAGTATTGACCGTGAGGTAGTTAACTGATTATCACTTAAGACTAGGGATGCAACGATACCACTGTTTTTCAAATTGAAATTATTGCAGAGTTTTCCACATTTCAAGTACTGGTTCATGGTACTGGTTAACTTCAACCGGTACCAATTAGAATGGTATCTGCCCGATACCTGATACCAGTATCGGTGCATCCCTATGTGATTCTGTTTAAAATTCTATCAAAAAATACCTACATATACTGTAAAAAGGGCTGCAGGGTTACGTAGTTGGTAGCTATTGCCTAGCAGCAACAAGGTCTTGGGTTTGAATCCCAGCTGTTTAGAGTTTGTATGTTCTCCCAGTGCATGAGTGAGGTCTCTCCAAATACTCCCTCCCAGAGTCCAAAAAACATGACAGTTAATTGGTCTTTAAATTGCCCCTTGGGATGAGTAGGCATGCACATTTGTTTTTGTCCTGTGTGTCTCTGTGTTGCCCTGAGATGAACTGGCGACCTGTCTGGAGTCTACCCCAGATAGCTTGTGTCACACTACCAGTGCAAACAAAATGTAATTTTTTTTCACCACTTGGCATTTAGGAGTAAACAATCAACTGAAAGAGAGAAGGATGATGCATTTCTTAGGACTTTATTGAATTTCTCTGTCCTGTTGGTCAAACACATGGTGTTAAGATGTTATTTCATCTGCTAATACCACAGGTACACAAACAGGGAAGAAAATCAGAGGAGTATCAGAACAAGACTAAATTATCGATTCATGGTATCGGTTAACTTTAACAAGTACAATTAATAGCATCGGTGCATCCCTTCTTTAGACTGCAGTGAACGTCTGGCATCTTCTCTTTCCCCTAATGCACTTCCAATGCAATTCAATTCGAAAACACTTTATTTATCCTGAAGGGAAAATAAATATTGCTGTAACTCACATCATTAAGGATCTTCTGGGAGTTGTTGTGGATAGTGATGCTGTGGGAAGAAAGGATCTCTTGTAGCAGTCAGTTTCGCAACAAATTAGCTTCTGACTAAAGACTCTTACTATATATTTATGACAGTCTCATCACTGTTATGATATGCTAGCAGCTCCAAGCAACAGAGTATGCCACAGTAACGTGTCCTGGATGACACAGTTAGTTCCTGGCAAGCACTGCTAATCTACTTCATTTGCTTTTGCCGCTTCTCTTTACGTCTCTGCCTGGCTGTGTGGGCAGAGAGACGCTGGAGTCGTAACGATGGATGGGAGATGGTTTGGACTTCCTTTTCTGCTCTGCTCTGCATCGTGCAGCCTCCTCATCAGCTCCTCTGGGATTTGGGGTCGTAGTTCAGGATGCTAATCAGCTTCTCTGGGTTGTGAAAACAATACCTTCAGTCGTGAGCGAGCACTGCTAATCCATCTCATTTGATCTCAGATCTGTTAAAGTCACACCACTTGACAAAACTGACTTAAAATATAAATGATAAATTAAGATTCCTACAGATATAACTTAAATATTAAAAGGTGCTAAGCTTCCTTTAACTATGCAGGCTGATAATTTCTATATTTATCGTGCTGCTGACAGATGGAGCCATTCATTAATAATTATTTCTATTTGGTTGGCCTCCTGATGGAGTTCTATGTCTAGGAGGTAAATTATTTCAAGACTTGTTGACATGATTTAGCTCCATATTTGCTAACGGTACGTCTTCCTTTTTAGTATTTAGGGCCTGTTTATGCCTCACGTCACGTTAAGGGGCGGCTGCACAAAGATATTAAAATATCCGATCTTACGTTTGAGCAGAAATGTCAATGATTTGCTTTATAATATGTGGTATTTTATGATTTCCTTCTGTCTACATCAGAGATGTCCACAAAGTCTAATAGAATATGTAAGCTGGTGGTTTTACTTTTGATCATTCAGAAGAGCTGGCCACTGGCAGACTTCTTTGTGTCTCCTGTTTTTTTTTTTCCTCAGGTGTGCAGTGGATGTTTGCTGCCCTCTAGTGTTGGGGAAGAGATTGTTGCTCCATATGTTTAATTTTGTTTTCTCTCATTGGTGTAGGAAGAGGCCATCCCAGAGCTGGAGATCGATGTGGACGAACTGCTGGACATGCCCAGTGATGTAGAGCGAGCAGCCAGGGTCAAGGTGAGGAACACGTGCAGATTCATACACTCAGAATGAGAAAGAAAAACTAAATTCCCATTTATGTGATGCTTCATTATGTTACAGGACTTGCTGGTTGATTGTTTTAAACCCACTGAGGTAAAGTAGCGTGATTCTGTTTTCTGTTTCTTCTCTATTCCTGTTTTTAATCTACACATTGTGATTCCTGTTCTCCTTGTCTTCCTTTAGGATTTCGTCTCAGAGCTGTTGGACAAGATCAGAGGAATGCAGAAGCTCTCTACGCCTCAGAAGAAATGATGGCGCTCCCCACGCGTTCCCCATCCTCTCCTGCCCTCACCCCTCGTCTTCCTTCCACACCCCACATTTTTAATTTAATGTCTTCATGTTTCTGCTCATAATTAGACCATCTGAATTTTTTCTTCTATCTTTTTGGGTGTACCTTGATGGATTTGAACTCCCGTCATCCATGCGCTCTCCTCCTCCTCTATTGTTTCCTCTCCTGCCGTTACTGGCTCTTCTCTCCCTAATCTTTCTCCTCCTCTTCCTCCCACTTTCCCATCTGTCTGAAGAGGAACAGAGTCCCATAATTACTGTGAAAGCGGGGCGGCTTGGAATGGGAAGAAGAACAGGCAAAACACAATCCCACCACCATGAGAAATGGAGCGAAATCTGGGGATGGAGGAGGGTGTAGATGGATCTCTCCACCAGCGAGATTATGTCAATATTTGAACTTGTTTTTTATTGTCCCAGCCAACATTTAGAGATTTATTTTTTCCATTCCTGGTTCTGTCTGAGGGCATGGAGATCATCACTTGACCTTAACTTGCTTTATAATGATCTTTTTAGGGGTTCTGTTTTTGCCGTATAAACACAGGCAGTGCTGTATAGAGACTTTTTTGGATTCTCTTAAAGGGCATACATCATCACTTTTGCATCTTCTCCTGTGCTCAGGATCATAACTCATTATACTTAGATTCATTTTATGTCTAAACATGAAATAAAAAAACATGTTTAAAAAAAAAAGCAGCTCAAAGTTGCTGCAGAGTTGCTCTGGACTGCCAAATTTGAGCATCAGGTTACTACACAGTGATTTTAAAGTTTAAAGGCTCAAATTTGGGTGATAATTAATGTCAGTCTTTGAGGAGGATGAAAGGTAGAGAAAAATTCAAGAGCAGCAGCTTGGAGACCTAACAAACAAGCAAACTTTGGAGGGATTAAAAAGCTTTGTTTGGAATTGGCCACTTGTGATAAAAATCTGTCTGTGATTTAAAAACAGTCAAACTAGAGCAGGTTTCAGGGGGGCGGTTTCGGTTACTGCTCCAGTTCTGAGTAACATTTCTTCAACCAGCTGCACCACCTGGATACTTTATAGTGATTGTATGAATCTGCAAACATGACTGTAACAGCTTCACTCATGTCATTTAACATGTAAAGTCTGTCTGTAGTTAGTTTACGACAACAATATATTATTTGGCCCTACGCATTCTGGTTGCGATAGTCAAACATTCTTCTCAATTTGGCTCAGAAACGTAAAAACAAAGCATAATGCGATATGAATTTTTTTGTTCTGGAGAGCCAAAGGAAAATTTCTACCACCTTGGGCCATAGATTTTTTTCTATTCTACTCTATTCTACCTGATCAACTTTATGCTTAGACTCACCTTGGTCTGGCTGTGCACTGCCTGCTGACGTGATTCCTTTTACCAGTGATGTGAACCATCATGCATCCTTAAATATTTAGCGCCGAGTTTTGTACTGTGTTGAAAAATCGCTTCTTATAAAAATTTGATTTGTTTAAAATTGTTTTCCCCTTTTACGGCTAAAACATGAAGGAAAAGTCCAGCAGAGGATTTTAAGGCTGAGGTCTGAAAGGGTTAATAAGGTTTCCCCCAATGAACTGTAACATTTTTAATAGCACTGATCCATATCGATATCAAATTGCAACAAATCAGATTGTGATAATAAATTCTAATGGTGCGTTCACACCGCCCCAAACATCAGCGTCAGTTGCGGCAAGATTACATGTAGAGTCTATGGTCGAGTACGTCAGACGTCCGTCAGAGTCACTGCGGTGTCCTTTGCGCGTTGTCAACTTTTCCAGCGTTACTTGCGTTGCAAGCAGCAAACGTAAGCAACGCCGAGGTTCAGCTAGCTGAAGTTTTGACGGACTTGACGCAGTGCGGCAACCAATCAGAGCGTCTCACTGTAGTGATGTCACTATACATGTATCTTGAACGGAGCGCGGGACCAGTGAAAACGTTTATTAACAAACGCAGATTTAAAAAATCTGAAATAACACCAAAGATGGATGGACAGGCGCTCCTAAGGAGGAACAGAGCACCTGTAGTTGGTGTCCTGGTAGGAGATTTGAGCTCCGATGCAGCACAGGAGGTCGTAAAATTGGGCGCGGGACAGACGGAAGTAGCGCTGAAAGCAAAACTCATCTGTAAGCAGCTCCTGGAGCAAATGGTTAAACTCCCAAACTCAGAATGCATCTGAAGAATGAGCGCTGATGCAGCCGATGTTGACGTTGTCTAGCTTTATCTAGGAAATAAAGCAAAGCCACTCTCTCAATACTATCCACCATAGTTCAGAACGTGCGGCACCAGAGGAAGCCCCGCCCAAGCACTCTTTTTTTTTTTTTTTTTTTTGTACAGAAGCAAGCGTTGGAAGCCTCAAACTACGTGGTTGAGTTTGTTGGTTGACGCAGACAGTGTGCGGTGTGAATGCACCATAACTCTTGAGAATCGTAATCAAATCCATTTTTCAAATTTGAATCAATATCCAGCTCTACTATTAGCTTGGATTCTTTCACTGGAAGAAAGGAGTCACAAGAAAATTATAAGGTGGAAAAATGTGATTATTAAAGCAGAATTTCACCCTATTTTACATCGATTTATGTTTGAATTTACAGACTTCTTGTTTCCGCCATTTACTCAACAATGTGTGATTTAGGAGCAAACAGTGTTATAAAATAAAACGGGGAACAATCTGATTGACTAGTTGTTGGAGTTTCAGACTGGACGGGTGTCTGACCGCTCTCTGAAATGGAAAAATCAGCAACCCCCTCTGACTGTCCCCGGTCCAGTTTCATAAACCTGTCCTTTGTTTTTACATTCTTTGGCTGTTCAGAGTTCTGTCCATATTCACCTTAATTTACAACAGCACGGCTTTGGCGTTTCCAGCAGAATCACACAGAACCATAAAACTTTTACAGAACAAAGACCCCGTTGTGAAAGTAGTCTGCATAAGATCACAGTAGACATTTAAATCCCAGGGATGAGCTGTCTGCATTAAACAGGCTGAACACAGAAATATTCGGCTGTTAGCGCTTTAATAATGCATTAGGCCTTGTAACTAGAGAAAACAAAATGTCATCAGCAGTTTGCAGTTACAGGTAATGAGAAAACAATTTGTCAAATTACATTTTGGACCCAACACTGCATCATTTTCCATATATAGTAGTGCCTTGCTGTTTTTGTAGGCGTGACTCGTAAGGGTCTTTTTGCGTAAAGAAATGACCGAAAATTAGCGTTTCTGTTTCATCCAGCCGATGAACCTAACAGTCATGTTCTTGGACTGTGGGAGGAAGTCGGAATAACACGCGTGCACAGGGAGAACACGCAAACTCCACACAGAAAGATCCCACGCCAGGATTGGAACCCAGAACCTTCTTCTTTCAAGGCAGCAGTGCTACAAACTGTTCCACTCTGTAGTCACGTTTATGTTTAATTTTGGGGAGATTTTTAGGGTTTTCCGGCTATAATACATGCTGATATATGCCCTTTTAAATAAAACCTGCACTGTGTCATTTCTGCGGGAAGAAAATCTGAACCTCTGACCACAAAGCGTTGTGTAAATCTATATTTAGTGCAGCGAGGAGGAAACTTTGATGCCTGGAAACAGTCATTGAACCTTAAGAAAGACTCACTGGTTAGCTGTTTGGCCGTAAGGCCGGTTTTAGACCTTCAAAGAAATGCATTTTTTATTTATTTGAAGCTAGATCAGAAGTGGGGATTTTTCTCTTCTTTTTTTTTTTAAGGCTGAATGTGAATTTTTGTTCCAGAATCCAGCCTGCGCATACACATGTATGTCTGTGTTGCTATTAGTGTGTGTTGCTACATAATGTACAGCAACATCTGTCATAGTATGGAGTGTTTTTGGGGCCTGTATATTCTGCTGTTATGTAGGTCAGATTTGTCTGGGTTTTTTTGTTATGGGACTGGTTCCTGTTTTTATTTGTTATTGTCACACACACACTGACAGTCATAAAAAGGGGAACCCTGTAAAAAGCTGCCTTTTTTAAAACACGTACACCACCCTGACCTGTTATCTCTTCCACTGTTATTTACTTTGATTACGCTGAAGAGAGCAGCCACTTCTCCAGGCTCCCTCCTCAGCCTGTCCTGTCAGTAAACTCGCTAATAAGATGTCTAGAAAAAGAAGAGAGGACATCTTTAATCTTCTTTAGTCCTTGTAGTGTCTGGTTTTCCTCCCTCCTGCCACTGAGACAGATGTCGGTTTGATCTACGTCCCACAGCTTCAAATCACACCTACCGGTCATCTCAAAGAATAAGCCATCCGTTTCTGGTCGCGGACCTGTCAGATCAGAGACCGCCACCCGCTGGCCAACAGCAGCATTAACGTGTGTTGCACTCTCGTCTGTCACCGACCTTTTACCGTCTGCCTTTCTCTCAACTACGGCCCATTTTCAGACTGCTGCTTTCTCAATTCTCCCCTTCCTCCATTTCAACAATCTCTTTACCTTTTTTTCCTTCCTTTACTACAGTTTCTTTTCTTTTTTTCAAGAAAAACAGATGTTGCCTTAGGTATAAATTATGTTACACAAACCAAATAAAACAAGAAAAACAGGAGTACATCAGTTTTCTGTTACCGAGAAGAGCTACGCTGCCTTGCAAAAGTATTAATACGCCTTGAAATTTTTCGCATTCCGTCACTTTAAAGCCAGAAACTTCACTGTGTTGTATTGGGTCATTAGGTCAACCCAACGCTTTGCATAACCTTATCCTGGAAGGAAAAACTTGCTTTTAAAAATATAATCTGCTTCGTAGAACTACTTTTTACTCCCAGTTCCAGTCTTTCGGGATTAAGTCCCTATCAGCTTCGTTGGTCTGGAATATGACATTTTTGCCATATTTGTTGGTAAACAGCCCAAGTTCAGCGAGATTGGATTTAGTATCTATGATCATCAGTTTTGTCACATGTTCTCAGGAAGATGAGCATGCCCACAGCATGATGCTGCCACTGCCATGTTTCCCTGAAGAATCAAGTTCAGTTTGGTTCTCTGCGTCATCTTCCTACATGAGTTGTTATAAGATGGATTTTTTTCCCCAATACAGACCTGATTTTTGGAGTTCACCACCAATAGGTTTGCTGCCAACAGATTCTCCCACCTGAGCTGTAGATCTCCATAGTTCCTCCAGAGTAACCATGGGTATCTTGGCTGCTTCTTTTTATGAATTTGCTTCTTTCGAAGCCTGCTATTTTGAGGTGGGACAGCCACGTCTTGGTAGGTTTGCAATTGGTGTCCTCCCATTATCGGAAGGGCCTAAAGGAGTTCTGAGATGGGTGGGGTTTTATTTTGGGGTAACGGGGGCCAAATACAAATGCGTACGACCCTTCTGAGATTTTATTTGTAAATCCCTGAATGATTTTCTTTCCGCTTTGCAATTATTTGCTGCTTCGTTTTGGTTTTTCAGGTGACGTCAAGAATAAAAGTTACAAATGGAAAAATGTATTGGCGAGTGAATACTTTTGCAAGACACTCTGCTTCATGTGGAAAATCTCTGCTCTTGTATAGCTCCTCGTTTTGAAACTTTTTTTTTCTCATTAGAAGTGAGTGTTTAATACTTAGGCCTTTTCTAAAGCGATTCTGTTTTAGGTAAACTACGTTCTTCACTCTGACCTGTGGAAGACTGGTCGGTTTTTATCGTGATCATCACACCTCTTGTTGCCAAGCCTTGAAATAACACTTAGTTAAACAACAACAAAAAATCCATTCAGGCGCGTTTTTTATTCTGGTGCGATTGCTCTTGCCTTTATCTGTGGCGTTTCCAGACTGAGCTCTGGTTTCTTTGATTGGTCAGATTGTTGTAGGCAACTACAATCAGGAGCCTGAGTGGATTTTTGTTTCTAAATTCAGGTTTTGGATTATATACATATATATATATATATATATATATACATCTTCATAGACTGTTACTGATAAGTCTGTTTTTTACTGTTAGGGAAAATTGCAACAAAAAATGTATAGTGATTATCATTGAGGCTAAATACAAGAGCTAAACCATAGAGAATGGACAATTGGTGGAGGTGTTTTTGCTTTGTTGTTGTTGTTTTTTTGGACGATGAATAGAAAAACAAATGTAGCAATATTAACTACAGGTTTTGGTTTTTGCCCGATTTTGTTACTCTTTTATGCAACTTTAATAAAAACATTTGAATTTTGTTTTTACTCTTGTTTTTAATTTAGTCCAAGTTAGCATCAAGTCACCACAGGAATGACATCAAGACTGCTTCATTTTAAATATTATTTAAAGAAATTTGGCAGAATTTCATCAAATAATATTAAAAATGAATATTACATTAAAAAATATTAATTTACCACGTGAATTTACAGTGCTCTGGAAAAATACTTCCTTATAGACTTCCTTTGGATACTAAAGAAAATGTAACTTTGTTTTATTCATGTTTTGTTCAGTTTATTACTAACAGAATCCAACTTGTTGAACAAAATGAAGTAAGCTAAAAGTAAAAATAAAAAACAGCACAGACCTTGATCTAAAATCATTCTATCAGATGAGAATCAAAAGTCATGGCATCTTTCACCAAACGAGACACAGTCCTGTCTAAGGGGTTTATATCCAGTGAACCACAGTGAGTCATCAAGAAGTGCGGAGTGGCCACACTTTAGGTTTGCATCATTTGCGGATCCGATGACGAAATGGACATTGGAGCTCTGCTCAATAGAAACAAAACCCAAGCTGGCACAAAACGGGGACGATGCTCATACATCACCTGACTTAGGTAAGTGCAACCTTAAGTGCCATTCTGGTTCACACTACATACCAGTTGGTGTTGGTAACAGATCAATTTATTGGTTTCTAGCCGCCGATAAACACAAAAAAAGGGGAAGGGCTGCTGTGTTATATTTAGGCTATATGAGCGTGATAACTGTGAGATATACACACAAGAAAGGAAATTACTGCTGAGGTGTTGAGTGGTGGATTATGTTGGATTGCTGATTTGTTGAGGACCAACTCTTGTACATCGTTTGAACCCGTGCCAATCTTTTTGTACCAGATGGCTCTGTTCTGTCATTCATATGTGGCTTTGAAAGGCAAGTTGCACATTACCTTGCATTTTGAGTGATTTCACAAAAGTGTCTACTGTGTCTACAGTTATGACTGTACCTTTGACCTGCATACTTCATTGGAATCACAAAAATCTTGGTTTTTAAATTACAATATGTATGTGCACGTAGAAAGGGTGTGGCAAAAAAGGCAGATTTGACCTGGAAGTATGTAACGTACTGCCAACAGCATGAAAAGCGCCCCCCGATTATACGTGACAAGAATCTAGTAGTGTTAAGAAGGTGTGAATCTCGTTACGTTTGGCTCAAAACAAACCCAGCATTTCAGAAGTCGAACATCACACCAACACTCAAACATGGTGGTAGTAGTAGTATGGTGGTCTTGGCCACTTTGCTGCTTCAGAACCTGGATAACTTGCTGTTAGTGACGAATCCATGAATTATTCTCCGTAGCAGAAAATCAAGAAGCAACATATCCGTACACAAGGCTGAGAATTTAATCTCAAACAAGATTGGGTAATGGAGCAGGACAATGATTCTCCTCTGAATGGCCAAGAAGAACTAAAACACAAAGGAATTCTTTGGGTGTCTTTTTCAAAGTTGGCACTTAGTTTCTATTAAGGTGTTGTGTTGGGACCTTATAAAGACGCTTTATGCTTGAAAACTGCACTTTGGTTGAATTAAAGAATAGTTGGCCAGAGGTTAATGGTAATAATCACAAAAACCTGACGGCATGTTGTTGCCTTCAAGAGAGGGATAAGCAGTAATTAGGTTTAGAAGCTGTGACGTTTTACATATTGGATATCCATTAAAAAAACCATGTATGCACTTATACCCAGCCCAGGATCTTTCATCTCTCCTTGTGCATGCATGGGTTTTCTCCTGGTGCTCTGGCTTCCTTCTTCAGTCCCAAAACATGATTGTTTTGTTAATTGATCTCTCTACTTTGACCTTATGTAAATATAAAAGATTGCTTCATGTGAAATATTCTGTAAATAAAAAAGTAAAAGCAGAAGAAATTGCTTATAATTAACACAGTGTCTTTAAGACAAGCAAGTAAAATGTTTGGTAGCATTCTTTGAATCAGCTGACTAAGCAGTGGCTTAGGGACAGCTCTGCCTCACTCTAGGATTCAAACAGTGTCTAAATCAAAAGACTTTAAAGACGGTCTGATGTAACATGTAATCAAATACTGACACAAGTAACGCAGTGGCATAGCCAGAAATTCCTTTTCGGGTGAACCTAACAAAAAAAATGTGTGGGCCATATTCAAAAAATATCGTTGAAATTAAGTTTAATTGGAAGTTCTACTGTGTCTTCAATAGCTATGTCTGTATTCATCAGAAACCAAATTAAAGGAAACAGCTTGGAGCAAAGAACAAAGTACATTAAACATCCAATGCAACGTGTAAACATAACAATATTCATTTAATTCGTATATAAATGATCTAAAATTATTAATAAGTATCAATTTATTGATATTACATTAATAATAAAAAAATATAATATACCACATTATCATTGGCTTACAATAATTATTTTTAACATTTGATTGGACAGGACATTTGCGGGATGAGCTTTCCCATTGGACACCTTCACGGGAACTCTCCACGCTGATTGGCTAAGCCGATGGGCTCGCTGAGTCCGGCAAAGTGTCGAACAGAAGCGGAGCCAGACGAAGAGGAAGTACTTTTCACAATGGAAATAAACAAGTAAAGCGAATTTGAAAGTTTCTGCAGCTCAACAGCGAGTCGAGGTGAGCTTTCGTTTCCCCCTGTTCTCCGTCAGATGCAGCGGGCGGTGATCCGGTCACAAACACGACCGGCTGCCTGTTTTTTCTCTGACGGACAAGAATTGTGTTTGTTAATCCGAGTGTGGGTCAGTCTTAAAGATGCTCCCGGTGTCTCTCTGCGATGTTTTATGGCTTCGTGCCGCGGATTACACCGCCCAGCTTTCACCCTCTGTTCCGTCTATATAAAACACCAGCCGTGAAGTATGTTTGGATGACTGTAAAGAAGAAGAAGAGTGTTTCCCTCGCTGTGTTGTTTCAGTGTTAGCTAGTGTTGCACTTGACTTCAGTGGTCGTTTACTGCTCCTTTTTTGAAAGGATACGAAGAGATATATTCCGCTTCTTACTTGTCGTGGTTTATCAGTAAAAACTACATACAACACAACTAAAGTTACGCAGAATTAAGCTGTTTAACGGACTCTAAACGCTGTCGCCCTCCCCGTTTACCGTTTTTTTAATGAATGACATCACGGAAGCTACCGACAGTCAAGTTAGTCGTATTGCAACGCTCGACTTCCGGTTCTTACCAAAATAAAACTCCCACGGCAACGGTTAGCATACGTTTAGGAGGTGAAACAAATTGAGTATTTTTAACATATATTATTATTTTGTCACATTTTGTCCACCATCCGGCGTCTCAGGGGGGGGAAGCGGTCTGCCGCCAACACTGTTTACAGTGGGGGCGGTGTGCTGCTGACCTCAACGCGGGACGTTTTGGGTCGGTGGATGGAATACTTTGAAGACCTCCTCAATCCCACCGACACGCCTTCCTGTTTGGAAGCAGAGTCTGGGGACTCTGGGACGGACTCTCCAATCTCTGGGGCTGAAGTCGCCGAGGTTGTTAAAAAGCTCTTCGGTGGTAAGGCTCCGGGGGTGGATGAGATTCGGCCGGAGTTCCTCAAGGCTCTGGATGTTGTAGGGCTGTGTTGGTTGACGCGGCTCTGCAATATTGCGTGGACATCGGGGGCAGTTCCCTTGGATTGGCAGACCGGGGTGGTGGTCCCCCTCTTTAAAAAGGGGGACCACAGAGTGTGTTCCAACTACAGGGGGATCACACTTCTGAGCCTCCCTGGTAAGGTCTATTCAGGGGTTCTGGAGAGGAGGGTACGACGGATAGTCGAACCTCGGATCCAGGAGGAACAATGCGGTTTTCGTCCTGGCCGTGGAACACTGGACCAGCTCTACACCCTCGGCAGGGTCCTGGAGGGTGCGTGGGAGTTCGCCCAACCAGTCTACATGTGCTTTGTGGACCTAGAGAAGGCGTTCGACCGTGTCCCTCGGGGTGTCCTGTGGGGGGTACTCCGGGAGTATGGGGTACCAGGCCCACTGATACGGGCTGTTAGGTCCCTATATGACCGGTGTCAGAGTCTGGTTCGCATTGCCGGCAGTAAGTCGGACTCGTTTCCAGTGAGAGTTGCACTCCGCCAAGGTTGCCCTTTATCACCGATCCTGTTCATAACGTTTATGGACAGGATTTCTAGGTGCAGCCAAGGTGTTGAGGGGATCCGTTTTGGTGACCTCAGGATCGGGTCTCTGCTTTTCGCAGATGATGTGGTCTTGTTGGCTTCGTCTGAACGTGATCTACAGCTCTCGTTGGAGCGGTTCGCAGCCGAGTGTGAAGCGGCTGGGATGAGGATCAGCACCTCCAAATCCGAGACCATGGTCTTGAGTCGGAAAAGGGTAGGGTGCTCTCTTCGGGTTGGGGATGAGGTCCTTCCTCAAGTGGAGGAGTTTAGGTATCTGGGGGTCTTGTTCACGAATGAGGGAAAAATGGAGCGGGAGATCGATGGACGGATTGGTAGGGCGTCTGCAGTCATGCGGGCGCTGTACCGGTCTGTCGTGGTGAAGAGAGAGCTGAGTCGAAAGGCGAAGCTCTCGATTTACCGGTCGATCTACGTTCCTACCCTCATCTATGGTCACGAACGCTGGGTGGTGACCGAAAGAACGAGATCGCGGATACAGGCGGCTGAAATGAGTTTCCTCCGTAGGGTGGCTGGGCTCTCCCTTAGAGATAGGGTGAGAAGCTCGGTCATCCGGAGGGAGCTCAGAGTAGAGCCGCTGCTCCTCCACATCGAGAGGAGCCAGTTGAGGTGGCTCGGGCATCTAGTCAGGATGCCTCCTGGACGCCTCCCTGGTGAGGTGTTCCGGGCATGTCCCACCGGGAGGAGACCCAGGGGAAGACCCAGGACCCGTTGGAGAGATTATGTCTCCCAGCTGGCCTGGGAACGCCTCGGGATTCCTCCCGAGGAGCTGGCCCAAGTGGCCGGGGAGAGGCAAGTCTGGGTCTCCTTGCTTAGGCTACTGCCCCCGCGACCCGACCCCGGATAAGCGGAGGAAGATGGATGGATGGATGGATGGATGGATTGAAGAAAGGAACGTAGTTAAAAAGTGTACGTCTTTTAAAAAGTTTCCTGCATTTTATTTCGGGAATTAAATATTAATTTCCGATTAAAGGTAATGGTTTTTGCAGCTAACTTCACACAGACGGTTAAAAACCATAAGGCGACTCAATATCTCACAATCTGTCCTTCATTTATATATATATATATATAGTAACTAGATGCTGCCTAATTCCTGACCACATGCAAATTAAAGCTCAGTGGTATTTAGGATGACTTGTTTCATCTGCTTACTTTAGTGTTTCAAGAAATATAAAATAAATTTGACTTTACTATCTGTTTTTAGACCACCATGCCTGCCCAACCTGCTGAGAGGGAGCCGGAGGAAGAGATGGAGGCAGACGGGGAGTCGCAGCTCCCTGAGGCCAACGGAGAGGTGGAGGAGCCAAAGGACGATGAGAGAACGGGGGGCGGTGGAGGAGAGGAGACGATGGAGGAGAGCCTCGAGGAGAGGGACAGTGACATGGAGGAGAGTGAAGAGGTGGAAGAAGAGGAGGAGGAGGAGGAGGAAGAAGAGGGGGAGAGTTCAGGTCGGAAATCTGTGGGGCAAAAATGTCTGCGTGAAGCCAGCGCCCCGGAAAAAGTTTTAAATGTGTCTTCTCTCGTGTCTCTCTTTAAAGAGATGGACGATGAGGACTGCGAGCGGAGGAGGGGAGAGTGTCTGGACGAGATGATGGATCTGGAGAAACAGTTTCAGGACCTGAAAGAGAAGTGATTCATTTATTTTCTTGTCTCTACGTGATGCGTAAAGATTTCCAAAGTAGAAATCGGTAGTGGCCAGGAAAAGGTTTATCGAGGTCTCTCTGTGCTCTAACCATCGATAACTGCAGATATGAGGCGTATTCAGACACAGCATGTCCTAAACAAAGCAACAATAATCCTGGTAGATTGGAGACACCAATGCTTCCAACCCCTTTCAAACTCTGTAGTACGGGGGGTTTATTTCCTCATCTGCCAGTGTTGTGTTCCCAAGCAGTCTCCATGTGCTGACGAGGACCAACAAAGCTAACCTCATGGTGTGGTTTTGCAGGTTGTTTCGGGAGCGGCTGAACCAGGTGAAGGTGAAGCTGGACGAGGTGCTGACTGGGAAGGCAGGAGAGTACAGAGAACCACTGGCTGCACTACAGAACAGCATGCAGATACGAACGCAAGTGGCCGGTAAATAAACCTCCTCCCTAGCAAGAAACGGGGGTTTGTAGGCAGCCAGGAACTTTTTAAAAAACTATTTGTTAAATAGTCTCAGATCAGACTGTTGGTCGTCTGCAACACACATGGAATACAACACATATGTGTAAATAAACAGGACAACTTCATTTCTGAAATACACAGCCTGGTACATTTACTGATTACACATAGCTGTCTTTTGGAAGATTCAAAGTACAGACAATCAATTAGCAACCTGCAGCATCCTCACCTTCGTCCCAAACTCATGCTCTCTAAAACCTTTGCACGCTCTTTCTTAAAAAGTCTTCTCTTCGCACAAACATAGTAGTGATTGCAAACAGATGTTTCCCTCTTCTAAGAAGCCACTTAATAGCTGGATGTTTTTGCCAAAAGCTTTTGACACGTAACACTGTCTCAACGACGCAGAATCTTAGTCAGTTGGACAAAAACTGCACATTCTTACATAGCGCCATGTGCGGTAGACACGTACATTTTCAAAAAATCCGTCCGTCTGTTCATCCATCCATCCATCTATCTCCGGCAGTCATAAAGCTTTGGTTGCGGGTTCCTACAAATTTCCACTGTTGTACGAAATTTGGAGTTCGTAGACATTCATGGGTATGCGCCGATAGTTTCCTACAGCCTTTTAACGAAGTTTTCACAGCTGCCGTTCAATTCACCTATACGGCTTTCGGAACATTCTGTCGGAATATTGGCGGCTGTTCTGATATCTTCAACTTTTTGTGTCTTGATCATCACACTGAATAATGTATAAAATAGTTTCTCATTTTGTACAGAACCCCCAAGAAAACCATAGCCAGCAGTACTAGCGCCTACAGTTTGAGACCTGTAAATTAAAAGGAAATGCCCAATATTATTATTCATAGTTTCACGTTTAAATTACATCTAAACGGACAAGTAATTAATAAATAAATAAAATCGCCCCTATCAGAGTTGTCATGACTGTAAAACTGACTTATTAAAACCTTAGATGTGTTTTTGAACCAGGCCGTGAATATGTTTGTTTCTACTGTGAAGATGGCATTTTTATCATGGCAGTCAATGGGAACTTGCTCCTTTCTGGAGCCCGCCCCTAGTGGATGAGCAGAGAAATGCAGTTTTTGTCACTTTTGTGTTGCTTTACTTTTGGCCAGCAGTTTTGCCTCTTTGTATAAACCAGTAGTGTTTAGATTGATTCTGGTAACTAATTGTATTGAAGCTGCAGTTATTAACACAACAAGTGAGAAGCGATCCAGAGCATAGCGTACGCTCTGCCTCAGTGCTTATGAGCAACTGTTTTCTTAGAGGATAGAGGTCCTGTCTCTGATGTGTCTCTGGATGTCTCTGCAGGTGTGTACAAGGAGCTGTGTCTGCAGGTGATCAAACACAAGCACGAATGTGAAGTCCAAGGGGCGAGGCAACACCTGGAGGTGATTTGGCTCTCATGACGCGGAAACAGGCGGACATTTTACTGACCGATTGATCGTCTGTTAGTACGAGAAGCTTGTTGTGAAGGTTGGTGATCTGTGTGCTGCAGAGCGAGCGCTCCCTGCTGTTTGATGCCATGAAGGCGGAGCTTCTGGAAAAGATACGCAGATTAGAGGAGGACAGACAGAACATAGACCTCACCTCAGGTAAAGCAGTTACCATGGAAACGGTAGGAAATGCTGTCACTGTCTCAGGGTTCCTACACAGGTTGGAGAAACAGCTTCCTACCTTCCTTCGATTCCTTTTGTCCTTTCTCTTCCTTCCTTCCGTAGATTCCTTCCTTCCTTCTTTTTCTCCCTTAGATCCTTCCTTCCTTCCTCCTCTTCTATCCTTCCTTCCTTCCTTCGATTCCTTCCTTCCTTCCTTCTCTTCTATCCTTCCTTCCTTCGTTCTTCTCTCCTAGATTCATTCCTTCCTTCCTTCGATTAATTATGTCCTTTCTCTTCCTTCTTTTCTCCCTTAGATTCCTTCCTCTCTTCCTTCCTTTCTTCCTCTCTTGCTTCCTTCGATTCCTTCCTTCTTTTCTACCTTAGATTCCTTCCTTCCTTCCTCTTCTCTCTTTCCCTCTTCTCCTTCCTTCCTTGGTTACGTCCTTTTATTTTTACTCTGACAGGCGTTCTGTTCTGTGGCATCATGTAGGGACGTTTTTACTCTGCAGCGTCTCTTTCTTGCAGAATGGAGTGATGAGCTGAGAGGCAAGAAGTGTAAAAGGAAGAACCTGCTCGGTCGCTCTGAGAGGAAGAAGAAAGTGTCTCTAGTTTCAGGTGAGAAAAAACAAATGTGACAAGCGTTTGTTAAACGTATACGTTCAGGTCAGTCAAAAACCTCTGCATTCGTGTTTCAGGGCCGTTTATCGTCTACATGTTGAGAGACATCGACATCCTAGAAGATTGGACCGCCATCAAGAAGGTTAGGAACCAACGTACGACTTTGTGTTGGTCTGTCACAGAAAACGTTCATTAATGCAACAAAATGACTCAGATTTAAAGGGTATGAATACTTTAATAATTTATATGGCAATTGAGAATTAAACCAAAGCCTTAACCAGAAAAGAGCTACAACCAGGAAACTGTCTATGTTATTTAGTGTTAGTCCATGAAAGAGACGACATACAGAGCTGTTTACCAAGCAGATTAAGACCTTAAACACTCTTTCTGTGTCTTCCAGGCCAAAGCAGCCCTCTCTCCTCTAAAAAAGAAAATTGAGAGTAAGTTTACTTTAGCTGGATGAAAACAGCGCGAACTCGCCACTCTACAAGCGTTTCATTCCTACCTCTTCCCCCTCGATGTCTTTCAGAGCGGTGATGATACGGAGATCTGAGCTGCAGAGACACCAAACCTAACCGATGCACTCACATTCCCAGTTTCTTCCTCTGACACACTCCTGTGTTTGACTGAAACGCAGCAGCTCACCCTCCACACTGTTTTTGTTAAACGTTTATGACCCTGACTGCTTGTTTGTTATCTGTTGCTATTTAAGATGCGTTTCTAATGAAATGACAACCTTGTATTTATAGAATGATTTATAATGCCGATTAAATTTTAATATTTTATGACACAGGCCTTTTGCTTTTTGTTTGAGAGGAAACAAGCTATATTCTAAAAGAAAACAAGAGATTTACACATACCAAAAGATAAATCATAAAAAAGATTATAAAAAATATGGTTAAAATGTGTAAGTAGTTAATAGAAAACAAACATTTAAAAAAAATTAGTTGGAAATATAATTATATGTAAATCAACTAAATAAAGATTTAAGGAAAAATACAAAATAGATTACAAAAAAGATGTTAAAAAATAGAAGGAAAGGTAGTGAAAATGTTAAATTCTAAAGTTTTAATAATTTATGAAAAACAAAAATTTATAAAAAGCATTTATGCAAAAAATATCAAAATAAGATTAAATAAAAATAAACTACAGATGATAAAAAAACAAATTATTAAATAAATTCCATATTACTGTCTGGCAGCACTTACTGGTGTTCTGATCATTATTTGATTGCTTTCATAGTTCATTTAACTTTCATTCCAAGAACATCAGCTGATCATTTATTATAGAAATAAGATATGTCAAAAGTAACTTATTTCCTTTTTCTGTACAAAAAAAATTCTACACCTTTCAAGCTCACTATGCATGGACTATATGCTACTTCAACTCTTAAACAGAAACCTGTCTATTAAGATTTTATGTTTGGTTTTTTTACAATTTCTGATTTCTTTTATGTAAAAAATACAATATTTGGGATGAGGTCAATAATTTATAACCTCAATTCTGGAGAACTATTGTTTTTGGAGCAATGAGAGTTTATTCTAATTTTTCCCAACTTTTATTTTTACTAAGGATGCACCGATACCATTCTTATCTGCTGTATCTGTATTGGTTAAAGTTAATACCATGAACCGATACTTAAAATGTGGAAACTGCAATAATTTCACGGAATTTATTTTTTTTCCGTGTGAAATTTTAGTTATATGGTCATTTTATTAATATTTTACTTTTTTTTTATCTAATTCACCAATCATTTGTAGTAACAAGCAGAGAAGAAAATAAACCTGTCATCCAATTCATTACATTTTTGTGTGTGGTGGAAGTATCGGTATTGGTACTCCGTATCGGCGAGTACTCAAATCCAAGTATCGATTTAAAAAAAAGTATCATTGCATCCCTAATTTTTACATTTTTAAACTTAGTATAAAAAACAAATCCTTCCCAGCCTCTAAAGTGACTGATCTTTAAGATTTCCATGAAGTAAAAAAAAAATAGCAAACACCAAGGAAACCTGAAGAATGCTTGGTTTCAGCAGAACATAAATGAGGTGGGACTGCATTAGGCTTGGAAAATCTTTATTTGACGAAGAAAAGGGAAGGAAGAGATCTGTGAAGATAATTCAGATTTATACAAATTTCATTTATTTGTAAAAGCAGCTTAAAGCAGAAAATTTAGTAGAGACAAATTTTTTCATTTTAATGGTTCATCAAGCCTCTTAAGAAAAGCAAAAAGTTAAGGGAGGGCTTTTCAGATAAAACAATAGAGCTGGGATTGTTGATAATGACTCCCCTCCAACACATACTCCCTTTCTGACCCCAAAGGTCACCTCTCTCATCACAGCTGCTTGCTGAGTTTACGCGCCTGCCTCTCCCGGGCCTCAAAGGCCGCTTTGGTGTCCAGGAGCTCGTCCAGCTGCCGGCGGATGCGGGCCATGTCCAGCTGGGTGGCCTCGCACTGCTCCCTCAGGGCAGCCGACTCCACCCTCAGCTGCGTGGCGGCGAGCGAGAGCTGCTCGCCGCGCTCCCTGCACTGCTGCTGCATCCTCTTGGCGTCGCTCAGGAGGGACTCCACGCTCGTGACCACAGAGTCGCACTGGGCGCTGGACGTTTCCTGCAGGGACGAGAGGCACACATCCGGCTGCGGGTCATCCCAGCAGACAAGGTTGTGGGGAATTTGCACCAAATGGCAGATGAGCAGGTTTGAAACTCAACATTTGATCTGTGCCGTGTGAAGTAGATTAGAGATTTATCCTGGCTTATCTCACTGCTCCCCATTTGCTGCCTTCTCCTTATCTCTTTATTTAATATACCTGCCAATTTGTTGAACTATCTGAATCAATAAAATGGACCAAATCTCACCATTGATTCCAGGGTCAGATTGATCTCCAGCCCTGTGGTCTTCTTCGGAGAGTCGACTTCTTGGTCCGTATCACTGTTATCCAGTGTCTGATAGTCTCTGGCCTTTCTCTCCCCCCACAGATTTACTCTCTGTACATCTAAGAGAGCTCAAGAGATCCTTTTCAAGATGAGTTTTTTTCCACCGCAGGTCAGACGAAGGCAGATATTTCAGTATCCGTCTCCCACGTCCAGCCGTTCGTTTGTGGTTCTCCTCGGCGAGTGTCAGCTTCTGCCTCAGTCTCCTATGTGAGGTCAGGTAATCCTCAGAGATAAGATCATTAGGCAAAGGAGAGAAGGAGGCACGTGTAAGCGCTCCTCCTGGTCTATTTTCACCAGCCTGGTTGGTAATCAGTAGTTAACTAATCAATCCAAGCCTTAAAAAAAGCTACATTTTTGCAACTATAAAAGCTTAAATGACTCTGCAGAAAGAAAATGTTCGTATTGAGCAAATTGTTGTATAGCCCAAATCTGTGCATGTACTTTATAAAATGTATTTTTCTTGTCTTCGTACTTAAGGCAGACTAAACATCCTGTTTTTAGGTAAATGAGAATTACCCAAATTATTTTGGAAACACAAGAAAAATTAGTCTTTATTACTTTCTCTCATTCAAGAAGTTAACATACATATTACAAGTATTCGGTAGAGTTGCCCTTTAAGAATTTGGACTTTGTTCAAACATTTTGTATTTCTTGACTAAGTTGTAGTAAATTTGAGCCAATCCGCCTGACGTAGTTGCTGTAACCAGGTCAAGTTTCTAGGAAAAGTTACAGACTTTCTATAGGACTATATCATTGCTTTGTGATGGCTGCTTTAAAACGTTAATTTTGTTGTCCTTGAGCTACTTTGAAAGTCATTGCCTATCTGGAAAGCCTATTTCTACTCGATCAACGAGTTTATTTAGCAACAAGGCAGTTCAAAGTCCTTTAAATGATAAAAACATTACACTGCATGGGCAAAATACAGAGAAGGAAAATGAAATGTTTAAATTCAGACTAAAACCAATAGATGTGTTTCTATCACCCATGAAATTGAAGTTGCAAATATAAATTTGCCTGATAGAAACTCGGCAAGTGTTTTTTTTTTTTTGCGTATTGAAATTCATATATTTAGCCAAACAGCGATGGAAACACCTTTTTCGCATCATGTGACACATGATCAACTACCGGATGTTACTACGAGTGAAAAGGACGACGTTGATGACGAAGGAAGTAGTAGTAGGAGGAGAAAGATGGCACGGCATGTTTGGGTTCACAAAGAGATGGAGGGTTTTTAGCATTTGGTTTGATTTAAAAGCATAACTAATATATTAGATTCAAAACAGCAAAGAAACACAAGCATTTACCAAGACTGTTGGCATGTAAAAGGGGCTTGTCGCTCCAATGCCTCTACAAACTCTCTACGTCTCCTCCTCTGATCGCTGATAATGGCCGCTACTGCCATGCCTGCAATATGAATATATCTACTGTAAATGTTCACATCAGTCGCCATTTTTCTAAATGACTTATTGCGTGAAAACTTTATCCAATAGAAACAGCCATTGCAAAATGTTTTTTTTTTCGACATTTAGACAATATCGACAAGAGTTTTGCTTATATTTGTAATGGAAACGCAGCTAAAGCTGTGTCAGATATTAATAGAAGGCAGGTCTAAATACATTTATTTTTAGGCTTGATTAAAAGCAGTGTTTTCGCAGCTTTGCAGTCGTATGGAAGTTTGTTCCAGATGAAGTGGAGCATAGAAACTGAAAGCAGATTGTGCTTGTTTGGTTCTGATTCTAGGGATAACTAGTAGACTAGACTTAAGCCTAGTTTATATTCATCCTGCATAACGGAGCACCCAGGTTATGAGCTGATTGTGCTGCAAGCAGTTCATGGTGCCTCGCTACGGAGGTTTGGCCGAGACGCTCATGTTATGTACCTTACCACGGCCGGATTGCTGCCGTCACTATTCCAAGCCTACATAGGAAACCGGAGATTAGCCGTTAGCAAGGCAGGATTTGAATTCCAGTGAATTGCAGTGCATTGTAATCATTTAACGGTATTTTGGTACAAAATTAATATTTTCACTAAAATTTACTAAAATACATTAAACAATTACTAGAAATGTAGATAGTACTATTATAGACTCAATTATACAATTTATCAACAAAAAAAGATGATTTTGGGGTAAGTTACTCTTTAAATACTTATTAGTCCCAATTAGAGAATGAAACATGCTTAAATCATTTTAGTCGCTTTGATATTTCAACAGCCTACTTCCCCTGCTGTATTTAAATGCATGATGCTATTGGGAAAATCCCGTCTCATCAACAGAGATTCCACAGATTTAAGTTTTATACAAAGTAAGGAGTTTGGTCGTATTGGATGCTATTGGTAGCCATGTGGACGTCAGCCGGTTTATGTCTAGTATCACTGATGTTTCCTTTCAGCTTGACAGTTTTTCAGGTCATAGATTCATGTCAGTGCAGTGCGCGTTATGGACCTTATCACTGTTGAAAGATGCTTCCCCTGACAAAGTTCTGGTTCGGTCCATCTTTCATTTTCTACGTGAGAAACCGTTAATGTTCCCAAATTGCAGAGCTGGGAGTCCTTTCTGTTTTTTTGTTTTGTTGTCACTTTTTAAAGTCGCTCTGAGTATTGCATATGAACATCCTGCATGTGTTTAGTTAGAAAAATAAGTGCATTTCTTTAGTATATATGCGTACTAAAAAACCTAAATCTGAATAATTGTGCACTGTTACACCCTAGGTAAATATGAATGGCGTAAAACCTTAAATTATAATACAGCACATTTTAAAAATATGAATTATACTTCAGTAAAGCCAAAATATTTATATAAAAGAAACAAGAAACTGTATTCCAGTAGAAATGGCTTAATTTAATATTGGCCAGCAGGGGGAGACATTTACCAATATTTCTAATCAGATTGAAGTTTCTCTTACAGATTTGACACAAAAAGCAGTAAACAGTAGCAACAATGCAAAAAAATTCACATTTGAAGCTTCAGAGCCCATATTAATACATAATAGTAGTTATGACTAAATAAAAACAGTTCTGCCTAACACAAGGACATTGAGGTCCGGATCAAACAAATGCCTTAATAAGTTACTTCAGTGTTGCTGAAACAAAATTACAGGATTTTACAATATTAAAGGTTACTATTTGAAACATAAATTGCAGCGGTAAGAGTTCCCCAGTTCTTGGCTGAATAAAGGAGGATGAGCTGCAACAGTTTCTGATTCAACAGGATAAAAAAAAAAAAAACTGAATTAGCTTTAGTTACGCGCTCAAATCTTTGGATTACGAAGTTGAAAGCGCCAACTCCGACTGCCTTTGCTTAAGTACTTAAGTACTAATTACGGAAAGACCTGAAGTGCATATCATACGAAAATAAGAAACCTCTCCAGTTTTCCCGCCCGTCGCTGCATTCCTGCCACCTCACTGCGGCCGTGGGGGCCGGTTGAAGAACGGCTCCGTCTCAGCAGCGGTCGCCCCCGGCTCGCCGAAGAGGGCGCCGGCCGGCGTGGGAACGAGCATCGCCCCCGAATTCTTGCGCCTCTGGACGACCACCAGCCCCCCGATGATGAGCCAGAAGAAGAAGTTGACCCAGACCGCCGTCTGAGGAGAAGCAACACGAGACATAACAGGATTCTTTCCTGCTTCAAACTCAAAATGTACTAACTGTAAGTTTCTGGATGACACGAAGAAATCTGCTCGTTCCATTGATCAAAAAGTGCAGAGATACGGACCTCCGATTTGTGAAGATTGTTGTAGATCCTGTCTCCTTGAAGTGGACTGACCCATTTTCTGCTCTGAACGTCGCCACATCTTACGGAGAGAAATTCAGTTACGAGCTGAAAGAAATCGTTTGTAACTCATCTTTTATGCTCCATTTAAGTCATCTTGGCCTTCAGATTTCTTATCAAATCTTCATCAAATATTACATTTATTTGCATTTTTAGGCATTGTGTTTTCAGCTATAGTATTGACACTTTTCCAGGTGATATGTGCAGCGCTATGAAAAAGTCCTTTTGTTTTTTTTGGCATAGAGATCATCAGGCAAAAATAACATGAGAAAAACACAAAAAGCTTTTTTCAAATGACAATTTCATCCGAAATCAACCTGGTACTATGTGAACAAGAAAATTCCAGCCTTGTTGGGTCACAAGCTAACTAATGAACAGATCTTTGGAGAGCTAAGTTAACCTTAATAATGTAGACACAGGACTGATTACTGTCTGATCTCCAGAATACAGAAATCAATTGAGTAGAACATGATCAACAGCAGGAAATAGATGAAAAGACATAATTAAACATCAAGAGGTTACAGCAAATTTTAAAGTCTTTGGGAATCCAATGAACCACAGAAAGAAGCAATTCTTTCATTTCAATTTTTATATGTAGTTCTCTGCTCAGCTTATGTGGATGGAATATTTTTAAAACTGAATAAAAAAATTATTCTACCAATAAATAGGTATTAACTAGGGGTGCTCCGATTGATCGGCCACAGATAATTATCGGTCGATTTCCGTGGAAAAGTGTGTGATCGGTGTTCGTAGATCCCTGCCTTCCATTCCCGATCACAAGTGCTGGTACTGACTTTATTTTTATAGTCTATGTACCGACTATGAAGCGCTTACTCTTCCCAGCCGGCAGAGGCGCTGTAGTTTACCATTCACTCTACTTAGTGCGCATGGCGGAAAACCCACAATAACAAACATGTCTTCCGTGTGGAACTTTTTTTTTTTTCGGTCTGTGAGAATGATATTAAGTTTGCGTTGTGCAAAACTTAACGAAAAAAATACCCCACGGAGGAAGCACGTCTATAAGCTTCGACACAACGAATTTGATCCAACATTTAAAGAATAAAGACTTGACGGAGCGGAGTGAGTTTTTGGGGCAGCTAATGCAGCAACAGTCAGACGGCAGCTTATGCAGCCTACGCTTGGAAACACTGAGCTGTAACAATCAGAAAGCTAAGCAAATTCCTTACAGATTTTGTTACTGATATTACATAATTTGTTCTTCAGTGACATTTGACTGAATTGTTGCTGCATTGTACTTGCAAGATTTGTTTAATTTTTTCTCTTGAAAAAGTGAAACCATGCTTTTTCTAAATTAAGGTGATTTTTATTGTTCCTTTTTCCGAATCATGTAACACATGCAGTAGCACTCACCATAACTAAATTAAAAATGTACAGCCAAACTATGTGATTGGTATCAGTGATCGGTATCTTGGCTGATCAGTATCGATGATCGGCAGCCTAAAACCTGATCGGAGCATCCTTCGTATTAACGATTGCTGGAGATCCAGCACAATGTTACTGTGGAAAATTGTCTTTTTAGTATCCGAATATTGAGCTGTAAGCCTGTTATCAGTCATGAAACGGTTATACAGCAACGGTCTTCAGTCAGAGGCTTTTTTAGATTCGTTGCAAGACTGCTGCTGCATAACTATTCACGACGACTTTTTGTAGACACTTGATCTGAGTTACAACAATATTTAATCTCCTATTGAGATACACAATTTTAAAAGCAAAAATATTTTTTCACATTACTAAGACTAATAACTTGCCTCGAATCAAACCAGCCACATTCCAATAGGTCAATGTTTGTTTTTTTCATTTATTTTAAGGATACTTAAAAGGAATAAATGATCACCAGAAAGAAAATCTAAAAAAATAAAGATGATAATACAGCTCACTAGGTAGAAGTAAAAACCTGAAATGACCTTAGCTTTAAGTAGTGGCTTATCAGAGAAAGCTTGCAGTTAGGTGTTCACATGTCTGAACACGCCCTGTGTGCGAGAAACCTGCATTCTGCTGATCAGTGAAAGAAAAGGTGAGACAAAAGTGTGTCTGCAGTACTTGGTGATGTTGGGAACGCTTTTGACGATGGAGTCGCACAGCGAGTCACGGCCGATCTTCAGCATGCAGCCCGTGATGAGCAGGAAGAACAGGAAGATGCCGCTCACGATTATCATCAGGTTCATCCACCTGCGCTCCCTGAAAGACGACGGGAGAGGCAGGAGGAGTGTGAAGAACAAGCAGGGAAGGGCAAGAGAAACAGATGGACTAGGAGAATACATCGGAGCCTTCAACTACAGACCAAACCAGATATTTACATAAGCTGGAAATAAAACAGACACATTTTTGACATCTCAGACTCAAGTTATCTCGTTTTAGCTAAGTTAGGGTTACCACAATTATTTATGTTTGCTATAGGGATGTGTGTTGGCAGGAATTTGGTGATATATGTATCACAAAGCAGGAGGGACAATATGATATTTTATCATACGATGAGTAAGGCCATATATTCTGACTTTTAAATATGAATTCAACTGTGGAAAAAACTGTCACAGAGTTCTAAACACTCCAATCTGTTTTATAGATAATATAATAAGCGTTATTACCAGCTCTAGTTGATCCCCTGGAACAAAGAAGGTGAAAACAGCCACCAACCTCAGGTCAAACTTTTAATTTTACTACAAAACATCGATACATAGCTTTTGAATATCGATATAAAATATTGTGATATAAAACATCACAATATATCTGTGTATTAATATTAGGGCTGCAGCGATTCGTCGAGTAACTCGATTTACTCGATTCCAAAATTGCTCGAGGCAAAAACTCTGCCTCGAAGCCTCGTTAAAATCCTGCACTATATGCGCAGAGATCTGATTGTTCCACACGGACCGTTGCTCGCACCTGTGTGAAGCACAATAGCAGCGCGTGATACAGTTTGAATTTAGTTGGCGCGATGGGAGTAAAAATGCACATAAACGGCAGAAAATGTATAAAGTTTGGGATCGCCACATTCTAAACAAAGTTCCCTCATTTTAACACTATACATGATGCTGTTTGACTAGATAGGATGTTAGCTTTCATATATTTAAGTAGTAAACTTAATCATGCTCCATCGCAAGAGAGCCTTGTCCACGCGTACACAAAACAGATATTTTTCTACTGTAAATGGGCTTAGTTTTGGAGCCAAATATTGGAGTTGGAGTTCTCTATTTTGAGACATAAAAGGAACATGCTTGATCATTTTACAGCTACAAAAATTTTCGTTATGCATGATTTGTTTTGGTTATTTAAAAACGTAAAAAAATTCTTAGATTAATCGAGTAATCGAATCGATAAAGTGCTAGATTAATCGATTACAAAAAGAATCGATAGCTGCAGGCCTAATTAATATTTTCTTACATGTCTAATTTGCTAAATGCCAGAACAATGATGGTTTGAGTACCCTTCTCACGGTAGTTTGCTAAAGCTTAAAGGAATAAGAAAAGGTTATGTTTCATTGCTTCATTGCTTCTTGAGGTATAAACAATAAATAAAAAGAAGACAATTTCGGAGGTCTGTCACCTTTTCATTTCTCCCTCCATGCAGAAAGCGTACACCCAGTACAGAGACAGGGAGAAACACACCACCGCCACCATGATGGATATGGCCGACACGAAGTAGCACAGTGAGGGAGCGGTGGGCGCCTGGACTCCAATGAGCTTTGCAGATGCATTGTAGCTGACGCGTCCATACAGCATGCACAGACCACCGAAATTACCCTGAAACAGAGAGGAGGACAGAGATCCACTTTACTATTATAGTTTACAGACATTTAGTTGAAACTACTGCAATGAAAACTATTGTAAAAATACTTTAAAAAATATATATATATATAATATAAAAATATATATATATTTTTTTTGGGTAAATAAACTGTGGAGTGGACTGATTTGCAATACCATCCGTGTTATAGTAAAGGTGATGGAATAACCTGAACACCTAAACAGAAGTCAACATAACTACAAATAAGAAAAAAAAAGTTTAAACGTTTCATTCTTCTGAGCATAGGCGTCAGTTTAACCGGGGACGCCGGGGACATGTCCCCAGCAATATTTATGATTGACAGGTTTGTCCAAACCAAACCTGACGCGGGAAGTTTTACTGACCTTACCAGCCACTTCTGCTCCCGCAATGTTTCGACATCAGTATCTAAAGAGAATATTATTTAATTCACTCCATTCCAGTTTCTTATGCAGTCATGCTTCTTTCTGCTCATATGCTACGGTAGAGCTGAAGATCTCGAACCCGTCCGGGCTCAATTTCTATTATTGTCCACGGTCTCGGGTCGGGGCTTTAACGGTCATCTGTTCATCTCATTAGCGTGATAATTTATAATAAAGCGCTACAGTGGGCCACTAACATTATTCCTAATCTACGTGTCCAAATGTTACCGGCACACCGCATGTGGCATGATGTGAAAAACCCACTCCTCTCAGATCAAAACAGAAAGCATGCTGCAAAACTGTGGGACTGCGCTCTCACAGAAAATGCTGAAGTGTAAATGCACTATTATCCCAAGTTTCAAGTTGCAGGAGTCGCCTGCATTTATATAGTAGCTCCCTGATGCTCACAGGTCAGATAAAATCACCTGAAATGTAGAGGAAGCGGTCAAAGCGCACATAGAAACGCACGCAGGCAATACAGAATTTTAAGCAGCAGAAGCAGTTAAAGCTTTAAATAGCTGCAGTTCCTTTGCTATAACGCAGGTCCATCCTTTGCTGCTTCGCTGTTTGGTGGATTTTTTTAAATAGCAGAATTTAAATGCTTTATTTACAGCGCACTAACGCGCGTTGTCTTCTGCGTCCTAAATGATTAGATGCAGTTGTGAATCTCCTCCTGTGATGTTTCCCGTGCCAAACTTATCATGTCTCTTTATAATAATTTCCTCATCCAGTAGAAGAAAAAAAAACTGCCCATAATTATGTTCATCACTCAGAAATGACCCCTGCTCAGAGACGCAGTGGAGAAGACGCACCGAGCGGCGCAACAGCGGAGAGACCGTACTATGTTTTAATACTTTTATGTTTTATATCTATGAAGGTTTGAGTATTAAAACTAGTGAGAAATGTGAGTAAATGTTAATGTTTTTCTGGAAAGAAGTGTAAAAAAAAGTGTGGATTAAGGGCTTACAGCCTTAAAACAACGATTGTAAAAAATAAAGATGACTACTTTGCAGATTTCACCTGTTGCAGGTTATTTTTAGAACCCCCGCAGTAAATGAGGGACTATTGTAAATGATATTTAATGAGTCTGGTTTCTTTACTCCGGGTGGGTAGCAAGGAACAAAATATTCATGTTGTTTAAGACTCCCATAGAAAAGATGTTGACATTGTGGATTTGTGTAAGGAGCATACCAGAATTCTCGCCATCTCGGCATCCACCTCCCAGAGACCCTTCTGTGACTCAGGAACAGAGAACCAGGGAGTGGACAACATTTCAATCAAAGTTGGGAAAAAAACCAAAAAGAAGACGGCGACAGCATTGCATCATCAGCGCAACTTCGGGAAAAATTCCCTCCACCTGAACACATGAACCTTTTCCTAACTCAATTTGGGTTTTTCTCTACCTGAAACAACTTTATGCGGATTACCCACAGGTAGCTGCCCTATAGCAGGACTGATAGCTGTAGGTTAATATTGATGTTTCTCCACACAGAACGGTGTTGGGGCTGCAAAAGGAACATGTTTTATTGTTGCGCATTCTTCTGGTGAGAGTACGTATGATATCTTTGTGATATTGTTCTTTGTGCTACGGTGTAGATTTTAATAATTGTTCCCAACCGACAACATAATGTTGCTGATGTTTAAAAAGGAAAACGGTTAAACCTATTGAATTAATAAAGATGTGATTTTCACCACGTTTATACTCTGCAGAGCATATTGTAAGAAAAAAAACATTAAATGGATGAATACTTAGAGGCAAAATCAGACTTTTTTTGAAACATACTTATATATATATATATATATATATATATATATAATTCCCCTTTCGCCTACCATGGGCAGTGTTTCCCATTCCAAGCTTGGCTCCTCTACCAGAGAACTGGAAGCTTGAGGTAGAGGGTGACAATTTTTCGGGATTCCCACGGGTCACAATATTCCTGCAGGAATCTCGTGACCCGAATCCTGCGGGACGGGAGTCAATTTCACTGTTGGTAACGTGATTTGGACGGGACAGGAAATAATCCTCGGGATCGGGCGGGAAACCGGAAATTAGAAATTGTACTTTTTTTTTTTTTTTTTACATTTATCTTGTCAGATATCGGGGAATTGGCTTTAAAAAAATTACGCTGTCTTTAGTTGAATTCCATCGGGTCTACTACACTGCACGCACCAAAACTGAAACTGCTACGTTGTTGCTACACCACCTGGATAAACTGGTAAGCTTACGATATCCGACTGAAAATGCGTGTTTCTTAATAGTTTGGTAATCAGACAAATAGAGTCCATTCATGACGTTAAGGTGGCCAAACAACGAGAATGCAGGATATGATTAAAGACGGCGGATAAAGCTAAATAGATGATCTTTGATACTGTGCTAGGCTATGGTTTAAAGGGGGGCGGGGGGAGCGAGTGCCATAGGAGGTAAATTACTAATCTACGGGATTTGGGTCAGGACGGGAGTCTTTCTCTCAGGATTTTTTTCGGGACAAGATTTTTTTTGGGGGCCTGTCACGTGATCGGGACGTGACGGGAGTATTTTTTTGGGATCGGGATCGGACGGGAGCGACAATTGATTCCTGTGTCACCCTCTAGCTTAAGGGTCCTCCTCAATTTCATTGCTGTTCCAAGTAATGCACTTTTCTGGACTGAGATGTCTGAGGTTCTTCCAGGGATCTGCTGGAGCCATTCATCCAGTTTGGGGGTTACAGCCCCAAGTGCTCAGATTACCACGGGTACTACTGTCACCTTCACCTTTCAAGCCTTCTCTAGCTTCTCTCTGAGCCCTTGGAGTTTCTCAAGTTTCTCATGTTCTTCTACTTGATGTTAACATCACTTAGTATTGCCACACCCACCATGACAGCTTTCCTCTGCTCTTTATAAACCACCACAATGTGCGGTTGGTTCGTATCCCAGCCCAGGGTCTTTCTGCGTGGAGTTTGCATGTTCTCCCCGTGCATGCGTGGGTTCCCTCAAGGTACTCCGGCTTCCTCCCACTCCAAAAACACGACTCTCAGGTTAATTGATCAATCTAAATTGTCCTTAGGTGTGAGTGTGTGTGTGCGTGCATGGTTGTTTGTCCTGTCTGTCTCTATGTGGCCCTGCGATGGACTGGCGACCTGTCCAGGGTGTACCCCGCCTCTCGCCAGTTAGGCCTAAGCACTGAAGATAAGACACCCATGACCCCAAAAAGATATACAGTATAGATAATTGACGGATGGATAGAAGAACTAAGTCTTTAATGAGAATATTTTGTTCATTCAGATCTACGATTTTCCCTTATTTTTCTAGCAGTGTAGCCGTTTCCTAAAAAACCACTTAAGAAGCTACCGTACTCTTCAGTGGCTTTATCATTGGCTTTACTCCTTTGTTGTTCCTGTAACATAGGAAGTAGTCCTGGATATTGTGTTTTTTTTAACATCCACTCTGGGTTCTTAACTTAGATGGTTCGTCCTGTTAAAAAAGGAGTGCTTTTTTTTAACCGACGGCACAACCATGCTTAACGCAAACGTTTAAAACGACTGCTGCAAGTTAATCAGAGCAATCGCTCGTCCATTGTCACTATATGCTCGTTCAAGGGGGTTGCTGCAATTCAAAGACTCAATGCCTTCAACTGGCCTTTCTCAGGTTAAATAAAAACGTTTAACCTACTGTAAATATAAATTGAATTGACCTGCTCGGTTGATAGCTTGGATCAAATTGGAGAGTCTCTGATTTTAGATCTGTCAGTATGATTGGATCGGATTAAATGTATGTTTCCAAATAAAAGCTGGATCCGTTTTCTTTTAGCATGTTAAATTTAAGTTGTCATGGATCAGCGTTAAATAAACCAATATCCTGAGCTGAATTCAATGCCAGAGAAAGTGCCAGAGTGAATGTATAGCACAAAGTAATGCATATATGTCCCTCCCACACCTGTTGCTGCACACTGGCTTTCAGCTGGCTAAAAGAAGGCTCATAAATGTTATCCCTTGGCTGTCTGGTGGGGAAAGACATGGACAAGCAGCACATTAGTTTAAAAAAATGGTTTTGTCAAAGATATGAATTCAGTTAACACGCTGTTGCGTCACCTTAAATGGGTTGTTCATCCCTGGAAACTCTCCAATGTAGCTGAGCTGAAAAACTTCAACAAAGACAATAACTCCTTGCTTCATTATAATATTACTAATCAGGTTGAATGTGAACAGTAATCACGACAGATATTATTTGTTACATCCCCCCCAAAATCATTTGCATCTTATCACTTTATCTCCGACAAAATTACATTTATATGAGCAGAACTAATTAATTCTCTCGTTTCTATATCTGGCACCTCCGGAGCTCCACAGATTCTACAGAAAAAGAGAAAGGATGGGTGCGACTAACGACTCGGTCACAAGACTCACTTATTATTGGCGCACATGTGCACATTTCCAGCACTTCCTGCATTTCCAACGACATAATTATTTTATTTTTTGCTGCAAATGTTTTATAAAATACTTGTCACTACCAGTTATGAATAATGCTTTTGTTAGACTTTAAAGACAGAAAATCAAAAATAATTACAGATGTGACACGACGGAAAGTAGGCTACTTCACGAAACAAGTGGAGGGATGTAAGAAAGTGAAAAAACATCAACCCTTTGTGGAAAAAAAGAGTTTGAAATAGTTGCATTAATAACATGATAATTTAAAAATCGATGAAAGTGGTGCAGTTTAACATAAACAATGCTTTCTGTTTTGGTTCCGTGTTTTCCAAACTTTTCAGTGCTTTCCGGAGGTGAAATAAAGTTCTCCCGGAAGAAAGAGAGCGGCGCTACTGTCCGGGTTCAGCCATGACACGTTCAGGTTTCACGGGTGAAACTCACCTGGACGATGGTGAGGGAGGCGGCGGCGACGATCCCACAGACGAAGCAGCTGGCGTACAGACCGAACTCCAGCAGCAGTAGCACCGACACCGCCATCATCCAGCCAGCGGCCCTGCTTCTGCGCAGGGACCGGCGTCAAGACAGCCGCGGTGAGAAGGTGCAACTTCCTGCACTGCGTTTCAAAATAAAAGTTTGATTTGTACAGGCGTTCGATGATTAAAAGAAATAAATACATCCAAAAAAATATGAAACACTTTCTAAAACAGGGGTGTAAGATCATTTCCATTTTGCTCCACATCAAGATCCCGAATGTTTTTAAAGGGCCTGTTGTGGAAGAATGTATTGATAAAACTATCAAACTAACATATGAAAAGTACTTCTTAAAATAAGATAATACTGAACATATTTTCATAATATTGATGATCATTATATTATTTAGTGCTATTCAAATAAACACAGATTTGATTTATGTCCGCATAAATATAAGTCAATGGTTCTATTTATATATTCCCCAAGGGTTTAGGGTCACATAAATGGTAATGGCGGTCTAGATTTGGTCCTCAACCCCAGCCTTGAAGTTTGACACTTATAGGCTGGAGGGTGAGGTAATTTTTTTTATTTGCACATTTATTCTCTTTACGTATTTTGCAACGGTTCTACCCTCTTAACTTAATACTCTACTTCCAAGCTGTCAGACTATTTAAAGTGGTATTTATTGTTGTTTCCCCAAAAAGATGTTTCAATGTCTTTCTTTAGTCTTGTTCTGATACTCCTCTGATTCTCTTCCTTGTTTGTGTACCTCGGGTATTAGCAGATGTGTTTGACAAACTGGACGGAGAAATTCAATAAAGTCCTAAGAAATGCATCATCCTTTTCTCCTTCAGTTGATTGTTTACTCCTAAATGCCAAGTGGTGAATAAAAGTTACATTTTGTTTGCACTGGTAGTGTTACACTTGGGTTAGCTATCTGGGGTAGACTCCAGATGCCAGTTTATCTCAGGGCAACACAGAAACACGCAGGACAAAAAAATATGCATGCCTACTCATCCCAAGGGGCAATTTAAAGACCAATTTTTTTTAATTTTTTTTTTACGTGTCCTGTTTAGCAGTATGCTACTCAGAATTGGTGTCTGAGTACCAAGTACAAGCCCAACAGTTTTACTTTCCCAAGCAGAGTATTACAGCTTCGCTGTAGTACGCCACTTGATGTATATGTATGAAAAATCTTTATTAGTGATTACTGTGGGTTCAATTTCCTGACGTCATGGACATCAAACCGAGACAAGAAGGGAGAAAGGAAGAAGGTGAAGAAAAGAAACCGGACCAGCAGAGGCGCGAACCGACGACACAAGACAGGGAGGCAAACAAAGAACACAAGAAAACATCCCAGTCCCCCACCCTTGCCGGACGGCAGAGACACAGTAACACAAAACAAAAACAACAAACTGTACAGAACCAAACCAATAGTTCGGATCTAGTAGAATAAACCAATTAACTGTCATATTTTTACGACTCAGGGAGGACGTATCTGGAGAGACCTCACTCATGCACTGGGAGAACATGCAAACTCTACACAGCTGGGATTCAAACCCAAGACCTTGTTGCTGCAAGGCAATAGCTACCAACTCTGTAACCCGGCAGCCCTTTTCACAGTATATGTAGGTCTTTTTTGATAGAATTTGAAACAGGATCACATAGGGATTCACCGATACTGGTATCAGGTATCGGGCCGATACCATTCTAATTGGTACCGGTTGACGTTAACCAGTACCATGAACCGGTACTTAAAATGTGGAAAACTATGCAATAATTTCTCAGAAGACAAAAAAAATTTTCACTTGAAATTTTTGTTTTGTAGTTATTTATTGTTATTTTTTTAGTATAATTCACCATCATTTGTTGTCACAAGCAGACAAGGAAATAAAACCTGTCTTCCAATTCATTTTTTTTTTTTTGTGGTAGAAGTCTCAGCAATGGTACTTGGTATCTGCAAGTACTCAGATCCAAGTTTCGGTGTTGTATTGGTTTGAAAAAAGTGGTATCATTGCATCGCTAAAGTCAAATTCTAAATGTGATCAGACTCAAAAATTACTTCTTGAAATTTTTTACTAGTTACAATAAGGTTTTCTTTTAGCTTTTGTAGGTTTTATTTACTTTATTTCTTCTTTTTCTTTGATTCATTTTCAGTCTAGTTCTACTTTCTGATCGTGGATGGATATTAAGCCAGATATGTATGATAGAATAATCCTGTGTTGTTCCACAGAGGGGAAATTCAGCTGTAACAGGAGCAAATTAGCATGTAATAGAAGTATAAGACTCACACCAGAAAAATATAAAACAGAATTAATAATAATTTTTGTACATAAAGGACAAAAATGGCTTAAATAGAGTAATGTACAGTTATCAAAAATGAAAATGGCATTCTCAGATTTGAAGAAATTGCAACTGAGTAGGATAATTTAAAGATATTTACAAAATGTGTATTTGTATTTGAGGGTTAAAGGACTCTAACAGCTGCTGTGAGGAAGGACCTATGATAACGCTCCTTCATGCACCCTAGGATGGAGCAGTGTATTGCAGAAGGGGCTCTGCAGTTCAGTAACAACGTCATGCATGGGGTGGAAGACTCTGTCCATCTGTGATGTTATTTTGGCCAGAGTCCTTTTGTCTCCCATCACCTGTACTGCATCGAGGGGGGCATCCAATTAGGAAAGTGGAGGACAAACGGAGTGTCGATGTTAAAAGTACTATCTTCAACATGTAAACTCAGCTGAATATAACCAAGAAGAACTTTGAAAGATTTAAAGAAAAAATAGATTTTGATCAAGACTACTTGAAAACATTAAAGAAAACTCTGTTTCTTGGGAGGAAGAAAAAAAAATCTGGGATGATTCTACAATTTTTCAACCTCAGAAACTTCCTTCCCAGGATTTGAGCAGGCTTTAAGAGTGGTTTAAAGGAATAAATTCTGGGAACAAATTAAATTAAACATCTTTGTTTTTGACACATTTAAAAGAATAAAGTGGAAAAATACTATTAATTGCATCATAACTGCTCTTATACCGATCTTTGAGGCTAAAGAACGACATAACATAATTCATACTGCAACTTTTAAAGTTTATTATATGAATTCATTTACTCAAAAAGAGTTCTTCTAACACAATGTGGGCAGTTAAAAACCTGGAAATGAAAGAGAGCAAAAAAGTATTCACATCCCTTGAACTTGCTCCTATTTTGTCCCACCAAAACAAAGCAGAGTATCTAACTTTGAATTGGAAGGAAAATGGTTTCAGATATTGCTTCACAAAAGATTAAAAACAAACATCCCTGCATTTTAACCTGCTCAAACCCTCCTCATGACGCTACAGGGACAGGGAGGCTGGTCAGAGTCGATGGAGCCTAACACAAAAGAATCCTGCTAGAAAAGCTGTTCAGGCTGCAAGAATGTGGGTCTGGGAACCAGGTAGACCGTCCGTGATGAGGACAAAGAAACCTTTCAATCAGGCCTGGGAATAACTTTGTTTGACCTCAAACCACCAGAGATTTTTAAACGATAAATAAGAATGGTAAATGTTATGACCTCAAACACCCAGCTACTTTTACTTAAAGGCAGACTTTGGAATACTGATTTATTAAACTTGGCTAAATACAGCAGACATGTTCAAAGAAATGATACCCCTCCACCACCATATCCTTCTGTTAATACAATTAGAAAAACAGGTTATCTAGACCATGAGCTCCATGTATTTTTTCTTCTTCTTTTAATTAAAATATTCCATGTCTAGTTTAACACTGAGGTAAAATTGGGTGCTTGGATATGGAAAAAAAAATAAAGATGTGAAAAGCTGGCAGAGACACACATCAAGCTGTAATCATGTTAAAAAGGGGCTTCAACCAACTATTTAGCTTCATCTTAATATTTTCTTTTTTTAAATTAAACCTTTGTATTTTTCTTTCTCTTTACAGCTATGGGTATCATTTTTTATCTGTCAAATAAATTCTAACTAAAAAAGTACTAATGTTTTATATGACAATAGAAAATTCAATACTTTTACAGGGCGCTTGGCTTCTCTTTTTGAGCTCAAATAAAATACAATATTCATCCTCAAGGGGTCCTTATCTCCAGCTGTCAGCAGGCAAGAGGCAGGGTACACCCTGGACAGGTTGCCACAGAGACAGACAGGACAAACAACCATGCATGCACACACTCATACCTGAGGACAATTTAGAGAGACCAATTAACCTGATTGGAGGATGCCAGAGGATTACATGCAAACTCCATGCAGAAGGACCTGGGCTGGGATACAAACCCACAACCTTCTTGCTGCCATGCATCAGTGCTAACCACTGTGCCATCAGGCAGTCCTAATAGACAATATACCCAACCGTGAAATCTGCTATTCAGTAGAGAAATTAGCTTTGCTTTGTCTAACAGATAAAACATCCAAAAATTATTTAAACGTAGAAGATCTTATAAAACTTTCCAAAGAAAAACATTTTGTCCTATATTAGAATATTATAGTTTCAAAGTGTTTCAAGGTACGTTTAGCCCCTCAACTCACCTGTAGAGTTCCTTAGGGTTCGCCAAGCTTTTATTTTGAAGGTAAAAGTGATAGCTATCAGCAGTTGCTTGCCTGCTTTCACTTCAAAGCCTCCCCAGCCTTCAGGATATTTTCTTTCTTATGATGTCAAGTTTTGTCCTTTCATCTGCTCAGATAGTCTGAAAAGTCCCTCATGGAGGCACAGAGAATCATTTATCTGTCACATTGCAAAGGAGATTCATTTAGACATTTCCTGATAAAAGCAAAGCAAATCAATTTTTGACGCATAACCGGCTGATTCCAGCTTGGAGAATACCTCTAAAAGCTATGGGAAAGACCCGAACTACATTGGCTTTAAGTTTCAGGATTACAAGTACAGAGTCAGGTGATCAGACATTGTCATAAGTTTGACCGTTTGAGGTTTGAGAAGCATTACATTGCAGTTAGACACGGCTACAGATTGGTGAAAATGTTGCTTTCCCTCCTCCACAAGGCCTAATCAACCCTTGTGACTTCTGTCATCTGACCAGGTCATTTTCTTATATATGACGCACTTTTATTGCTTCCCATAGTCAGCCTGTACAGCAGAAAGTTCCTCAGTTATGCATTAGAGTTTCATAGGGTTTAATGTATTCACCCCTTCAATGGATGTTTTACCCTTTTTATTGCTATTATAAATCATTCATGACGAAAAATATTTTTTGCTGTTCTGAAAGTGAAAACTGATCTCTACAAAATAATGGCAAATAAAAAATATGAAACATAAAATAACCGATGGCATGAATATCTACCGCCTTTAATTGACCAAATTCAACCAAGGTCCAGCCAATTGGCGAAAGTCGTTTCACAAGAGTTAGGTGAGTGAATTAAGTGATTTTAGAAAGACACTTTTGTCTGATAGGTCCATTCACCTGCCTTTACATGGTTAAAACAAAGAAACTGTCAAAAAAAAAAAATGGAAAAAAAGGTTTTTGAAAAGTAAGAGTCAGAGAATTGGTGTACTGGAAATAACTGATTTGGGACTGCATTCTTGTATTCTAAAGAGAACAAACAGAATGGGCGTGAAAGATAAGAGTATGAGTGCAAGATGACAGACCTCACAAAAGTGCATATAAACGTAAACATACATCCCTAAAGGATTGTTTCATGCCTCTCTATCGCACTGGGACTGGAGTAGCTCCTCTGAAAGACAAATCAAATAAAGGGGAGAAGACTGGAGGAGATAAAAATGGTTAGTACTATATAGTATATATGTTTTTTCAGTTGTGCTCTTCGTATGTTGTTCCTCCTTGTCGATCAACAAACTGGATTAGATTTTTAAACTACAAAAGGAATCTGCTTCATCTTTGTTAAAAATATTTTTTCATGACAGTTCTGGCGCCCAATGTGGGGCCTTAGAAAAAGAAAATCTCCAAGGCTCTGAACATCCTCTGGAGTTCAGTTAAATCATCAAGAAATGGAGGTAATATGGCTCACGTGTAAAATCTGCCTAGATTAGGCCTTCCACACAAACTGAGTATGTGCAAAAAGGAGAACAGTGAGAGAGGAAACTAGAACTCCTATGAGCTTCAGCAGCTGAGATGGGAGAGATACTCTGCATATATACAAGAAAACTCATATGAAAGCTCTGTTAGAATAAGCCAAATGCCACGTAGGAGACTCCATGGTCAAGTGGAAGAAAGTAATTTGGTTTTATGAGACCAGAATTGAGCTATTTGGTTTTCAGAAAAATGCTGTTTGATGAACTCCAAACATCACCAAATAATGGGGGCAGGAATGTCAGGTTGGGTTTAGATCTCTCTCTGGGATGGAAATGGGGGGACGGCCTTAGGCTCATGGGGCTTGGTGCTGCTGTGCCCGTGGGCCGCGGGTTGGACATGCCAAGGCCTCCCTCCCCTGGTGGTGTTGAACGAGAGGTGCCTATTGGATTCAGTGATGGAGCTGGCACCCTGGGAAGGCATTTTGTCCCCCAGTCATTTCATCCCCATCCCCGGACGTCTCTGTTCGCTTGCTCCTTTACTGTACCACTCATGTAGGGTCTTGGGGCGTGGGCATGTCACTGGGGTTCAGGGAGGGATTTCTATCTTCACTATTCCGTGGTAGCCTGTGTCCCAATTTTACTGTACAACTTAGACACTCTCACTTATATCTTGAGACGCACACACGTAGGGATCTTGTGGTGGGCACGCTTTTCGGCTCTAGAGGAGGAGCCCTTCAATGAGACTCACCTCTGGTTCTGGTGACCACTGCTTAACTGCACTCAGAGACTAAGGGCTCAGGGAGGGGATTGGGTGTCTGGCAGCCTTCCCATGTCCCAACGATCAATATATGAGTTTCGTCCACTCATCGCCAGCAGAACCCATTGTATCGTGTAATCGTTGGTTTGCCAGTTCCCACTGTCTTGGTAATTGTCTCCTTGGGCAAGACATTTCACCCATTGCCTACTGGTGGTGGACAGAGGGCCCAGTGGCGCCGGTGTCCGGCAGCCTTGATTCTGTCAGTGCGCCCCAGCGCAGCTGTGGCTACAACGTAGCTTACCATCACCAGTGTATGAATGTGTGTGTGAATGGATGAATGACTGAATGTAGTGTGAAGAGCTGTGGGGTCTATAGGGACTACGTAAAGCATTTTACAAATGCATCCCATTTACCCTTTAGGGGTGGGACATCCCTGGTCTCCTGGCCCAACCTGACGTGGCCAGACGAGGCTGCAGTGATGGGCTCATCACTGCAGCCTCCCCAACCTCCTTCATGTCTCCCTCTATTCCTATAGGACAGATTGACGGTTCCTGACACCAGCTATCAAAGACTCGTATGGAGAAACCTTATACGCTCCAGCATGCTCACACACAGAAACATGTGGGGACTCCGGTGTTTACAGATACATTCTTGGGCTGAGGTTATTGTCAATAGATCTTGAATAATTGGTGCCAAGAGCTTTTCAGTGACATTGTTGTTATATTTATATACCCATTTTTTTGTGTTGTAAATGTGTAGTTCTTAGTTCATATTATTTTGTTTGTTTTGTCACTGTTGCTCCTTTTTTTGTTTTTTTCTCTCTTCACCTCTCTGCCGTCCAGCGAATATGGAGGACTGGGATGTTTTCTTGTCTTCTCTTTGTTCCTCTTCCTCTCTTGTATCGTCAACTCGCACTCCTACAGTACCTCTCTTGTCTCTCTTCTTTCTTTCTTCTCTCTTGTTTTTTTGTCTCGGTGTCCATAACGTCAGCAAATTAAACTCACACCAATCTCTGATAAAAAATTTTCACACATATACATGAAATGGAGTCCTATAGCAAAATCTGTAATGCTCTGCTTGAGAAAGTAAATTTGTTGGGCTTGTACTTGGTACTCAGACACCAATTCTGAGTACCACTCCACCAGAGAGGACACGTAACAAGAAAAAGAGGAGCTGTGAAAATGCTTCTCAGAAGCAGCAAGTGAAATGATTGGAACAAAATATGGATAACCCCAGAAAACTATTTTTCTCCATCTGCAAGAGAACCACAGCTTTGGATATTTTTTTTTCCTGCAACATGGCGACTTGAAGCATCCAGCTAAAGGTAAACAAAATGGTTTGAAGACAATTTGTGGAAGGACTTAAAAGGAGATGTTCACAGCCGATCCCCACACAGCCTGACAAAGCTGGAACAGTATAAGGTCCAGATGTGCACCCTGATTGAGACTGATCCATATGACTCCGTAGGGATTTCAGTCAAAGGTGCAGCTACTAAATAATGACTTGAAGGGGTGGAATATTTATGCAATTACTTGTTTTAAATTAAATATTTTTATTTGGTTGTATTTTTTTGTAGAAATCAGTTTTCACTTTAATATAAAATGGGATTTTATGACCATGAGGATCATGATTGATTTATAAAAGCAAGAAAAGGGTAAAATATTCAAGGTGGTGAATACTTTCTATAGACTGTGAACATGGCTTTGAAGGGTTTCAACCCACTCTTCTTTACAGAATTATTCTAGTTCAGGCACACTGGACAGTTTTAATAGTCGAAATCTTTTTACCCTATCTTAATTGTATTTAAGTCCAGACTTTGAGTAGGCCATTCCAAAGCTGTCATTTGGGTTTTCAGCCTTTGGGAAGTAGCCTTGCTGCTCTGCTTGTGATAAATATCCTGGGGTCTCATTTATAAACGTTGCATACGCACAAAACGGGGCCTGAAACTGGCATACGCCACTTTCAAAGCAAAAGTTGTGATTTATAAAAAACAGACTTGACGGGAAAATGTGCGCAATTTATCTGAAAACCTTAAACTCAGATAAAAGGGCTGGGACTGTGTGCCAATTAATAAATTGAATCATCTGCCGTCCCTGAGCGCAATAATGCCTGCAGTCTTGGATGGGATAATTAAGATGAGCAGGCGATACATCACGTTTCCATATACTGTGGGGGAGCAGGCCGAAATTAAAATGCAATTTTCAGCAATGTCCGGTTTCCCAAACATAATTGGCGCAATTGACTGCACCAATATTAATACAAGGGCCCCGTCCGAGGAAATTCCCCTCCCTCCCGGCCTACCTCCTCCCCAGCATGAGAACCCCGACCCACAGCCGCCTCCTCCTCGACAGGAAGCTTTCACCCAGGGAGCAAGGATCGGCCAGGATGTAAAAATTTTTATTGTATCATTTAAGGTACCAATGGCTGTCACTAGACGCTGGGCAACCTCATCTTCCTCAGCCCCCTAATCCTCGCCATCTAAGACCACTCAGTTCTTCCTTTTATTTGTGACACCGCTGCTGTGTCTACCAAATGAAATGTCTCTTCTAGCCTCCACTTCACCCACTAGCACTTCAATCAACATCTCCGTAAAGTTTCTCTTCTTGTTTTTCTTTTGTTGTTGCCATATTTCCCCTATTCTTCATATGCATCAATATTCATGTCCTGCTTTGCATTGACCTTTTATAGCCAGATTTGGGCGTGTTTAGGGCGGGATATGAGCCAAATTCACGTGCGCAAACTTCCTAGAAGACTGTGATTTATAAAGGGGAAATTGCTTACACCTGTGCGTAGGCATGGTTTTATAAATCAGAAATCTTTTTGGCATTGTTTTGGTCATACGTACACTTTTATTAGGGATTCTACGCAATGTTTTATAAATGAGACCCCTGGTGTTTAACTGTTTACCCAAGTTTAAGAACTCATGACCAGATATTCTCCTTCAGGATCTTCTGCTGAAGAGCAGAATTCACAGTTCTCTCAATTATGCCAATTATGAACAGACCCAGACCATCACACTACTATCACAATTTCTAACGTTCTGTGCTAGATTTACACCACATTTACATCAAAATGTTAAATTTTTTTCTCATCAGTCCACTTTTTCCAAAGGTCTTGGTAACCATCAAAGTGTTTGTTTTTGTTGAATCATCCCTGATTTAACTGAGACAGGCAAGGCCTGCTGTGCTTTTGATGTTCTGGCTCATTTGCAACCTTCTAGGTGAGTCCTTCATGCCCTCTTGGAGTTATTTTGGTCTGGTCGGTTCACCACTGTTCAGACTTTCTCCATTTGTGTTTCAGTGGCATCCCACAGTTTTAGAAATAGCATTTCAACCCTTTCTGCAAGTCATTTTGCCCATCGTCTTTTTATGTGTCCCTAAATCTGATATACATGTCACCATCTTTGACATCAAATTCATGCTATCAGACCTGCTATTTTAATTTATTTTTATTTTGCAGGCCCAGCATTAATCAGGCTTGGCTGAGGCTAGTGAAACTGAACCAAATTATTGTTATTAATCACAGTTAATTCACGAGTTATCAATATGACTAATTACATTGGACCAGGATAGTTTTTCACTTAATGCACTAAATACCTTTTAACAGCCACACCGGAAGATGGATAGAAATGTTTTGAAGCACACTAAACTATCTTTTAATGTATTGTTGATCAGATGTTTCCAGATTTTTAAATGTCTTCATGGCATATTTAGCATTTTGTTGCAAATAATAAGGAAAGTGGCAGGCTAAGAAGTATCAGGCCTTAATGTCAACCCATTGAAGATGAAGAATATTGGAAAGTCATATATCTTAGAAAATTCTCCAAAGACCTAATTCAGGACCTGAGAAATACATTTTTCTTCAGTCAGTCATCTAACCTGTGGTATTTTCAATAGTTCTTCATGGATTCATGTTTTTGGAGCTAAATCCTTTTTTTAATCTATGCTATCTTTGGTATTTTTTCAGAAATGACCTATACTATCACTTAAAGCATTATCCGTTATATTCTATTCTCTGTTGGAAAGGGATGAGGCTTCATCCTAAGAGATTTTTTTCTGTATTTATTTGTGCACCTCAATTCATGAACTTGTAAAAAACGTGGATTTCAAACCTGGGTCTTTTTGTTCTTAGGTTTAACTCTGCATTCATCTTTGTAGCTCTTACAGAAATTGTCACAATACAGAGGCTTATCCCAAACCCTTAAAAACTGTACACCGCAATATTAAGTCGGATGGTTTGACATTGGGAAATTCTCTCTTAAATTGTTAAATTATCCTTTAATCCCCAATCATCCTCAGCATTGCATCCTTTACACAATTGCATAGATGTATTGTCTGCATTCCAAAGGGTTACTCCTTTAATTCATCTTAAATTGGGAAAATGTCAGCCTTTGTGCCTGGTGTTTCCCTCTGAATTAGAATCAGCTGCTCTATCACAAGGGCCATGAGCAGCTGATTTTGCTTAACAAATTGAAGCAGTTTTACATATTTAGGAGGCCGATGGAGCACTGTCCAAAATCATTGTCACCCCTGGAAACCTTGAATGAAATCTTTTAAGTCATTTATGTAACTTTTAGAACCAGCTCTACGCTGTCTGCAGGATCCTAGAGGGTGCATGGAAGTTCGCCCAACCAGCCTACCAGTTTTGTGGACTTAGAGAAGATATTCAACTGTGTTCCTCAGGGAGTCCTGTTGGGTAACTCTGAGAGTATGGGGTTTCAGTCCCCTTTGATAGGGGCTGTTAGGTTCCTGTAAGATCTGTGTCAGAGCTTGGTTCACATTGCCGGCAGTAAGTTGGACCTGTTTCTGGTGAGAGTTGGACCGCCTTTATCACAGATTCTGTTAATAACTTTTATGGACAGTATTTCTAGGTGCAACCAAGATGTTGATGAAGGGATCTGTTTTCGTTACCTCAGGATTGGAAGATGATGTGGTTCTGTTGGCTTCATCAGACTGTGGATTTCAGCTTTGACTGGAACGATTCACAGCCCATTGTGAACAGGCTGGGATGAGAATCAGTACCTCTAAATCTGAAAACAAGGTCTTGAGCCATAATAGGATAGACTGTCCTCTCCAGGTCGGGGATGAGGTCCTTCCCAAAGTTGAGTAGTTTAAGTGCCTGGGTTGTTGTTTTTTTCACGAATGAGGGAAAAATGGGATGAGACGGATTGGTGCTGTGTCTGCAGTGATGCGGGCTCCGTACCAAATGGATGTGGTGAAGAGAGAAGTGAGCTGAAAGACAAAGCTATCGATTCACCTGTCGATCTACATTCCTACAGTCAGCTATGGGTAGTGTCCGAAAGAACAAGACTATACAAGCGTAAATCAGGTTCCTCTGCAGGGTGTCTTGGGTCTCCCTTATATTATAGGTAGAGTGAGAAGCTCAGTGAGCCCAGGGGGCTCAGAGTTGAGCCGCTGCTCCTCCACATTGAGAGGAACGAGGTGAGGTTTGATATTATTGGCCAATCAATGTACCTTGATAGCGCCATCATCAGTTCACCAAGTTGTCATGACAACCATTAAACGATATCTAAGAGCTAACCGGTTATTTTAGATGTTATGCTGGGGAAAGGCCTTCGTAGTTTGCTGATCTCTAGTGGGACTTAAGCTGGATCTTTGTTTATTAAATTTCCTTTTTGCGTCACTGACATATTTTTTTATATATATTTGAATCAGTTCAAGCAAAGATTTTGCGTTTGGCCTCAAAGATTACACAATTTATTTTGAAACACAGACAGAAGTTGAAAAATCTCATGCTTACTCAATGTTAAGCATAGTGAAGGACCCTTGATGCTGTGGGGCTTTTAAATGCTTTTTACATATATTTACCAATATGTTTGGAGGTAGCCTGCACGGTGGCAAAGTGGTTACCTGTTGCCTTGCAGCAAGAAGGTTGTGGGTTCGTATCCAGGGCCTTTCTGCAAGGAGTTTGCATGTTCTCCCCATGCATGGGTTCCCTCCGGGTACTCCAGCTTTCTCCCACAGTCCAAAAACATGACTGTCAGGTTAATTGTTCACTTTAAATTGTCCTTAGGTGTGTGCGTGCATGGTTGTCTGTCTTGATGTGGCCCTGTGATGGACTGGCAACCGCCTCTCCCGTTGACAGCTGGAGATAGGCACCAGACCACCCCCCCCCCCCCCCCGACCCCTGGAGGACTAAGCCGTTCAGAAAATGGATGTTTGGAAGAAGCAAAATTTACGTTGCAATTAAATAAACACATTTATTGACGAGAGTTTGGTATTTTTTAAATTTGCTGATAAGACATCAAGATTCATTGGAGTTTAAATGAGGCACATATCTACAGCAAAGACTGCAGAACATTCTGTACAATATAAAGAAAAAACCCAGCAACTCACAAATGTGGGAAACACACACTTGAATTCACATCACAAAATAATTACACCAAAAAAATCTATATATATATACAGATCAATCACATTATACTAGATTAAAAAAAAGATCTGTAAAGCAAATGCTTGGATATTTTCAGTTTCACATTAAAATAATATAAAATATTTCCACAGTAACAGTACATAAAAGAAACACCAACACATTAATAAACAGCTATGTCAAATTCAATATGTCTTAACTTATTTTCCATGTTGAGTACATTTTTATTTACCATGCACAAAATCTGTACAATAATTACACTCTGAGCAAAGACAATGTGAAGGATAATCAACTTTATTTCTAAACTCTCATAAATAATCAAAGATTTGTCCAGCATCACTATGAAGTCTTTTCTATGAAGATTAAAAGCTGCTTCAGATGGAGGGCAATTAGAAAAGCACATTCTGACAACAGCGACTATACTTTAAATGTGTGGGGAATCTGCTTAAACCTGTTTTTCCACTGCATCTTGCAGGGATTCATATAAATATAACATGATTTTATTAATAAAAGGTTTATCTGTAAGCTGCAGGAGAAGAAAGTTGAAATGTGTATTGCTGAACGGGTGCAGAAAATAGCCTGTTTAAAAGATATACCCTGCAAAAGTAATAATATTTCCAAATTTCCTCACATTGCAGACAGGAATATAGTTGTGACAGGCCAACACAAAGTAGTGCATAATTGTGAAGTTGAAGGACGTTGATATATGGTCTTCATTTGTTGTTACAAATAAAAATCTGAATCATCTAATACAGCGCTGCATTGATAATAACCCTTTACTCTGATGTCCCTCAATAAGATCCAAAGCAACCATTTACCAAGCCATGCATGCAACACAGCAAGCATGTTGAAAGAGTGTACAGTTAAACATTAGACAGAGTTTATGGGAAGATTGATGGGGATAAATGCAGTAAAATCTTGGAAGAAAACCAGATAAAGGCTGAAAGAGCCTTCATACCAGCAAAAAGGTGAAACCTTCCAACTCTCCTTCCTGTGTCTTCTATTTATCCGAGATTTGGTCCAGGACGGAACCCCAGACATTTCTCTCCTTTGCAGAGGTCGCAAAAACTAAATATTTTCTGTATTTGACAAGTTTTTAAATGGTGACGAAATAATCTGAAAGGATCTCAAATCTTGGTGCAAATGTTCAATTAAATTAGATTAAAGTTTCCCATCCGAGCATCATTTCAGATCTGGACACCAAACTCAATGCATCTCGCTAACTGGGAGCTGACAGTGTGTTTAGAGATTCTGAGGCTTTGTAGGGAATCACTTTGAAGAGCCAGGTGTTGTACCAACCACCAATGCATGCTGGGGGATTTCTTCTGTTGATAACGGCTTGCTCCTAGAGTCTTTCCAACTTCTGATCACTTCAATTGGAGAATAGTTCCCTGATTTCAAATCTTTGCCTAAAGAGAAGCTTGCAGTTCCAGTCTCCAAAGAGGCAGCAGAGCGTGGATTCAGCCTCCGGAATATCATAAAACCCTCAAGAAAAGTCGTCTGTCCAAGACAAAAATACAAAACCTCACAACAATAACCTCTGCAGCAATCCCTATATTTGTGGATGCGCATTTCAGTTCCGCGTGTAGTAGGAGGAAATTGTGAGACTGTGTGTTCAGGCCACAGGGGATGAACTGTTAAGTGCAATCGTTTAGTATCATTTTTTATATTTAGTTCTCTGTTTAGCTTGTTCAGAATGAATTCTGTTCTAATCAATTCTATTGAATGTTATCGTTTGAAAAATTGATGGGTAAAAATGTATTATGACCAAATTTTTCGACCCTGTCAGTCAAAATAACGGACAACAAAAACATCTAGCTTGACCTCTGCCCCCCGGTACCACCCATGAGCTCATTTAGGGAGATCCCAAGGCATTCCCACACTACTGGATAAATAGATAAAATCAATGTCAGTTGGGTTGGAACGTGGATGAGCGATAAAGCTTTGCCTTTTAGCTCAGCTCTTCTTTTTTTTCACCACAACAGACATTCCAGCAGCTCTCAAATTTTGGCACCACTGATGGTGTTTGGGCTGCCTTTAATGCTGCTGATGTGGTGTTTTGTTGAACTTGGATCTAAGAATGTGACCAAACTAAATTTAACCTTGTGCTAGTTTCAAGTTTAGAAACCTCTAGCAATTGCTGACTGACATGCTCAGTGCTACTAATCCCAGTTATTTTTTAATGCATTTTTTAAACACTGTAGCAACTTGTTCATGAAAGTCACTGTGTAAGTTACTATTTGTATTAAAGATTTAAATTGTCGAAAGTGCAAATAAGCATTGTTTCACTCCTGGAATCACTGATGTTTATGCGCAAAACAGCCATGTTGGAGTAGCTCAGCAGCATTCTTCAGTCAATCAAGCAACACAATGCCAGTGGATTGATTTTTGTTTTTGTGACATAACAAAGCTAGCTGATAAGGTCCAAATCGTTTTTGAAATGTCTGCCAGCCTGGTGGTAATTTCTATAAGGGCGTTTTCACATGGTACGGTAGTCCGTACTCAGATACCGTATTTGGTCAAAATCCACTTATTTCATACCATGTGAACACAGACTGGACCGTGCCAGAATACGGCCGGAGAGACCAGCCTTGGAGGTAGTATCCGAGTCCGGGTACGAGCATGTGAACACAATCCGTACTCTGGCCGTACTCAAGACAACAGACGCGCTCCACGCGGAAATGACGACACCGCCGGCCGAAATTACAGAATCACCTCTCGACCATACAAATACCAAAACAACGCGATTCAAGCATCCCACAGCAACACAGCAGGTTACAAAACGGCGGCTTTACTACAACACTCACCCTGTAGATGGCTTCAGGTAGCAGCTGACCAGTTTTTTTACTTTCTTGCCTGTCGCTCGTTTTATGAAGTCGGTACTTCCCACTCTATGGTTTGTTGGACAGCTACAGTATTATTTGTATACCGCCACCTGCTGTTTAGTTGTAGTAAAACACTGGATTCCAGTACGGGTCAAATACGTGCCATCTGAATATAAGAAATTTGCATTTTCTCTGGCCGTATTCTGGCACGGCCACACATGTGAAAACGGCCTGAGACATTTGAAAACCCTTGGTTTAAATGGGCTAAATACAAATGCTAATTCGGTTTGTTGGGGGGGGGGGGGGTGTGTGTGAAGAAAACCCTCTCATTTGACTTCAGCTTGAAAATTGTGCACTACTTTCTGCTCATCTATCAAATTAAATTCAAATAAAAAGATAAATGTATTTGCAATGTGACAGAAAGTTCAAGGTACTGTACATCAAATATTCATCAATACAATGTAGCCTCACACATATAGAGAAACTCATCATCTATCTGTGATGAAACAAATAATACAAGGTTGTTTCAGCCCTCAGTTTCGTGAGAGTTTTTTTCAATCCTGGAACGTAGAAAAGCTGTGGTTTCGGGTCAGCCGGAATGCAGAGGAATGTTTGCGGAAGGCATTCCTGATTTTAATTCAACGGTATGGATGAGATAAGTGCAGTCACAAGACTCCCATTTAAGCACTGTTTGTGCGCCCAGCCTGTGTTGAAGTATTTATATCCCAACTAATGGTTTTAAACCCATACATAATTTGACGGTTTATTTAAACCTTGATAAAAATGTACTCAAGCATGCATTAGTGTTGAAGTGCAGGAGGAATTCGCGGCTCAGCCCACCGGACAGCCAGGCATCCTGAAGGCATCTGGCAAAGGACTGTCGAGCTTGCAGATGATTTTATATATTCCTTTCTTCCAGCAGGGGTCGCTGTCTCTCCCAGTCCAAATGGCTGAGTAAAACTCTCTCAGAGCCACTTCTGACACCTCGATAAACCTCTCTGGAACCTGCACACAGAAACAAAGTGTATTAACAAGTTAAGTACAACCTCTTTCATAAAAGAGTAACTTAAAAGGAACAAAACCCACATAATTTACTCAAGAAAAATGAGCGTCTGAAAAAAAGTAAGTGCACCCATTGTTATCATGTTTTTTTTTGTTATTTTGGGGGAGGGATATGAATGGGGTTTATGTGGGCTCATTTAAATTGTGTAAAGCACTTTGAATTCCAATTTTCGTTTTAAACATAACGTTTGACTGATTGACTGATCGACCATCAACCCTCCACCACCATGCTTGATAGTTGTTTGTACCGCTGTGTTGTATTTGGTTTTGTCCAAACACAGCTGGACATGTCGATAACCTTGGTTTTAAATTCCTCTTAAAAGCGTACCTTTTCAAACTTTAATTCATGTTACGTTTTGAGCCCAAGCAGATTTTTTAACGCGGTGGATGTCGCCTCGTTTTAACATATATAAAGTCTAATTTTACTGTGCTTCATATTCTATATCAACATCTGTCTAAAAATTTCTAACCGTGAAATTATCTCTCTGTAGAATGATGCAGTTTAAAACTGGTTTTATAATCCACATTAATGGGCAGCAACACATGGTTCTCTAAAGTCAGTGCTGATGTCTTCTTGGCAATGTGTTAGATAGATAGATAGATAGATAGATAGATAGATAGATAGATAGATAGATAGATAGATAGATAGATAGATAGATAGATAGATAGATAGATAGATAGATAGATAGATAGACAGATAGATAGACAGACAGACAGACAGACAGACAGACAGACTGATTGATTACTGTTCTTTACTTCTTTACAAAGAATGGTGGGGCACTTAATAGTTTTGTAGCCATTAATTTGCAGAGCAAGCAACAAAATAATTGGTAGTTTCTTATAAGATTTTTGTGGGACTAAGTGTATTTTATGATTTATTTATTACAATATATAAACTATTCTACTGTTAGCAATACAGGCTGACTTAACTGACTTCAAATTGAAAACATTAGGTAGCCATGATGCTGTACTTGACAATTTGTTTTCTTCTTATGCTGCTTTCATAACATGCACTATTATATCCATATGTGTTCTCTCATTTTCTGTAATCTGTTGCAGGCAGTTTAGTTTTTTCTGCTTTTTATTGTAGTTTAAAAAAGGAAAAATAACTTAATTCACTGTTTTAATTTTTAGATGCAGACCGTATATTTTGTACTGTAGTTTTCAAAAGTAATTCATTTTACTTTTAAATGCCAGCCACAATTGACTTTAAAGCTGTGAAGGGATCTGTTTGTGCTGTCAACCAATTTTTCCAGTACATTTATTGCACTACTACCGCCAACTAGTGGTAAATGTGTGAATTATTGTGACAAGAGGAAAACCGTGCCTTCGACTTAAGCAGCAATTGTGCAACATTTATAGCTCTGGTCAGAATTTAACACAAGTTTACATCCACTCAGCATGAAGGCTATATTAGTTTTTAGCTTCTAATTTTTTAATTGAGACATTATCTTTCCAGGGCAGAATAAAAGTATTTTTTTTGTAAAAATGCTCAATACTCTGGTTATGTAATTTTGTTCTTATGTGTACATTTTTAAATCCTAAAATTCTGTCTTTATACTATTCTACTTGTGTGACCCTCAATGCTTATATTACATGTCACTTTGCTGTGGTTACAGCTGAATTTCCCCTTTGTGAGACGGTTAAGGATTATTCTATTTTATTCTATTTTGTTCTAAAATGTGGATAAATGTAACTTAAACTGTAGAGAAACCCTATGTTTTTTATAAACGTTAACAAGCTTCTACATAATTCTGGCTCAATATTTTCCCAGTCTTCATATCAGAAATGTCGATGATTTATTTAAATGGTGTGATATCCTAATTTTCAACAAGATTGAAATCATGGTTATTCCGGAAGCTTATTGTTAGTTTTTATTTAATCATTGTGTTTTTAATGATGGTTGCTCCTTCCAGGGTACAACCATTGATGCTGTTGATTTGAGTTTAACGTCAAGAATTAGGAGATAGTCCCCCTTATTAACAATTTCACCCATTTTGTGTAATGCAGAAATAAACTGTCTGAGACATATTCCCTGAATATGATGCAACCCCCATGTTTGACAGCTGGTATAACGTACAGTGTTTTCATGTTTGAAAATCTCTTTTTGGGTCCAATAAACATTACTCTTCCCATGGTGGACAAACAGTTCAATCTTTGTCTAAACCGAACGCAAACCTTTTCTCCACAAGACATTTGTCTGCATGGGCTGCTGTAAATTTCAGTCTGGCTTAAAGCTCTTGATGTTAGAGTACGAGCTTCTTTCTTGGTCATTTACCGTGTTAGTTCATAGTTAATTTTAATGTAAATCAGGATTCTCCAGCGGTCATGGGGTGAGAGGTGGGGGTTACACCCTGTCCATCACAGGAGCGGAAGGATAAAGACGGATGTGGAAAGATGGGGACTACAACTTTCATGGGTTTATTTTTGCCGTTCATTAACTTTTTTTTTTTCCTTAGCTTTATTAGTGCTGTGTAAAAACCACTTTATAGGAATATATTCTGACCCATATGAATGTAAAAAGACTGTTTTTGATCAAGATGGATAGTTTTTTCACATTTATTGGACTACGAAGGGGTAAGTTGCACAGTGTATCTCCTTCAGAGGTGTCTGGGAGTGGGGTGTCTTTGTTGGCAAACGCGCTCACTATGTCTAAAGTTATAATTGCATCAGTTATTGGCATGTATTATTAGAATCACACATCTCCTATCTTTCTAATGGTATAAAACATGTAAAAGTTCATAGAAGTTAGAAGTCAGAATATCAGTGGATTTAAATGTGGAAGTGTGTGGGACCATCATGAAGCTAACAGGTTAGCATACAGCACTGGCTACTAGGAAACCACTACAGCACATAGGTGTTGATCTGCTCAACTTCTCAGTGCCTTAGCGGGCGGGGCAGAGCAAGAGCTGGTGGACTGCCTAGTTGAGCTGCTATGTCAAGTATCCACTCTGTTTTAGGTGACATTTTAGTGATTTTAAAGCAGAAATACTCAGAAATGCAATTTTGAGCTCTTTTTTTATTTATTAGGATACATCTTCTAGCATCAGAAAAATTTTACAATAACATGTTAACAAATCCCCCCCTCAAAAAAACGATTTTCATCGGAGTGGGTCTTTAACAACAACGAAAAATAATGGGATTTCTCTTCTCCTTGCTATGGAGCATTTATCAAAACATTCGCGGGGGAGGTACAGTAGGCCTACAGTATGTACCAATTTAAGCATGTACGAATATTTATTCTTGACCATATATCTGCTTTATGAATGAATGAATGAATAAACTTCATTGTCATTGAACCCGAGGAGCAATGAAATTAAGTTTACAGTACAACCTGTACAAGATCATAACAAACAATACAAACGATCCAGGTCACTGAAGGTCAGGGGGGTCAGCGGTGGGGGAAAAAAAGCACTCATCTCTGTCTCTCATTCCTTATTCAAGAATCCAAAGACAGGTAATAGAAGAAAAAAAAAACACACCTCGAAACATTTAAGCACATATTCAGATATTGACAATGACACATCAAGAGGGAGAGGCGGGGAATATGAACCCCAGTTCACGTCTATTGCTTCCTGAAGTTGGAAGGAGAGTTCTGGGAAACAGCGAGCTATTATCGTTTTAAAAATTGCTGTTGTTTCTTGTGTAATAATTTCTCCTTGGAAAAGGATGGTTCAAACGAATCATCAAATCCCCAAATTAACATGATATTCATGAACATTCAAGCACAGCGTATGTAAACATCTGAGCAGAATTATATCCAAGTAATACACACATAGCATCACAGTCCTGACCTGGTAGACGTTGCTCTTGTTGTAGTGCATGTTCAGTATGCGGTAAAGCTCCGTGTCGTGACTCACTCGCAGCTGACTCTCCCGGCCCAGACGAGCCGCACCATCCCTGGGTTAAAAACATCCTCAGCTTTTTTCATTTGGTTTAACAAACTGTACAAAATTGCTTCAAAAAACATTTGTTGACTTGAACAAATCGGAACACATAAAATATACATGAAAAATGTATCTAAAAATGAGTAATTAACGAATTTTGAATTCAAACTAATCCAAATCTCAACCAACGCAAAACATTTCTGTTTGCCTCTATTGCAATTCAAAACTGCTTTTATCATTTATGGTATGATACCTAAAGGTGATCATTTTTAATCTTTATTTACAGTTACTTCTAAACACACTTAAGTTGCATTATCATCTGATGAATGTATTGTGCAATTCCTGACCTTTTTGTACCTTTTGTGCATGGAAATGTGTAAATGAAAGGGTTAAGGAGGATACAGTGCTGAGCATAACCCACCGGGTGAGAGTGTCGCGGACAGCCTGTCGTGCAAATCGCTCCATCTGGATGTAGAAGAACTCCCTGAAGTTGCTGAACCATTTAATCATCTGGGAGGTCACGCAGCGGTTAAACTAGACAGCAAGAGAGGTAGGAGAAGGATGCTTATTAGCTTTATTGTTCTATTTACAATATTATTATATGTATTTTTATTTCACGGGTTGCACCTATTTCTCATTCGATGCACAAACTTTAAAACCACATCTAGTTTTAATTTTTGTAATCAATAAAGCAGAACATATGTAATTTTAGTCTATGCAATGATGGCAACGAATTTGGACAAGAGGTGTCTGTGGCTGCTTCGTGCTTCAGGGTTAGATGACACCACCTGTGCTATCCAACCTTGAAGCCTAGCGCTAAAACTAATTATGGCACGGTCATGGCTTTGCTCCCTCTGCGCACCGTTACATTAAGTGTAAAATAAAATTACGCATCATTGCAATGGCTCACATGTTATAATTCAGAGAAACTCCACTTTTAGTTGGAGTTCATTCATTCAGGGATATTGTTGGGGAATTATTTTCGTACTGAAAGATTCAGCTCATAAAGGTTGGAGATTGTGCTACTGCAGTCATTGTAGGGGTTTTCACACCTCTTTAGTATCTCTAGTAAATATGTTTAGTAGTAGGCTTCATAATGTGAAGGGATGCAGGAACAACTTTGAGATTTAATGTGCAGCTCTGTCTTAAAACCAGATCGACAAAAACCAGGGATGCAAGAATGCCATTTTTCTTCACACTTGTGTTTTCCCGATACTTGGATCTGATTACTTGCCGATGCCAAGTACCATGACACAAAAAATGCAATGAATTGAAAGGAAGATTTTACTTACTTCTCTGGTTCTTAAGACAAATACAATATTAATAAATCTACATAAAAATGACCATAAAACTATGGTCAGCCAAACTGTGTGGGGCTGGCCAAAGGGCTTTTCTGTGTGGAGTTTGCATGTGCTCCCTGTGTTCCCTTGAGTAGCTAATGTGAGCTACTCCCACAAAAACATGCACCTGGCATTTATATTGTATACTGCCTCCTCCTGGCTGACTGGGGCACCTGAAGGGTTGGGGAGGATCTGGCTGGAATAACGTGTTCCTTCCACGCACTCCAGCCGGGGAAACCCTGCCCCTTCAGGTGACAAGCAGGAAGGAGGCTTGAGCTTCAGTGCATGGGTTGGCACAGTTGGCAGAGGGAGAGAAATGCCCAGAACTGGAACTACGTAGGACCACTGGGTGATAAATAATTGGAAAACTGTGGGATAAAAAAAAAAAGAAAGTGTAGGCTTCACACGGGGCAGGGCTACACATATCTGGCTGATGCCAGGTTAAGTGGTTGTTAACATATGTTTTTGGGTAATGGTTTACAGTGGTGTAGTTCTACGTATTTTTATGGAGAGTGCTGTGGGATCTAATGCCCCGTTACCACAGAGTGGACCTGTCCGCATTTTTGGCCGTTCCACGGAGCAGGACTGTACTGGGGTTGAGGTGGTCCGCTTTCAGTCCCGGAACAGGGTAGGGCGGTCCGGGTACAGTAGGGGCGAGTCACACAGTTTAGTCCTTTTATTGGCTGAAGTCATAACGTCACCTCTGCGACAACAATTACAAAAACAGTTCTCTGTTCCAGCCATTATCTTGAGTTAGTAGGTACAGGTAAAGATGGCAGCAACTAGCAACCGAGTGTGGTCAACGGAGGAGCTCCATACACGTGCGCTTTTTTAAACTTTTTTTTTTACTTCTTCATCCCTGCCGTATGACGCCACAACAGCGTCCTGGCATACTTCGGCAGAGTCCTGTCTGCGATGGGAACGCAGACACAGACAGTGACCTGGGTTGGACCGGTTAGGTTGGTCGGTCAGGTTTGGAGAAAGGTGTTTTGTTTCTAATCAAGAAAAGTAGATAGGGATGTAACCGCATATTTAAACATCAGTAAAGGCGTTTTGTCCACATCGGCTCACGTAGAAGGAAACACACCATCCAATATGTTGGTCCCCATACAATAGCATGAGCGCCCATGTATTTTAGGCCCACTTTTTATGGTAATTTTATGAAGCAGCCAATACATTTCCATAATTGGCAATCATTTTATTCATTTTCAACAATATTGTGATAGATATTTCCAGAGATTAACGGTAAAAACTACACACTGTCTCTTTAAGGCCTTTTTTCTGCATGTAATGGATGCTCCTCTGGGTCTGGAGGCCATGATTATCTACCAAAGTAAGAAAGAAAAAAAATGTACTCTTTGCGAAAGGAAGGGGCCAATCTGTGTCTCCAATAGAGGAATAAAGGGTCTTTTGGGGACTTGGCTAGGAGTGGTAGTAGACTTGAGAAGGAGATGGATAGACTGATTGCAGCCTTGTCTGTTTGTTTCTGATGGTGAAGAAACTGCTGAGCCTCCCACTGGGAAAAAAAACCTCAGGGAAAACGTAGGACTTAAACAAAGTCCTAAAGCAGGACAAAGCTTTGGGGATCCCCTAAATAAGTTTGTCCATGTTTCACATTCATCGACACTGTCTTGCTAGAGACTATGGATGGATGAATCAATAAAGACACACTTACCTTGACATCGGGGAAGTACGTTTTGAGAGTGTTGGAGCTGGGGTATCGTGTGTAGAAGAACATGAGCTTGGCTTTCTTCAAATGGCAAGGAGACAATCCCTCCTGAGTGTAAATATGACACCGGTTAAGGGAAAACACAAACATGGACAAACACAATCCTCTCTGTGATTCCTTCCACCACTCTGACAAAAAAGGATATCCCCCCAGCGGTCAGGTAGAGCTCTCCCCCGTCCAGTCCTCCACCTCCTCTGATGCTCCCATCTCCCCTCACCCCTCTCTCCCTCTCTCTGACTCCGTGGCGAGTCAGAGACGGGTCCAGGTGTCCAAGGAAAGGGAGCGGAGGGAAGGAGGTGTGAGAGAACTCCAGGAAGGGGTCTGAGTTCAGGTAGTCCTTCCGAGACGGAGCGAGCGGGAGCTGTGGGTGGTGGAGCGAGCGGGAGAAGAGCTGCTGCATGGAGTAGTGGAGAAGTGGGAGAGGGAGGGGCGGGGGTGGAGGAGGAGGAGGAGGTGCGGGGAATGAGGATGAGGAGGAAGAAGAGGATGTTGAAGATGGGTGAAAGGAGGTGGAGGTGTCTTTGGGCTGTGAAGCCGGTGGTAAGAGAGGAGGGTGAGTGAGAGGCGTGGCCCGAGTCAAAGAGGGGTGATGAAGAGGGAGGTTTGGGTGAGAGGAGTTGATGTTGGTGGAGAGAGGAGGTCCAAGGAGAGGGAAGGTCTTCCGTGTGTCAGGTGATCTCTGAAGAGCCAATGGTATCGGGAGATCTGATTGTTCAGAGCAACGCAGAGGTCCAGGAGGAAGGCTACTGCTACTTTTTAACTTTTTAAGCTTTTCCTCCCTGTCTCCATCTTCCTTCTCCTTCATCGGTTCCTCCACTCTTCCTCTCGTCAAAAGACCAACCCAGCCCTCCCTCTCCTTCTCACCATCGCGCCCCTGATCAGACGGGTGAAAAGAGATGGCGGCAGGAGGGGAGGACTGATCCATCATCTCCGTGTAAAGGCGAAGAACTCTGTCAATGACTCGGGCTACGGCGCTGCCCAGCTCCAGCTTCAGCGCCTGAGCAAACTTTTGTCCTCCCTCCTCATCCTCGTCTTCGATCCCTCCGTCCCAGTCTCCTCTCGTCAGACCTTCACATTCCAGCCATAGTCTCGATCCCTCCATCACGCCCTCTGTGTCTCCTTCTCTTTCTCTCTGTGTTCTCCTTTCTCTGTCTTTTTGCAGCTGCTCCCTTCGTTTGTGGAAGTTTTCAAAGTGGGAAACGGAGAGAAGGGAGAAAGATTCCTTCTCCATCTCTGCGGCATCAATGTCCTCCTCATCGTACATGTCTCCTGTGACGTCCTCTTCCTCCTCAACCATCCCTTCATCTCCCTCACCGTCACATGTGTTTCCATTTAACCGCTTCCTTTTCTCCTCTGCCTTTTCCCCGAATGCTCTCCAAACTTTCTCCTGCAGGGCTTGCAGTCTTTCCCTGGCATCCTCAAGCTGCTCCTTCAGCTCCTCCTTCTCCCTTCTCCTACCCTCTCTCTTTTTCCCACCGTCCTCCCCATCCTTATCTTTCTGCCTTCGCTCCAGCTTCATCCTTTTTACTTTCATGACATCTTGACTCCACTCAGCCATGAGCGCAGTGCCGTTGCACTTCCTTTTCACCTCCGCTAAGTCATCTTCTGCCTCCATCATCCCCTCTCCTGCTCCTTCCATCCTTTGGTCTATTTGACCGGCATTCAGTTCTTCCTCTGGACTCCGGTCTTCCACGTGTCTCCGTGCATTCTGGTTTGCTGTAGGGATACCTCCGATTCTCCTCGGGCCTGGCTGGAGGAGATGGTGGATGAGGGGGAAGCCCGGGGGTCTGAAGGCAGGAGCAGTGTGAACTCCGGCGAGCTCTGCGGAGGAGAGACCAGGTGTAAACGTACGTATCTGGTGGGAGGAGTCCTCAAAAAGGTCTGTTGGCGAATCCATCACTGCAAAGAGACAGACAGAAAAACAAATTTGATTGATGTTGCACATTTTTTTGCACTACGTTTTAAACTTTTACGTGTTCATATCCATGTTTTCTTTCACAATTCAGCTGAAAACATCAAACTTGGGATTTAGTGTAATAGACTAACATAAAGTGGTGTATAACTATGTAAATGTGGCATGCATTTTCATTCATTTCGCCTAACTCAATATTTTCTACTGTGACCTTTGGTTAATATTACAGCAGCAAGTCTTTAGTTTATTCTTCTTTCTAAATAGCTCAAACTCAATGTTTGTACTGGAGAGCATCTGAGAACATTAATAGTCAGGCAATTAAATATCTGTTCTATCAGATTTAGATCTACTCTGAAAAAAATAGAAATGGCAGGTCTTTGAATTTACAGAAACAAATCTAGTAAATGCTACACAATCTATACGTTTCTCTTATTTAAATGATTGAATTAAGTACAATTTAAGTAATTATCAACAATACTGAATTTGCACAATTTTCTTGTGATGGTGGAAAGTGAATGAATTGTACTAATGATATTTATTTAACACTGGAAATAAAGTAATATTTTTTAGTTGAGCACAGGAGTTCCAAGTTGTTGTGTAGCAAAGTAGTTAGTGCAGGTGCTCAGAGAACAGAGACACTGTCCCTTTTCTTAGTTTGAGTCCCATTGTATTCACATCAACTTTAAGTAAAAATAACAATCAAAACCAAGTTGGTGTTGAAATTGAAGATTTAGTTTTAATTACTTAAAAATAATACGACTTCAACATGTTAATTTTACTTAGGAAAAAAAGGCTAAATTATCTCAGATTTATTTATTCTGATTGTGTGGAACCGATGTACGCAAAAACAATCAAGTAAGCTGAAAGAAATCTTTTTTTTTCAGTGTAGACTTTGACCGGGCCGTTTTAACACAAAGTTCTGCTTTGATCTAAATTATTCCATCATATCTCTGGCTGTATGTTTAGGTACACTGTGAACCTCGACTCCATTATATCTTGTTTTGCTTTTTTCTCCTCCATCTGCCCATCAAATCTTACCAGCCTTAATGTCCTTGCCAAAGAGATGTGTGCTCACAGCATGATACTGCCACCACCACGTCACACCTTTGGAATGGTGAATGGTGCTTTCAGGGTTAAGTTTCTGTCATACACAGCAGTTTGCATGTGGGTCAAAATTTTCAATTTTGGTCTGAATGGAGCTCCTTCATTGACATTAGAACAAGACTAATAACTATCCTGTTAAAATATTCTCCATGCTGAGCTGGTACCTTGATCCTTTTCTGATCAATTATCTCCTTGGCTGATGATAGCCATGATGAAAACCTCATGATAGGTTTTCTGCAGTGTAATTTTCTCTCTGTGAGCTGCCAAAGCTCCATAATCTAACCCTGCTTTAAACTTCATCCCTGACAAGTCTGCTGTGTCCCTTGAGCTTCATGATGCTGTTGTCCTCTAATAATCCCTGACAAACCTCTGAGGCTTTTAACAGAACAGCTGGATTAATACTGAGAATAAATTAAACACAGATGAAGAAAGGTAATTTTTATTCATGAGTTAAGCCACCTTACCAGCCAATTGGCTGAATTATATTTTATTAAAGGTTGTCAGAAGAAAGAGGACTGAACGCACGCTGAATTTTTATTTTTTATTTAAAGTGTGCAGTTTCTTGTGTTATGTTAGTCTGTTATTTAAAATACCACTAAAATTCACATAACCCTGAAAATGCAGTTTGTGGTGGAAACATGACAAAATGTGGAAAAATTCCCAGGGTGGGTCAATATTTTTGCAAAGTGCTGTATTTTTTTTTTTTTTGGTGTGTTTGCAAACTTCAAGTCAAGGTATCTAGATTCCAAAAAGATGAATGACAGAAATATGAACAGAGTTATGTTTTCTCGTCATATTCAGAACTGTCAGAGTCCATCTTAATCGGAAATTTCTTCCAAAACAGCCCAATAAAACAAGATCTAAAGATTAAAAGCGTTGAGAATTTTTTTACAAGATTCTTTTACAAAGAAGAAATGAGAAAGGTCTTTTCACTTCCAAATGTCACATTCAATTTAATTGACTGAACGTTTCACTGAAATAAAGTACATTGAAAGAAAATGCCGCTAATCAAAAAGTGTTTTTAATGTGACAATTAATTCATTATTTCAATGTAATGCGGTCAGGACACGAATTCCAGACTCACCTGAACAAATAACAAACAGGCCACTGATCAGTCAGAGAATGCAGCCTCTTCCTGTTGGATCTTTATAATGATGAGCTGCAAAATTCAAACAGGAAAGAAAAATTTAGCTGAACAGCACCTCTTAAATTTATTCTGAAATCATAAATATCTTAATGGTAGAATACAGATATGCATGTTGTGTTTTAATTGTTGGGTTTAATTTATTTTTCTGTTTTGACCTTTTCTTGTTTATTTATTTACATCTTGCCTTAGTCAGTTCATTATTTCATTATGATTTCAGAGTTAGGTTTGTTAAATCAGTGTTCCTATTTGTTAACTGATTATATTAGTTTCAGCTTTCCCCTTAAGTTCTTCTCTGCCTTCAGCTGGCTCTACCTGCATTGTTTTTGTTTTTTCATCTTCCCATCTTCTGCCTGCCTGCCTGGTGTTTTCTATTTCTTATCTCTTCTTTGCCTTTGATCCAGCTGCTTCCACTCGTCTTTGATTAGTCCACCTGGTGCTTTTGTTACCTCCAACCTTTCCTCAGCATTTCAGCTCCTATGTGGGCATTGTTCTCTAGTTGTTCATTCTGTTACCTCCATGGTGCAGCTTTCTTCCTGGTCTTGGTTAGTTTTCATTGTTTTCTTATAGTTTATTTCTGTGCTTTCTTCATTAAAGTATTTATCACTCAGCACATTCATCTCCATTTAGGTCCTCTTTAAAAACCCTATCACCATTCACGAAAATCCAACACTTTGTCTCTTTGTCAGAGATTATCTTTTGGACCTTGAGGAAGGATAAAGATCCACCTACCCCGCCTCAGGTACTGTGGCTTCCTCCCACAGTCCCAAAAATATTACTATAAACAAAGAATGCTTGCGAAAATATAAATAATGTTTATTTTATCAACTTACAAAATGCAAATTAAACAAATAAAAATTTAATTAATATTTGGCGTTACTAGCTTGTGTCTTGAAACCAGCATCAAACCTTATAGGTACACTTGTACATGATTTTGTGCAATTGTACCTACAACCAATTACACCAAACAGGTGCCAATTATCATCAGTGTCACATATAGGCTCAAACACAGTCATTGACTGAAACAGAAAAGCTTGAAACCTTAAAACTGGGTGAGAAAAAGTCAAAATCTGCTACCAAGGTGAAGTTGTGGAAGATAGTTTCATATCATGGCAAGATTGAGCAACCAAACACAAGCTTTACTGCATCGGCAACTTCTCTCTCAGACAACGATTTCATAGCAGACTGGGGTTTCAAGGTTTGCTGTTCAAGCTCTTTTAAAGAAGCACAGGGAAACAGTGGTGAGCCAAGGAAAGTCAGCGCAGCAGATGGAAGCTTATTAGATGAAAACATCAAGCTTATTACCCTTCGAAATATGAAGATGTCCTGTAGTGCCATCGGCTCAAAAACTGGCAGAAACCAGTGGGACCCAGTTGTACCCATCTACTCTCCGAAGAAGTTTGGTCAGACGTGGTCTTCATAGAAGAGTTGAAGCCAAAAAGCCACTTGGAAACAAGGTCAAGTGACTCAGGTACGCATGAAAACATAAGAACTGGGGTGCAGAAAGATGGCAGCAGGTGCTCTAGACTGATGAGTCAATATCAGGAATATTTGGCTGTAGCAGAAGGCAATTTGCTCATCAGAGGGCTGCAGAGTGGTTAAATAATAAGAGTCTGCAGGCAACAGTGAAGCATGGTGAAGGTTCCTTGAACATTTGTGGATGCATTTTTGCAAATGGAGTTGAAGTTTGGTCAGGAATATTGGTGTTCTCAATGGTGATAAATACAGGCAGATACCTATCCATCATACAATACCATCAGGAAGGCGTATGATTGGCCCCACATTTACTCTGCAGCAAGAAAACAATCCCAAACATACAACTAAAGTCATTAAGAACTAGCAAGTGTACCTAGGAGAATGTATGCTGTTAGAATGGCAAAGGACGGTTATACAGAATAGTGATTTGATTTCTCTTTTTTTCATTCACTGCACTTTGTCGATTGATGAAAATGTATGTTTAACACATGCGTTTTTGAAAGCATTCTTTTTTAACAGCATTTTTTCACATCTGCAGTGAATGCATTATTTAACGCATTACTTAGTCGTATACAATTATTAAGCGACAGATTTGCAGATTTCTGTCAGACTTAACAGAAGGTACAGACTCAGTGCAGCTTTATCCAAAATCAGATGGAGGGCAGAGAGAAAGAGGCTGTTAGCTCGGGTTAACAGCCTGTGGGGGTCAGGCTATGTGCTGGTAGGGCACCGGGTAACATCTGGCTCATGATCTCTGCCTCACATCATCCTCCGGTTTTCATTCTATATTTCCTGTTTAGCCTTTATGTGTATTGCACAACCCAATGAAGACTGGAAACAACATGTTTGTCTTTTTTAATATTCCAATTAGAACATTTTGGTTCATTCTCTTAACCTGCCAAAAGCTTGTATAATAGAGAATTTTAAACACAAATAGCCTGCCCTCCTCTCTGTTTTTTTAGTTTTTTTAGTGACCTCACCTCCCTCCCATTTCCCCCCCCTTTTCCTTCCTCTGCTATCCTCTCTCTTCCTCCCCCCTTGCTATGTTATCTGTTTGGGCAGGTTGTTAAGCTCTGTTTGATCAGAGTGTTTATCGTCACACACACTTTCACCACCCGAAAAAAGTGAATGAGGCTTGAGAGTGGGCTAACAATGGTCAACTGTCCTTGTGGAGTGAAATGGAGTGAGAAGAGAGAGTGGGGAGAGTGTGAACAGCAGCCGTGACACCGTTAATCCACTTTAGTTGGACATCCTGCTGCCTACACTGAACTATCATAGATAGATAGATAGATAGATAGATAGATAGATAGATAGATAGATAGATAGATAGATAGATAGATAAAATGTATGCCTGGTGGTGCAACATGAACAGAATAATCCTCCTATAAATAGCTAAATATCAATTATTCAAATGCCCTCTCTTCTCTGCTATAATACAGCCCAGATGGCAGGCCGACCAATGCGCTTACATCAGGGACAGATTAGCCTTTCAAAGCCAGTGGAAAGCTGCACAAAATATGAGCCCTGAACTACAACTATGAGCGCTATTAATCGCCAGATTAGGTTTAAGAATATGGCACTGGTGGTGCGGAAAACTGAAAGCAGAGTGATTAACGTCCCTAAATCAGGGATGTTAAATGGACCTAATGCATGTTGGGAAGTGTTCCTTCTCTGAACATTGTAATAAAAATGTTAATTCATTAAGAGCCGTTTGTTCACAGCATGAAAACTGTCTTGAATAAGGCAATCTTTTACGACTATTTGAAAAATATAAGCATGCATAGGTACATTTGAACTTTTACAAATACAACATTCACATAAAAACTACAAATGCGACTACTTTTATTACAGGTTATATTATTTTTACGTTTTCCTATAAAAGAAAAAAATGACAATTCAACAAGTAAAAATAAACTTTGATTGCAAATACAACTGAATAGTTTTTTACATTCTATATGAAAATAATCTCAGAATAAATTGCAACATTCAGAAAGTAAATAGAAGCATTCAATTCACAGAAATGTTTTTTCTTTATATACAGTGTATATGTATATATATGTTTTTTTATTTACATTTACAATGAAAATAACCTCTCCCTATATGCAAAGTTAAACAAAATAAACAATAACAATAATAATCTCTATATTAACAAATACAGAATATATAAATATGACATTTTTTTATTCCACCTGAAAAATACTGAAACTATTTCAAAACATTTACACAATAAATAAAATGATTAATTCTAAAATTAAATATATATTTTGGGAATTTAATATTTAAAATGTATTTCTAGAAATATAGAAAGGCTACATATAGCAAATATACTCTGTAAATACATGTAAAGATTTAAAATATATTCACAGGAAACATCATTCATAAAATATTTTCATGACAATATATATAGTATCACCTCTGATTATATGCAGTTTAAATGTCTTTTAAATAATAATTTTAAGACTAAATAAATGCTATCATATTTCAATAACATGCACACAATCACGCACATACCCACTCACATATAAACTTTTAGATATAAATACAGAACCACAGTGAGAATACATAACAATTATTACATCTATCTATCTATCTATCTATCTATCTATCTATCTATCTATCTATCTATCTATCTATCTATCTATCTATCTATCTATCTATCTATCTATCTCTGTCTGTCTGTCTGTCTGTTTGAAGCTTTTTGAAGCCTCGGGGCGCGCGGCAACATCTGCCGGCTCTGTCACGCGACAGGAATCGGCTTTGGCCGTTCACGCGCACCGAGCTATCACTTTGTTTTTGCTTGTGCGCGCGCGCGTGCGTCCTTTGGCTAATTGGCAGCTGTGAGGGCTAATGTCGCATTAAAAAAACAACCAAACGAACAGATAAACACGCAGATTGGGGGAGAGACTCTGGGTTTTATCAAAGCTGGCACATTTAAAATATTGAGTTTTAGATTTAGAAGAATTCACTCACAGAGAGGAGCTCCAGCTGTTTCCGCTCCCCGAAGCTTTTTCCACTCCACTGTCCGTCTCTGACTGTCTCCAGAACGGAACCTGACCAGGACGCTGGTGAGGTCGCTGCGTCACTCCAGTATTCACCCTCTAACAATTTTATTCTCACCACCGAGCAGCTCTTCTGTCTTTTTTCTAGTTGTGCAGCGATCCTGTTTTTGTTTTTCTTTATTTTCCCTCTCAGCCCATCTATCTTCGGCTGGCATCAGCACTGACGCGCTGCTCCTGCTCTGGAGTGAGTGGAGTGGAGTGGAGCGCAGTAGGCGGGCTACAGAGATGTCCACTTGACGGTCCGATCCCTCCCATGTTGGCATGACCCCCAGTATGAGCTCATACACGCACTCAGAATTCAGACAGTATAAATGCAATCATTTCTACTTCCCTTTAACATCATTAGCTCATTTTGACCATTAATAACAGTAACTTCTGCCACACAGATAATGGGAAGTGTGCACCCACAGATCACCTCTCAGTTCCATTGAAGACCTGAAGCCACATGTGACTTTCTGAACGGCCCCAGAGCACAGATGACACATACTCACCTCAGAAAGTTAGCAAGTCATACATTAACAGCTTTATCTCACTGCAGGAATCTTTCTATAGAGACCCAGCCCTGAAACTGGACCCAAACAATGAATGACTGTCACACTTTGCAGCTTATTGCTGCATGCAGGTCACCATTGCAATTTAGAGATGCACAGACCACTGCCGTTTACTGTTCAGAGTGGAAAAAAGGGGAATTGGCAGATCTTTGGGTTTTCAGAAACAAATCTATCGTGAATGATACACAATCCATGTTTCTCTTATTTACATGACTTAATTAAGTACAATTTAAGTAAATATCAATAACACTGAATTTATGCAATTTTCCTGCATTAGTGTAAAGTGACATAATTGTATTAAACCCTTATAACATGTTTAGTTAACACCGGAAATTAAGTCATGTATTCAAACACCACAACAAAATTGGATGAGCTAAGGCACTCCCCCATAGTCCACACTCCAAGCTAGTGGCGGCGATATTGCACCAGAACATTGTCGGAAAAATCTGTACAAAGAAGAAGACAAAGAAGAAAAGACGAAGTGGGACCATCAGCAACGGGTCAATGTCCAGCCGCAAATCATATTGCCGTTGTTGTGATAGTTGGTAATAGTATTTCTCAAACTTTTTACAATGGGTGCCATTTGAGAAAATGTCAAGCTCTCCAAGACGGAGACCACGATCATGACCAACCTAAACATATAGTCAAAAAGGGTTACCGTTTAAACTATAAAAAAATAACTAGGGAGTCTTATTTACTCCTAAAAATGATTATTTATTGGTAAATGTTGCCAACAACAGACATACAGTGGGAAAATTATACATTTTTTCATTAATTTTATTTTCAAAAAATATTTAGAACTTTCCCCCAAGTCTCACATAGGAGAGCTTGGGTACCACTGGTGGTACACGTACCACAGTTTGGGAATAATGGTTCTAGAGAAAAAACCAAAACTAAAAGCTGGTCTAGATACAAATTGTAGTTGATGAGCAAAGGGGATTTTCAGTTACTTATAAACATATGTTAAAATTTAATGTGATACTGCCACATTTATTCGTTTTGATATTGTTAGAACTCCAGTCATAGTTTGCTTTCTTATTATGAACATTGTGATTCAAAGCGCATATTTTGTTGAATATAGTGTTATTCATTCTTCCTTTCTAAACTGTGCAAATAAAATTATTTTTGTTCGCCTATGGGAGGTGGGAGTGGTTTTGGATGCAGATATTGCAGGAGCAACCAGTATTGAAAGAGAGAGACAGTGGGAGCAGGCGGTGATGATCAAAAAGTCAATGGGATCAGGATTAAAAAAGAAACACTTTAACGTGGCGTTTTATTATCGAGGCACACACACACACAGTGGCAAGAAAACTAAATTTTCATCTTACTGATGTTCAGTTAGAATGATCAAGTCTTTTTACTGTTAAAAATGTGTTTTCCTACACACTGAGTTTAGCTGAGGAGCTAACATGCAGACCAGACTTTCCATTAAAGTTTAACCTGTTTAAAATGGCAACAAATGGATTTACATAAAACAAATCATACACAGAACACTACTTCACATAGTATAATATTAAAATGCTGACAGATAATATTTATCTCGAAACAACCGTTCGAGTCCGTAAACAGGCAAAAAAAGCGTTGACAATCAGAGCAGGCGGCTATTATCCATGAAGGTAGTGAAGGAACAAATGCTGTTTCTGTGACTGTGATTGGTCAAATGAGGACCAGCAAAAGAAATACAGTAAAATGAAAAAAACACTATATTAGGTTTCTAAAACGCTGGTTTTTTTCAGAAAAGCGACAACTTTTCAGGTATGCTGTAGGATCCATCCATGCACTGGGAGAACATGCAGACTCCATTCAAACCCAAGACTGGGCTTTGAACTTTCTTGTTGCAAGGCAACAGTTCTACCAACTGCTCCACAATGCAGCTCTACAAATGAAAGAATAAATCTACAGAGGTTATGTTTACTGGGGATTGTTTCACACGCAGAACATTAAGATAAGAGAGCTCTATAGGCGAGTTTCCACTATAGGAACTTCAGGGTAATGTTCCGAACCTTCGGGGTATCCACGTGTCTGGGGTTATGTACCTTGAAATGGCCCTGTAGAGTCACTGGGCAGGCGCTGTGATTAACTCATGGTGATTCGATGTAATTCAGAGGGAAACGAGCAGACTTAGCCAAACAGCCGGCTTGTGAAGACAACATGGCAAACAGAAATGCAGCAACCATCCTGGTTTCTTCCATTGTCAATCTCCTCTTATTTCTAATGTGGGTCCCTTTCCACACTGATCAGCGAAATCACTTACTGCCAAAACGGTTGTGATATGTAGATGTCCTGGCAAATTCCTTAAAGGGCCAATTTTATATGGTGACATGATGGCTGAGGGGAGTGGGCCAACAGATTTATCCCCTCAGTTGAAGGTCCAGTAAAGTTACGAAACATGTTTTATATGCTGAAAACCAGGACTACGCTTTGGAGAGTAGGAACTCCGATCAAATTTTTCACCATGAGAGAATGAATGATCACTTTGTTGGTAGAAGGCACCAGCAGAGATGCAATCAGAACAGTCAGAGAGCAAGAAAAGGCGATAGTCAGGAGGCAGGAAACAGGTTTGCTACGCAAACAGGATATCAGACATGACCCCTCGAAAACTATGACAGAGGTTGGCGACAGACGATCTCGCTCTGAGTGAGTGCAGGGTGAGAGTTTATATAGGCAGCAGCACAGGTGGCTTAAATCTGCAATCAGTAGACAGTGGAGGAGGCAGATACAGAGCTGTTCAGCAACATGAAAGTTAGCACAAACATTGACGAACATGACATATATAATTTTCTTTCTTCTAATGCAATTCACCTTTTAGGGATCATAATATGTATGTATATGAAAAACCTTGATTATAAGCAGAATGTACACAAAGCTGCAGCACAGCTCTGAAAAACCTGAGGACATGACTCATGTTTTCTAACCTTTTCAGTGAGTACCTTTTTGATTTGAAAATAGGTTTTAACATTATGATGGTAGCTTGGAGGGCTTTGCAGTCAAGCCTCTTTGTGAGTTTCTACTCTTTTAAACAGAGGCGTTTTTAGGATGTTTTTTTTATTGTATTTGCTTTGCTTTGTCCAGCCCAAAAATAGTTACGGTATGTTTTTCAAAGTGGTTGCAACATTTCAATTGATTTTACTGTGGCAATACAAATATTAGGTCAAGAGTTTCCATAACTCTGAAAACAATAGTGGGAATAAATTAGGTAGACCCTCACTGCTTTGCCTCCTCCTTTAGTGCTGCCTATTAATCTGAGTCAGTTTTTCAGATTTCATACAGACAGATTTTTTTTTTTCTTTGGAATGCTGAATAGGTCCCAATAAGATAATCTAAAGTTTAACTACATCCATTCATTTTCTAAACCACTTATCCTCAAGGGGTCATGGAGGGGCTGGTGCCTATCACCAGCTGTCAGTGGGTGAGAGGCAGAGTACACCCTGGATAGGTCGCCAGTCTATCGCAGAGTTTAACTGCTTATATAAGGTAAAAAGGGAAATAAACAAATATTTAATTAAATCTAGAATATCTACTTTATTTAATTAACAAATCTGATTTTAATAAATGGAAGTCCACGAAAAACATTAGTTCAGGAATGAATCCTGCACAGGCGTTAGCCTCAAATTGCCTCAGGAGAAGGAGGGACGGCCATGCCAGGTAAGCCATGGTTTTTTATCGATATGTGTGGTATTAAGAACGCATACAGTATGTCTGTCACATGTGGTGTAAAAGTTAAGAAGCATAACAAAACTTGTTGTCATCAAGTATTTGTTAACAGATACTTACTGACTGCAGATTCAAAAATTTGTTTCCGAATAAAGACTTTGTGTGGGTAGAGTGGTTGACTTGTAATCGCAGGGCTCCAGTGAAAAGTGCTTTGAGTGGTCAGCATTACTAAAAAAAGCGCCTTATTAGTTCAGTGCATTTACCATAATAGCTTTCACTTTCACAATTAGCATTAGCTTATAGGCACAGCTACTGACAAGTTGAACAAGCAACATAAGCTGCTTTAACTTCATTATTCTAAAAAGTCTCATTGGGGTAAAAACTTTAGTTAATTTAATTAATCATATGTAAATAAATAAATAAGTTTGATTAATTGAAGTAATAAGTAAATACTATTTATGAAATGTAACTAATATTTTAGATTAAATATAGATGTAAGATAAGAGTTTCAGTTAAACACCACTTATCAAGTGTGTTTTTAGCTGTTAAACCTGTATAAAATGAACAAAAAGGTTGAGGTTAAGATTTACTCAAACCAAATGCAAATTTTAATACCAATATTAATGGTATTAAAATACATATATATATATATATATGTTGAAGATTATCGATGAAAATTCATGTTATGATAAAGAGGTCAGTTATTTGCTCTGCCACACTGAACAAAACAGCTTAAAACTGGGAACACCTCAAGAACACTTAGTACCACAATCAGACAAAACTGGCTGACAGTTTTCTGTCACACTCAAAATCAGGGGTGTCAAACTTATTTCCATTTATGGCCATATCAAGGTCATAAATGTCCTTAAAGGACAGAAAGTATTGATCAAACTACCTTTAACAAACCATTAAAATATTAATGAATATCCGTCTCTACATTCAGCAAATACTTCTTAATATCAAATAACACCAGAGTTGTGATTTAGGACTAATAAAAAAAATAATGATTTGATTTGACCGATAAATGGTATTTTTGTGCACATACTAAATAGAAATTATATAGAATTCTATTTATATGGTCCTCCAAAGTTTAGAGGGCCACATGGATGACTACGGCAGGCCGGATTTGGCCCTTGGGCCTTAAAATTGACATCTGTGCTCTAAATGGTAAAACAAATACGTTTTTTGAATGCAACAAAACTATCAATCCCAACCTTTAGTTGTGAAAGGTAAAGAATGTAAGCGACAATAACTGGTGAGGTGCTCCACGTTTCAACAAAAGCAACGCCTTTCAGGCTTTGATTTATTTCTTCATTATTCCCTAAACTCATAGGATTTAGAAGTTCTGGCAGTGCCTTTGATTGTGGAACAAATATAAAGTGTTAAAACTTGTTAAAGCTTTGTGGGAGAAAGACTATGAATATCTTCAGTGCTTCCGTAGATTTCACAAAGAAACACATGCCAGGTGCAGCTCCAGGTGCGTGTCCTCCTCTATAAAAGTGGGCGCTGTTTCAGTTTGCTGGTCTGGAGCCAACAGGTGTATGTGAACACAATGCCAAGGCTGAAGGACATCAGCAGTAACCTAAGTGAGACAATTGTGGCTGCTCATCAATCTGAGAAGGGTTATGAAGGTCGATTTCAAACAATCCAAACTGAAATCCATCATGCTGCAGTGACAGAGATGTTTCAGAAAAAGAATATCCAAGAGCCAGATCACAGGGATTGCAGACTTTGTTTAGCATGTTAAAAAACAGTGTGTCTAGATAAAGACAGAATTTTAAACCCATTTCTAAAAAAAGAAAAAAAATCTGCGCAAAAACATGTCAGAATTAAGACGCATGACAATCTTTCTAGAAACAGACTCTCTAATGTGGACCTGGATCAGACAATGCAATGCTCAATGAAATAGCAATCACCTAAGACTCGTCAGGCCTCAGTTTCCTTGTCAAATGCTAAAGTTCAAATTGTTGAATTCAGGTGTTACATTCACTTCCTTGGGCACAATTGTATAAAATCTAGCTCTTAGGCTTGCAGATATTTGTAGAAACATCTGCATACTCAGTGAATTCCAGTGGATTACGTTGATAGTTCGCCATCTGTGAAATAAGTCCGGTCATGAGAACAAAGTGGAAACCTTTCAAAATCACAGGGTTGAGCCGATGCATCAGCGGATGCAGAGGCTCAAAGTGCACACAGGTCACCAAGTTTCTGCAGAGTCAGTAGTGATAGACTTCCTGACCTCCTGTGGCCTTCAGATGAGCTCCACAAATAAAGCAGAAAACTTTGTGGAATGGGTTTCCTGCTGCATCCAAACCGTACATGTGGGCACAAATTCAAGTCTTTAATTTGTTTTACTTGTACGTTAGACTTTACCATAATTTCTGTGGTTATTTTCATTCTAGTGTCATAAAGTGAAGCTGGTCTGAGCCGCAGAATTACTGGCCTCCATCCTCCATCTTCAAAATGTATAAGTCCTCCAGGACCTGCAGTGCAGTAACAAGCCACAGCCAAACCCATCTGTTCTCTGATTGGATATTTAAATTTGTGACTGACTAAATACGGACCAATCAGATGAGTGGAAGAAGTATTTAATCAAATTTATGTTGGAATTTGAAAATCACATGTCCTTGAAGTTTTTTGTCTGTGCAAAAGATCTAATTTTGTAACTTATGTAGTTATTTAAAAAAATACAATTATTTTTTACACACACAAACTCTTATTTTTGGATGCACAAAGCTAAAATTTGCAAGGTAATAGGTTATAAAACTTAACACAACACATACATCGTCTGATGTATAAGTACAAAAAAAAATTCTTGAATTTGTGGGCATACATACATCACCAAGTGCAACACAAAGTCTAGCGCAGTGTGCCACTAAAATAATGAACAATGCAGACCTTTTCTCTGACTAAAGTCTAGTAGAAAGAGAGGGTTTAGGTGTGAAGCTATTTTTCAGGAGTTGGGCTTGGCCGAAAGGAAACTCTGAATGCTACAGCCAGGGTCAATGCTAGCCATTTGGGTGCCCTAAGCACAAATGCTTTATTCATTATTTCATTATATTTGTAGCTTTTACATTATATTGTTTTGTATTTTACCTTCTTTTTATTGATTGTTTGTGTTATGAAAATTTATATTGAGAAATTTATTAAGAATGATCTGTTCTGTGTATTCAGCTGTGATCATAGTTACTGTCTGCTGGAGCCTGTATTATTTATGTTTAGTCTTAATGAATGACGCTGCAGTCTCAAGCCACGGTCGAATTGAGAGATAGAAAAACTGCCACATCTACGTTCCTATTGAAATGACCCTCGGAGCCCTGGATTATGCTGACTCTCCTTAGATTAGGACCACAAGGTCTTTGTGTTTGATCAAACTAAAGTTAAAAAAAAAACTCAAAGAAAACGAAGGAATCTCTCTCACCTGTTTATTTAAAATGTTTTATTTCGACCATATTTTGTACTAGTGTTTTTGTCTTGTACAGCATTTTTCAGGCAACTTGAGTTGCTGTAAATGTGTTTTACGCATCCTGAATATAATTGTTTTCATCTGGTAATAGTGCGCATTTGCACAACTCTGGAGGGCAGAAAGATCTTCTGCACCCGCCTGAGCTGTGCTGTTATGAATGAACAATTCAGCAACAAAATGAAACCTAGGGGTGTAGGTATTACCAATTCAGGATCATCCTTGTACAGATGATCAAAAAAAATATGGGTCATTCCCTGAATTCAGTGCACTTTGGGGTCTCTGATTACTGAAAATTCCACCAACATGATATCGTCATAAATATCTTATTTGCATGTAAGAGCGTTGAAAGGTTGAGCTTAAGGATATCAGTTTGATGATCAAAGTAATAAAGTATAGGTCATAGGGGTGGAGCCGAACCCGAATATGGAATACGGAAAGGCGCAAATAACGTGTTTTTTTACAAATACTTTTTTCAAACAAATACTTGAGGAGATATTTATATTTGGGAGTAAGAAAGACGTCATAGTTTGTGGCCACCCAGGGAATGAGTCGCTAGAGAGAAAATTTTTATTGCATTGCTCGATTTCATAACACCACATGACCACAAGGGGCACTTTTGTTTGCATCTCTTGCATGAACAGGCACAGACAGAACAACCCCAAAACAGTCAGAGCACAGACCCCACTCCCGTGCTCCCCTGTCTCTAAGATGTTCCACAGACAGTAGCCACCAAACACTGACAACAGCATAACTCAAAGGAAAACTAAACAACAGTGACTAAATTTAGAAAAAAAAAAAACTATAAGAGAGCTTTTACCATTAACACGAACACGTTACCTAAAAGTTTTGTGGCGTACAACCGTTGTCCGAGCAGCCTGCTGGGGGCGCGAGAAATTAAGAGTGTTACTTTTGTATTGCTGATTTCAATTTACATGTTTTTAAATCCTTTTTATTTATACATTTTGTTATTATGAATTACTACAATATTTTTTTTACAATTATAATTTTTTGGTGCCCTTCACACTACTTGGTCCCCTATATGCAGTATGTGATTGATGTGGCGACCTCACTGGCTCTAGCACACCTAAACATGTCTTAGCATGAGTGCAGAAAACTATATCCATAAAGGCAAGGATAAGAGAGTTTGATGCGCAAAAACTTGACTGGTTTGCACAGAATCCTGACCTCAACCCTTGCTTATCTGCAGATGTCAATAATCCATCTTCTCGTGTTATGCGGTGGGAAAACATTTGCTTGAAATAAGAAGCTGTGCAATTATTTCCTGCAGGTCTGCTTAACAGCAAATACTTTTCTTTCCATTCTGTGCCTCCCCACTCCCTTGGCAGGCTGCCTTCTAAGTAGCTGACAATGCTATTATGCTTATTTTCAACGACAAAATTATTATTGTGAATAGAACCTAAAACAAGCTTAGTTTTAGTGTAGTAAGGGTGTTCTAACTCAAACATAACAATTGTCGAATGTAAGGCAGGAATTATAATAGCACTCCTCAGATGTTTGAAATGTTGAACCTGAAAACCAGTAAAAACTTCCAGGACAACGTTCCAGCATTTAAATATAAAGTGGATATGTTTGGCTTTAATGCAATGCGCCTTTTTTGATGAATACCAAAGGCTGTATATAACCTTTAAGCCACTATAACGAATGGTATTGGAGGGGTTATGATTTTAACAGAACATGGCCATCTTGGAGCCTTTGAGTGAATCAGGAGCTCATCTGGCATTCTACCTTTTCATGTTTTGTTCAGTCTTGTCCGATGTAGCCAATGAAAACTACCCTATCGGGTTATCTATCCAGGTCCTTTTACAGCTGCTCTTATTCTGCCTTGTCCTTGTTGATTTAATCGCACCGACCCCCCAATTCCAGGAAAACAGAGGCTTGAACATCAGCAGCTTGTTTGTTCTGATAATAACTGCAGTAAGCTTAAAACAAAACTCCTCTAGTTTCAGACAAAACCAAGGCCACTTTTCTTTCCACATGCTATCACCGCTCTCTTTCTCTGTGAGAATCATTTGTGTTTCTCACCAATTTTAGTGAATCACCTGAGTAATGTTACCCTTTTCATATCCACCCCCTCTCTCTCCCTCACTACTTCTGATTAAAAATGGTTATGCAGTGAGTGAAAGGTCGCAAGTTGTTATGGAAACAAGGCTGCTGACAAAAGCTGGACACACCGGTACGGAAAGTGGGGAGAGGGGGAAAAACAGAAAGGGAGATGTGGCTGAATAAATATGCAAAGAGGAGAGGGGCATGGAAAAAAGAGAGGAAGAGGTTTGAATAAATAAAAACATATGCAGAGGGAGGAGGAGGAGGGTCGCAAAATGATGGCTCCATCTGCAATAATGAATAACAAAAGATAACGCTGGGTTTTATCATTCTGGGAAGCAGGCCGAGGAACAAAGGTGTGTGTCCATGTGGACAGTGAGAGAATGTAACTGATAATAACTGTGCCGCAGCTTGGATGATGCTAAAAAGCTCAATTTTATGCACGGAAAAGCTGACCAAAAAAGCCCCAAATTATGTATCTGTATATATGTGTGTTTGAGTGCCTGAGCATCATCATCTCTCTGAGGGCTCATATTATGTTAACCACTCAGACTCACATCAAACGCTCACACACACAAGCTTCAGTGGAGGCATGGAGGTGCCAGCCATATAAATAGGATATCCCACAGTGAGAGATATAAAGAGAAAGGGGCTGACAGAGAGAGGGAGTGAAAGAGAAACAAGATTTTATATTCATGGAGTGAGGAAGAGGAGGCGGGGGAGAGAGTAAAGTGCACACAAAGGGAAGGGGGTGAAAGGATCAATAAATGGCATAAAGTGTATGCTCATTGATTTACTAATATGGGATGGAAAGAGGGGTCGAGGCAAACGGGAGGGAGGCGAGGACAGTTTGAAGCTGGAATCTATTGCCATCGCTGCTAGAGCAACCAACAAGCTCCTGGCGTAGTGCTGGCTGTATATCTGACCAATCTTATCAGTAGAGTGATTTAAATTGATTGGGTTCCTGGCACAGAGAGTATTTTTGAGCAATTCTTCAATAGGGTTGATGGCAGGGCAGTTTACAACTTAAAGTTGGTCATTTTCACCCCCACAGCATGATGGTGCCACCACCACGCTTGACAGCTTGTAAAATGTTCTCATTTTTGAAAGACTCACTTTAATTCCTCCAAACATACTTCTTGACATTGTAGCCAGGTAACCAAATCTTTGTCCAGTTTGACTTTGAAAACTTTTCTCCAGACCTCTTTTGTGATAAAGTCATGGTCCATTCCAGAAACTACAGGCAGCCTGTTGGTTTCTTCCGTTATAAAAACAGTTTGGATCAGAGTGCAGGACAGAGGTCTGAAACCAGCAACTCCAAAGTAGAGGTGCCCAAATCAGTTGTCATCAGTGTTATGGCTAAATAAGTGAAGATATAAAATATATTAATAGAATAAAATAAATGTAGCCCTAACGCTGTTGACTGGGCTTTTCAATATTAGCAGAGTTTACAGCCGCCCTTCATTGAAACCTTTGGGTGATGGAGCCCTTCACCCGCGTCATTGCCCCCACGAGGACATCAGAAGCTGCTTTTCCTCGCAGGGAGTTGAAAACGAAGGGGAGAGGGCCATGGTTGCGTCTCCGATAGCTCTGGGTACTATGTCGGACGTAGCTGTCTCCACTTATCCAAATGAGTATGGAGTGAAAAACATAGTACAATGAATGACACTTGAATAGGTTTAGCCTATCGGTTGAACTTACAATACTATTACATTTGTATGTATTTGTGACGCAGCAACATTATCCGTTGACGCGAGGTCTCTCCGTCACCTACACAAGGACGAACAGAGTAAAGGTTCATTTTCTAAATGTCCGTCTCCATCAACGTAGAGCTTATGCCTGTGATTGGTCAGCTCAACAACAGCCAGATCGCTTCACCAGAACGGGCACTTTAGCCGCTATAATCAGTAGTTAATACAGCATATGGGCACTAGATGTTTTATATTGAAAGGATAGTTTATCTAATTTGGTCTTTTGGTGATTTTGAACACAAGGAGGTGTAGGAAAACAACACAAAGACTGTTCCGTTTGTTTCCATGAGTATTCTATGAGCTGCACTTCTAGTAAAACGCTTTACAGCTTATTCAAAACTTACTTTCTGTCATCCAATGCTCCTTGAGGGAGAACAACAGAAACTACACTGCAGTCGTAGGCAGAAGCCACCATGAAAGTTAGCACCCCCTGCTGTCCTGGTTGAAAATTGCTTTGCAACACTGAAAAATCAATGTAGAACGGAGAGAAAGAAACAGAGAACCATAAACGAAAAACGTCTCCATCAATACGTCTGCATCCGTCAGAGTGGTATAAACTACGTTTTAGTGTGGAGTTTTCATCTTGCTTTTACAGGTATGGATTCTTCCTTACTGAACAGCTCCTCAGGCCACGTCACCAATCTTGCTGATTAGTTAGTATCTTAAGTCAGTTTTTAATAACATTCTTTTACTTAAAAATTGCTATGGATAGCAAAGGGTTTGACTGAAATTAAACCCCACAAAACAATCAAAGAGGCGCTGAGAAGTTGATAACACATGTCAAGATTGAATGTAATGAGAGGCAGACTGCATGAGAGCACTGGGCTGACAGGAAATAGACAACGGTTGTGTTTTGTGTGAGAGGGAGAGATGAGGCGGGGGAGACAAAAGTGTGCTAGCATAGCTGGGGGCAAGGTGACAGAGAGCAAAACGGCTGGATGGGGAGGGATAACAAGCTCACAGAGGAGGAGGGGGTACTTTGTGGATTTGTGTGTGTGTGTGGTGTAATAAAAACAAGGAGGGGTGATGGTTGAGAGGGGAGAAGAAGAAGTTGATGGAGTGAAAACAAAAACAGAGAAAAAGGCAGGTGTGCTGTTTGGTTCAAGCCAGTGGCCATATAGGTCATAACGGTCCGTGTGTCCGAGCTGTAACTGTGCATGCGTCAGTGTTAGTCCTGAGTGCGGAGCGGGCCTAGTGGAGCACGATGGAGAGAGCGCTCGGTTCAAAGGTTGGAGAAGCAGTTTTTCTAGCCGGGAGGCCTCACACACCCTCATTCGCACCCACATATGCTTTTTTTTCTTTTTTTCTTTTACACTTAATGTACCACGTGTGACACTAAATTATGCACAAACACACACATCTCTGTCTTTTGATCTCTCGTGAAAACACACGCACACACACACATGTAGAGTAAAGCCATTATGCTCTCAGGCTGGAGTGTTTGGATGGTATAATTGCAGTGACCAGTGAAAAAAAAGAGACAGAGGGAGGAGGGATGGAGAGAGGGATGATAGAAAAGAGAGGAGAGTGCTGACACTCTCAGCATGCTAATGTTGCGAGGCTGCACCCCCCCCCCCCCCCCCCTCCAGGTCTTTGTCTCTGTCTCTTTCTGATTTCACAGGTGGAGCACTAGAACGAGGGGGAAGATGGATTAAAAGGTAGAAAGAAAGAGGGATATATAACAGGATGTAGCAGTGTTATCTCTCTTTCGCTCCCATCCCTTCATCCTCTTCAAGCACCCCACAGTGGTCAAAACAAAGCCAACAAGAGAAAGAGAGAGTTGCAGAGGGGGTAGAGGAAGAGGGATGGTCTTCTTTTTTCCATCCCTTCAACAATGGGAGGATCATCTCTGCTTATCCTCTAATCTCATCCCTTCTTTTTCCTCTCCTCCTCCCTCTGTTATCACGCTTTCCCCATGACCCCTCATTTTCTCATCTGGTTGGGGAAATGGTCACCCCTCCATCTGTTTCCACTCCTCCTTTCATCAGGAGGGACTCTGCTGTTTGCTTTCTCTTTTCTGCATCCCATCCTCTCCCTCCTCCCATTTTGGTTCCCGACCAATAACTTTCCATCCACGCTGAAACTACTGCAAAAATAACATATTCATTTTCAGGAAAAATTTTGTTTGATTATCTCTCCTGTGTGTTTGGAAAGTGAAAACTGTGCCATGGGTTAGTATTCATTATATTAGTATAAGTTTTCCCTGATTTTAACAGCTCCAGGTCTTTTAGGGTGTCTTTCCACCAGCTTTCCACAACCAAACAATGACAACTTTGCTGATTCTTCATTGCAAAATAGGTCAAACTCACCTGGATTGATATGAAATAGCAATTTCCCAGTCTTGCCACAGATTATCATGTGAACTAAGATCTGGACTTGGACTAGACCTTTCTAACCTGTGACTGGGCCTTTATCTTTTGATTAAACACAATTGAAATGATAGCAGTTTTACCTTCCAATAAATATATTCTGCTTCAACCAGTTTCAATGAAATTACCTTGTCCAGATGTATTTAAATTTGTTTGAACCAGCAAATATTTAGTGGATGGAAAAACAGCCATGATTTAAACTGTGCTGATCCAATTAGTCTTTTTTTCCCCGTGTATAGCATTCCATCATAAGTCTGGCTGTTTGTTTGGAGTCATTGTCCCACCACGGTTGCTGTTCCTAGGGTTGATCTGGGTCTCTGCTGAAGAAACACATCCCCAAAGCATGATGCTGCAACTGCCACGTTAAGCAATAAGAAATGGTGTTTAAAGAATAAAGACTTTCTTCTTGCCACTCTTCAACAAAGGGCCAGATTTATGGTGTGACAACCATACAAGGAGCCCCCCCCGTTGATCTCTGCAACTCATCCAGAGTTAGCATGGGTCTATTAGCTGGTTCTCATTGGCCAGCCTGCCACTTTGGGTGGACGGCTGAGTTGTTAGCTCTACAGTTGTGTTGCACTTGTTCTGTGAGATTTTTAAGGTTGGGATATTGTTTTATAAGCTTACATCTAAGCTTCATTCCTGGTCCGACTGATGTGCTGCTTGGTCTTCATGTTGCTGTTTGTTCTCTAACAAAAATCTGAGGCCTTCACAGACCAGCTGGTATGATACTGATGTTATGCTAGGCACCAGCGGACTCTTACTTGCTAATTAGGTGACTTCGAAAGGCAACTGGTGGACCTAGGTTTTTTTTTTTTTTCCTACGACTTCCTAATCATGGACTACTTTAAGCTGTTCGGGTATCATAAAATCCCAATAAAATACACCAACGTATTTCGTTGTATTGTGACAAAATCCGAAAAAGGTCCTGAGAATACATGCTTTAGCAGGTACAGTAATTCAATTCAGTTTATTTATATCAGACCATTTCACAACACATGTCATCTTAAGACACTTTACAAGTCATTTCATTTCAGTCATACAAGCATTCCAATTAATCCTTCAGGTCAGCATTCAAATCAGTTTAAACATCTTCTATCTAGGGAAACCCAGCAGACTTAACAAGAAGAAACATCCAGTAGAACCCGCCTCAATACGAGCAGCAATCTGCAAAACTGACTGAGGGTTGGCGAATATAGAGCAGAGACACAGAAAGAATGGAAAATTTGATGTAGGAGTAGTTTCTATGCTAATGAAGGATTTATTTTTAATCATAAGGAAAAATAAAATGGACATTGTGCCATTTTAAATGATAGAGGATTTTTTGACCCTGAGCATCCTCTTCATGAGACTTACATCAACAGAGTCTCTTCAATTGGAGGCTTTGTCAGTTTCGCTGAAACACAGACTGCTTACAGGAAATCCTTGCTGCCCACAGCCATCATGAGCTACAACGACACTTACTTTCCCTCTGGGATCAATTAAGTATTTTTGAATATGAATTAAATTGAATTGCAGACTGATACAAAATGTGAAGCTATAAAACAAAACTAGACTACATTGCAATTCGAAGTAAAGAAAGTGAGTAACACAACTTAGACATGCTGTTTTTTTCCTCCGTTGACTGGGAGCGAAAAAGCTCCTTCTCATTTAAAGAGTTTCAGACTGGTTTAGACCTTCCCTTTCAAACAGAGGCTTTTAGTGTCCCTTAAACCACATCCTTTCAGGTTCTAGTGATATAACATCTGGGGTACCCAAAGGCTCTGTTGTGGGTCCTATTTTTTATAAACTGTATAAATCTGCAGTCAAGACAAACTTCAGGAATTTGCAATGAGAGGTACTACCCATCAATCCATCTATAGCGGTGTATCCCTACAGGGGAGCTGGTAGTTATTTGTACCAGCTAGATCACCTGTCCATCACAGAGACAAACAGGATAATCAACCATGCACACACTTATATGTAAGGTAAGGGAGTCAGTTTGTTTTAAAAATTTCCGGGGATATAATTATAAACTTGAATGTGGTTTGAGAATTGCTGGGGGCAGTTATTAAATATTTATTTAGTCTCTAAGTATTCATTTGTTTCACGTTACAATATGCACTGCAGTGTATAAACGTGGTGAAAATCACATCTTTATTAAATCAATACAACTTAAAAGCCATAGGTTTAACTGTTTTAATTTTTAAACGTCACCAATAGGCTGTTGGATGGGAAGATTGATTAAAACCCACACCGTAGCACAAAGAACAATGTTGGATATAATATGTACTCAGAATGCGCAGCAAAAAAACATGCTCCTTTTGCAGTCCCAACACCGTTCTGTGTGGAGAAACTTCAAATTTAACTTACAGCTGACAGTCCTGCAATAGGGCAGCTACCTGTGGGTAATCCGCATAAAGTTGCTTCAGGTGGAAAAAAATTAAAATAAATTTCACGGCTCCGGGGGGGAAGCTTATTTAATGCGAGCAGACTGGGAGTGAGACAATATTGTTGTAATGTTTTGTTTAAGACTCCCAAAGAGGAAAAAGTTCATATGTTGTTTTGGTGGAGGAATCAGGGGGGAATTTTTCCCAAAGTTGCGGTGATGACGCAATGCCGTCTCTATCCAGCGCTTTCAGCGATTCAGGAATGAAGAATCAAGGTAAATCCAGGGACTCTGGACTGTGTTTGCTTTCCGCACTGTGATTTCTGCACAATATAAATTTCAGCAGCAGCAAGACCACTACTGTGAGACGTTAAGACCGTCAAAAGTTCGGCTAGCTGAACTTTGGTGTTGCTAGAGTTTGGCGCTTTGAAGCTTGAAACGCAGGAAAAGCTTGAAAAGTTGACGGAGCCAAAGCTCACAAAGCACCGCAGAGACCGTGACGCTCCTCCAACGGCCTCAACCGTAGACTTAACATGTAATCTTGCTGCTGCTGTTACCAAATGTGCCACTGTGCAGGTACAATAGAAAGAGCTGAAAAATGAACAAAATTTTACTTATTTTGAAGTACAATAAAATCTCAGTCGTCTTAATCAGTAGGCTATAGTTCTTCAGCCTTTGTGAGGCACTTGCTACCTTTTTGTAAGATTTTGTCTGCTTTTCAACTCTTTTAATGTCTAGTTCTAGGGATGTCGGCTATATTAGCGCACAAGTCGCGCCGATCTTTACGAAAGTACTTCCTAGTTGTTGCGCAATAATTCAAACTTCCGTAGCAGTGCAAACAGGGACTCTTGCTTAACCATACTTTAAACTATAAAATAAAGGCATAGAAACTCACATCCTGACATTTACACACAGCAATCAGCTGGAAAAAACAGAGGAAAACTTCTCTCAGCTCCCGCTCAGAGGAGGAAAAACAAGTCAGACTGACCTTCAACTATGCTGCATTCAAATGTAGGTAATCTATGCTGAGTTCAGGAGCATAAGATATTTAGGCATATAGTGAAACCATCGATAACAATACTGAACACATATTTACTCAAAAATAGAGTGAATGTGATCCCATGAAAGTTGAAGAGCAGCATTGTGCACACCAGTGACATATATATATATATATATATATACCTGCCGGAAATACTTAATAATACTGTACCAAGTGTCTTACTTTTTACTTTTGTCTAAAATATTAAACTGAAGTTGACCTTTAATTCTTTAAGATTTTGATGTCATGGAATGTGCAGGAATAATGGTAAAGCTTATTAATGAAATTAGTTTAATTTAAAAAGTTAGGTTATAATTGCTAAAAATATATTTCAGTTTTATACATTTCAATAATAAATGCAAAATATCGGATCAGGACTAGATATCGTATCGGATCGTTAAAAGATCGGATTGGGATCGGAGGCCCAAACTGCTGATCGTGACGTCCCTGTCTAGCACTTGACCATTGCCAGTGAAGTTGTGTTTTTTCGTCTAGACCACCCTAACTCACAGCTAAGACTCATTCACCCACCAACCAAATTTTATGTATATAGCACATTTAACAACAGCAGAGAGGCCGACCACAGTGGTTTACAGCTAATATTCAAAAAAACATAAAAGTCTAAAATGTAAAAGAAAGGCAAAATAGAAATAAGAACAAGTATAAATTAAAACATAGATTCAGACAGAGTCAGTCAGAGTTAAAAGCCAAAGAATAAAAATACGTTTTTAAACGCGATATAAAGATGGAAAGAGATGGAAACAATCTGATCTGAGGTAAGGGATTCCAGAGGGTCGGGGCGCAAACTGAAAACGAGTGCTACAATGGAATTTGGGGTAAACAAAAAGGTGGTGGTCCACTGATCTAAGGCGTCAAGTGGGAACATAAGGGCAGAGCAGTTCTGCAACATAAGCAGGTGGCAAGTCATTAAGAGGCTTAAAAAGAAACAGCAGAAGCAGCAGCCGGTATGGAAGCACAGCTGTGATATGATGTCTATGTCTAGTGCCTGTCAAGAAACATGCAACTGCATCTCGCTCCAAATGCAGTTTGGAAAGAGGAGTGCACACCATAAAGGGCAGAATCACAATCATCTAAATGAAAGTTTATAAAGCATGAATCACTGTGTGAAGAAGGTGAATCTTTAAAATAGGTTTCAATTTAGAGAGTCCTCTCAGGTGAAAAAAAATGAGATTTGAACTACTTTATGTAAGATTTGTTAAGTTTGTTTGTTTTCATTTTAATATCATAGCAGGCCCAAAAACATACCTGGGCAAATATATTTATTAAAACTTTAAGAAGAATCTTTAAAAAGATTTGTTTATGGGACTAACAGAGTAAAAATAATTTCCAAATAAAGACATTCAGCCAAGAGGGCTAAGATGCATACAACTTTATTTTAGTAAGGCCATTGTCTGAAACTTTTTGAGATCTTCAGAATTTTATTATTTTCTACTTTGTTAGATAAAAAAAAATGCATATGTCCTTATTGCTGAGCAAGCAGGAAAAAATAATCACAATACAATTGTTTGGTGACCAGTAAATTATTTTAAGTTCAACGTTGAGACAGTTATCATTCATCAGTATAACTCTGCATCAAGCTACATTTTTATTATAAATGTAGCTTCTTTTTCTTTCAATATGAATCTGTAGTCCCTTCACTTCTGGATGTCTTCTTACTTTAAAATGAGCAACAGCGCCTCTCATAGGATATGTGTAGGTACTACAATAAATCTGTTTGGAAGGATCACCAGAGAACACCGTTTCCTAACCCTGGACCTCAAGGCACACTGCCCTGCATGTTTTAGATGTTTCCCTGCTTTAACCGTTCAACAGAAGCCCTTTAATCAAATTAAAATCAGGAGTGCTGAAGCAATCAAAAACATCCAAAACATTTCAGGTCTGCATAGGAAAAGTTTAAATAAAGTTGTCAAAGCAAAACGCTCTAAAATCTACAGATCAGTCGGTGGGAACAGCTCTGAAATAACTGTTTCCAGAAATTTCTCTCAGTTCTTTAGGATGTTTATTTGACATTAGATTGTGTAGAACATGAAACACCCCTGCGTGAGATTAAGATATATTTGTAACACATTGAATTAATCAAAGAGCTCCTGTCCAAAGACTCACTTAATAGCACCCACCAATAGCATATTTACCAGCTATTCTTTGCTTTTTCAAGCAACAGTCCTGTTCAGATGATTAACCACAAGCATGAATTCAGTTTGACCCTTTCAAAATTCTTTATTTAAACAATTATTGCCGGACACAATTAGCAGAGTTCATTTAAATAGGTTTGGTTTCCAGGAAAAGTCTCAGTTTTTAAACAGAGTTCACAATTTTTTAATGCAGCATTTAGCAGGTGTGGCTCAATCAAGGTCATCTTAGAGGCTTGGCCCACTTAAACTGTTTCAAATCAATATCTGAAAAGTGTTTCTGGGATCATGATGTTGTTGGAACTCCTAATCCATCGTGTACAACTTTGAACTCTTTAGCAAGTTTATTTGAGGTAAAGTTTAAGACTTTGAAGACATTCATCCCACAACATTCCATCCATTTTATGCAACCTACTAGTATTAGTTGCAGTGAAACATTTCTTCAGCATGATACTGCCACTGCTATGCTTAACAGTTAGTTAGTCCGGTGTTCTTACTGTGTGTCCAGACCAAACGCGATAGGAGCGACTAGAGCTTCAGGTTTACATGTAAAATCAATGGAGGAGCGCGATGAAGCGCAACTTGGTGTCCCGCAACACTTCAGAAGCAGATTTGCGTCGCGAAAAAGCTTTTCTGCCTGATTTGCTCGAACAATTCGCGCTACAGATGCGATGGAAAATTCGCGCTGCATTTATGTGGTGCATTTTGTGCATTCGCGCTCATGGCGTCTATCGCTTGAGTTGGAAAAATCTGAACTCCAGCGTCAAATCATGCCGCGACAACCAATCAGGGGACAGAGTTTCAGTGATTCTGTGACTGTCATGGAGTCACAGCCTCAGCAGGACATGGAGGAAATACTGATAAACATCGTGGCTAATCACCCCGAGCTACATGTCACAAGCAGTTTGCTATACAGAGACAGAAAAAAATATATATATATTGTTGAATATATTCTATTATACTGTGCTTTATGAAGTGCCTTATGAGATGTTTTACTTAGATTTTGATGCTTGTTACATATATTCTCAGCTTAGTTAAGATAACACTGTGCATGCAAAGATATCTCCTCTTATTTTGCAGAACTTGTCCATTTAACCAGAGCGTGATTATGCTGAGACTGCACCGTTAAGAGAAGAACACAGAATGTTCTCATGCTCTGCCACAACTAGGGAGTTGTTTCTCTGTGATACTTTCTCTTATCTCAAGGCCACAGTTGCTTATGACTCATGTTAGAATTGTATTGTGCAATGAATATGTAACTATCCTTGTGCAGTTTTGAATAAAAAAGAGCTGTCTCAGCAGGAGGATCAGAATCGTTTTGGGCGGCTGTGAGACTTGTACTCTCTGCAGCTTCGGGCGATTCTCCGCTGCAGCGCAGACTTGGAAAGACTTTCAACTCTCCTCATTTCTCAGCATACTGAAGGGCTGAGATTTCCTCCATATAATTTAATACCTGTGTTAAGATAATATATAAGAGTAATTAATAGGGGATCCTACAAATTGGCGTCACGAACAGGATCCTGAGTCCTAGATTAATAGGATCAGAGGAACGGAGGACCATCAGGACATCTCTGAATGAACGGGGTTTGGACAAAAGGTGGCACCAACTAAAAGGTAAGCAGTTTTCTGCTTGATTTAATTATTTCCTATTGTCCAAACACCTAGTAATTAAGAGGCTAAAATACACCAGCAAGTAATAGTGTGTGGAGAAAGGAGAGAAAAATTGTGTGGTTAGGGTTGGAGTCCCTGTGATTATTCTATATGAATGAATTGCTAAATTCCTAAAAAGTAAGATTAGGGTTGGAGTCCCTGTGATTATTCTATATGAATGAATTGCAAAATTCCTAAGAAATAAGATTGGGGTTGGAGTCCCTGAGGGTTGGAGTCCCTGTGATTATTCTATATGAATGAATTGCTAAATTCCTAAAAAGTAAGATTAGGGTTGGAGTCCCTGTGATTATTCTATATGAATGAATTGCAAAATTCCTAAGAAATAAGATTGGGGTTGGAGTCCCTGAGGGTTCGAGTCCCTGTGATAATTCTATATGAATAGATCGCTAAATTCCTGAAAAGTGTGAACCAATTAAGATTACACTGACGAGTGTAACAAGTATTGGGTTCTTTGAACCGGGTTGGAGGCCCTGCAGTATATTTTATTAGGAATAGGCTGCTAAAATACCAGAACTTTGAACCGGGTTGGAGGCCCTGCAGTATATTTTATTAGGAATAGGCTGCTAAAATACCAGAAAAAGAGTTTTGAAATACGGTTGGAGTCCGTGGACTTGGCTAACTGACATCACTAGGGTGTGGTTAGCAGGTTCAGAAGGCCCTGTTTTATGCTGTGCTTTGCTGTGTTTGAATTTGATTGTGTTATATTTGATGACTGTGGTGTTAAAGTGAATAATAGAGATAACAGAGTAAGTATAGTTATAAAGGGTGAGAATGGAAGGTGAGTTTGACCAAGAAATGATGGATGATGGATGGGGACAAGGAGCTGTGGCTAATACATTGGGTGAACAGCTGGCTTGTGTGGAAACAGTGGTAGGTATTACCTGCCAACCACAGGATGCAAAAAAGCAGAAGGAGCTGTTGAGAAAGACTACAGAAAAGTTGATGAAGGAAAAAGGAAAAGATGTTAACAGCCCGGGTAATTGGGCAATAATCTGGCATAATCTTGCATTGGAAGCAAAAATAAAGGAAGAAGAAGCAGCTGATCGGGAAAATAAAGCAGGTTTCCTCAACAAAGGTAAGCACAGAAAGGAAAAAGAAAGACAGAGCGGTAGAAAAATAAAATATAATCAGTGGAGTGCATGGTGGGATCAAGCTCAGAAACATATGAGGAAGTCAAAGCCTCCGCCATACGCCCCACAAGGCCCCACCGCAAGTACCGGAATTTATCCCAGCCTTGCCATATCAAAAGGTGTGCTGAACTGGACTCAGGCTCCAAACGCACCACCAGTATCTGATACAGGAACACGAAAGAAGTCTGGAAAAAAGGTTCACACATCTCAGAAGGGAGGAAGTGAAAGGAACCACGCAGAAGCCTTTGCTTACAGTTCTGCTCGATTCCAAGGACTAACTGACCCGACAACAACCCAAAAACACAAAAAAGAGCCACACCCCTCATCAGCAGAGGCAATGGATTCCAATTCACAACCAGAACAGGAAGAGGACATAGGAGAAGAAACAACGGCACTTACAATTGTTGCAACAGGAAAAATGATAGATACAAACCAAGAAAAAGAAACCGGTAAGATCAATCCATTTCAGGAACTACTACAGGAAGCAGCTGCTGAGTTATCAGGTATGTTATTTGAAAAGGCAACGGTAGAAGCAGTGAGAACTCGAGAAAAACAGAAGCAACGACAGAAGGAAAAGGAATGGACACGGAGAGACGGTAGGATGCGCCGAACTCCATCCTATGACAAAGAATTAGATTGCCTGAACAGAAGAGACAAAGACCTGCTAGCACAAAAAGAGCGAGAAAGGGAGGAAACAAGAGAGGCATTGGAAAAAAGCAAACAGGAAGCAGAAGCACAAGAAGAAGAAACTGAAGCTCACCACCAGCTGCCTCTCCTTCAGAAGAAACCTGGTCAGCCACCAGTTTATCAACCTTTTGGATTGGGTGACATTCAGTCACTGGTGGCACAACTCCCAGACATTCATGAAGGAGCATACTCATGGTTAGCTGCTCTGGAAAAAGGCACAGCAGGCCAGGATTTGGCTTTGGGTGATCTGAGAGCTATACTGACAGCATGCACTTCCCGCTCTAAAGTACTGGCTATAGAAGAAGATGCAGGAACCACAACAGAGCCAAATAACTTACCAATTCACATGGTAATGATGCGAGTGGGACCTGCTTTAAGAGCAGCATTCCCACTAAAAAACACTGGGGGTATCCAACAATTTAAGTGGGATCCAAGCACCAATCCAGCAGTATACTTGGAGAAGGCCATAGATGATTGGGTTTCACAAAACGGACAACACCCTGGTAGACCAGGTGCTGTTGCAGGTATGTGGTTTAGAAAAGCAGTTCTGAGGGGAATACCAGAGTCAGTTGTGCTGAAAATGGATGACAATCCTGAACTCCAAGATTGTGACTTTGCCACTTGGAAGAAACATTTAATATTTAACCTGACTAAAGCTCAGGCTAAAACTGATGACAAGAACGAGGATGTTAAGGACTTACAGCTGCAGCTCTTAAAGGTGCAGCTACAAAAAGCAAAAAATGAACTAGGAGGAAAAGGGGAAAAACCAAAAAAACAACTGGTGGCTGCAGTTGGACAGCCTCAGCCTCAGGCAGCTCCGCCCACTCAAACATCATACCAGGCTGCTCCCAATCTGTATCCTGTCCCTCCATGGAACCAGGTTCCTCAGCAATACCCACCCTATGGTCCTAGACAATGTGATCCAGCAGGGAATTTCAGGGGCAATTCAGGAGGTTTCAGAGGAAGGAGACGAGGTGGTGCAGGAAGAGGAAGGAATTCTGGGAATGATAGATGCAATACCTGCGGTCAACCAGGGCACTGGTCAAGAACCTGCCCACAAAACAGATACCCACCACCTTCTGGAGGACAAGGAGCTCAGGTGATGCAAGCACCACCCCTGCCCCACGCTACACAGCAGATGTTGGGATGGGACCCCCATCAGGGAGCTCCCCAATAGGACACCCCCACAGGAGCCCAGGACAGTATGGAAAACACGGCAGACCCCATGCTGTCCATAAAAGTGGATGGAAACACATGTAACTTTTTGGTGGATACTGGGGCAACAATGTCAACCATCCAGTCCCAACATGTGAGACTCACCAAGATCTCTACCAGAACCACCACTGTGGTGGGCTTCACGGGGGAAGCACAAGTTCTGCCATACACCACCCCTTTGTCCACCACTGTGGGACCACAAACTTTGACTCATTCCTTTGTATGCTCGCCTTCTGTTCCAGTAAATCTACTGGGAAGAGACTTGCTTATTAAACTGGGAGCTACCATACTATGTTCAGCAACTGGACTAACAGTGACTCTGCCTACGGGAACTTCTTTAAAATGTGGACTGAACAATACATCTCTGGGAGTATACTTGACACAACCATTGCCTAGTCAATCACATACTGCTGATATCTATTGGGCACTCCTGGAATCAGAAAAACCTGCGCCATCTGGGATACTATCCACATTCAATAAATGGAGACCCTGGATCAACCAAATCCACCCCTATGTACCTCCTCCTGATCCTCCCCACATGACCCTCTTCTATGACAGACAGGATACATTCTGGTATCAGCAAAACTTCATGGAAAAATGTGAAGGACATTCTTGGCATCTCGAAAGTTCAGACATTTATGTTGCCCCTGAGGGTGTGGCTGTCACTGTAGAACTAACCCCTGACCAGCTGCAGTGGTATATGATGGGTGAGGAGGCAGTGCCACATGTCTCGCTGGCGCTTCATCCGGCTCATCAGGCTAAGGAGTTGGGTGGCATGGTAAAACGCTCCCAACAGTGTACTGATTGGTGTGATACCCAAATCCCACAAGTACAGTACTCACCCAGCACTGCAACCTACAAAATTGTGAATCAATCAGAAGATGACTCAGTGCTTGAACATCTGCTTATTCCCAGAACACATGGTGGAGAAAGGACAGACCATCCATCTGCAGCACAACTGGTTGACTCTTTGCCTGCTTCCCTCTGGTCCCAAGGACCCACTGATGTGGGACTGGTGTCAGTTAAACCTATCAGTTTTGACTTGCAAAATAACACACCAATATGGATCCATCAGTATCCACATAAGTTTGAAGCCGCTGAGGGAATAGCTGAAACCATTTCTGGTTTGATACAAGCTGGAGTGTTGGAACCCTCAAACTCCAATTGGAATACTCCAATACTACCTGTAGAGAAGAAAGGGACAGGTAAATACAGGATGGTACATGACCTTCGCAAAATTAATGCACTTTTGGGACCTTCTCCCCTGCCAGTACCCAATCCATATGTGGCCCTGACCTCATTGCCACCGAATCATTCTTGGTTCACATGTGTGGACTTGGCAAATGCATTTTTCTGCATCCCACTTGCTGATTCCCTGAGGGATATATTTTCCTTCTCTTTCAGAGGAAAAAGATGGTGTTATACGCGCCTGCCACAAGGCTTTGCACTGTCACCTGGACTGTTTAATCAAGTACTTAAAGCACTGTTGGAACACTGTCCCATACCAGAAGACTGCATGTTGGTGCAATATGTTGACGATCTTTTACTTTCAGCACCAACTGCGGAGATGTGCTTGGAGGGAACACAAATCTTATTGCGACATTTGGCATCATTGGGCTTTAAAGCCAGCAAGGAAAAATTGCAACTGGTAAGAAAACAGGTTTCCTTCCTGGGACGGGTTATTTCCCAATCCGGTGTGACCCTGTCACCAAGTCACAAGAACTCCATCTTGCATCACCCAAAGCCAATCACTGTGAGACAAATGCTGTCATTTCTTGGCCTTACCGGATACAGCCGCACATATGTACCTGACTATGTGGGTCTGACAACTCCCCTCCGAGCAATGGTGAAGGAACATGGGATGAGAAACTTAACTGCTACTCTTAATTGGACTGAGCAGGCAGAACGAACATTCATCAGGCTCAAACAGGAGCTTTTAACAGCATCAGAATTGGCAGTTCCTGACTACAAATTACCTTTTCATTTGGATGTTTCTGGAACTGGGACACACATGAATGGTGTCCTGTTCCAGAAAAAAGGGGGAGTAAGACAGGTATTAACATACAGTAGTGTGATACTAGATAATACAGAAATGAAACATCCACCTTGCACTCAATACGCAGCTGGATTGGCAAAAATTATCCAAAAAACGGCTCACATTGTAATGAACCACCCACTGACAGTTTTAACCTCTCATAGTGTGGTGGCATATGTGCAGTCACACCTTTTCACCATGACTCCCCTGAGACAAAGAAGACTAAATGCCATTCTAGAAGCACCACACATCACATACACACATGAAGGCATCAACATGGCTGACCACATGGGCTCAGGGGAACCACATCAATGTGAAAGGCGCGTGGTGACAGAAGAAAAAATCAGACCAGATCTATCAGCAACACCACTACCTGAGGCAGAAGAGGACTGGTTCACAGATGGATGCTGCCACAGGGCCACAACAGGTGAGTTGAAAGCTGCCTGGGCTATAGTGCGGCAAAAAGGAAGCAGATGGGAAACGGTAAAAGCAGAACCCCTAACAGGATCCCAGTCAGCACAGAGAGCAGAACTCACAGCAGTCATTGAAGCCTTAAAATTAGCTGAAGGAAAAAAAGTTAACATCTACAGTGATTCAGCATACGCTGTAGGACCAGTGCATGTGGAACTAAAACAGTGGCTTAGAGCTGGTTTCCTCACTACATCAAACAAGCCCATCAAGCATGAAGCAGAAATGAAAGAACTGGCAGAAGCACTGCTGCTACCTGAGAAGGTGGCTGTCATAAAATGTAAAGGCCACAGCAGAGGTTTGGACTTGGTGTCTAAAGGGAACCAACAGGCAGATGAAGTGGCAAAACTAACAGCAGGATACCGAGCCAAACACATGCTAGTCTGCTCAGAACAACCAACAAACAAGACACCAGAGGAAATGTCCATGGAAGTACTCACAAGCCTCCAAGATAAAGCCTCGCCACAGGAAAAGACTTTGTGGGTGGCTAGAGGAGCAACAAACACAGACTGCTGGAGGGGTCCAGATGGAAGACCAATATTACCACCGGGAGTAAGACAAACTGCATTGGAAGAAGCACATGGGATAGGGCACGTGGGAGCAGCACAAATGATGAGAAACCTTGCCAATTGGTGGCACCCCAACTTACAAGATATGGCTAAGTATTACACCAAAACGTGTCAGGAATGCAATCAGTATGGGGTAAAGCCAACGCTCAGGCCCATGCATGGAACTTTTCCAATTCCCACTTGCCCAGGAAAAGAGATAATCATTGACTATACAAACATGGGGGAAAGAGTGGGTAGGTACAGATACCTGTTGGTGTTTGTGGATGCTTATTCAGGTTGGCCAGAATCATGGCCTACTATGAAGGAAGATAGCAAAACTGTAGTCAAGTGTCTTGTTAATCATTATATCCCACAGCATGGCTTCCCCGAAAAAGTAAGGTCAGATAATGGCAACCCATTTCAAGAATCAGGATCTACAAAAAGTGGAGGAAGTACTGGGGTTGAAACATAAGTTTGGGACTGTATATCATCCACAGTCACAGGGCAAAGTAGAAAGAATGAACCAGTCATTAAAAACCAAATTGGCTAAAATCTGTGCACAGACTAAATTGAATTGGGTGGATGCTCTGCCGCTAGCTTTGATGTCTATCAGATCTTCAGTAAACAAAAATACATCTCACACTCCATTTGAACTGCACACGGGACGCCCCATGCCAGGCCCCCACACAAAATTACCTCTAACTGATTATGAGCCTCTAGAGCCCAAGACATATTATAACCTTCTGCATAGCCTTGTTTTACAGTTTTCTCAACAGAAAGGTGATCCAACGGAGTCTGGAGAACCAACGTCCATTCTTCCCTCCGTGGACTACGTGTACCTAAAGGTCATCAAAAGAAAGTGGTCAGAACCAAGGTGGACGGGACCATACCGAATCACTGAAAGAACATCACACGCAGTCAGACTGGCTGGAAAGGGGGACACTTGGTACCACTGGTCCCAATGTGCAGAAGCAGAGGAACCCTCACGATCATTGGCTGAAGTCCAGAAGGATCTGATTCAAGGAAACTAGATAAGTCATTAACTGTTTTAAAGAAATACATTGTATTGAATAATACACACCTGAATATCATCAGTTTAAGTATCTAGGTTAATTGCAACGGCCACAGAATGTCCTGGCCATTTGTTACTCCATTAACATGCAAGCAGAGACTAATGTACATTCTAGCATGTGTACTGCTAGCCCTAATCCCAGTTGCCATCCTACTAATCTGTGAAGGCCCGCCAAATCTTTCAAAAAACTCAAGCCTGCCCACCCCTCAGCCCACTCAAGCTCCACCAAATAGCTCATTGGTTAGGAAAAAACGATCTTCCTCGCCTCAATCATGTAATCCCTCTACAACTCGGATGATCACGTTTTGTATACCCAAAAATGATAGCTATGTGATACAAGTAGACTTTGCTAGTTTCCCACAACCACCAGGCCATTACTCACAAAAATTGAAAGGGCATAAAAATCTGGCTGTTACACTTTCCTCAGCAGCATGGTATATCACATTAGGTAATTGGTATCAATGGAAATTGAATAATTTGATTGATGAGACAGGTCCAGATTGGAGTGTATACTCCAAGGGGGCAGCAAAAACTTGGAGGACTCAAAAGAAATTAACAATGGCAAAAACTTTAGCAGGTACTGGCCTGATAATCACAGTAAAATCATTCCTTCTGACCTCCTGCCAACAGTTTGTTCTGGCCCCTTGGACTGACCGAACAGGCCTTTACTGGCAGTTGGAAATCTGTCCCTCACCATCCCCTCAACCTGCCTCAGCAGTGTCAGATGATAGCGAGCAGTTTAATGGACAGCCAGTTACACACCAAAATGGAGGTAGATTAGGTAAGATTAAAATGACCAAGCCTGAGAATTTAACCCAGGATGAGATTTTCCAAATGTTAACTGGTGTTTCAGGAAACACAAACAATTGGCTATTAATGGCAGAACAAGCTGCAAAAAATGTACAGTCTGACTGTGTGGTTTGTATGGGTGCTAGACCAGTTCTAAAAGTAGTACCAGCACCAGTAAATAGCACCTGTATGCTACACTTAATGAATAACGCAAAATCCTCAGAATGCAAAATTTTGGAGACTTACTTTCCTAAAACCCCTCGTGACATAACCAGCAAACCACCATTCTTCTCCTCAGAAGTAGCACCTAATAACTTTACCTGTATTGTATTAACTGGAAAAACCCATCAGTTGGGTAATGTGTCTGAGGAATGGTGTGAATCCAGTACAGAAGTGAGACCAAATTTTAGACCAACTGCGCGTGCTGATTTATGGTGGTGGTGTTCAGGAAATAGACTCTATGATGGCTTTCCCAAAAATGCAGGAGGACGTTGCGCATTAATAACTTTACTACTCCCTGTGGTAGTAACTCCGGTTAAGTATGTCACAACTGAATGGCAAGACACCTTTACACTTACTAGGTCTAAAAGATCAGTAGTACCGAGTGCAGTGCCCAATCCCACCTACATAGACGCAATAGGAGTACCTAGGGGTGTACCAGATGAATACAAATTGCGTGATCAAATTAAATCAGGATGGGCATCTCTTCTTTGGCCCATAGAGATCAATGTGCATACTGATCTGATTAATTATGTTCATTATAATGTTCAACTATTGGCAAACTACACAAGGGATGGGTTTTCAGCTGTACATACCCAATTGTCTGCAACCTCATTGATGGCATTCCAAAATAGAATTGCAGTTGACCTTTTATTAGCAGCGCAAGGGGGAGTGTGTCAAATATTTGGGGAACAATGCTGCACCTTCATTCCAAATAACACAGCCCCTGATGGATCTTTAACTAAAGCACTTACTGGTCTTACTGCCCTCACTCACTCCATGAAGGAACATTCAGGGGTAGATACAGAAATGTGGGACTCGTGGTTGAACATGTTTGGCAGATATAAAAATTTGGTAGCATCTCTGCTAGTGTCTATTTCAGTATTTGCAGCTGTCTTGGTTACCTGTGGGTGCTGCTGCATTCCCTGCCTTAGGGCTTTAATGCAGAGACTCATTGAAACGGCCCTCACAAAAAAAAGAGGTGACATGGCAGTTCAGATGCCTCTGTTGGCTGCAGATGGTAGGATAAATTCTTCTCAAGATCCCTCAGATCTTGAATCTGATGATGAAGAAATTGATGTACATCCTCTCTCCTTTGTTTAAAATTTTTTAGTATAATGCAAAAATATAGTAACCACTTTTTGCTTGTTCTCTGGTTATTTTGACTTATTTGCTTCATAATATGTTGACTGTTAGGTATAATAACACATTTTACATTATGACAGTGCTGGCTGCACTAACTCAGTTTCTGTTACAGGTTATGCAGAATACCATGTTTGCCTGAACATACGACCATGTGAGAGACTGGGACCAAGTGCAGCCGACCCTTGGGAAAGGTGGTGTCAGGATCCTTTTCTCCCCACAAAGTCAAAGAAATGAACTGTCTTTCCACAAAATATCCCGGGGAGTTTTTCGGACCTGACCAGATGTGTCCCATGTTTCTGTTATGGCTATTTTTTCACTTGATTAAATTTGACTATTGCTTATTTTTGTAGTTAATCTATTAAAATAGATTAAAAGGGGGACTGTTGAATATATTCTATTATACTGTGCTTTATGAAGTGCCTTATGAGATGTTTTACTTAGATTTTGATGCTTGTTACATATATTCTCAGCTTAGTTAAGATAACACTGTGCGTGCAAAGATATTTCCTCATAATTTTGCAGAACTTGTCCCTTTAACCAGAGCGTGATTTGCCTGAGACAGCACCGTTAGAGAGAAAACACCGAATGTTCTCAGGCTCCTGACCACAACTAGAGGTTGTTTCTCTGTTACACTATCTCTTATCTCAGGCCGACATGCATCATATTGGACTCATGATTTACTATGTGGATTGGCAATGGAATATGTAACTATCCTGTGCAGTTTTGAATAAAAAAAGCTGTCTCAGCAAGGAGAATCAGAATCGTTTTGGGCGGCTGTGCAGACTTGTACTCTCTGCAGCTTCTGGTGATTCTTCGCTGCAGCGCAGACTTGGAAAGACTTTCAACTCTCCTCATTTCTCAACATACTGAAGGGCTGAGATTTCCTCCATAGTTTTATACCTGTGTTAGATTAAATAAAAGAGTAATTAATAGGGGATCCTACAATATATATATTTAGACAGCTTTTGGTGTGGACACACAGTGTCAAAACGCGCCACATGCCCCCAGCTGGATGCTTGAACATTCGCACCTTGAAGCGTGTACAACGCGAACTGGTTGCGCTTCAAATATTGTATTTTCACGCGCGAACTGGCCTTCAGCGGAGCTGGGGCTACAGTGTATCTGGCGGTGGATTATTGACCGAGCTGATGGAGGACAGAGTGGATTACGTGTTCGGCCTGGCCTCCGGTAGAGCTGGGACTGCTGCACAGGGGCTTTGGTGAGCTACGGATACGTGGTGCGGGAGCTGCTACCAGGAAACCAGGTGAGGAAGCTGTTTCAAGGCTCAGTTCTAGGCCGAGAGGTGCATTCCTGTCTAAATAGATTTTATTTTATTTTAATTCTGTCTCTGTATTGAAAACTGCTTGTGTCATGTAGCTCGGGGTGATTAGCCACGATGTTTATCAGTATTTCCTCCATGTCCTGCTGAGGCTGTGACTCCATGACAGTCACAGAATCACTGAAACTCTGTCCCCTGATTGGTTGCCGCGGCGTGATTTGACGCTGGAGTTCAGATTTTTCCAACTCAAGCAATAGATGCCATGAGCGCAAATGCACACAATGCGCCACATAAATGCAGCGCGAATTTTCCATCGCATCTGTAGCGCGAATTGTTCGCGCAAATCAGGCAAAAAAGCTTTTTCGCGACGCAAATCTGCTTCTGAAGTGTCGCGGGACCCCAAGTTGCGCTTCATCGCGCTCCTCCTTTGATTTTACATGTAAACCTGAAGCTCTACTCGCTCCTATCGTGTTTGGTCTGGACACACAGTTAGACTTGAAAACCTGACCTAAACCTTCCACTCTTACGAATTCTGTCAAATTCTGTCAAATATCCAGCCAGAATTATGTTGGAGGGCTGTTTCTAGCCACAAAAAGCTTGTGGTCGAGGGTCCACTTGTTAAGGGACTTAATTCTGTACAACTTTGACCATGTTTAGTTTAAGGCAAGTTAACCTCACCCACCCAATTCTTGGATAAAAAAACAAGTTTATTTTGTTGCATGATCAGAAATTGTACTAATAAAAAATTTAGTTCTGTATGAACTGAATGTGTATGTTAAACTACTGACAGAAAATTCATCTTTTTTTAGTTTTTAATTCATAATCTTGCTGGTGTTGGGTTTTTTTGTTTTCAAAACCTCCACCAAACATTTGCTTAGCAACATTAAGTACAGAAAGGTTTTATTAAAACCTGTGTTCAGCCAACTTAAGGATTTTTGTTCTCTCTTTTACTCTCGGACAGCTGTTATGAGGTGTAATCGTGACAGCAAGATTTTGTCTTTTACAACCGGGGGCAACTGATTAGCATGTCAAAACCTCAAATGTAACCGGAACAACAACCCCAAATTGCAGAGGAGTTGAAAAGAAGGATTCCTGGATGCAGAGCGGGGCCAACGAGAAGAGAGAGGAGGAAGTTCAAACCATCTTTTTCATCAAACTTAAGGGGCAATGATCACATGCCCTTACCTCACCGTCCCTCTGCCTGGCTTTAGGTCAGAGACCTGGCCAGAGATTTAAAGGACATGTTACAGTGGAATATTGTAAATGCTGCACAGAGTTTTAGCTGTTAGCCCATCATGTCATGAGGCTGTCATAGAGCAACAGAACAGTTTTCAGTCTGAGGCTTCTTCAGACTGACTGCTACTGGAGATCTTTCCTGCCCAAAGCATCACCATCCACAACAATTCTTTGAATATATCTAGATGGGGAGTCCAAGTCTCCTATCCTTCCGGTCGGTCGGTAGGTCCCGTTTGTATATTTTCCAGTCTTTAAGCACCGTTTCGAGCACCGTTTCAAAAGTACCGGTATGGCACTGGTATCGGATAAAACCTAAATGATACCCATGCCTATACAGCACTATTAGACACTCATATTGTTTATCAGCCAAAAAAAGTTAGTTTTGGTGTGAGTTGCACTTTATGTGAATTTACAGGCATATAGAGGCAAGCGTGGTGAAAGGGCTCATTCTGCTGACCAGGGCATTGCTCGAGCATATGAGGAAGATATTTAATATTTTATATATATTTATGTGTGATTAAACTTGTGTGTACTCCCTTTAATCAGAGTGGAAACACTGACGGTCCTCTCAGGATCAGTTCCCACTAGCCTTGTTGTTGATTTGTTGAAACTGCAACAACTAAATTAATTGTTTATGGGTAACAAGTTATGAAAATAATTTCTAAAGGGAAAATCTTCAAGTTGATTTTTTAAAAGTTTGTTTTCTGAGAATATGTTGTTGGAGAATTTAATGGAAGTAAAATGTTTATTTTAAGTGTGCTTACAGGTTTACCTGTTTACAGAAAACTTAAAAAACAGAAAAACTTAAGCCGTGTGGACAACCATAGCCTCTGCATATGGGGCGCCCTATCTACTGCTACACCATACAATTTATTTGAAATAAATTAAATCATCTTACTTAAATACATTAAAATCAGATTTATTAACAAACACTGTGCAAAATACAAAACCACTGATGTACAGAGATGATAACTTATTACAAACATCAACGATATCAAATAAAGAAACAGGAAATATTCATCCATTATATGGATTTTGTAGATTATATCTCTTAGGACCCTGCAGTGTATCGACTGTCTAACCAGAAAGGGTTTGTATGGGGAATGGAAACTGGTTTAGTTTTCTTTTGTAGCCAAACTCATGAACACTTGATATGCCCATCGAACTGCAGCTGCTTTTCCTTCGACATTCAGCACATTTAAGCTCACTCTCTCTGTTAAGTGTGTATCTATGGGTCCTGTGCAGCTGTGTGGCTGGGTGAGGCGTGCTGATCGACCAGCATCTCAGCGTGCTTCAGGTACTGGGCCGTCCTTCTCATCACAGACTCCCTGCGAGCTTGATCTGGGTCTCCTGCAGAAACATGAAAAATAAAATCTCATCAAGCTCTACATTTTCTGACCTGATTGTACGTGTTCAGAACGATATAAGCTTAAGATGATAACTCTATAATTGCCAATTTTTTTAATATAAAAATTGGCATTGAAAAATACAATTGTAACTAAAAATATGAATTTTGAATCTGAAATAAATGTGAAAATGTCTGTTTTGAAATTGAAACAAAAATCGAAAGTGAAAAAAGAATTCAATGAAATCCCAATTATCATGGATGTCTATTGGTTTTAGCCATGGCCTAGTAAGCTTTCAGTCATAGGTTCAAAACCTCTTAAAGGCAGATTTTGTAAGCTGTTAATGATCTTTCTTCGACCTGGGGCCGTATTCACAAAGAATCTTAGGGATAAAACTAGGTCGTGACTGGCAAATTTAGGAGTAACTCCCAAAAAATGTGGGCATGTCACTCCTAAATTTAGGACTCCTAGTTTCTTAAGATAAAAGTAATTCAAAACCACTTTTAGGCCTAAAAGTAGGTCCTAAGTCTGAGAGACATAATGTGTTGCTCACTCTGGATGATTCTGAATTGACCAAACGATACAGACAATGTCCACAAGTAGCCGGGGTTTTTTTTTAAACGAAGATTTTCCTCCGCTCGTTGAAAAAACAAATCTCCATCCACACGTAACCGGACAAATGCGTCTTTCAGCACATTCATAGACATGACAAAGCAGTAAGGGACAGTAATTCTCCCAAATCCTATCCGCTAAGTATAACTTTCTTTCCTCTATCTTCAGTACGCAGCAGTCATGCAGCTTATAAAGCAAACAAACAAAACGTGCTTTAACAATGGATGATACAAACTGAGGGCATAAAGGCTTTTTTTTTTTTAGGGTAAACACAGGTTGCACAAGTTTTGTTGGAGCATTTTTTGTTGCGGATAGTGACGTTACGTTTCTTAAAACACCGTTTTCAACCGTCCACACGCAGATATACTGAAAACAGAGAAAACACGAATCTCCACTTTGGCCGGAGTTTTGGAAAGATTAGTTTTTGGTGCTGAAAATCTCCGGTTACGTGTGGATGACAGGCTAAACCGTGGAAAGATATCTCCGTTTTGTGAGATACCCGGCTACGTCGTGTCCTTTATATATTGTTCCCCCTGCACAAAGAAGAAAACGTGCACGTCTTCCAATTCATGCAACATATGTAGGGATGCCTAGATATGACGGACATTGCCTACCTGTTGCCGCAGGTTCCTTTTTATAAGCGGCGATCTCGAGCCGACACTGGGACTGTAGAGAATACCATCTCTTCTCACAGTCTTCTGCCGTTCGAGACACCGCTGGATAAGATGCATTTATGTTTCTGCTCATTTCAACCCATGGCTCCCTTTTCTTCTTATTTGTAATCCCAGCCTACTTTCAATCACTCCCTTAATATGATGCATCCATCCATCCATTATCTATACCGCTTTCATCCGATTCAGGGTCGCGTGGAGGAGGGGTTGGACTATATCCCAGCTATCAGCAGGCGTTAGGCACGGTACACCCTAGATAGGAAGCCAGTCTGTCGCAAAATATGATGCATTTCAAGTTCTTTCGTTTTTAAACTTCACTCTCTCTGTAAGTCGGCTATTGTGTGTAAGTTGTATAAAGTGTCAGTCTCGTGGCTGACACAAAGATGTCATCATGCATTATTTCTGCTGTTTGCGCTGTTCATAATTACGCTTTTATTGACATTGAAGTTTTCCATTTCCTGGTTTCACACCTGTCATTCAACAACCAATCACACTGCAGTCCGTCTATTTACTCATACATAGGAAATTACGTTTTCCATAGCAACGGGACGTCACTCTTAACTTACTTTTAGGGATTTGTCCTACGTAAAAGTAGCGCTTAGTGCGTTTGTGAATAGGTTTTAGACGACAACTCCTACGTAAGATCTTTTAGCGCGAGTTAGGAGTAACACCTATCGGTAAGATAAGAGTCTTTGTGAATACAGCCCCAGGTTTCCTGATTCCTCAGTCGGCTGGCTGCACAAACTTTTAGCGTTATGACTCCCATCAGCATTATGTTAAGTCTTGCTTGTGCATAAGTGTGCCTTAATATCATAACATTATTTTAGTATAAAAATATGAGAAAAATTAACAAAAGTGCACTTGTGTACAAGGCAAAAAATACGTTAATTAAAAAGGAAACAGAGCTGACACTTGGTTTTGAACCTACAAAATCAGAATAAGCAGTCAATTTCTGAAACCACTAGGCCACCAAAACATTCAGCTAATCACAGCTCTGTTGTGTATTTAAACCTAAACAAAGGAAGCAAATGATAATTCACATAAAGATTATGTAAAATTAAACATTACAGAAAGTTATAGCAGTGAATTTGCTACAATACCTGGACAGTTTGGAATGAAAGACATATAAAAGAACTACAGGTGACTTTAATTTGCTGGGTTAGAGAACGGGTATAAAACGGCCGGACTTCAATGACAGCTTAAATCAAGTAAGTGCCACTCTGAAGCCCGGCCCTCAGGCGATTGCACGACGTGAAATTGGTATCAGATCAATGAAGCTGAAAAGCAAGCAGCACTGAAAAAAGATTGGCATTGAAAAAAAAGATGAAAGTGCGAGAACTTGATTATAAGTGATAAAATTGTTTTTATACACATATTTTGAGTTTCAGTGAATTTTTTTGCTCTTTTAAAATGCTGTTTTAATTGCAATACAGACATTTTCACTACATTTATTTCACATTCAAAATTAAGGTTTTCAGTTACAATTATGTTTTTCAATGCCATTATTTATTTTTAGTGCCAATGTTTCTTTTCAGTTTCATCTTAAGCTGATGTCATTCTGACCCCGTATAACTGTAGTATTAATATTTATTTTAAGGTCTCATTTTGGCTCAAAAGGAAAACGTTTCCTGGCAGCGGTGGGATTCGAACCCACGCCCCCGAAGAGACTGGAGCCTTAATCCAGCGCCTTAGACCGCTCGGCCACGCTACCACTACAACTGCTGAATCACTGTGAGAAACTAGACTGAAGGGGGATGGTCACACAGCAGATGACTCACTGCAGAGCTCTGGCATGCTTGCAATGTTGCAAACTACATCTCCTGTTTGCTTAGTTGCATTTTTTTTTCTCTTTGGTTTTAACAATACAAAATACAAACCACTTTTACATCTAGCTTGAATTACACCAACTCCTGCAGAGAACCTAGAATGTAAATGTGACACTGCAGGCAATTCAACAACATTGGGAGGAAAAGCCTAGGGTCCAACAGTGCAGAAATAGAGGCACGGATCAATACAACATTCTCTAAAAAAAGGCTGATAAAGCACTTAGTGTCGACATACAAGGTAGGCGTTTACTGTTAATATATTCCCTCATGGTTCTATGCGCGGAGGTCCAGGGTTTGAATCCTGGCCTGGAGTCTACATGCTCGCAGTGGGTTCACTCTGGATACTCCTCTCACAGTCTGAAAACATGACTGTTAGGTTAACAGGTCTCCCTAAATTGCCCTCAGGAGTAAATATGTGCGGTTATTTGCCCGCACAGTTTCTCTGTGATGGACTGGTGACCTGGGTGGACCCTGCCTCTCGCCACATGAAAGCTGCAGGGACAGGGGAGTATGGACAATGGATGGATGGCCCCCTCTTATTAGTCGCTTCTTGTGGTTGAAATGTCATGTTTGGTACTGTTCAGTTTGTATTTCTGGCTTTACACTCCCAATTTGGAGCAATGTAATGAAGAAAAATAAATGCAGATGGGCAAATGACTTATTTTTGCTTTGATGAGCATAAAAAATAACATATTTTCTTCCTTTCAATTCCGGAAATCTGATTTTTTTTTCTACACCCTAAAAAACCTGGGAGTCCTTTCTGTTTTGGTATGACTTTTAAAGTTGTTTTGTGCTCCAAGTTTTGCACATAACCATTCTGTATATACAGGGGTGATGGTTAAAAAGAATCCTGAGCCTGAACTTTTTTTTTCCCCTGTGAGGTCCCTAAGCCAAAAAATATATATATATCCTGATCAGCGTAACTTTAAGCGAGATCCAGGAGTATGCTTCCCTGGGAGAACATTTGGATAAATAACCCATAGCATTAAATATTCTGATGACTTTTGTGGATATAAATGGAGATGAACAAACCCAATACAAGCCTATATTACAGAAGCATATATGTGTAGAGCACCAGAGCTCTTGGGACCCTGAGCCTGGTAGGCTGTTCAGGAATACATCTCTGCTTTTAACTAGTCACTTACCTTTTTTTTTTTTTTGTTAGAAAAAAAAAAAACAAAAAAAAAAAACTAGTCACTTACCTGCACAGGTATTGCTGGGACTGAGACTACGGATACTACAGCCAAACCAAGATAGGTCAGTAGGTGGTAATTATAATCCTCAAAAGTAACTAGGTATTAATTACGAGCCTAACCATTGACTAAAGGTTATGAACAAGTAGACATTATTTTTTTCTGAAAAATATGCACCATTTATTTTAAATTATAAGAGAAAGTTTATTTAAAAAACGTGAGGTTTGCGTATTTTAAAATCCTCTGCGTTATATTGTTTTCACGTTCCGATACAGGTGTCCCAGACTGCTATCAGCACCTGATTATTCACGCTGCAGCAGCAGCTGTAAATCCTATCCTAACACCTGCTTCTAATGTAATCAGCTACAACATGACCGCATATTTTTCTCCAAGACTGGATTTAAAAAAAGAAGCGTGTAAGCGGTGATATTGACTTTTTAGCCAGAGACCAGACGCCACTGAATTACTAAAGCTGTCACAGGACAATTTAACGTAGTTCCACAAATACATTTGAAAAAAGGCTATAAGGACAATGATCAATGAGGACTTACCCAACTTTGCAGTCGCGTTGCAATTCTACTTTGCAGTTCCTCACAGCTGATACGAACCACGCTGTATCTGCTCGTCTGACCTCAAGCTTTTACCACAAACACGGCTTTTTGTTTCGCAGAGATCGGCCCAGCTCCCCTTTAATCAACATAATCTTAGGCCTCCAGTCTTTAAAAAGCCGTAAAGTTGTTAGTGTGAAAGGTAGGCTTTGGGAATAGCGATAAATGTCCAAGGCGGATTTGTGCCCATGACGCCAATGAATCAAACTAACGTCTTTCACATATCTAAAAGGCGCTTTAAATCACTTCTATTTAACCGTCAATTGCGATTTTAAGTTTCTATCTAAAGTTCTCCCAGATTTCAAATGTTAACGTTGTTATATATCGGAGATGTTGCTTGCTAACCGTGCTGGCAGTGTTCGTTGGGTCACTGTAGCCGCCGTAAATATTGTTTGCTTTCTGCAACCCAACCACTCGCGCATGCGCACAAAGATGTCAACAAAGATCCTAACATTAGCACGTGGAGTGACTGCTACATCAATCTGATTGATTGAAAAATCCAAGGCCAGCCCCTGTCCTATAACCTATGACTATCACCGATAGGCGTAAGTAGGCCTATAGTGGTGTGGTTTAGAGTGAAAGCACCACTCAGATCTTGGGAATTTTAAGATCACACAAACCGGAATTATTTTTTTTTCGAAAAAATCTGGCATAGCGCCTGAATGCTATCAGGCCTGGTATATGTTCAGGTATTGATCACACACTATAAACTGGAATTGAACTGGAATTTTTTGTGAAGACCTGACCTTATGCATCAGCTCTGCACAGGAGTTTTGAACCTTTTAGCAGATAAGTACAAGAGAAACACAGAAGAAATGAAATTAAGAATATTGGTGTGTCTCACTAAAATAAAATACCATCAAAAGGCTAATTTATTTCCCTAACTTAAATAACTTACAGTCACCTTGATTAATTCTCTTAAGTGATTTTAAAAGCAGTAAAATATTTTTGTGACTGATGATGCGTCGTTGACATCCTATCAAGGAGTAAAAGCCACCGAAGATCACTACTAAAGAAACTAGCTGTCCACAGAGAGCTGCATACAAATATATTTACTGAAAGTTCAGTGGAAGGAAAAAGTACACAAGTAAGCAAGAACTTGCGGGAGTCCGAGCTTCAAGAGCCTCCACACACAGACAGATCCATCCAAGATATGGGCCACAACTGTGTCCAAAAACGGCACCTTTCCATTCACCTCTAATTGCGTATCTACTATATTTAGTAGCACTGCAGCAGACGAGAAGAACGTGGATTAAGCACCAGAGCTTGGTTTTAATTGTTGGTTTAACAGCTGATTTAGTGCCTTGATAAAATCATTTATGATGAACCTGGAAGTTAGGCACATTTAAATGCTTTAGCTGCCTGGATTGAAGCATTTCTCGTCTTACCCTGCACTCCAGTGATCAGTATGTCCACCGCTGTCCGGTATCCACGGATGGCAGAAGCGAATGCTCCCTCCTTCTCACTCTCCATGGCGGCTGTCAGCTCCTTGCCAGCTTGGTTCAGGTAACCGACGTCTCCTCCGCTCAGACTGGCCGGCGGCAGTGAGAACAATTCAGAGTGGTCAGTCGAGGAATCCGATCTTTCTGAGGTAGAATGACAAAAACCAACAGATTTAATTTTAGGTTTAACAGAAACTAGGACTGAAAATGCTTCCTAAAATAGGATTCCACATTGAAAATGTCTATGTTTCATAAACAGACCCTTCTAATAACTTTGTAACATCTATAATTTCTGCAGCCTTCAGGCAGTCACACTTTCTGACTTACTTTCTGAAGAACTGAAAAGAGGACAGCTTAAGTACCATTTTTTGCACCCAGGACCTTATGTTTAGCATGCAATGCATTCATTTACTCAACCAGACAAGTTTGGAGCCACTTGGAGTCCTTCGGTAGACGTCTATATTCATTCACGATCAATGTATATCCAGATAAAATTATAAGGGATTATCTCCCACAAAACTCCTTCATTTCACAATGTTTTGTTACGAAATTCCCCTGTGGGTTTGGAGCATTTTAGAGGTGCTGCTTTGATATCTGCATGGGTTTTTACAGGCTTTTAATCCAAACGATTCTAACTTCCACTACATATCGATTTCAGCGAGGTCGCAACCCACTGCCACTGCAGCTGCAGATAATGCCTTATTTAGAGGCTGCACCGTCAGTGTCCTCATTAACTCCCATTATATGGATATAAGCTGATTGCAAATGGATATATACTTCTTCCAAAAGACTCCAAGTGGCTCCAAACTTGTCTAGGTGAACAAAAACATAGTGCATGCTGAAATTACGGTTTAGGTTGCAAAAAAATTTAAGTTTCCTTTAAGGATGAAGTAGGGAGTTTCAAGTCTAAAAACAAAGCTACTTACAACAGATAAACAGTATCCAGAAGTCATCTCATAAAAACATTAGTTTTTATATTTTATATATACATAAAAAATATTATTTGGTGACAGGCTACTTTTAACATAGAGCCTAAAATACAATCCAGCATAAATATATATATATATATATATATATATATATATATATATATATATATATATATATATATATATATATAACTAAACAACTGTGGCTCATCCCTTAGGTTTGGTAAAATTTCATGTCCCTGACTGATTCATATGTCATAATATAGTTTGTTTGCTATGAAAACAGTGGAAAAGCCACTAAAGTCTAAATTATCACAGGATAGGGACTATCATTATCAAAATCTCTCTGAACATGTCCTGGGTAAAGACATCACTTAATAAGACTAGTCATTCAGACGGATACTACAACATTAAGTAAACCAGGTCACAGTTGATTACAAAGTACAGAAAGTACATAACATTAAATTATTTCCACCACAAAAGTCTTGTAGGAATTATTATTGCAGTTATAGGCTTTTTTATTTTATTACTCACAGTACCTAGATAAAACATTAGTAACTGAACATTGCTTATTTATGTTGAATTAGTGCTGATGCATTTATAAGTTTGATTCTGTTACTCAGTGCCTACATAAAATATTGCTCTTCTGGTTTAATACAGCAAGGAGTTAGTTATCTCATATGACGCTTCTTGTGTTGCCTCATGACAGATCCTGTGTTTACCTGCTAACATATCCATGCTGTTCTGTGATTGGTCTTGTGTTTATCCTCAGATCCATAGGACAGAGTGTTAGTTACCATAACTGTATGATGTGTTTTGTTTTCCCACAGCTGAAAAATGAATCAGTCAGAAGCTGATCCGATAGGGTGTGGCTGATTACTATATATATCAATGCATCTGTGCTGAAGCTTCAGAGCTCCCTATGGACTCTCCATGCAGCATTTAAAATAAAGAAAACGGCTGATGCGAGGCCTGTCCGACACCATGATTTCCACCACAAAAGACTGTTGAATTAAAAAATTTTAAAACATTACAAGAAAGTCTGACTGCTTGTAAGCACAAAATGAAAAAAATGACAAATGTTCAAGGCCACTTGTGCAACGGTTCCACATTTTCCATAAGAAAAAAATAATCTTGAACACCAATTGGTTGAAGCTGTTAAGTGATTTTTGTTTTATACTACAGCATCTATTAGTGTAAAAAAGCAGTGAAGAGCTATACAAAGTAGTGAAGCAGCCTGATGTGAGGTTGATAAGGTTGTAACCTTGGAATGAGTCCAGCTCAGCCAGGACTTCTTTAAACTCCTGGGTGACTGAGCTGTCCCAGCAGGTGCAGGAATGATTTCATGGATAAGCTACTACCACAGCTAAAAGGAGCCTTCATATTGTACCCGGTAAAGACTGACAGCAGTAAGATTTTAAAAAGTGTTGCTTGAAGCCACCTTGTTTGTAGCAGGGATCAAAGACGGCCAGGTCGTTTTCAGACAGAGGAGGGGGTCCTTCCACTTTGGGAGACAACACTGGCTCCTCTACCGTTGAGTCAAACAATGAATCGAACTCCTCCTCCTGGGTCGCCTCCGACTGCGGGTGTCTTGTTAGAGACAGCTCAGGAGAAGATACTGCAGACGGAAACATGGACGCAAAGGTGAGAGAAATGATGGCAAAAAAATAATAAAAAAAGAAATCAGAAAAAAACTTGTATAACATCAGACTTATACCTCGATCATCCAGTTCTCCATCACTGAGGTCGTCCTGTTCTCCTTCCACAGGAGATCCTCCAATCTCACTGTAGGCCTCTGCCGCCACCTCCGGTTCCCCGATCTCCAAGCTAATGTTGTTTCCCAGGTCCTGCGGTAGAGTGGGAGCCTCCCTCCCCTCCTCTTCTTCAGCAGGTTCGCAGTCCGAGGACCTCCTTTTGGGCAGGGGGATGAGCGGCGGCGGTAGAGGCCCAGCTGAGGACACAGGGGACGGATCCAGAGGTCTTGTGACTTCACCACCCTAGAATTAAAAACAAACAAGAGGAAATAGAAAAATTAAAAAAGGAAGTGAGTTAAGAACATCTATAATAGCAGGTAACATTAGGTTTTGCTCTGTCTTTTCTCTCACCCTGAAGAACTCCTTGAGCTGCGGGCTGTTGTAAAGCGCAGGGATGCTGGTGGTGAACAGCAGCATGTTCTCTGCTGCCTTCCTCCTCTCCTCAATCACAGCTTCATCAAACCTTCCTAAAACAAATAAACCAAAAAAGGTAATTGAGCTGATTATGAGGGTCCAACCTGGTGGGATGATTCTCTACTGCCATAAAAACTTTCACTAAAGCGGGACCGTTTATTAGTGTCACAGTCTCATCTAAGCCAAGATCCTCTGAAGTTACAGATTCAACAACGATTATCAGTTAAAACATGAGTACAAGTTATCTGGATGAGTCCTCACTTTACCGAGATCTAGAAGAAGATCAATCTCTGTCCACAGCAAAGCAGGTTACCCGTCACCATGAAAAAAGATAGTGCGGGCAAATAAAAAAAAATAAAAATGCCTCCGTTCCATAACCCAATCCTTCAAACTCGAGTGAAGATTGCAGCTGGCAACAATGACAAGAAATACGACTGAAAGTGTCAAGGTGAGCTACTAGGGCTGTTCGGTATGGCAACATTTTCATATCCCTGTATTTTAAAAAAACATATCTGTATTTAACTGTATATTTTTCGATACAAGACCATTCATATCTATATTATAAGAATGAATAATATAAAAATGTTCTTTAAATAGCCCATTTGACTGTCATATGGACTGCATCATGTTTTTTTTCCAGACACAGGTGAATGATATGAATAAAAATGAAAATTATTATGATTCTTGTCGACATTCTTGATGTTTTAAGGCTGATGGTATACTTGTTTATCCTCACGTTGACGCAACCAGCAAATTGCATCTTGTAATGGCTTTGCATTTAGTACTGAAGAATCCCGCTAGGGGGCAGAGTACAGACTCAGACCGGATTATGCCAAAGAAGAAGTAAAATAAACATGGCAAACATAGGAGATTATTAGCTGGTTAATATTCAGATAACAGAAAAAAAGATGGCACAAGTATTGTAGATGGTATGTAAAACATATTTACCGCTATTTTTGATTTCTTTCCTACTGGTTTTGCCGCCATGGACCGTGTTTACCTACATATGGACAAAAAGCGCACAACACTCCCCCCTACTGGTTACTCACAATAGCGCTTGTAAAAGATATGCTGTTCAGTTCTCGTCTGACCTGCTGCAAAACCAATTGCCCCATCGGGGGACAAATAAAGGCATTGATTGATTGATTGATTGATTGATATTTTGACTTTTTATTTTTTTACGTGTCCTGTCTAGCAGTTTGCCACTCAGAATTGGTGTCTGAGTACCAAGTACAAGCCCAACACATTTACTTTCCCAAGCAGAGTATTACAGCTTGGGAATACTCCACTTGATGTATATGTATTAAAAAATCTTTATTAGTGATTACTGAGGGTTCAATTTCCTGAAGTCATGGACACGAAACCGAGACAAGAAGGAAGAAAGGAAGAAGGTGAAGAAAAGAAACCGCACCAGCAGAGGCGCGAACTGACGACACAAGACAGGGAGGCAAACAAAGAACACAAGAAAACATCCCAGTCCTCCGCCTCTGCCGGATGGCAGAGAAGCGGTAAAACAAAACAAACAAAAACAACAAACTCAACAGAACCACACCAATAGTTCTGATCAAGTAATAAAAACTAACAATTACACATTCACTACACACAAGCATGGATTAATGAACACAATACTAATGTTTCTGGTAAGCTCCTGGTAAAAGCTAACTAATGACAATAACCTCAGCTCAGGATATGTCCGTCCACACCAATGTCCCCACACCTATGTGTGTGTGCGAGCATGCAGGTCTGAATAAGGTTTCCCCATGCAAGTGATTGATAGCTGGTGTAAGGAACCGTCCTTCCGTCCTACAGGAATCGACACAGACATGAAGGAGGCTGGTGACGCATGCATCCAGAGTCCCACAGAGCGCAGGAGCTGCAGGCGGACCAGCGCAGGGCGGAACACCCACCAAGAGAGGAATAGATGGAAGCCCCAGGGGAACACCAAGCAGCCGCAATGCTGGGGCCCGAGAGATCGCAGGGACGAGCCCACGGGCTCCGCCGGAAACCGGCTACGCCAGGAAGGGCCCGGAACAGGACCCGGAGGCCACGGGGATCAGGGGCACACCGCCCCCCAGCAGGGCCCCGACCAGGGACCCGCCGAGAGGGGTCCCCCGCCGCCGGGCAGGAGGCACCCGCAGCCAACCGACGGACAATACACGCCGCAGCGACCCCGGACCAATACCCACCGCCAACAACCCCCCCCACATACACACCCACACGCCAGGGAGCCACAGTAAAAGCCACAGCGGATGTACGCCCTCCCCAGGCCGCGCCCAGGCAGCACCTGGACATCCAGATCTACCAGCTCCCGGGTCCAGGTCCCGCCCCATGCAGAGCGCCAAGATCTGGGGCCCAGCCAATGCCGGACAGCCCCCCCAGATGAACCGACCAGGCAGTAGAACTCATGGAACTGGCAGGAGCTTGGGCGCCGGGCACGGTCCCCACCGATCCACCGGAGGGCACCAACCTACTTTACAACCCCTGCACACCCATAAGAGGTGCCCCAGTCAATCCAAGAAGGATGTCGGCCCAAAACAGCGGCCGCCCGATACACCGGCCCACCCAAGACCAGCCAGGCATGCACCAGGACCAAGCCGGGCCGCAACCGGGACCCCCGGCCTCAGGCATCGAGAGCCATCATCGACCAGTGGGCAGGAGCATCCATCACCGACGGGGAGAGACGGAGGGGAAGAAGATGTACCAGGCCAGAGGGCAGCCAAACACCCAACCTGACAAGTAGACATAGACAGACAGAGACACTCATACGTACCCTCCCTCTCATACGCACACAAAAAGGACGCTGTACACTCATTCATACACCCAATACATACTCTATACTCCCAGGCCCAGGGACAGACGCCCCGATAGAGCACCCTGCCCCTGCACCCGGGAGACGGACCCCTTGCCCACCAGGACGGGGACAAGCAGACCGCCAAGGCCCCCACCCCGGCAAGAGTAGCCCACCAGCCCAGGTCCCCGACCAGACGGCCTGATAATCTACCCGGGCTCCAACCCCTGATGGTCCAACGAACAGGGGTGTGGAAAGACCCCCAGCCTCTCTCCCCCTGCTCAATTGTGGTGTTGTTGCGTGTTGTTCTAATGTGCACTTAAAACAGAGGGGTGGGACATGGGAATACTGCCAGGTACCCCCATCTCCCTCCCCGGGCCCTCAGTGTCTAGATGCATTTAAACAGTGGGTACCGGCACCACAGGCGAGGCCCCGTATAAGGGGCCCCGCCTCCAGTGCCGAGGCGCACCCACCGCCAGGTCCCTACATGTGCGTGTGTCATGTAAATGTTGCAAGTGTAAGTGTCTAAGTTGCTCAATAAAATTGGGACCCAGGCCGCCACCGGGTAGCGAAGACGGAAACTCCATGCCGCACCCCAGTGACATGCCCACGTCCCAAGGCCTTGTGAATGTTAGAATGAAGGAGCAGGTGGACAGAGGCAAATGGGGATGGGGAGGAAATAACTGGGGTGACACGATGCCAACCCCTGGGAGCCAGCTCCCCTGCTGACCCCAATAGGCACCCCCGTTCAGCCGATCCACCAGGGGTGGGAGGCCCCAGCACGTCAAGTCGGGGCCCATGGCAGCGGCCCCTCCGAGCCCCATGGGGGCCCAGGCCATCCGCCCGCCCCCACCCCAGGGGCAGACCTAAATCCATCCCAACATTCAATCTACTAGCAGAACACAGGACACTAGACACCCAGGCTGAGTTTAGGCCACAAAACTCATCCTGAACTTCCGTTGGCCTGTATAATGCACTCTATGAAGGATTTTATATTGTATTAATCGTAGATTAGGATTTTTAAGAAATTTAAAGGTTCTTAAGGAAATGTGAGACCAGAGGTTTCAGTCAAATGAGATGGACAAGTCCATTTCCCATTTTAAAATAGAAAGGGCTATTGATTCATCTATTCTATTTAATGTTTTGTATATATTAGATAGCAGTTTGGGAGGGTTAAGATTAAGAAAGTCTATAACTTTTCCTGGAGTTTGTAAATCAACTGTATTGAGCCTAAATTTATTTTTTATAATTGATTTAATTTGTTGATATTCTAAGAATTTATTCGTGTTAATTCCGTATGGTGTAACCGATGTATTAAATGGGATAAAGTCTGTTCCATCAAACATATGCTCCAGGTATTCAATTCCTTTACAACTCAAGTTTGGAAAGTTGATCATGCATTTTTTGGGTAAGATATCCGGGTTGTTCCAGATGGGTTTACGCCTGCATGGGACTAGTAAGGTCTCTGTCATTTTAAGATATTCCCACCAAGCTGTCAGAGAGGAGCTTTGAAACATTCATTTTGTTTTATATTTGAGCTAATAAATGGTAGATCTGAAATTTTTATCTTATTGCATAGTGTCTGTTCAATATCTACCCAGCACTCATTGATATAACTGTGTTTTACCCATCTTGATGTGTATTGTATCGTCTGACGTTTTAAAGCCGATAAACTTCTAAACTACAGACGTGACTCCTCTTTTTGTCATTACTTCCTCAGCATTGTGTGCTTTGCTCTGGTAGCTTCTGCCAGCAGCTGTACTTAGTTAAAAACTTTACTTTTCACACAGTGGTGAAGAGCGTGTAGCAGTGAAATCGGTATCAGCTGAAACACTTTCCCACATTAAACGTTCCAGAAGTTGTCCGAGCTATTTACCGGTCTAACGGTATATTAAAAATTCATATAACGAAAATAATAACACATGATAGGTGTAAGGTCTGTAAAAAACAAAATCATATTAATGAATACAGCCGTGCTGGAGGTGGTGGCAGCATCATGTTTAGGGTTTGTTCGCTACTGGTTATATAGTTGACAAAATACTTTTGACAAACTGGAACAGAGAGCTGGTGGACCGCTTTGTGGCAAAAGGTGGAACCAATCAATGTATCTTTAAAGGGACTATGTGGAAATTGAAAGTTTTGTGCTCATGATTTCCCCCTCTTAAGGCCAACGCTTAACTCCAGCTTCAATGGTAAGCTCGTGTGTGAGGTACGCATGCTGTACGAGCACGAAAAAATGAACAGAAAAAACAACTGAGTCAGTCCCGTCCTGTACAATTTAAAGATAAGAAGGTAAGAAATTTTACTGTTGTGTGAGTTTAGTTGGTCTCTGGGCTGGAGTTTTGCTGGTGCTAATGCTGCTCTCTTCTAATGCTTCACTACATCCATGCTTCAAAATTTACCTCTAGCTCCGCGGCTTCTGTGTTTATGACCGAGATAGCGAACGCTACACTTATTGTTCGACCCGAACACTCAATGTTCAAGTGAATTTACAGGCAAATAGAGTCAACCACGGTGAAAAGGCTAGGGCTCATTCTACTGACCAGGGCATTGCTAAGGGCCTGTATGAGGAAGAAATTTTAAATTAGTATATATTTATTTGTGGTTAGACCTAAGTGTAGCCCCTTTAATGTGCACAAAAAACAAAGGAGATGATTATAGAATTCCAGAGAAAAACTTTTAGGTTAAACAATATTTCCATCATGGGAGAAGAAATGGAGGGGATAGAGGATTATAAATACCTCAGAGTTCACCTGGAAAACAGGATGAACTGGAGATGCAATAGTAAACCGGTTTAATAGCGAGGACAGAACAGACTGGACTTCTTAAGGAAGCTTAGGTCCTTCAAGGCTTTCAGCAAGATGCAGCAGATCTTCTACAAGTCTGTTGTGGAGAATGTTATCTCTTTGTCCATCATCTACTGGGGTAGCAGCATCAGAGCCAAGAATTTAAGAAGCTCAACAACCTGATGAAGAAGGCTGGTGCAAATAAAGATTCTTCATGAAATCAAAAAATTACAGACAACCCTGAGCATCCTTTTCCTTAGACTGTTATAGAACAACAGAGTTCCTTCCATAAGAGGCTAATTCTGATATGCTGTAATACAGACTGCTACAGGAGATCATTCTTGCCCACAGCCTCTACAAAAAGATGTTTGAAGAAACATGGATTATATAAATCACAATTACATTTAACTTCCCTCTGGGATAAAAAAAATATGTTGGAATTTGAATAATTTAGAAATATATTATTCAGCTTAAACTCTGATCAACACATAGATAGCTAAAAGTTGGACAAAAATTGGTCTTCCAACAGAACAATAATCCAAAACACTTCAACATTCATGATAGAATAAAAAAAAAAATCTGATTTACATTATAGGAATAACTTTAATCTCGGTTGAGTTTACACAACGCAGACGAAGCACCAGCTCCAAAAGGTTACATCGCCGGCCTAACGTTGCAAACATTTTCTGAGCATCAATCATATGTCATTAAACTAGGAGGCGATGAGTAAAGTAACTTTGAATGGCAGTTTTGCACAACCCACCAAAAACCTGTGCACGTGGAAAAGCTGGAAACTCCTCCTGTCTCCTAAACAAGTTCCTGTGAGTGTAGGACAGCTCTCCATGGAGCTTCTTCAGCTCGGAGAACCTCTTCCATACCACCACCTCCTTCACGTCATCCGGATGCCGCTTGGACACGAACTGCAAGCCAAGAATGAGAATTAGGAATGTAATTGTTTCACAGAAGATCAGGTTTTGAGTCTAGTTTTCTAGTCGTTTCTCTAATATTTCTCTAATATTTGTGAAAGTGTTTAATAAATTCCTTTTGAAGGAGCATAAAAGTGGTCATAAGGCTGCTGAACAGAATCACATGCCCTGCCTTTGTTTCACTCCTCCACACACAGAGCATCACAAACTCGAACAAAATCCCTCATTGTGTTTTTGTGTTTATATCTGGACAAGCTTTCTGACTTTACACCAGGGGCACACTTGTTCGTGTCTTGTGAAGCAAAAACAGAAATATTTATAGACAAACGGAAGCAAGGGAACGTCCCAGCAATTTAGAATATGTGCTCCGATGAGGCTTGACTGTAGGAATTATGCATTCTTTCCAATAAGCCCACACTTCTGTATCAAAAATGCTTTTAGTTTTGCTCTTTTGTAATATTTTATTCCTACATTTTTTGTTTACATTATATTTAAAATTAATAATATTAGCAGGAAAATAGTTTCAAACATTACTCTGTGTGTAATTAATCTATATAATGTGCTATAATGGAGTTACTGGGACAAATCATATTTTTATTTAACATTCTAATTTACTGAGATTCACCTATAATAGTTCTGGAAGCTGGGGATGTATTTAGTAAAATAACTGTAAAAGTAATTATTGTTAAAATGAGACAGTAACTAACCCTGGCTGACACTTTGTACTCCGTGTGCCCCTTCTCGTGGTTCCGTGGGTCGGTAACAGAGAAGAACCGGTAATATTCTTCTTTGGGTTTCCGTGACATGTTCTGAACTAAAGGAAAACAAAAACCAAGAAGAAGGGCTGTCAGAAAACAGGGGAACTGGGGCTCTGATGTGATTCTTCCTTCACTTTACTAGTCTGCGGACGCTTCCTGGTATGTGACGTACGTCAGTGCGTGATTACGTGAACGCCGCATCGCCGTAGCAACCATCCGTCTGTGAGTCCGCCATATTTTGAGTGGCAAGTTCTTTTTTTTTTCTTCTTTTTTTTAACTGTCAAAGGTGTGTATGAAAAGAAAAAAAACCCTGAAGTTTAGGTATAATTATATGAGCTAGTGAAATACGCTTGGTTCATCTGCCTCGTTTTGTAAAAAAACAAAACAGATAAATGACGACTGGTTGTTAACAAAACATTGAATATCCTTTTTCCAAGATAAACCTACACACTCTGCCCTCACAAATATGCTTCTTTTTGATTTCAACTTCTGCCATAAAACGTAAAAGATATGAAGTGCTACTATCAGGGGCAGATTTCCAAGGATGCTGTCCCTGGGCTGTAGACAGTTTTGGTGCCTTTTTCACTAAAGACAAATCTTCTACTAATGCAAATTACAGCAGGCTACATATGTAGGCTAATAATATTAATATTATTAGCCTACATATTAAAAAAAGAGAGATCAAATATGTCTTGTTTTAACTTCTCTTCACTGGCTCCTTGTTAAATCCAGAACGGCCGCTGATTGGCCTGGAGTTTTTGGTTTGAAGTGATGTCTCAGAATGTAATAACAATAACAGCACAGAGATCAGAAATCCATCCATCCATCCATCCATCCATCCATCTTCTTCCGCATCATCTAGGATCGGATCGCGTGGGCAGCAGCTAAAGCAGAGAGACCGTGCCCTGAACACCTCACCAGGCTCCTCCTCTCGATGCTCTACTCTGAGCTCCTTCCGGATGACTGAGCTTCTTACCCTTCTCACCATTTACGCTGCAGCAAAACTTTTGGAAAAAAAACAAAAAACGGAATTTTCCTTTAACAATCCTGCTGCAGCGTAAATGTCGGCCCGGAAGAGAATAAAGAAGCACTTCCGAGGAAGTGAATATAAATACTGCTGAACGGCTCATACTGGCTCCAAACTTCTCAGGGTAAGAAAGAAAACATAAAATTAGCTAATTTGCTAATTCCCCTTTAAGCAACCCTAGTGGAAAAGGAGCATGACCGCATAGGCGTAGACTGTTGGAGGAGAGACTGACCACTTCTCTTTGCTCAGCTAATTTTCTCTTTTATTACTCTCCAGTTTAATATTTTGCTGTCATTTTGGCACTTTGTTTTTATGAGTGTTTTTCTCTCCATAGAAGCTACACCTGGTTTGGTATCCTGCTCAGCTACAATGCCTTTTTGGAGGGGTGGGGGCGACTGGGATGAAGCTCCCAATAGCTGTTTGTTCTACATGTTCTGTTATAAACTTTGTACTTTCTTTAACATAGAAAGTGCTCTTGCATCAGTTCCCTTTGCTCTTTCTCGGTATCTGCTCCGTCTTCTCAAACTCCCAGACAAGTTCTGTTGGAGGTTTCTTCCTGTTAAAGAGGAGTTCTATCTTGCCACTGTCGCTACATACTTGCTCAGTATGGTGGTTTTGCTTAGAGGATTGCTGTGGTTGGAGTCTGCATCAACGTGGCACATCTACCGGTAAATGACAAAATGTCTTCTACTGGGATTCCTTAAATGCAAACCCTTTTAACAGATTGGAATGTTTTTACGATTGTGTTGAAATTACTTCTTGTAAAGTGCCTTAAGATGACATCTGTTGTGAAATCTGTGCTATACAAATAAACCGAAGTGAACTAAATTAAATAAGTATGATGATTGATGTATGGAAGGTTTAAGTTGTCCCCTGGCTAGCAGCTCAGTGTTGCTCCCAATAAAATATACTATGTCTTCAAAACTTTCATATCCTTGAATGTTGTTGATATCCCTATATCCCTTGATATACCTATACATATATTTTAATTCAATTCAGTTTATTTATATAGCGCCATTTCACGACAGATGTCATCTCAAGGCACTTTACAAAAAAGAGTTATTACAATACAATGTTTAGTGTAGAAATTACAGAACCACAGAAGATTGCGTCGTGGAATTCTCAGCAAACCCTCATACTGAGCAAGCATGCAGCGACAGTGGGAAGGAAAAACTCCCTTTTAACAGGAAGAAACCTCCGGCAGAACCAGGCTCAGCACAAGCGGTTATCTGCCGCGACCGTCTGTGGCTTGGAGAATACATAACAGAGACACAGAAAGAGCAATAGAACTGATGCACAAGTTTGTTGCAGGACGTGGAGAATTTTCCATCACTGCAATGCCATCTTAGTCAGGGTCGTCAAGCAGGGCTAATCCGGAGCACCTACTATAATAGAAAACAGGTTAGTGCTTGAATTGACAGCACATCATGCAGTTGGGGAGAAGTAGGAGAGAAAGTAGGAACAGACCCTAATAATGTCCTCCAACAGCCTAGCCTAAAGCAGCATAGCTACTAACATTAACCTGTCTCCTAGCTACTAGGAGACCTGGCTACCAACACTCTGTCTGAGTCCTCCTGACCCGTGGACGGTGTAGGGCCGGTAACGGCCCCCGTCATGCCGGGGTCTTCTCGGAGTCGGGTTGTTTGAGAATGCAGCCCAAAGTGGGTGGTAAACTCCATCTAAGGCTAAATACCGGCACGAGACCGATAGTCGACAACTATCTTAAGGAAAAATAGACAGAACTGAGAGGACAGAGTTGAAGAGGGCGAGAAACGTTTAAGAGATAAACGGGTGGGGTCCGCACAGTCTGCCCGGGGGATTCAACCCGGCACGTAATGGGTGGCCGCACTGTGCAGGAGGATCCCCTTGAGGGACCTCTCTCCGGCGCTGGCTGGCCCCTTTGGGGCGCATTTCTTCCGCGGCGGTAAGCCGCGACCGGCTCCGGATCTTTACCTGGCTTACATTAATCTATCTCTACCTAGCTACTCTACCTCTTCCTATCTCTTCCTAACTTTTGACACTCTGCCTGACTACTAACATTAACCTGTCTCTTCCTATCTACCTGTCTGACCTGACTCTAACTACCTATAAACATATCTCTAACTGTAAGCTTTGTCAAAGAGGAAAGTTTTTAGCCTAGTTTTAAAGATAGACAAATTGTCTGCTTCACGAACCAACCCTGGGAGCCGGTTCCATAGGAGGGGAGCCTGATAGCTGAAAGATCTGCCACCCATTCTACTTTTAGAAATCCTAGGAACTACCAGTAAACCTGCAGTCTGAGAGCGAAGGTCTCTGTTAGGAACATATGGAACAATCAGGTCTCTTATGTATGATGGAGCTAGATTATTAAGGGCTTAAAATGAAGAGAAGCAAAAACAGGGGAAATGTGATCTCTTCTTTTAATATTCATCAGAATCCTAGCAGCAGCATTTTGAACTAACTGAAGACTTTTAATTGTATTCTGTGGACTACCTGATAATAGACAGTTACAGTAATCCAGCCTTGAAGTAACAAAGGCATGGACTAGTTTTTCAGCATCATTCCTGGACAGGATGGTTCTAATTTTTGCAATATTCCTAAGGTGAAAAAAGGAAATCCTACAGACTTCTTTAATGTGAGTTCTAAATGACATATCTTGGTCAAAAATGACACCGAGGTTTTTTGCTTTATTACTGGAGGCTAATTTAATGCCGTCCAGGTGAAGGGGCTGACTAAGTAGTTTCTTTTTCAGAGCTTCTGGTCCAAAGACGACAACTTCTGTTTTATCAGAATTTAGAAGCAAGAAGTTTAGAGTCATCCAAGTTTTTATGTCTTCCAGACATGCCTGTAGTCTACCTAACTGATTGGATTCATCAGGATTTATGGATAGATATAGCTGTGTATCATCTGCGTAACTATGGAATTTTATCCCATGCTGCCTAATTATTTTACCAATAGGAAGCATATATATAGTAAAGAGAATCGGCCCAAGCACTGAACCCTGTGGTACTCCGCAAGTAACTATTGAGGTTGAGGAAGATCTATTGTTTACCTGAACAAACTGAAATCTGTTAGACAAATAAGATTTAAACCAACCTAGTGCTGTTCCTATTATACCGACACTTTGAAGCCTTTCTATGAGAATATTGTGGTCAACAGTGTCAAAGGCAGCACTGAGATCTAACAGGACCAGAATGGTCACCAGTCCATTGTCTGAGGCTATGAGAATATCATTAGTAACCTTCACCAGAGCTGTTTCAGTGCTGTGATGAGCTCTAAAGCCTGACTGAAACTTCTCAAACAGCTCATTATTGTTTAAATGCTCACATATCTGGTGTGCAACTATTTTCTCAAGAATTTTAGATAAGAAGGGAAGATTAGATATCGGTCTATAGTTAATTAAGTCGTTTTGATCAAGAGAGGGTTTCTTAAGTAGAGGTTTAATTACAGCAATCTTAAACTCCTGTGGTACATATCCATTGACTAAGGATAGATTCATTATATTTAAAATTGGAGCAGCGATCAGAGGGAAAACTTCTTTTAAGAGTTTAGTTGGGATTGGGTCTAAAACGCAAGTTGAAGGTTTAGATGAAGCTAATAATTTTAGTACATCACAAAGTTCGGCTGCATTAAAGCAGTTTAAGCATATATTAGGTTCCACCATTTTTGAGGCTGCCTCATTAACTAAGGAGGAAGCAAGCATATTGGGAAGGTTCCCAATTATCTTATTCTTTATGGAGTCTATTTTATTTATAAAGAATTGCATGAAGTCGTCACTGCTTAGAGCTTGGGGAATGGTTGGCTCGATAGAGCTATGATCCTGTGTGAGTTTGGCAACTGTATTAAAAAGAAACCTAGGATTATTTTTATTCTCCTCGATTAAAGATGAATAATATGCTGTTCTAGCTGTGTGAAGGCTCTTTTTATATAGCAATAAACTATTTTTCCATATTAAAAAGGAATCATGTAAATGCGTGGAGCGCCATTTTCTCTCTAGTTTTCTAACATTCTGCTTTAGGGTACGTAGCTCTAAATTAAACCAGGGAGTTAATCTTCTATGGCTAGCCACCTTCCTTTTCAAGGGGGCAACTTTGTCTATTGCCCGACGCAGGGAGGAATTAACGCTATGAACTAAAATGTCAAGTTGTGAGGGGTCACGAGTTAAATCACTGTTTTCTGTTCTGCATTTATAAACTGAGGAAATTAAAGTTGGAAGAGCTTCTTTAAAATTTGCTACAGCGTTGTCTGATAACGTTCTGGTATAATGAAGTTTTCTTTCAGGTTTGATATGATCCATTAGAGTAAGTTTAAAAGTGATAAGGAAATGATCAGACAGGATAGGGTTATGTGGAAAGACTGTTATTTCTTCACAGTCAATGCCATAAGTCAGCACAAGATCTAAAGTGTGGTGACAAGAATGTGTTGGTCCCTGCACATTTTGAGTAAAGCCTATTGAGTCTAGGATAGTGTTAAAAGCTGTATTTAGACTATCACTTTCATTATCAACATGAATATTGAAGTCTCCGACTATAATGACTTTATCAGTGTTTAAAACTAAGTCAGATAGAAAATCTGAAATCTGATCTAAAAATTGAGAATAAGGTCCTGGTGGACGATATAAGACCACAAACAAAAGTGGCTTTACTGCTTTGTTATGTGTATGAGGAAAGCTAAAAACTAGATGCTCAAAGGAACTGTAACTATTATTTTTTTGGAGATTAATTAGTAAATCGGAATGAAAGATAGTTGCTACTCCACCTCCTCGACCAGTACTTCGAGGGACACTAAAGTTTAAGTAGCTAGGGGGAGTTGACTCATTTATTGTGACATGGTCCTCTTCCTGCAACCATGTCTCTGCAAGACAAAACAAATCAATATTATTTTCACAAATTAAGTCATTTACTAAGAGTGTTTTTGAGGGGAGAGATCTTATGTTTAGTAAACCACATTTAATTGATTTGTTTTTATGTTCAGTCCGAGTTTTATTTATCTTTATGAGATTTTTATACTTTGCTCTAGTAGCATTAACTTTTAATTCATTAGTTTTGGGTAGTGGACGGGAAACTATCTCTATAGGGTAGTGGGTGGGTGGCAGTCCCTGTTCCCTGACCTGGACTCTGGTTTCCCTGAGCTCGACTCTGGGTTCCCTGAGCTGGACTCTGGGTTGTCACGGCTTTGGGGAACTAGAGATAACCCTATCAATGTTCCTGGAAAGAAGCGAAGCTCCGTCCTCGGTGGGATGGATGCCGTCTCTACGTAACAGTCCAGGTTTTCCCCAGAAGGCCCCCCAGTTATCAATGTAGCCCACATCGTTTTCTGGACACCACCTTGACAACCAAAGGTGGAACGAAAGCATACGGCTGTACATGTCATCGCTAGTACGATCAGGCAGGGGACCAGAAAAAATTACAGAGTCAGACATCTTTTTGGCAGCCCTACACACCGAAGCTACGCTAATTTTAGTGACCTCCGACTGCCGTCGCCGGGTGTCGTTGCCACCAGCATGGATAACGATCCTGCTATACCGCCGTTTGTCCTTGGCCAAAAGCTTCAGATGGGACCTAATGTCCGCAGCCCTGGCCCCTGGAAGGCATTTGACGGTGGTCTTTCGTGTCTCTGGAGCCACATTCCTAACTATGGAGCTGCCAATTACAAGAATCGGCCTCTCCTGCTCGGCGGGTGCGTCGCTGAGCGGGGCGAACCTATTGTTCAGAGAAAGGGGCTGGAGGTTGGCCGCGGACTGGGGTCTGGCGCTAGTCTTCCTACGAACAGTCACCCAGCTCGCCTGAGGTCCCGGCTGCACGGGAGCTGTTGAAGGACGGCTAGGTCCTGTCCTAGTTGACTCCGCGCTAGCTACTGCTGGGCCTGGCTGTTCTACAGCGCGGAGCCGGGCCTCTAGCTCAGAAACCCTCGCCTCCAAAGCTACAAAAATGCTGCACTTATTACACCTACCAACTTCACTAAATGAGGCGGAGGAGTAACTAAACATCTGACAGAGAGAGCAGGAAAGAGGAGGAGGTGTAGAGAGAGATGGAGGGACAAGAGAGAAAGCTGCCGAAGCCATGCTAGCCGTAAAGCTAAGCTAACCAAGCGGTACCTTACCTTACCTAAGAACAAAGTAATTAACCCAGTAAAACGCTTAAAGAGTCCTAAACCGTGAAGAAACTTAACGTTTTAATGTGTTTGTGTGTTAAGCAACTCAGAAAAAACTTATTGACAGAGAAAGTTAGATCAGTTCAAGAGAGAGAGAAACACCGACTTGCTACAAACGAGTTAGTCACAAAACAGGAAATGACGCGATACGTCTTACCAACGCGATACGTCTCCACGCTCACCCACCAGATGCTGCTGGTGTCAGATCCAGAATATATATATATATATTCAATTCAATTTAGTTTATTTATATAGCGCCGTTTCACAACAGATGTCATCTCAAGGCACTTTACAAGAAGAGTTATTACAATACAATGTTTAATGTAGAAATTAGAGAACCACAGAAGATTGCGTCGTGTAATTCTCAGCAATCCCTCACACTGAGCAAGCACGAAGCGACAGTGGAAAGGAAAAACTCCCTTTTAACAGGAAGAAACCTCCGGCAGAACCAGGCTCAGCACAAGCGGTCATCTGCCGAGACCGTCTGTGGTTTGGAGAATACAGAACAGAGACACAGAACAGAGACATCCTGTTAGGATCATATGGAACAATCAGGTCTCTTATGTATGATGGCGCTAGATTATTAAGAGCTTTATATGTCAGAAGGAGGATCTTGAATTCTATTCTAGATTTTACTGGGAGCCAGTGAAGAGAAGCTAAAACAGGGGAAATGTGATATCTTCTTTTAATATTCATCAGAATCCTAGCAGCAGCATTTTGGACTAACTGAAGACTTTTAATTTTTTTCTGTGGACTACCTGATAATAAAGAGTTACAGTAATCCAGTCTTGAAGTAATAAAGGCATGGATTAGTTTTTCAGCATCATTCTTGGACAGGATGGTTCTAATTTTTGCAATATTCCTAAGGTGAAAAAAGGAAATCCTAGAGACTTCTTTCATGTGAGATCTAAATGACATATCTTGGTCAAAAATAACACAGAAGTTCTTTGCTTTATTACTGGAGGCTAATTTAATGCCGTCCAGGTGAAGACTATTTTTCCACACTAAATAGGAATCCTGTAAATGCGTGGAGCGCCATTTTCTATCTAGTTTTCTAACGTTCTTCTTCAGGGTACGTAGCTCTGAATTAAACCAGGGAGCTAATCTTCTAAGGCTGGCCACCTTCTTTTTCAGTGGGGCAACTTTGTCTATTGCCAGACGCAGGGAGGAATTAACGCTATGAACTAGAACGTCAAGTTGTGAGGGGTTACGAGTAAAAAAAAAAAAAAATATATATATATATATATATATATATATATATATATATATATATTTGTGTGTGTGCGTGTAAATAAGTATTGGTTGGACTTCTCACCTCTAATGAGAGTTGGGATCCTCTAGGGAGTGCTGTACAAAAAGTTATAAAAGCAGAGGGTGAAAAGGGGTTGGAAAGGACCTTGAGTTGCCTTTAACCTTTTTTTTCATGTTTCCTGGAAATTTTCTTCGCTTGACTTCAATAAGTCTGTGTTTATATTCCTCAAAATAAAGACATGCTATACAGCAAAGAGGATGCTGAAACAGGAAAACCAGACAGTTATCTTTAATGTTTGACACAATAGAACAAAGAGATGAAGAATGGACCTAACTTCAAACATTATCAGCATTTCTGGTATATCAGTACGCAGCCGGCAGAATTGACTTTTTTCCTTACAATAGCAGCATGATAGGCATTTTTTATGTTGTAAAACATGTTAAATATCCTCGTTATCAAATCCTTTTTATGGCCTTTTATCTGAAACAGACTGGCGGTCAAAGGTCAGCCTTTATCAGTGTCGCTGCTGCTCTCATTGCCTGTTAAATTGAAGGGAAAATGTGTAACAGACACAAATGAGGTAAATATTTAATCTGACGCTGTCCGACTGGTTTGGCATTATTGAACCTCCAAAGGCAGGAGTGAAAGGCAGTTGGGCTGATGCTTCTGTATTCAGATCCAGCATCACTGTTTTTTTTGTGTGAAAATGGCAGAGGAAGGTTTCAGTCCATCGAACCTTTGGGTTATGGGGCCAGCATGTTTTCTCTGCACCACTCTGCTGCACTTTGCTGAGGTAGGAGGAGGAAAAGTGCTACAGCACTGTACTCATTCATTACTGCTTCACATTCAGTTCACAGCGAGGGGAACTTACAAAACATGGAGCCATTGTTTGCAGGGCACTTTCACAAAGAGGAACTTCAAGAAGTGAGCAGGACTTAAGGAGGCTCAACACATGCATACTTAATAAACCTTTTACAGTTAAGAGTCTTACAAAAGAATTAATGCTCCTCTGAACCTTTTTCTGTTTTGTCACATTACAACAAAAAGCTTGAAAATATTTAATTTGGATTTTGTGCGATATCATCAAAGCTTAGTACATAATGAAAAACTGAAAAGCAATTTTTAAATATTTTTGCTTGGAAAACCCTGATAAAGGTGGTGTATTAAGCCTGGTACCAAGTCTCTGTGAATCATTGTTTTTTACAAAAACCTTTGCCCACAACTATAGCTGTGAGATTAAATGGCCTACAAATAACTAAGCTATATATTATAGTACTGTTTTGCTCATTCATCTTTGTAAAACAAGTTAAGATCAGTTTAAATAAATGGAGAAATTTTAGTTTGGACACAGATTCTACATTGCATTTAGGTCTTGAGTTTAATTAGAGTTTTTGAAAACACGAACATGCTTTATTATCCCTTGTCATTCCAGCTCTAACTGTATGTTTAATATAATTTAGCTGGAAGGTGAAACCCTGCCCTAGTCTCAAGTGTTTTGTTGCCTTTAAAGCCCCAGTTCACAATGTGCTTTTTTTCTGACGTATTAGAAAACTCCTTTGTCATGAATAGAGCCGTGATAATAAAATGTGCTCTTGATTTGCTGGTTTGTGGTTGTCCAGTGTGACAGGCCCAACCGCTGAGCACACTGAGCACGCTCATGACAAAATCCCCCCTCCGACAGTCTTCAAGCAATGTCAGAAAATCTGCAACTTCGAGCTGCAATCCACCAATGAAAATACACCCAGGGACGTGTAAGGCTAGTGACGAGAGTGCAATGGGACTGCAGCAGCATCAACATTAGCAACAATCAGTGGCGGTTCTAGATCAATTTTACCAGCAGGGACAGGGTGGGACAAGTGTTTTTTCATGAGGGCACAGAATAATAGAATAAAAACAAAAAATTATAGAAAATTATAAATAAAAAAACGGGATATTCTACACAGCTGTCAAGTTCAGCAATGTCAGAATGCCATGGTCTGTGGACGTGTTTGTACTTTTGTGTTTCTGGTTGTGGTCTTCATTTCTTTTCGTGGTTTACCTCTTGGTTTATTATTATCGGAGTATTTGATCTGGGTTCCTTTGATTAGTTTTCTTTTTTTTTTTTAGCAAGTATTTATTATTATTTATCCCCTACAGTAGTTATCCAATTCGTATTCAATCATAGTAGCTTTCTACTTTCTAACTTCTACAGAGAACAATAATTGAGCTTGTAAAACCAAGCATGCAAAAAGCACTTGGATAATCTATAATGCCAACACAACTCTGATGGCATAAATGCTGCATCTGAGTGTAAACACACGTTGCATGTGTGATGTCGGAGCTTTTTTGTTACGGGCAGTGGCTTTGCGAAACCTAAAAATCTAGTGAATTATGTCCATAAGCAAACACTTAAAACTGAGAATTTGCTCATCTTCACTTTGGTCAGAGTTTTTTTTTAAAAAAAAGGGTTTTTGATGCTGTAAATCTGCGTTTTTATGTTGGTGACAGGCCGATGCATTGAAAATATATTTTTCTTCATTTTTTTAGATACCTGTCTATGTGTGGACAAGGCCCAAATCAATGAAATATTCACATAAACCAATATGTCCAATGAGTTGTTCAAGGAATAAAGGCCTTCATTACACAACTTTATGGGTTAATATACAGCGGCAAGATAGAAATCATATCAGTGATACCTTGAGGATTGCAAAAAAAACCTCAAAGTCCAAGACTAAATTACTGAGTACTGTAAGAGCCTCTAAAATTACACCCAGTTTTATCTGTAATTTTAAATCATATGAACAGTAATATTTGTTTAACTGGATTTTAGATCGGTCAAAATTTGTAGAAAGGCCCATCAAGTTTAGAAAATAAACATGGGAGCGTTTGTACTCTTCTTGAACTGAAACCAGCTCATTGTTTCAGAGTCAGACATCTGTACGTTGAATATCTGAGGGAACATGGCAGGGATCCTGAAACAATGAGATGAAAAACATGCATCCTCAGACAGACTGGTCTGAACTGGTCTGGGTTTGTTTTGCTGTGCTCTGCTTTTTTCTTTTTTTTTTTATCAGGTTCACACCGTCTTGCAAAATAAACTCTCCCACAGGGGATCAGACTCAGACCCTGAACCAAAAGTGTTGTATAATGTACTAAGCGACTGTAACTTAACCGGAATTGCTAGCTTTATTTGTAACCTAATTTTCTGTTGTTTACATGAGCTCAAGAACTAATAATCCAGTGTTTTTCATTTTTTCTATCCAAAAACAGAGAGAAAAGCATAATCTACTACACAGGGAAAACTGTAATTGCATGAAGCTATCTCAATTTTTTAGGATCAAGGCTCAGACAACTTTAGTGGAAACACACACACACATATATATATAGCTCGGTATTGTGTCAATGTCGCTTCAATATTTGCTTCCTTCTCAGCTCATAAACATGTTTACATCTCTTCTCTCCTTCCTTCAGCTCTCACTGTACGCCCTTTCCCCTTCTTTCTCTGACTCCTCCCCTCTGTCTTACTTCCCTTGACATGGCAAATTTTCTCTTCCCTTCATTTTCTTTCCCTATATTTCCTGCTGTTCAACAGCCCTGCCTGGAAAGATGACTAAAGCTAGGGAAAAACATTGAGAGCCAAATTGAAATTCTATCCCTTGTCCCATGCCCTGCAGCTCAACAGCACGCCGTGTACACATCAATCAGCACTCAGCAGCTGTGTTACAACCTGATTCTGCGTACACGTGATCATCACGCAATCCTAAAAAAGAGAACCAGATGGTAGTGTCTGAAGGGATAGAGAGATTATGCAGGACCTTGTGTTAATACCCCATTTAACTTTTCCACATTTGGTGAAACTTTTTGAGCATTTTATTGGCATAATTGTAAATGGGGAAAAATAAAGGAAACATGGTTTTGAAGATGTTGTTTTTTATCATTTTAAATCTGAGATATATGGCTTGTATGTGTTGTACATATGTATTCTTTGACTGTTCTATTTTAACTTTGATTTAGCCCTCTCCATTGTAGCTCAGGCTGTATGTTTAGGGTCAGTATCCAGGAAGCTGGAAGCCTCAGTCTTCCAACAAGTCTCCAATATCCCCTAAGCTGAATGCTACCAATTTTCTATATGTTTGTTTGGTGACTCATTATAAATTGGACTTCTTCCATCTATTTCTGAACAGTGGCTTCCTTCCCTGTTTGCATAAAGGTCAGAATTGTAGGGTACACAACTAATTTTTTCCTGTCATCAAGTTCTGTCACCTGAGTTGTGGAGCTTTCTGCAGCTCCTACAGAGTTACTATGGGCTTCTTGGGTTCTTCTGTGATTAACGCTCCTTCTATATTTAGATGATGGATTTAACAGATTGTTCTTAGATGTTTCAAGCTTGACAATGGTGTAAACTCCTCCACTACTTTCTTACTTACCTTCACCTGTGTTCTCTGGTCTACATGGCAGTATTTATTCATTACCCTAAGCCTTCACAGAGCAACTGGATTTCTACTGAGATCTATTTTGCTGAAGGTAACTAAATCTCGTTTCTACTGAGCCATACGACACTGGTCAGTGCGGTTCGTTACGCTATTTTATCTTCCAGCATATTCAGGAGAGCGTTTCCAACACCAGCTGAATTCTCTGAAGGCAGGCAGGGTAAAACCCAAATGGCTAATGCTGCATCATACTAGTACAATGCCAAACGTGATGCACTAGTACGTCATACCCTTGTCCCAACCTCTGACGTTTTTCTGTCACCAAGTCAATGGACTGAGTACTCAAGTCCTGACTCAGGCTTTACTCGAACAGCAGCCTGATGACTTGCACTTGAACTCAGATGAGGGAAATCGCTACTGTTGGAATTAGCATGTAGCCGATGTTAATGTTAGCTTGTTTTAATAGGTCAGATTACTGGCGAACTCTAATAAATTCCCAAAGCCATTGTAAGTGTACGGGTAAGGTGTTGATTATTTATTTTAAGCATGTTTTGTTGTTTTGCACAAGCTACCTTGTTAGCTTGGTGCTAGCATGGGGGCATTGATAACATTTTTTTTTTTTTTCAAATAAAGTAAATCATGCATGATGGCAGCCATACATTAGTCTAGACTTCAACCTTACTCTTTGCTCTCTTATTTTTGACCTCCTCTCAGATGATAGTGACTTTATTTGGACTGTAAGATTATTTGGGGGACTTGGAGTCAGTGTTGGGTTGTAGGACCTAGTGACTTGACTTGGACTAACCTTATGCGACTTCAAATACTTAAGACTCGAGGGGGACATAGACTCAAAAGACTTGACTACAGCACTGGTTGTGTGATGCCAGTAGCTCTAACCGTATTGTACCTAACCGTATCGTACCATTGTCCAATGGACCTACAACTGAAGGAGCCCAAGAATGTTGGGCTACAGATTGGTTGTATGGTCTTCTTTTACAATGTAAACAGACAAAATACAGTAAAGAATCGTGGAAACGAGTCATAAGTTACCTTTGATTCCATGTAGAAGCATCAGAATAAAGATGGTTGAACAAATTTAACCCTATTAAGATTTTTGCTTTGAGAAACTGTTAAGTACCATTTTTGTTCCACTTCCTATTTATCCACTACCTTGTATTGTTCTATCATAGGTAAACCCCAAAAAGCAACTAAAAGTTGTTTTTTAAATCAAAGGGTGTGATTACCTTTGGAAGGCAATGTGTGTGGCTATCAGATCTTAATGACAATGTATACCTGGCAAATCGACATCATTCTCTGGGTCAAGACCTATATTTCTGAAGCTCAATGGAATCGTGCTGAGACTCTCCATGGTCTGTCCAAATTATCTAGGCTATAAAATGTTGCTGTGTCACAGGTTCCAAAATAGATACACGCAGGTCTTTAGCCAAGACTCAAATAGACAGTATGACACAGTGCTGAATGAGAAGCCAGAGTAATTTTTTTTTTTTTTACACCTTATGCAAATATAGGTTAACTCTGAGCAATTCAAGCCGTACCATTAGATAAAATAGTGTCTGTTCTCAGAGCAAAGAGTCAAACCAGATTCACAAAACATCACTGTGGTGTTTTTTTTTTAAATTAACTTGATGTACAAAAACATATTAACAGAGCAAGCACTTACAGACGTGGACAAAATTGTTGGTACCCTTCATTAAATAAAAGAAAAACTCATAATGGTCACAGAAATAACTTTAATCTGACAAAAGTAATAATAAATAAAAATTATATAAATGTTAACCAATGAAAGTCAGACATTGCTTTTCATCCATGCTTCAACAGAATTATTTATAAAATAAATGCATGCAACAGGCCTGGACAAAAATGATGGTACCCCAGTCATCAGCAAAAAAATTTGATCAAATTAAAATGAAAGGGTTCACATGAAAACAAAACAGCAGCAAGGTATAGTCAGAGACCGAGGAGCTGTCTTTATACCTCTACCGAGAAATGTCTTTGTGTAAATCCCGTCAGTTGTGAGAGAAGGCAGGAAAATAGGCTAAAAACAGAGAAAACATAGAAGGTTTACATAAGCCTACAGTCTCTGTGAAAAGAAAGCCCCCCCCCCCCTACATTTCATACTTTCTATTGACAAGCGCTTCCTAATATGTTCCCACCCCTTGAATTTTTTGTTGTACCCGAAAGAGTTGTTGGGATTGTATGGGATTGTAAAAATGGGCCTTTTCCAAACACAACATGTAAACTGAAGGGTGTTGATATTGAACACTCCTTACGGTTGAACGAATTTTCACATCTAGAGGTTCAAATCTTTGCACATTCGGCTTTACAAAAAAAGCTCAAGCACAATTAGATTGAACGGATAGTGTCTGACCAAAATATTTTTTTTTCATTACCCTAAGGATTTACCATTACATTATTATTTAGACTTTAACTAGGCCATTCTAATATGTAAACATGCTTTTATATAAATCCACAAGGTCCTATTTAGGATTACAAAAATGTAAATGTTGGGTTTGAGATACTCGTAAGAAAATGAAACATACCAAAAAGGGCAATAAGCAAGCCTATGCATTTTATAGATGTTGTAAAAGATTTAAAAAACATGATTTCAATAAGCAAGAGCATATTGGTAAATATAGTGGCAGTTGCTGCTAAGTTTTATTTTGTTGGTCAGAAACTGGTAAGTTAGAGAACCACTGATTTAAACAGTTTCATTGTTCCTTCGGCAGTATATGATTACTGGTCTTCTGAAAGGTCTGCTTCCTTTCCAGTATTGTCTCAGTATTATCTCAATCCATTTTCCTGCCAACTCTGACCAGTTTCATTGCCTTTGCTGCAGAAAAACATCTCCAGAGCATAATGCTGACAACACCATAGTGATGTCCAACAATTTGCATATAAGTCATATAGTTCTAGTTTTGTGTTATCAGACCAAATAACCTTTTCCACATCATCTTAATGGCTTGTGGCAAACAACAGCTTTCTTTTTTTCTTGCTGCTCCTCCAATTAGACCAGATTTATGGAGTGTACAATTGGTAGTTGTCCTATCAAGAAATACCTCCACCAGATATTGTGATAGTGTTTTATTACCTGCTTTAAACTTCTCTGCAACTTTATTTATAACTTTATCACTTTGTTTTGGATTTTGTTTAAGGTATCATAACAGAGGGGGCAGAGTAGGCCTATAACTGCCCATTTTTCAGGTATTATTTCCAAAACAGAACAAAAAAGTGGAACGCATGTATTATATTTCTACCCCTTTATTGTTATGCACTAATTTGTGTTAGTCTACTATTGAAGTTTGGTCTAATAGGTTCTAACAAGACAAATGCAGAAAACTTTTAGGGGACATCAACGCAAGGGATGCCCTTTGTTTTTCATAAATTAGCTTTTTTGTCATTCTCATGTTAGCTGTTTGCATATAACAGAGAGCCATCATGCTTTTTTATCTCGACTGTAGCCTGTTAATCAAAGAAGAAGGGAGCATTTAAGGACAGATATGATTATTTAATTAGAACTTTAAGAAACAGATGGGTCAGTAATTTAATGATCAAAGGTTTGACGATTTTTAACTAAAACAACTGCTAAATCAATCAATTATACTAATGATATAATCAATAATTTTTCAAATGTAACTAATTTCTCCGTTTGAGAGTTGAAGAACATTTGGGTCAAGCATTTCGTCAAAAAGTACATCCTGTGCTCTGTGTTTTGTTTGTTTTTTCGGGACGGGCAACATTTGAGTGAGGAGTTAGGACTGAATACCTGCACTTTATATCTGACTGGAAAAGCTTTGGTGGACATAAAATATATTTAGATATCATTATTTTTTAAAGTATGTCGCAATTTTAGGTCAAAAAATGATCATGAGGCAAACAAAATGGGTTGGTTGGTTTTGCTAGTGGGCGGGGCTAGAGCTAAACTACAAATACTCTCCTACCGGCATTTGCAACACAGATCAGGGGAGTCACGATTCAAACTGGAGGAATAAAACCCGGCGGACATTTTACTGGTTTTAACAGGTAATGATTGGCTGTTTTATTTTACCGCTAGAAGAGAAAAATCTAGTCACCTTACATTTCTGATATGATGTTATGAGTTTCAAGGGGAAATAGAAGGTTTTAACACGTGGATTGGCGCCTGACGTAGATTGATTTCATCATATTTAAAGAGGCCAAAAGATAGATTACGGGTTATTTTATCTGACTTTTGGCGTAATTGGTCATTTTTAATTTGACCTACAACTAGAAAGTGGTTTTCACCCATTTCCTTTAATCTGTTCTGTGCTTCTAAAAGCGATTAAAGCGAACCAGAACAAACTTGTCAAAACGCCGGTTGGGAGCGACTTCCGAGTCTACAAATTAATACATACGCGGTTTTAGATGTAATTTTTTTTTTATATATATGTAATGCTCATGAAGACTAACACGGTTCAAGTTTTTACTTTCCACAAAAAATTGAGTGCTATCTTATCACGTTTGTTGTTTTTTGTAAAGTATTGGAATAAAAAAAAAAGCTTCGCTCTTTTATTGTGAAAAGTTGTCGTTGTTTCGGCTGAGTCTGCAATCTAGAGAATCTATTTCATCAGACAACTGTTGACCACGGAGCTGCTTTTAAGGGTAATGGGTTTTTAAGCGAATAAATTATGATCTCAAACGCCACAAGTAATAAAAAAATAAAAAATAAAAGATTTCAATCGGTTCAAATCAAAATGTAAAAGTCCATTTTACAATGAGCACATTAAGATGTCATACAACTAATAAATACATGTTTCATACAAATATTATTTAAAGTCTATAGATATTTAAATGTTGATTGGGAGTTGTGATTTTTATTTAATTTTTTTTATTCAAAAGCTTTTTAATGTATATTTTCTTTTTAACTAAAAAAGGCTACTAGTAATTATCAAAACCCATTTCTTTACCCATTTCCTGCAAATATGTAGTTACAACTTTTTGAACTCTAGAAAAAAAATCACTGTACATCCAGTTGACAGGTGTTTTTGTTACTATTTGACCTTGGATCAGATTCAACCATGAGCAAGGACACAGAGATCGACATGGAGGAGGTGAAGCTCAACGACATGGACCAGGAGAAGCAGCCCATGACAGGAGACGGCCAGGCTTCTGCAGGGGAAAAGAACGGCAGCGTGAAGCTGAAGGTTCCCGACGACGACGTGACGTTCACGGGCCTGTCCAAGGAGGAGCTGCTGAAGGTCGCTGGCACCCCGGGGTAAGAGCTAACAAAATACAGCTTAAATGCAAACCTCTAGCCGGAGGTTGTTGTTTCAAGATTCCCCTGACCTCAGAGCGTATTCTGTGTTAACATGTAGGTGGGTTCGGACCCGCTGGGTGCTGCTCGTGCTTTTCTGGCTGGGCTGGGTCGGCATGCTGGCCGGGGCCATCGCGATCATCGTCCAGGCTCCTCGGTGCAAGCCTATCCCTGAGATGAACTGGTGGAACGAAGGACCTCTCTACCAGATCTCTGACGTCGAGGCTTTCTCCGGTGGATTAAAAGGTAAAGTTTTTTTGGCGATCAGAAAAAAGAATTTGGTAGCTTTGCGTATGTGAAAAACGTTTCAGCTGATTCACAAGAGAGCAGTCTTGTGACCAAGTCTTGCTTAGTTGGATAATAAACTGCTGACTTGGCCAGAACTGTGGCTGAAGGCCGAAAAGAGGACGCCAGACACGATTGAGTCACTCTTTTGACATGTCATTCAGATTAAAGGCAGTGCTGAGGTGCTGTTTGCAACCTTTTCTTTTCATCAAAGTATTTAAAAAGAAGTGTGTTTTAGTTTTCTTTCTAGGTGCTATAGTTCTCTATGGAGATGGGACAGAATGTCCTGTACTTGCTGCAAATTGCCAGCTGGGGGGGACTCCCTGCTTTCCAGCAGGATTTGGGAGGAATTCCAAAAACTACATGTGACTTTATTGTTCTCAGACAGACAGAACCCACCCCACCCCCCCGCTCTCGTGCTCAAGCTTTCACACGGCGGGCAGAGGCTGTGCATGTAGTTGTTCACACACTCCTGTCTTGGTTTGCTATTTGTCTGTTGTTTCTCACACCTCTCCTCTAAACCTCCTCACCTTCACAAATATGTGCTACTTCTAACAGGCCCGTTCTAGTTTGTCTACCCAGTGTAATTCATCATTAATTAATCTGTCCTCTGCCAGGTCTCGAGGGAAAGTTGGATGAGCTGAACCAGATAAAGATCAAGGGTCTGGTTCTCGGTCCGTTTCACACCGTCCAAGCTGATGCTCCTACCACCCTGAATCTAAATGAGATCAACTCAGTCCATGGAACTAAGGAAGACTTGGACGCTGTGTTGGCCAAGGCGCACAAGAAGGGTAGGTTATCTTCCACATTTTCTTCCATTTAAAAATTAATAAAGTACTCTTATTTAGTTTGTCTGTTTTTCTTTTTCTCTTTAAGGTATATCTGTGGTTCTTGACCTGACTCCAAACTACTTGGGAGCTACTCCGTGGTTCACAAACACCGATGATATTATAGAGAAACTCAAGGTGAGCCAATTTATTGAATCAGTCCACCTTTGCTGTATTTTAAACCTCGCTTCAGCGTCTGAGATTTTGTTGCTCTCTTCTAGGCTGCAGCAGAGTACTGGATGGGTCAGGGTGTGGACGGCATCAAGGTATCCGGCCTCAAAACTGCCTCTGACTTCCCTGACTGGCCAAAGCTGATGGCTGCCTTCCACAGCAACCACACCAAGGACGCAAAGAAGAGGTGACCGAAACAGTTGGACTCTTTGGGCAGAACACTAAGCCTAATTTGGCTAATTTAATCAACTTTTTTTTTTTTTGGCTAATTGGTTAATTTGAGGGAATTTAGCAGTGAATCTGGCTGAGAGCTTTGAGATCAAATCCGTTCCAGTGTGAGGTGTTGGATTTGTTTGTTTTTCTGCTGTTACGTTAGAGTGACCTCTGGAGGTGAGAGGTTGTATATTAATCCAATATCATTGTTTCTTGTTATCCAGCTGAAATTTCCCCAGCCTTCTCTTCTGAAAGTTAATTTATGTCTCGATCCATTCGTTGTGAAGTGACTGACCCAACGTTCCTCCTCCCAGGGCGCTGATGGGCGTGGTGCGCGGTATTGACGCCATGGAAGTGTCCCACTTGGTCAATGACAGTGGTGTGGATCTTGTTCTGCCCGACCTCCTCAGCTCCAATAAGGATGGTGGGTTCAGGTTGTCTGAGTTGACAAATATGTCTCCGTATTTTTGGCTCAGGAGTTTTGAATTTTATTTTTTCCCCCTGTGGAATTGCAGGTGTGCAGCGTATCCAAGCCGTGGACACCCTTCACTCTCAGAAGAGTGCTGTGGGCTGGGGTCTCGGTGCTACTAAGCTGGAGCCTCTGTCTACAGTGGCAACGTCCCCGGACCTGCAGCGTCTCTACCAGCTACTGTTGTTCACCTTGCCTGGAACCCCAGTGTTCAACTACGGAGATGAAATCGGCCTTTCTGCAGGAAACGTAAGATCCAACCTACTGTGTTTTATTGAAATGGACCAATAGATTAACTTGACCAATTCTCCACTGATTGACTCTGATCTTTTATCAGCATTTTGTTTTCTGGAAACCTTTGTTGCTGTTTATAATTGCATCAAATCTTACGGCTATACTGTATTCAGCAGCATGTAACTAGGGATGCACAGATCGACTTTTTTTGTTTTTCTGATACGGATATGAGGTCCATAACCTACTGAGCCGATAAAGATCCAAACGGTAATGAATTATATGAACCGTGTCGTGAAGATGAGTCATTGGGGATGCAACGATACAATACTCTGCTCTGAGTACTTGCCATTACAGAGTACCAGTGCCATTACTTCTACCGCACACAAAAATGCAATAAACTGGAAGACAGGTTTTCTTTTCTTCTGTTTGTTACAACAAATGGTGAATTCGATGTATTTTTTTCCACATTTTAAATATTGGTTCATGGTATCTTAACTTTAACCAATACAGATACAGTACATAAGAATGATATCCCTACATTTATCTTTCCTTAAAAGAAAAAAATCTGAGTTAAAAATTGGGGATGCAGCGATACCGCTTTTTTTTATTTTATTTTTTTTAACAAGTACGAAATCGATTCTTTGAGTATTTGTCAATGCAGAGTACCAATGCCATTACTTCTACCACACAAAAAATGACTTGCTTATTACAACAAATTATGGTCAGTTACATAAAATTACGTGGCAACATTTTCTGTAAAATTATTGTAGAGTTTCCACATTTCAAGTACTGCTTTGCTATCGGCCCTGATATCCGTATCGGTGCATCCCCATTTAAAAATAGGACCTCAGATGAGACCAGAAATCTATATTAAAGCTGAAATGAGCACATCTTGGTTATTGAAAAACCTTTTTATCTTCTGATTTTTCAGGGTACAGTTACGCCCAAGATGATTTGGGACACGACTGCAGAGTCTTCTACTGTAGATAAAGCTGCTGAAGTAGGTTTATGTTTTTAACAGACCTTCATTTGCTCTCAAAGTTGGCTCCTCGTTTTTTAAACCCTTCCATGTCTCGGCTACACAGGGTAATCGGACAGAACGCAGCAACTTGAGGTCGTGGTTCAAGTCCCTCAGCGACCTGCGAGGCAAAGAGCGCTCTCTGCTTCACGGCGACTATTACCCGCTCAGCTCCTCCAACTCCTCCCTCGCTTTCCTTCGCGTGTGGGACCAGAGCGAAAGATACATTACTGCTGTTAACTGGGGAGATAAACTCACAAAACTAAAACTTACTTTGGCACCTACAGGTAAGCTTGCCTTCAAATTGTATCCATTTGCAGCAGCAAATTGGTGATGTAATTTGCCTGTTCTTTAAATTCTTCAAACTTTGCTCCTGCAGAAGGTGTAACTTTACCAGTGTCGGCCAAAGTGAAGCTGTCGACAGACGAAAACCTGGAAGCGGACTCGTTGGTCAGCCTGGACATGATCGCTCTAGGACCTGAGAAAGCAGTGATCCTGCAGTTCCCCTTCACAGCCTAAAGATGGCGCCCAACTCTCAGCAAAGTTGTCCGCAGATCAGATTCTTTATCTTTTTTAGATCCTCAAGTCTGCTAAAGTGCTAAATCTTGGTGTTGGGTCAGGAATGAAAAAAAAATTATTTTGTTACATAACGGAGCATTAGTTTGGTCCACATGCGTCTCTGGGATGGAAAGTATTGGCAACGTTTTCTTAATGTCTGTCTTTCAAAGAAAAAAAAAACATTTTAATTTTGCCTTGTCGTTCAGATGTTGAAGGCATTCAATTTGTGGTTTTTTTTTGTTTGTTTTTTGGATCATTCCTTTTATTGGGTCTTTGTTTTTAAACCAGCGTTTTAGTAACTGTTCGGATTCGGACATGTGTGACTCAACCTTCTGGAAACCATGTTTAAGGAATTAGTAAACTGGTCTGTGCTGACTCTTTTGTACGCTTCATGTTTTTTACAACAACACTTGTGAAAGTTGTCTTTGTGTCTGAGCCAAAGATGATATCAGATAAAATGTCTCTCAGCGTATACAGGTGTGTGAAACTGTGTCACAGATGTGGGGCTCGGGGTGCGTCTGCAGCAAAGATTTGGAGGTTATCTTGGTGCGTATTTCACTACACTAATACATAAGTGGCTCAATTTGTATAGAGTTTAAGTGTATGAAACCCCAGGCAATGGCTCTGAAATTAACATGTAAAACTATCAACTTAAAAATTGGGTACGTTCGACTGATTCTTTTGTTACTGTCAAGATAAAAAAATACAAACTGCTGCAAGTTTCAGTACACACATTTTTCATGGTGGATGTTTACTCTAAACTGTTTACTATGGTTCTCATCTCTAGGAATTAAAGGGACTGAACTCATAACTATTCCTGTAAGTGGAAGCTTGTGACGCCTTCAGTCACGTTAAGTTTTAACTTGGTGATGTAGGGTCTGGTTTACTTGTGTTCAGACAGAAATCCATATTACAAGATGAGTTGTAGCAAATTATTGAAGTTTAGAAAACTTTCTCTAAAGTTCATGTTCTGTCGGAAGTCTTGAACTTTTCAGTAAAAAAAAAATGGTGAAAGGGTACATTACTATCAAGGTACTGCACCTTTGGGAAAATGCAGTGGGGTTTTTTTTCCTCTTGTAGCGGTCCATAAAAAAACCTTTTTGTGAAAAATTATGACAAATGTGTCTGGGTTACTCTTCAGAATTAATATTTCAGTTTTTTTTATTTTGATTAAAACCTTACAACAGTTTAACGACACTGAAATAAAATATAAACCATAGTGTTTATTAATGGAAGAAAAGAAAAAAAATACGAGCATCTTTAGTGAAACTATGAAAAGCTTGTCCTTAGATCGAATTTCAGCTTAGGATAATATTACCTTTTTATATATTCAGAGTTTGGTTTATCCATTTTGAACAGACATTCTGATTAGTGAAAGATTTACCTAAATAATTTTTACATACTGATGTGTTTTATCTGAAGGATTAGTCTAGTTACAATAACAGAACAAAGGGGACATGGTTACCGATACCATCGTGGTGCAGCATTTTAACACATGTTCGCAAGTCTGCCAGCTGTGTCATTTGCACTTGTTTTACCCATGGTAAATATCAACTGGAGAAGAACCACATAGTTTTGGAGCAGCTTTTGCAGTATGACTTTATGGCAACAACTTTAGTTTAACAGATAAATACATTTATTAAAACTTAGTTTTTTAAAGTAGCTAACTGAACAGCCTGAGAATAGAAAGGTTCTGAGTCGCAATATTGAAGTCAAGGTCAGAATCAGAGAACCTTTATTCACTCGAGTGAAATTTCTTCCATAGTCCATCTTTACCAGACAAAAAGACTGGGGGGTACACAAAAGGAATAAAAAGTACTACACATCAGTTATATATTACTAATACATCACCATATACCATTTTTGCAAAGCCACCTCAACATTAGCCACCATAACACATATATACAGGTGAAACCAGGATACTGTGTAAAACAAACTTTCACTCTGATTTAATATCTGATTACGTAAAAAAGGTTTCAATAAGCAAATAGTCTGCTGAATGGGAGGTTTAAATGTTTTTTCAGGTTCAGGAGTTTATTTGTAGTGAGACTGCTATGCCTTTAAACAATTCTGAAAAGCCTAGCAGATGATGTCATGGTTTCCGGTAAGTTAATTTATAGCATTTAAGTTTAATCAAGGGACACGTGAGGCTGTACTTTAAGGGAATACCTCACACATTCTGCTATTTTGCATGATATCATGGTGCACTTCGAACATTAGATTGCATAAGAGAAAAGCACTCTGTAGAAATACCGGAGCAGTATCAAGACAGCAAAACAGTCCAAAACATCAACATTGTGCACTACTGAGTCTTCCAAATGGACAATGGCCCAAAATATACTGCTACAATACTTTCAAAACAGCTTAACAGTAACAAAAGCTATGTCTTGGAGTGGCCATCACAAATAAAACTTGAATCCTGTTGAAAAATTGAGGGCAGATCTGAAAAGGTGTGAAAACCAGGCACAACAAGCTTAATTAAAGAAAGGATGGGGCCAAATTTCTGCAAACTGTTATAAGACATAAAAGGGAGGATTCCAAAAATGATTGACCCAAGTCATACAGTTTACAGGGTGATCTTAATAAAGAAAATGCATGTAAACATCTGGCTTAGAGGGACGGAATTTATCTTATTCCTTATTTGGGCTTTTAGCTAAAAGAGAAACATTTGGTTATCATAACTGACCTACAAGTAGGAAAAGAATGAGGACAATGTTTTATTTGTCTATTTATACGTTGTACGTAGTTATCTAGTTTCAACTGTATATCTGAATCATGGAGACGAATGTGAAAGAGGGTCTAGTTCACTAGTTAGTTTTTTCTGGGTTAATACGCAGACTACCAAACAAACAAACACTTTCTTTTAAGCAAATTAGATTTACCACTGAAATGTTTGTCTAAAGTCTTGTTTTGTGTTTTCAGTGAGACTGAAGAGAATAAGGGGGTTAAATGGTTAAGGTAAAGATCATATTACACGGTCCTTGAGCGAAGCCTTCGTGGTTTACTCTGTAAGCAGTAACATTTGTGCTTCTTCTGAACGAATCGACAAAACTGTGTTCTTAACCCGCCCAAAAAAATAACATAATAAACACAGTTTAAAGAATCAACTCCTGATTAGAAGCTGAGTCTGTGTGATACTGTATCATAAAACCACAACATCAACCACGGTATAAACTAACTTGAGAAAAACCTAACAACGTTCCATAAACCGTACAAGTTTTAGTTTATGAGCCAAAAATACATTTGTAAAAAAATATATATATAACACCTTCACTTAGTTTATGTATGACATTTACTAAAGTGTGGCTGCATTAAATTGTTATACAGGTATTAAGGGAAACAGTTGCTTGTGGAAAAAGTAGTAAAAGCACTCCAGTACACTTAAGCAGTAGATTTAAAGGTCCTTTAAGGCTTGATAGAAACAAAAAGTAAATGTTTTTAAGTTATTTAAAAACCAAATGAAAATTTGCTGATTACAGGCTACTATGGCTATGGTTAGTCAACACGATCCAAGTCTCTCATTTGGATCGAAGTGGAAATTATTATATTTATTAGTTTATTTATAAGGTACAGCTTTTGAAAGGTACACAAATATTGTTTTGGGACATGTTTGTCTTAAAAATTTGGCATAGAAACGTAATTTTGTAAAAAATTTTAGTGAATTTTTAATTTATGACAAATTTTAGTTTTCATGAGTAAGACATAAATAAAGATAATGGATACAGGTTCAGTTCGAATGCTTATGGACCTGAGAAAATTGTCAAATTTCAATTTTTTAACCTCGCCTAGTTTTTTTGGAAACAGAAACTATGTTGGACTTGATGAAAATACACAATTCAATTAAGCAAAATTGGCAATCATGCTGTTTTCCTTATCTGTACAATAATGCCTTAAAATCTGCTCATCAAAAAAATATTCTCTTCAAGACAGGAAAAAAAAAACCCACTGTACTAAAACCTACACATTTAATAAAAAATGTCAAAGCGTTCATGTAACAGGTGAGACTTAACTCAGCACAGTTTCGGGGTCTGATACAATTCGGTGCCGCTGTTTTACTGTGGTATCACAGGGGAGGTTTGAAGTTGACGATACCGGGAATCAGAGCCTGTCTCGGCACCTCTGAATTCACCCCACGCCGCTGCGAAACCAAACCACCGCCGTGCATACTCATGACTGACTCTCAGTCTTAGTCTGACACTCAGATACACTACCACCTTTTACATCACAGAAACATGAAGATGCATGACCTTTCCTCAGCTTTCATGGAACACCCAACACATAGAAATAATAGAATTAAGGAATATATATCTTCTTGAAGACCCTTCACTGTGAAAAGACGAATATAAAGTCAAGTATAAGACTTGTAATTGAGATGTAAACACAGCTCATGTTTTTAAAATCAAATTAAATTAACTGTACAGGATTTTAGCTGAAGTTTATCGTTATTCATTATCTATGATAATTTGTGATGTATTTAAAATTATAGCATTTTTTTCATTATATATTTGTATTTTATCATTTCATGTTATTTCTTAACATGTTTTGATTCATTTGATTTGATAGTATTACCTTTAATCGCCAGTTTTTCATTGCCGATCTAATCTCCATGGCTGAGGTTCCACAGTGCCTCATATTTCAGAAATTATTGATTTCTCTAACCTCATTTTTTTATTACCAACACTGTTTCTTTCCTCGATTTGTTCGTTCTGATCATTTCATTGGGTATGTCTCTGTAGCTTTGAAGTCTGTCTTTCTGTTTTCAATATCAGTAAAGCACATTGTGTTACACTTGATTGTATAAAAAGTGTAACATATGAAAAGTTACCTAAGTAATTAACATGATCAATTCATCATGTTTAATACAATCTATATATTATTGAAAATAGAAAAACTAATGGAAGTTTTGCATTCCTGTTGCTAAAGACAAAGATTGTGTGACTTGTTAGGTGAGAATAGAGATTGTATTCAAAGTTTTTTCATTTTTCAGTGGCCTCTGCTTTTCCTTGTCTCCGTTAGAAAATGACACAAAATGTTACAACACCTTTGTTTAGCTACACCAAATTCAATTTAGTTCAGTTTAATACGTTTCAGCTTGGCAATGAATCAATGATAGTTTGGTCAGGGTGCTGTTCGCAAAAATGAAACAGGTCCTGATAATTCAGCTTCTCTCCTCTTCCTTCTACCTTTAGTCAACCTCTAATTTGCAGACTGTGTTTGCTTTTTTTCCTCGTTTGGTGTATATTCTGATAAAAAGCAATAAAAAACAATCTTAATCTATTCTCAATTTACATAAATTTCTAAATATATATATATATGTAACATCTGTGACTTCTTGAATAAGCTAAGACAATATAAGGATAAATTATATTGTGTATGTCAAAAACCTATGTACACTAAAATCTAAACAAATAAATGTCTTTGTGAACTACAAAACCTAGTCTATCTTAAATTGTTATTTTTTTCTACGACTGTTGGTTAATGCCAGGGAAACGAAGAACGAGAGTTAGCTAAACCGCATATTTTTTTTCATTGCAATTCACAGTTAAATCAACTGCATCTTTCTAACTCGCCTAGCCGACTACTACCATTAGCAGTGATTCAATTGTTTGACCCTGAAAATCCTAATTTCATTTCTCTCCTCTATTTTTTTAATTATATCCAAGCAATGTGTGAGCTCAAAATAAAAAATTTATCGGGAAACAAATTAACAAAAAACCAAGGTTTGATAGCTTGAGTCAAATATTTGCTCTATTCCTGGAAAATGCATTTTTATTATGAAGAAACTATTTATCTAAAATATAACAACATATCTATTATGACTTGTCTAATCTAAAAAAAATGACACATATGGACTTTGTAATTCCAGAAAATCAGTCTGCACATCATTTTTGATTTTATTGATTTTTATATGATTTAAGATTTTATGACTGGATTACTTTTGGATTAAAATTACTTTCTTTCCCTTGGGTCATCACTCAGATGTAAACATGTAATTTTTATTTTAGTTTGTTTTTGCCAATGCTTTCAATGTTTGCCCCTAGCAGGTTAGCATACCAACACTTGTCACTTGTCACTTTAGCTAACTTTAAGGCTTGTCTGTCTGACATAACATTACTTATGGAAAAACTGTATGAGATATTTATATGATTCCCAATTACCACTGTTGATTACACATTGAAAATAAAGAATGTTGCTATGGTATGGCTAGCACTACATACAAAATGGCTGAGTTGGCTCTTGCTGATCAGGTAACGTGATTTACTAAGTTAGTCTGAAGGCCTGAATCTGGGTAAATCGGCTTAACTGTATGAGTTCCTGTTAAAAGTATCTGTGTATAAATCCAGATTAGTAGTTCGCAAAAGCTAAAGCTAGTTCAAGAGAGGCTTGGACTTCATTGCGGTCTATGTAAGTCCTAATGTATAAACCTTGAAACTGTTGTCAATTTGCAAAGGGTAGGCATTTACACAAAGCCAGTGACAACGTATGAAGCAAGTGGAGCTTGGAGGTGGTGCACCATAAATGATCTTCCTGTGTGAAACACTGAAATATGGCGTTCAAAACGTTGTATGTTGTTATCATTTCATGCTAGTTAAGTAGCCTAAACTGTATTAGTAATCATATTGATATGTTGCAAATACGTTATACTTAGAGTGTCTTCCACAATTATCAAAATGTACAAAAAGAGTTAACAGCCTTAAAAAAAGTTAATATTTTGTACAGAAGCAGCCACAGAATTTTACATTGAATTTTCTCAGAAAAAATACATTTGGTTTAAGAAAATGTATTCACTGAGCCACACACATAACCCCCATTTCTAGTATCACAATGTCTCCATTCAAATAGTTTATTTGAAGCATTTTATACTCTTCTTTAAAAGAGGTGCCAATAATTGTGGACGGTGCTGAATTTGAAAAGGTGCATCAAGATTCAACCAAGATTCATGAGTTTAATGTTTCGACTTACCCATACTTTGTTTTACAGTATGAGTACTGTCTTTCAAGGATTTAAATAAATACTGACACCTCATGTCCTCTGATTTTTTTACATAGTGTAAGATGCCAGGAAATAGCCTCTGTAGACCGAGAAGCACCTGAATGTGTTGCATTCAGACTTGAGGTTTTATTTGTTACTGCTGCAATACTCTGATCCATTGATAATAGTGACATGCATCAATCGAAACCAAAATACTGCAGCAGATGAACATGGTATTATCAATAATGTATTATAAACTTCTCGGATGTGAAATTCTGCAGAAAGGAAAAATTAAGACAGACTCTTTAGAGCCCGTGGGCGGCGCTGAGACAGTGGAGGATAGTTCTGATAGTTCTTCCTTTTTTCCCAACTACAAGTAACAATTTTTTTTAATAGAATCCAAGCAAATAATCTTGAAAAGTAGATGTTTAAATGAGCCTGTGAATATTCTCATTCATCCAGGTCATGGTTATCTCAAGGAAATTGAGATATTTAAATGGTACACTGTAAATCCGAATAAGTAGGCAGGTAATAACACAGACACCACTTTGAATAATTATATAAAAATTGTGACTCATCACAATGGATATCTCAATACAACAGACTTCCAAGTCACTCACACTGTCAAAAACATGCCCCTAAGCACCCTGGGAAATATGATAATTAGGTCACTCAAAATGTTTGAGTTACTTGTACTCAAAACAAAAGAATATGCTGAACTAACTCGGCACATTTGAGATAGAATCATTTTTTTCAGAATATTGAGCTTCAGCTACTCAGTGTAACTAAGTAATCTCAAAATTGGCGTTTACAGTGTAGAAATCAGTTGTAAATGTACTGTGTTTGTGTGCCTGAGCAAGTTTGTCCAGAATCTTGTTTTTTCTAATGACAGGTCTGACTTTTGAAAGTCTTTTCTGCTAGATTTTCTGATAAATATTTCAAAGTAGCAGATTCTAACAGGTTGTCTTCAAAGATACTAATATACATATTTATGTACCTTACAAAACTATACCAGTTTGTTCTTCCAGTTTGGAGGCATTGTGCTTGTCCAATTGTGAGGTTATAGAATGCATTGCTGATTACTTGCAATATTTAAAAAAACTGACATAGTTACATGTTATATTACAAATTTAAATAAAATAAGTTTCAATTTGTAGGTTGATATTTTACACATTGCTACATTTGTAAAAAAATTTGCTTCAAGCAGCTGGAGATTTTTATACCTTTTATAAAAGTAGGTTGAAATAACCCAACAATTAACCAATTTCTTTGCAACTAAAAAACAAACATCATAACTCAAAGTGTTTCTTAGGAGAATCTGATTTGCAAAGAGTGACTCAAAGAAATGCATGTCATAGTTTACAAGGTTCACAAATGTACACAGGGTAGCTTCTGACCAAGTGAAGATATGTCTTATCTTCAATAATGTGATTCAATATGATGCCAATAGGAGAAGGCAGCGTAACAATGGTGTACGTGACAAAACTAGACAGAGAAAGATACTATGCTCTCTGAAAAGAACATTGCTGAACCTCAAGCAATGTTTTCAACGACCACTTGGAAAAACCAGAAGACTGCTTTTAGAAAACCATTTTTTGACAGTAGAAGAAACTTTTGGAGAATCAACGAATAAAAGCTCCTCGTGATAGTGGATCACAGGGGTGGAAGAATCATGGTGTGACCTTTTTGTTTAGTTTTTTTGCTGTACTTGTATTGTACTGAGAGAAGTACACAATATCAAAATAAATAAAAAAACTGTCAGGGCATTCATGCCAAAAGAATTGGAATGCAAGGTCGGCAACAACTCCAAACACAGAAGTGGTTCCCACTTGCAAAGGTTTGGTAAGAAAAAAACCAACAACTATATTATTTGGAGGAATGTTAAGGTAAAAAATTAAAGCTGGTCAAAAAAGTTCTAATGTAACTTTCCAAATATTTTGTAAAGAGCTTATAGCTAGAAAATGCTGGTGTTTTGTTGATCTAGTATGCTTTGTTAGAACAGCATACTGTATCTAAGCCACAAGTTTTCTCTTCCAGCTTTAAGGTTGAAAAAAGGACAAAAATACATACATATACATACGGTATATATAGGGAAAAGGTACGAATTTTACTACTGCACATGCACATTACCCGAAGATATCTCATTCTGATGGGTATGATGTCAAAACACCGGCCATGTTGCTTCTTTGCCTTTTTCTACCTTTGTCTTGGTTGTTGATTTCTAGAGGACAATTCCTATCAGTCGTGCTTTCATTCATAATTGCTTTTACAACTTTTGATTTAAAATCATTTGTTATAGTGTAGTCACAGCTTACTGTAAGAGGTTGTGGTTGTGTTTCTTTAAAGAATTATATTCAAAAGCGGAGTTATATTTGTCTAATCAAGGTTCATAATCTATAATCTTCCATGAGCGTCAACCATCCAAAATGTACAACAGCACCACAATCAGTGAATTATGGAGTTATATAAAAGATTCTGAATTTATTTTACTATCAAATTAAATTCCACAGGTTGTTGCCCATTTTTTAGGATTACTTGTCACACCATTTGACTATAATAGTTCTTCAATTTAAAACACCATAAATTAATAACAAAGTAAGCTGGGGTTGGGATAATAGGGCAGCATATGGGTACAAAATGTAACCAACTGGTGCAAGGACAAATTAAAATGAATCTGAAGTGAAACTGAACATTTCCAGTATAAATAGCCAAAACAGTTTTAAACTTAGGAACTCAGAAAACAAGTTGCTGTGGTGGGGTTATAGATGCAAAGCTTCACAGATATTATAATGCTTCGTTTTTCTTTCAATTTTCTCAGTTACTATTGTTAACACATTTAAAGATGCTGTGCTAGGTCATATTTTACCAGAAGTGGGCGGAGTATCCAAAAATTGTACTCAGGTAAGAGTAGTACTACTTCAACATATTTTTACTCAAGTAAAAGTAAAAAGTAGCCATCCAAAAAAATACTCGAGTAGGAGTTACAAAGTATTTGGTAAAAAGGCCACTTGAATACTGTGTAACAACTAATCTAAGATTTTAAAAAATTTTAAAAGACAGGCAAATTTTGGTATTCTTAAGACTAAAATGAACAAAAAAGAAAGAAAGAAATAACATAATTACATAACAAATTTTAAGCAGAAGAAAGATGTCTCTAAGTAACTGTTCTCAATATAATACCAATACTTACTATAGGAAATTAATAAGTGTATATTAGAACAAGGTAAAAACTACTTCCAGTGACGGTTTGTGATGTTTACTGCATCTGACCTCAAAATGTAACGATAGGCTCAGCAGACAGACGATTACATTAGAAAGCCAAAGCTTGTTGAGAAACAGGAGGTCTCCTTAAATAAACTGTACTGATCTGTCTGGGCCTGATGCATTTTTGGTTAAAATATGTTTGCTCTTCATTCAGTGAATTTACTCACAGTGTGTAGAGTATCCAGAAATTTTACTCAAGTAAGAGTAGCAATACTTCATGATAATATCCCTCAAGTAAAAGTAAAGAGTGAGGCATAGCAAAACAACTCTTCAAAATACATCTTTTCCAAAAGGCTACTTAAGTAAATATAACTGAGTAAATGTAACTAGTTTTAAGTTAACCCACTTCAGGTATTTACCCAGATAGGCTGGATATATCGACGGGTTTTTAAAAAGCTGGAAGCAACGCTGCAGATTGCAGAGCCCCACTGTGTTGAATTTACTTCACTGAATCCCTTATCTTCTTATGCAAATTGTTAATAACACAAAGAAAACATATATTTCAACAATATTTATATTCACTTACTTTCTATTTTCTCAACAAAAAAAGGCGTTTTTTTCTTTGCTTTCAGCATTAAAGAAGCAAGAATCAGCGTCCAGAGAACATGTTTGTGGCGCTTACTTTGACTTTACGGTACCACTTACAACCTGGTGGCAAATTTCTATTTCAGTATTTCAATAAAGTTTGGCATGTGAATATGTAAATGACTAGGATGTGTGTAAAAGTGTCTGAATTTGCATATGTGTTTGAGTGTGGCCTTTTTCAAACGCAATCCAACCAATAGACACCAACTGTTGGAGACCGAGTAGGGGGTAGAGGAGTGAAAAAGCCCCCACTCAAACTGAAAGTTTGTCTAAGTTTGTGAGTATGTGTGTGTGTGTGTTTGTTTAAAGCCTATGGTACACACTTGGGTGTTTTTCTCTTCTTTCCAGCATCATTATGACACAGCCTGCAACACACACACGCAATTGTTCACACACACACCAGTGGTGTTATGACAGGGTGGATGAGAGGATGAAAGATAAACTGAAAGAGCGACAGGGCCGCTCGCTCATCTTGGGTGAAACTACATCTCTCTGTTGTTCGTCGTCTCACTCTCCTCCCCTTTCTCTTTCTCTCTCTCTCTCTCTCTCTCTCTCTCTCTCTCTCTCTCTCTCTCTCTCTCTCTCTCTCTCTCACACACACACTCAAACACACACACACATGTGTACCAAGCAGCAGACCAAACACGTTCTACTGCCATCTCTCCTCGTAATGACAGCCTTAAAGGTAAGACATATTTCATCCTCCTTTTACGACGTAGTTATAGTTAATAGAAGCCATAGCTACAGTAGTGACCAAAACATATGATGGGAGGACACCTGTCCATGCTCTGGTTGGTCCAATGGAGCACCCGCTTTTCTTTGTCGTTATAAATTAGGTTAACAAGAAATTTCTGAAATATTGAATTTTTTTAGACATCGTACAATAATGTGTCTGAAGCTACTAAACTGTGCCAAGACGCTGCAAATTCCTGCAATCTTAGGCCTAAACTTGATTCTAATCACCACTTTAATCTGAATTGTTGCCTTAAACAAATAATCCCATAGATCTCCCTTAGGATGCACGAACAGTTACCTTCGAAATGTAACATTGTCAAACAAAGTCATACTTTTCCTCTACCGTGAAAGTTGTCATCTAAGTCTCAACATTACTTGTAGCATTTGAGTGTTGTAACCCACAACAGATTGGTGTGTACACCAAACAGGCTCTTAACACAGAGAAGGCTTAAAACCACAAGCTTGACTTTGTTGTTGGTTGAGCGTTGTTTAGATGTGATGATTTGATAAATGTCTGCCCCTGACCGAGGTGCAGTCAAACATCTGGGGTTTATTCTCCTTTAGAGAAGTCCCAAAAGTCAATCGACGTGTTGGACATGCGTCTTTGTCCTGCCTCTTTACTGAGGTTTGGCCCACTTTAAACTCCTGGCTGTAACGTCACGCTGAAGACCTATCCCGGCTTATTTGGTTATGGTGGACCAGAACGGTAGACGGAGGCTTCTTCATTCGCCATGTTGTTGCTATTTTTTGACTTCCTTTACTTTTGTGACCTTCTTTGACATCTGCAATAGGAATTGGGGCAACAACCGCGCTTGTGTTTTGTACGTTAGGAAGTAGAACTTCGGAGTTGGTGCCAACGCACGTAGGCCCAATTAAACAACATCTATACTGAGCCATATCATGGCTCAACATTAAGACCAAGAGGTTAAAACAGATAATGAAGCTGTCATACTGTTTAAAACATGCCCATTTTCCACCTTTAGCAATATAAGATTATACCTCTGAGTGAGAAAACCTAAAAGTATGGGAGTGAGTGGGAGAATATTATGGGACTTATTTAAAAAAAAAAGTAATTTTTACATTTTTAAATTCACCAATTCTGAAGACAAAAATCAATTATAAAAAAAACCTTGAGTTTACATACAGTAAACGTCTAAAGTTTATTTTCCAATGGGTCTGTTTTAATGTATAACAGTGTTGATGTCGTAATCTTTCCATCTAATTGAGTTGATGTGTTTTGGTCAGTACAAGTGCATCTCTGCATCTCGCTAAATGTCCAACAATTTATTTAATAAATTAATTTAAAAAATATACGCCTCATATTATATGGATTCACATATTATACGGATCAGATCAGTAAAAATGATTTTTAATACAGAATTCTGTAAAGAGTGTTAATATTTAATATAGTCATTGCTTTGTCGGGGCTCCTTTCACATGAATTACTGCATCAGTGTAGCGCAGCATGGAGATAATGGAAGTAAGTAATTTAATAGTGACCTTCAGTTCATCCACATTCTTGACTCTGTTGGGTTTTTTTTTTAAATCTTCCTCTTAACAACACTCCATAGATTCTCTCTCCTGTTTAGGTCAGACAAGTATGCTGGACAGTCAAACACGGTAACGCTAAGGTCACTCAACAGGACTTAGGTAACCTGGAAATCTGTGATCCACTTCAAAGTCCTCCTGGAAAATGTAATCATCATCTCTATATAGCTTTTCAGCAAAAAGAGGCATGAAGTGCTCTAAAATGTCCTGATGCGCTGAATGTGGACTTCAGAAATCACACTGGACTGACTCCAGCAGATAACATGGCTCCCTGGATCATTACTGATTGTTAAAAAACTTCTCGTTTGACCTCATGAATTCTGGGCTTTTCTACTCTGTCTCCAGATTCTGAGACAATTATTTCCTTATTAAATGCAATATTTACTTTTATACTCTGTGGCTGCTTACTATAGCTGTTGTCCGCGTCTCGCATGTTTCTGTGTCTGGTGGCTCTTGCAGCATGAACTCCAGCTTCATCTTCACTAAACTCTCTAATGGACATTGCCTCAGAATCCTTTCAACGCTACATTTATCCCTTTTGCTTGTGTACATTTTTCTACCAAAGGTTTTCCTTCCACTCAACTTTCCAGGCTTGAACCAGTGTTGTAGTCAAGTCACCATCTCTCAAGTCCAAATCATACTAGTTTTTGAGTTCCAGCTTGGCTTGCAGTCCAGGTCCTACGTGCCAAGTCCGAGTCCACGTCCCAAAAAGAATGTTCTGTTCCAAATCAAATCATTATTGCCTGGGAGGAAGTCAAAATTAAGAAAGCAGCGTGACGATTTGGAGACTAAAATAATGGTAGTTTTACGTTGCTTACTTTATTAAAAAGAGAAATGTACTCAATTCCCCCACGCTAATACAAGGCTAGTACAGTAGCATGCGCTAAACAATAAATCATGTTTAAAATAAAAGTCGTCGGCGTGCTGCCTGAGTCAAGTCCCGTTAACATGACTCGTGACAGGACTTGAGTCCTCCATCCCTGGCTTTCATGCAGCACTCTGTGGGCAGCCAGCATGTTTGGCCCTTCTTGTGGATCGGTTCAGTGACTGCCTGGTGGACAACTGGCAAGCAAACTTCCTTGTCATTATGCACATCACATTTCTGTTTTGAAATTTTTATTTTCATTTGTTTAATGCAATATTCCTTTTTTTTTTGAAGAATGGAGTTATTAAGATGCACGTGTAATGTGCTGTGGCCTGTGTTGCATCCATCACTCACTGCTGAGTTTTTGTGACTTTTTAGTTAGATGTTCAGCGCCTTTCTACAAAAGAAATGAGCTTTAGCAGACCGGGTTTTCATTTTATTTCACCTCATGTATCACTCTGTAATCTTCACAAGATAGGTAAAGCCTGTTTATTACAGCAGCCGGGTTAGGCTTTCAGCACGATGCATGTCAGTGGATGGAGGATACGACTGGAAAGCTCGGTTTTTGCTTCAGACACACCATTCAACCATTTTTCCACTGCGTTTCCCACATGTGCTCTACCTAAACAGAACCTCACATGTCATGTGATGGTTTTTCTTAGTGTTTTTTGTTTTTTTGTCGCAGCGGTTTCTCTTCTTCGACAAACTCGCTCTGCCATGAAACATCCGGAAAGCAATCATGCAGTCGTGTCTCCCTCTTCAACCATGGAAACCTGTAGTTCCCTCGCTCTTGCTTCTGCACCGGCCTCCCTCGAAATCTTCCTCAGATGATTACCTGCTGAAAACAGATTCATCTTACTGTGCTTAAACCTCATGCTCACACACTCAAACCACCAACTTTTTTTCCAAGCTTCTTTTTAGGGAAGCTTTCCAGAAACCGAAATTCCTAAATTACTTTTTAATGTTGTAAAATGTTATTTCATGTTAGACATGAAACCCTTGTCATCACTCCATGGCGTCTTAGTAGTTGTTCCTGTTTGATTTTTTCTATCTTGTAACTTTGTGGTATAGCTGTAGTCATGCAAACATTCCTCAGTAAAAAAAAACTTGCTTACAGAGGCAACCCCATTGTTGAGAATGATTGACAGCCTTATCAAATCTGGTCTCAGTTATCTGAAAATACAGAAATAGATTTATTAGTAGTGGTTATCTGTGATGATCAAGCACTTTTCATTCTCACAGCAAACACAACACCTGTGATCAGTTTCATGGAAAAAAGGAAAGAAAAAAACAACTTGATTTTTAAGCATTAAACAAAAAATGCAAAAAAGTTAAAAAGGTACACGTCTTACATTCAAATCTTTTATGGATGTTAATTTCTTCTCAAGAAGTGCTAAAATATCACAAACGCATCACGATAAGGGTCGCTTGCATAATAATATGAGGTTAATTTGTTAAATCCTAGCGAGTATCAAAAAGGCAATCACCTGTTTCATTTCTAATTTACTTCATAGATATAATTTTTTTCTGCTTTTGACTTTCACTCTGGTAAAGAGTGAAAAAAAAGGTGTTTTCACATTACCGTAATTGCGTGTTCATCGTTGTTGTGCCGCTTTATTAATTCCCTGGCCTTTCCTCACAGTGCATAGAGGCAAAATAAATATAGGTCTTCATAAGGCCGTTTTTGTTATTGTTTTATGATAATTGCTTTCATTCTTGATATGGTGACGTTTTGGCAAATACTTTTTTTTTATTGACTTATTTTAATTCAGATTCACAATTGCGTGAACGTTGGCTATCCTAAACCATAAAAAAAAAAGTTTTTGCCTAAGATTTGTAAGAAGAACCTCACTATGACTGTGAATGATTGGCCTTTCATCGTGATTCTCCTGTCGCGACAAAATCGTCCAATGTTGCATCTTCAATTATATGGTGTTACACGACTTACTATCAAGATTTTAAAACATAAAGCTTGAATGGTGGGCCACGCCAAAACAAAATCTTAGGGTTTTTTTCTCTTAAAAGCGCTTCGTGTTGCTTAGAGTATTACTTAAAGTGTATGTTTTCTGGCTTTCCTATTTTGAATAGCGGCTAAGAGAAACAAGGCATCTGTGTCACGCCATATTTATACCCCAGGGAAACAGGAATTGATGGATTGCTAATTAAATGTTTTTTTCAAAAAGCTGCATCATCAATAAGCTATATTTTTTATTGTGAATTTTTTAAGGGCGTCAATAATTATGACGCGTGATTTTGCTAAAAAATATATTTTTCTTAATATGATGTTTTCCCCCTTCTTAATAATGTACTCAAACTAAAGATTGAATTTTTTACTCTTTACCACAGGCGCTAGTAAAGTACTGCATGCAAATTAAGTCTTAAGACAAAACACCAAATTAATTGTGTCATATGAACATAACGTATCGTTGAAAACCAAGTGTTATCGTCAGTTCATCGGGTTGGGATTGCATTCTGCTTGCTAACCCACAGTTTCAGGTCCAGACGGTATCTTTTATAACATCATCGGCCGCCTGTAAACGTTACTGTAAATGAAGAGGCGGCTTTCTGCTCCCATAATTTAAATGTTCTCTCAAAGCATGGACTAAAGCTTCGGCTGCTGGTTTACACCGAGAATTTAAATGACGAGTCATGTATAATGATTTCCTAATTTTAAAATACGATAATTAAAACAATATATGGGAGTTTTTTTGCTTTGTGATGTTCTTCATTAAGCTGGGAGCTTTCTCAAAACATAAATAGATCTTTCACTCGAAGCACAGATTTAGAAGAGCTAGCTTTCCTGATAAAAATAGTAAATCTGTTAAATCAAGCTGTTCAATTTCAAACCTAAAAGTGCTTCAGAAACAGCAATATGATTGTAGTCTGCTGACTGACCTTTGTGACCTATATTTAACTGGAAGAAATCCAACATTTAGTCCTTTGAAACCACAGGCTGACTGAAGACTAGTGGTCGATGTGTTTCACTCTCACAATTTAAATGGATTTCACTGTAACATTTAAGTTGCTCTGTTCCTTATTACAGTGCATGTTAGCGTTTAAATTAACACGCCCGATGTGCTTTACAGCTCTTATAAATCTTTCTGAATTAGACAATGAGTTGCCGTTGATCTTAAATACAAAGTGTTGTCGCTTTTATCCAGTTTCTGCAGAAATGTTTGCTTTAATCTTATGTGATGAAGGCCCAACATGTACGGCTGTATTGTAAAATACGAACACAGATCTGCACACATTGTGATAGCTGCTTCTAATGTTCTCGTTCTGGTCCTACGTTGCCTCAGAAATCACAAACCCTTCAATGATGAAAGTCTTTATGCGTCTTTATGGCCCTGAAGCGCTGCAGAAAACTGCAAACAGGGAGGTCTCAGAACATTTTCTGGCATCTCAGTCAAAAGCTCTCGTCAAGCAAGCTATTACCTTGCTTTTAGGCTGCTTTTATCCTTATTTAGATTTGAAGAAAGCTTGATGTCGAAAGCTTTGGGTGCTACGGAGCTTTCCTTTCCCTTTTCTGCATTTCAATTAAAATTTCTGTCTGTTTGCGTATATCAAAGTGAAACATTTAATCTAAACTCTTGAGGAAAACTATGGATGAGCTTTGCATTGCAATGTCAGTCTGGACAAATCTTTGCGTTTTTATGTGTGTGCAGCAATATTTTAATAATAATACCTTTCTGATTTATATTTAAACAAAAGTTGAATTTTTAAAATGCAGGTAAATACTTCAATGTGAACTTGTTTTTAAGTATCTTATAATGGGACAACGCTTGCTGTGAATGCCTGTTTAAACAACTTTAAAAGGCAACTTTTCCTTTTTTTTGCTGAATTTGTCTTTTTATAAACAGCGGTTAGGTTTGCAGTTTCAAAAGTGTGTTCTCAGTGTTTTAAAAACTCCTTTATGGTTACTCCGTCCTCGTTCCTTCCATTACACGCATAAATGTTTTAATTCAAAAAACAGCGTCGTGTAACCATGATCGCAGCTGGAAACTAAGCAAACATCTGTCTGATAGGCAGACTTGTGTCTTTTTATAAACTGTTATTTGTTATTTACGGCTTTCATCCTCCATTCTGTTCCACTGTTCCCGGCAGTCATTGCTGCTGTTCTGAGAGACGGAAGAAAAATAGACAGGCGCGGACTGAAATGTTTTTTTTTTTTTTATCTGAGCCCAGACAAAGCAAAAAAAGTCCAAAAGCGAGCACCTCGTTCCCCCTCCTCTGCTCCGGCAGGTTTTTAAGGTGAATTTGAGAGAAAACCAGAGAAGCATTTTCCCCCATGCCGACTCCTCCACACTCCCCCTTCCAACCTCTCACATCCTTCTCATTCACACATTTTGAATATCTCAACGTTTGCCTGCTCATACAAATATGAGACTCATAGCAGGATGTGCTGAAACACGACAGAAACAGTATGTTTGAGAAGACTCCCTGTATGCTTTTCGCTTGCTTTTGAGTTTCTTGACAGAGTAACGACATGTGTAGCTTTACCTTTAATAGGGTTGATTTTTGCTTGGGAGAATAGTGTCTAAAAGTTGGTTCAAAAATCTTTCTTGTGATCCAAAGAAAACCCTTTTTTTGTCATGTTCTTGTAGTTTTGGCTAACTGGTGAGTCCAGTTGAGTTGCCATTAAGCGTTAGATTTTCTTGGCAATGGGGGGAAAGTGAGATATTGTCACTCGTGGACCATTGATTGATTAAATCAGTGGGAAAGCATGTGTTAAGTTGTTTCAGGCAGCTAATGAACAGGCTGAAACATGAATAAAATGGCAGACGACAATGGGCAGAGAGGGGTAAAAAGGGGAACAAATCAGAACAGATCTAGAAAACCATGTACAACATTTTTGAAATCCACATCTTCAAAAAGATTATTTTTGCCGTCGCTGCAAAAACATCTGCAGCAAATTTCAGGTGCGTTGCCTGAACCGGAGCTCAGAACACATTCGGTTTCACATGCTGCACATGAAAGGGGCTCAGACAACCTAATCACCGATACGAAGAATTAATTTATTTCAGAATCATACCTGCATGATCTTGATAAAAACTGAAAACTGAGCAAGCAGGCAAATAGGCCAGGAATGGGCTTCTGACACAGAGCTTTTTTTTTCCCCAGAGTGGAACTTTAAAACTAAATCAAGAATTTAGTTATATACATATATATATATATATATATATATATATATATATATATATATATATATATATATATATATATATATATATAAATTGATGTAAAAAAGCTAAAAATAGTTAAACTGTTAAAAAAGTGCCACACAATGCATATATAGTGAGATTTTATTGCAGAGTATATTGTGTTACTGGTAGAAACAGTTAATCAGTCTTGGAAGAGCTTTGATAGATCAGTATTGTTTTCTGAAGTGGAGGCATTCAGACAGTTTATTGGCAGAGAAAGATTAGTATTTGGAGATAGGGAGAGTTTTCATCAGAAGTTGATGCTTGCAGATATCCTCCTGGACGAGGAGGTTATTGTAATATTTTGAACAAATTTCCTGACGCAAACCTTTTTCCAGGCTGCAGATTGGTCACCGAAACCTCTTCTAGATTTTCAAGATGCTCTCAGTAAAGCAAAAGCAGCAAATGTAATTGTCTCTGTTGCACCTTTCTTAATGGGAATGCTGGGGGTGACAAGTTAGGGCCCAGTGGTGTACGCCTGCAGGCCGTATTAAAATCACGAACACTAAGTCCACCTCTGTATGTTCTCTCCATATAAACCTATCTCTGGGTAAAGGTGTTGTTATCATCCGGAGTTCTGAAAGGTTACATTCTCAAAGTTTTCTATCTTATGGGTTCTAGGGTAAAGACGGCTTTTGATGAAGTCATTTTCAGCTATATGGAGCCTATGGTAATGTAGATCTGCCTCTCCCTCACCTGTTGCTTCACACTTCTGGTTACTCCTTTACTTTCCTCTTGCTTACAAGAAAGACAAAGACCACTGTTTGAACAGTTGGTGAATGCAAATAGGGTTGTAAGAAAATATTCATATGCCGATATGTTGCAATATTGTATGTCATGATATACTATATACCAAAGCAATGTATTGATTTATAATCACATTATAATTTTTTTAAGAATTTGAATGGAACCATTGATAATGACAGTAATACTTATTGTAAAATTATATGACTGGTAGTTGGTGGCTGTTTTCACTTTCTTTGTTTTAGTGGATAAACTAGATCTAGTAATTAAACCACAGGTTGGACTGTTTAGAATAATGGAACAGCTTTTTCTACAGTTAAATTCTGATTTTAAAATCACAATGGGCAATATATAGTCTTATTCATATTATCGCAATATATAATATTGTAACCCCTGTATTGATACATATTGAACCAGTTTCATGCAAATGCACATCTCATCATGAAAACTAAAGAATCTCTTATTTAAGTAACAAAGCAGAAATATAAGCTGGTTATAAAATAACATTTTCTTTATAGTATCCTGGAGTTAGTTTGAAAAGATACTCAATGCATTAAGTATGTTTATTACTCCATGATTTCTAAACTTCTCCTGAATTTAACAAGTAATCATTTTACATTTTGTTTAAGTCTTCCATCACTGGGTATATTTGTAAAAATAAAAGGAAAAAAAATAAATCACGTTTTAGCTAATGCAAAACTTTGGAGCTATTCATTCCTTCCTATTTTTGCTTCTTTGAGTTTGTCAGAACGTTTGGATTATTTTATGTCTTTCTTTTGCTTCCAAGGACCATTTGTACCTTAAATTGTGGTTGTTCTTGTGTTTTTCTGTTTTTATTTCCTGTAAGTGAGCGAGGTGAAACTATGGGTAGTGCTTTTTTTTATATATAAGAAGATACATTTAGAACCAGCATGCACTGGGACAGACCTGTGTGTGTGTAATTTATGTATTTTTTAACTAAAGCAGGAGAAGCAATAAAAATGTATTTTTGTACACTCAAAAATAGGAAACTACCCATTTGTTCAAATTACTAACCCTAACATGAAGTTTGTACATAAATAAAATAAGTTTGGCAGATGTACATGGCTAAATTGCGTTCCTTTTATGTAAAACCTCATACCTCATACCTCAATATTAACTTGATTCATTCGTGTAGAGCTAATATGTGGGAATCAAGTTCCAAGTTGTTCAGGTAACCTGGAAATAAAGTCATATTTGCACAATGTTTAGTGCAGCTGCTTGGTGTACAGAAGCTCGAGACTTGTCCTGGGTTTGTGGCCCAGCTCTTGCTGCATGTTTTTTGTGCATCCTTGTACAATCCACAGTCAAATAAAGGCTTTTGTGGTTATAGATTGACTTAAAATTTTTACTTTTAACTAATATGATTCAGTTTTGTGGAACCTGTTGACAAAATAAATTTGACTGAAGTCAACATTTAATTTTTCTGAGTGTATCTGGGTTCAGGGCAGTCTTATGGTGCAGACAAAGTCTCTTTTCAATTCAGTTTGGTTTACTTATATGTCGCCAATTCACAACACATGTCCTCTCCAGGCACTTTACAAGAAAATTAACTTAAATTCAATCATACATATGTTCCAATTAAGTTTAAAAGTTTTCTATTTTAGGAATCCCAGCAGACTGCATCGAGTCATTGACTTACAGCATTCAGTCCTCCTGAACCAAAATGTGGTGAAAGTATACAGTTGTCTGCATTGTGTAGTTGACTTTACAGCAATCCCTCATACTGAGCAAGCATGCAGCAACAGTGAAGAGGAAAAACTCCCCTTTAACATGCAGAAACATCCAGCAGAACCTTGCTCAGTACAAGTGGAAATCTGCCACTGTTTGGGGGGTAAAAAAGACAGAGGAGAGACACAGAAACTTCAAAAGAACAAATGTATGTCAGCTTTGGTGAATAGAGGACCCAAACCTCCTTTAAATCTTTAGGATTTTTAGTGACTGAAATAGAAAACAAAAATTACAAAATAAATAGCAAGGCAAAACACAGGAGGACGGGAAGAAACAACGACAAACTGGCAGGGAGCTAAAGGAAACAGTGCTTAAATTTACTAAGGAGGAGTGAGGAAATGACAGAGAAACCTGAGGCCTAAATAGTGGGAACAGATGCAGGTGAGAGGGAGAGAGCAGATGGAAACAAATAACTGGGTCAGTGAGCAAAGTGGCAGGGAGGAAACGGGAAATAGAAAACCCTACACAAGAAACGTAACTGAGGATAAGATATCTAAAGGGAACTAACTAAGACTGATAAACCAGGGAAGCAAAATTAAAAGGTAAAAATGAAACAGAAAGGTGAAAAACAACTAAGAGCAGGGAAGGGAAAAAATGGAAACAAAGAAGTTCCAAAATCAAAAACACAAAGGTCCTAAAGAAAAACATTAACACCAATAAATTAAATTAAAATGATAATAAATAAAAAAATAAGGAAAATAACTAACTAAAATTCCAACAAGTCTACATCATAACAATGTAGAACTTCTTTCCATGTGAAAACCCCCCAAAAATGCTAGAATAATTAATGTTAAGTATGAACAATCACAAGAGTTTGCAAACTCAATATCTTCTTCAGTTATCAAATCAATATTTTTGTTAAACAAACAAAAGTGCTTTTGCGTCAATTTATTTTGAGATGAACACCTTTAGTTTTGGTTGCCCATCACAACTCAAGTTTTTGTCTAATTCATTGTCCATTTTAGACATGTTTAAAAAAAGCATACAAAAATGGAAAAGGTATAATTTTACAACTTATTGTGCCGTTGGTACAATTTTTCTCATGGGTTTAACTGCCAGCAATGTTTTTGAACTGGGTTTAGTTCAGCATTAAAAGTGCCTTTTCCTTGGGCGTATCATGGTTATAACTGTCATCTATGTATTTTTTGCAGTTGAATTTGAAGATTGTTGACTTTCTGCTTTGAAAAAGCATATACATTGTGTTAAATATTAAATGGTTATAATACACTACATTGTTTTGTAATGTAAAGTTTTTATTTATGTTATTTTTGCATCAGCTGAGTCGCTGCAGAAACAGTAAGAAAAAACACATTTGGATACTTCTTTGTTCTCGATGGCTACCCACAGATATGTAAATACACCACACTTTGACTGAGAAAGTTTTAATGATCTAAAGCATTTAGAGCTCTTTCTTCTGATTTAAAACGGGTATAAAATTAGGTCAGATGGGGAGAAATATGATTCTACCTTTAAAGGCAACATTTTACATACATGTAGACATGTTTTTATCACTTATACTAATGTTGAGGTTATTCTGCCTGCACCACATTATTATCTGTAATACATATTAATGATGAGGTTTTCAGAAATGTGGGCACACTGAATAAATGACCTCAACATTAACACAATCACCTTTTGGCACACTCTGACATCGAAACTATTCAATTCGGGTTTGCACCGTCTTGGATTGAAAATAGAGGGGAGAGCAACTCATGTGTTGTCTCTGGCTACCTGTTGCTGGATTGCAATAAGAAATAAAAGTAGCTTTACTACAGTAGATAGATAAAAAGGCTTGTTTTGCTTCTTTATAAAAATGAAGAAAGTGAGAAAAAAATTGATAGCAACAATCTATGCACTGGCTTCATTCAGCTCGTGTTATAAACTTGGCTGTAGGAGTGGAAAAGCAAAATCTAATTCAAAATCAACACACTCCAGATAAAAAATCACAATAATGTCTATTTAAATATCTGTAAAGGGGTAAAAACTGGATTTTGACCCCCCCTAAATTAGGAATGAATCCTTCTAAAACAGATGAAAATATGTTTGGAGTGTATAACATATTTATAAATTAGGTGGAATATGTATTCACATATCTGCATTAGTCATAGTTAAAAAAGATGTGGAAGAAACAATTGGAAATTATTAGGATTTCAGATACCCCACATTTATCCACACTTACAATGTGAATTTGTAAATATACATAAGAACTTTCTGACTGATCAGTAAATCTGAATTGAGATGGAGTACTTGAGCCCTGAACTCTGACTGCAGGTTCTGACTTGAGTCACTTTTCAGGGACTTCTGATTTGACTTGAGCAGCACGCCGATGACTTGCACTTAGACTCAGACTTGCATCATAAGAAATTGAACTTTGACTTGGACAGCCAATCAGCGCCAAGGAAAAACAAATAGTGCTCCTGGATTGGCTGCTTTTCAAACACCAGCTTGTGAAGTAGTATCGCGCCAAGCTGTTTCGGCTTCTCAAGCTGCATTTTCTTTCAAATACTTTAGACATGTTCTACGAATAAATGCTGAATTATGCAATTTTTTCTGCAAATAATTCATCTTTTCCACAGAAAAATCTATGAATACTGAACAGTGAATAAGCAGGGGGTGCATTGCATTCATTCAGGCTCATATGTCTGTGTTGCTGTCAGTTAATAGTATTTATTTCTCTTTGCTCGACTAATACATAACAAAATGTAACATTAAGAAGCACTTTCAGTTTGAGGGAGAACACCAAAAATATTTTTTTCATGTTAATTATACAATTTTGGCTCTGATTTATCAAAGGTTTGCACTTGTTAAAACAGCTGTAAAATGCACAGCGTCGCAAAAACATGCTGCAGCTGATTTACTAACCAGGCGCAGAGACCATTGCACCTTTTAAACCCGCAACAAGGTGCACATAACACATTTTACGCTTTTGCATCCACTGTAAAAAGCGTGATTGTCATGAGTCGTTGTCATGCATCAGGTTTACAAAGTTAACCTTGCATGTAATGCAGCCATTTAGAGCTATCACGAAAATATTTAACTGCGATAAAGTTGCTAAAAATGCAATGATGATATTGAGACCTTTTCTTTCTCCGGCATTTCACAAAGGCCCCTTTGCTCTCTGTTAACGTTAGCATTTCAGCCGCTATAAATGACCAATAAGCGGTTACTCCTTATCCAAAATGTTTGAAACAAAATGGAATTTGTACAAAACATATCATAGTTTCATTGGTTTTCTTTACAACTAAATAAACATGACTATTATATAAGGAGTCAGGATCTGGATACATTTTATGGTAATTATAAAGTACTTTCTTCAAAGAAACCTCATATGATATGCATATATGTGAGCTGTTACATTTGCTTTTAGGTTATAAATCTTCTAAGCCCATCTTCACTGTTGTTGAAATTTCTAATCTCAGTGGTACAATAAGATCAAAGCAAATATCCACACATTCGTAAAAATTTGCAATAAATGGGTAAAAGTTACGAAATTACGTTGCAAAATCTGACATAAAACCGTCAGTACAGTGTAAAAAACATGTATAATACACAAATAAAAAATCATAATGCAAAGTAAACAAAAAAATTATTCAATTATTGCACAAGAGAAATGTTAGTTGCACTGAAAATACATTTGACAGACCTGCAGATTGTAATAATCTATAGAATCTATAGGCAGTTTGATGGCAGACAGAAAGAAACCTTAACAGAGCCTCTTTGACCTGCACCTCAGGCGACAGCATTGTCTACCTGAGGGTAGGAGTGAGAACAGGCCATGTTTGAAGTGGGAGGTGTCTCTTCGAAGTTGCATCCTAATTTTTCACCTACATGTCTTTTTTTATGACAGAATACAAAATATCCCTTATGAGTAGCAGAAATATTATCAAGGAAAATATACAGCATTGCATACAGCATCATGAACCTCATCATGCCTGTATGTGTTTTAGAAGGTGAGAGCTGTGAACACAATCGGTTAAAATATATTAATTTTCTGTTTTTCTAATTTATGGTGGAAATCATGCAAATCAGCATTTCCATTAGAAGTCAACATATACATCTTTTTATTGGCACAACGTAAACATCAGGGCCAGCTTTTTTGTATTCTATTGGCTTTTCTTATTGCAAATATTTTTTCTGAAGAGTAATTTTCATGCATTGTGTTTCTAGATCCAGATTTCTAGATTTCTAGCCTCCTAAATAATTGCTTTAAAATGTTTGAACAAATAAGATATTAAAAAGATATAAGATATAATAATAATAAGATAATAAGATATAATTCTTAAAATGTGTTATGCTAATTTGTTTGCATAAAGAATTATTTTCTAAATTAATAAATATGTACTTTCAAATGTTTTTTATTCATACTTTGTTTTTTGTTTTGTTTTTTTCTTCTTCTTTTATATATAAGACATTGAGACATAAAAGCAGACTTTCCCTCTTGTTTCTTAATTCTATTCCTCTCTCGCTTTTCCTGTTCTCTGAAGAAAATGTTTTTGTATAAGTTGAGAAAGTTGGTTAAAGAAAGTAAAAAAAAATAAAACGTTTAAAAAAAAACAGACTTTCCAAACCAGGACAAACGTAAATGCAGCTCAAAAACAACCAGAACCACATAAAAGCCAGATGTCTTCAGTTAGGCTGTATGAACATGGCCATCACTGTATCTGCATGTCTGTGACAAAGGTCACAAAATGTACTCCCTACGTCTGGACTTGCACGTGGTTGAATCTGAGGTTGAGCGTGTAGGTGTTTAAAGGTTTTTCTTTGCTCACTCAGGCTAACCTGGCTAGTATAGAGAAAGGTGTTTACAGGTGTGTGTGGGTGGGTGGGCGAGTGGGTGGGACTTCTGGGTGTGTTAGAGGGTTCCCTGAACCTCATCGTTTGTCGCCGTCTTCTTCCTTCCTGTTTCATTCTTTCACTTCCTGTCAGCTGACTCAGCCCTGGAGAATCTTGGTCTGGTAAACATCTGGTGCCTCTGCACAGACGGACTCTCTCACACATACCAAATGAAGTAATTAAGCCATAGGGATGGAGGAATGACCCCATTGATTTCAGTCACACAAGTATTGTATTTTGCATGTTTCACAATGCCTATTAAAGCACGCAAATAATTTTTAGTCTGCACCAAACTAAAAATGTCTTTGGTACATTTATATTCAAAAAGTTAGAAAGTACTCAAGAAAAATTGCAAATGATGAGATTTTTCAAAGTATGTTTCGGTCATTTTAAGAGGAAACTGATCAGCACGTAGATCTAAAAAAAAAGGAAAGAAGAAGAAAGAGGACAACAAAAGCTTGGTGAGAAAGAGAGACGCGGCGATGTGGGGACGGGCAGATAGACGGAAAGATATACAGAGAGATGGAGGTGGGGGGCAGAGAGAGATAAAGATAGCTAAAAGGAGGGAGATCCGTCAGCGTTATTTCCTCAGGATGTGGTTATCACGACGACGCAAAGGCAGTAGAGGCAACATCACTACCCGCTGGTCCTCTTTGACACCTGCAACAATGTGTAAGTATGAAAGTCAGGGTGTGTGTGAGCGTGTGTTTCAGCCAGAAAAAGGAAGACGTGTGCAGCCTCTGGCTGGTTTGGTATCCATTATGATGGTGTGTGTGTGTGTGTGTGTGTGTGTGTGTGTGTGTGTGTGTGTGTGTGTGTGTGTGTGTGTGTGTGTGTGTGTGTTTGTGTGTGCGTGTCTCAAAACATACAAATAGGAAGGACTTGAGCTAAAGGTCGAAAATCAGTTGAGACGGCGAAGAGTTGAGGACCCAGAGATAATGATGAGAAGGATAGTGAGAAGACAAAAACATGAACGGCGGGAGGAGAGCATATGTGAAAAGGAAATTAAGCGCCAAGAACTGGTAAAGAGAAAAACCTCAGAATGTATACAGTGTATTTGTCTCTTCATCTCTTCATCTAACTTTGTTCTTTCTCTTTCTGACTCACTCAGTGTCCTATTTAGAGCAGAATGTGGTTTCAAGAGAGAGAAAGAAGAAAACGCCAGTGAGGACCTGAACATTTAACGCAACATGCTTAGAATATGTGTCAAAGTTTTACATTTAAAAGCTAAAACAGTCGTTTTCATGACAACACAGTGAAACCGGGTAAAAAAACATCCAAATGTAGCAGCTTTGTTGAAAAGAAAGTGATGTTTGCTTTCTTGTAGCTTCTCCAACTCACGACTTTGCGTAAACGGCTGTTTCAGTTACAGTCACAACTGACAGTTTAGTTTTTTACAAGTTCATTGTGTCAGCTTGAGGAAAAAAACTGATAAAACTTGATTAATGTACTAAACCTTTTGATGAATACCTTTTTCAGGTTTGCTTTGTGGCACAGATTGGAATTTGGTACTTTTATTTGCAGACGATATTGCGATAAACTAGTCTGCACGACCCACTGTTGCAGCTGCCATTAACCAGCACCACTGCAACTTCATCATGGCATTTTCTACCCTAATTTTTTTTAAACACATACCCAAATTAAAATTAAAGCTATTCTTGAACATTTTTTTAGCAGAGCCATATCTGAGGTTTCTTTGGAAAGAAAATACTCTGAAATTTCTTCCAGAACTGGGATAATATGTCTGAGTCCTTTTGTTGCTGAGCAATATGATTTGTAATACACTGGAAAAAAAAAACTTTATGGCATTCTTTAAATTTTGGTTTTACATTAAGGTGGTGACTTACTGTGGATCTAAAGCCTGAATTGTTACCTTTATCTACACCAAATTAGACAGCAGTGTACCAAAATGAATATTCTGCACATATTTTTCAAAGTACGTCAAAGGTACCCAAAATTATGCCCTTTGCACCCTGTCTATTTACATGCATTATTCTTCATTTCCATAAAAAACATCTTCAGAATCATTACCTTCTCTTTTCATATAAACAGCCATAGCTTCCATCTAAGTTGTATTTTGACAGATAATGGGTGTTTAGACATGTTTCTGAAGCAGAATATTCTGTGTAAACATCTGTAACTTTCTGGATGCGACATTTTACGCATACGAGTTACGTTGGAGGTAAAAAGGTACATAACATAGGCATGTCATACTGTATATATACATTTACTTCATTTCGTTGGCTATTCAATGTGTCATTCATCAGAGTTGTTCACTGTGATTGGTTCTGGTACTTACACGTGAAGCAAAAACTTAACTGTTCATCCATCACCAGAAGCAGAATTTTAGCTGTAAAGAACTACTCGTATTTTAGTACATTTTCTGGAGCTGGTTTAACGTGGGTTTTCTACTGTTTTATTGCACCTATTGTTTGTGCCTACAGTAATGATTTTATTGTTGATTGGCCGACTTACATGTATTCAGAAGACCCTTAGCTTTCAAATGATATAAAATATGCATAGATTCATAGAAGCCAGAAATAAATAAATAAAATAAAGGAATTAAAAGTGAAGGTGGTTCAATCCCATCTGAAATCTTGCAGTCAGCATGGGGTTAAAGGTTGCTTTCAATTCGGGAAAAATTGTTTCATGTTTCGACCTGTCCGTCATTGTAAAATCTGTGGTTTAAGGAGTTATTCCTCTTCTACAACTCAGGTCCTCCAGTGACCGAAGTAAGCCTCAATAGCACCCTGTGAATACACAAATCTTTGCTGTGTTAATATGTTTTTGTACACAGTCTCCAACCTTGAGCCATTAAGTTCATCTTATTTGAAATATCTCAATCATTGCGTAGCCAAAGTTTTGGCAGAATGGTCTGATTTTTCCCCTCTGAGAATTCATTGCAACCATGTTCTTCACCTAAACCCATGCATATTCTTTCAGCCTATTAACAGACTTTGTTGTTTTTATCTTGTTTGTTTGTTTTCGGTATAATGGGGGTTTTCCTTTTCTAACCAGGGATAATCAAAACTTCCTGGATACTTCTGTTTAGCTCTAGATCTTGTATTAAAGAGAGATTACTTAATATGAAAGTTATTTTACATGACTTTTTGTAAAAAAACAAAACAATGCGACACTGTCAATATGTGAGCCCTTATTTTACAAGGTTCTAAAACCTTGTTAAATCACAACACAAATGGTAAATAAAAAAAAAGAGAAAGCTTTTTCCCAAATCCCCCACCCCATCAATGTCCTGGATCACGCCCAAATTCAAATCACTTGTACATTTCCTCAAAATCTCATCAAAATTTGACAATAATTTTTAGATTTATGACGTTAAGTAGCCAACAAACACACAAACCCTGGCGAAAACATAACCTTCATGGTGGAGGTAATTTCATTTCACTTTACATAAATTTTTTTAATTCTCCTAAAAGCTCAATTTGATTAATAAATAACATTGGTGAAAAAAGAAAGAACCAAGTTACAACGTGGAAAATTAAAAATTATGTTTTGTATATAGGACACAGTAGAATTAGGTATAGACTTACAATAGTACAATAGTAATAGAGCATTCTGTCTGTCCTGAGGGGGTGGTACCAAAGAAGCATCTTCTTTGAGATGTTGCAGATGAAACCAGCACCTGCCACATCTCATGAGGTGCATCAGAAGGAGGAGTTACCCCAGAATTCATACAGCACTCCTCGATCAGCCTTGTTTTTAAGAGTTTGCTTACTGATTAGGGAGATACAAATGCATACAAAATTTCATGCCATATTTATCAATATTTTTAGCAAAAAGTCTTAAAGTCTTAAATTTGATTGACAACTTGAGAAAAAATCCAGACTTTTTAAACGTATTCTTTTTTTTAAGGTTGCCTAATGTGACTTTCTTTTTCCTGGAGTTATACATGAAACAATGTTATACAGCTGTAATGTTCTAAAACATAGTCGTGTAATGCAGGTGTTTGCTGTTTTTTTATAAGAATTGAATAGAAATATCCCTTATTATTCGGCAGTAGGGAAACTCGGGTGTAACAGGAAGGAGTCAAAGGTAGACAGGAGTGTGCAGACTCACGCAAAGGTACAAAATATAATATCAGAACAAGAAGCTGTGCAGCAAGGATAAACAGCATGCTCAAATTAAAAAGAAAGTAGAAATATTGAAGGTGTGCATCTGTGTATTTGAGCATAAAATCAACAAGAGACTGGTTACAAGAAATCAAAAAGCTGTGCAAACAACACTGATGTTCACATAACAGGAGGGATGAAAACACTTATTGAGCGTGATCGGAGCATTGACAGCTGAGCTGCTCAGAGGAATAATCTGTGATAACGCTTCTTTGTTGACCTAGGATGCAGCAGTCTGGGAGACATTGTTCAACTGTGATTTTAATTATTTATAAGTCAGGAGATAGCTGATTTCTTCACATCTATGTGTAGAATAGTAATCAAACAGTTTTGAATGACTTGTGGTTGCAGTTCATCTTGGAAACACACTTTGGGGAAGATGGTGAATAAGGCTTCAAGAAATTTCCTTCTCACAGTTAAATATTTATATTTATAAATAAATATTTTTATAAAGAAGACTAGATTAACCTATTTGGAGGCTTTTATGCTTTTGTATAAAAAACATAACTAATAAATTGTAAAAATAAATAAAAAATAAATAGGATAAATCCATAAAGACATATATTATTTGAATTAGTATGAACTTCATTTATGATCCAACTATACTGCCTAAAATTACTCTGCTTATTCTGTGTTTCCGTCTTTAGGCATTATAGCTAAACCACTCACTCTGTCATCATGGAGGGCCACTCGTCCACGCAGTCCTTCTCCAATCCTCAGCACCATTACCACCGTCCGACTTCTTTTCCTCTGACCTTATCCGGCTTTCAGAGCCCTGATGCTGGATATCCACCCTCATACTCTGCCCAGGACTCCCAGGACCAGTATGGAGGGAGAGGGGAGGAATCCACGGGCTCCTTCCTGGCATCAAACGCCTCGTCTGGGTTGAGGAGGGGGAGCAGCGGGAGTGATAGAGTCTTCATCACCACCAGTGGGAGTAGCCTGGATGGAGATGCCGGTTTGGGAGGTCATTTTGGCGGGGAAAGCAGGTTGGGCAGTCACTTTGACGACTCGTGGTACGGCAAGAAAGGGATCTGGGACGATGGGGAGAGTGGAGAAAGCACCGCAGGTGATTTCCACAGCAAAACAGACTGTTACAGCAACACAAATGATGTGTTTTGCACGATGAACTGTGCTCCTGAAGAGGGAGACAGGTGGAGGATCAGATCAAACTATAACAGTTACGGACAAAGCGAAGGCATTTGTAGCAGGGAGGGCAGCGGGAGCCACTTCAGCAAGCAAACCGCGTCCTACAGCAGGACAGATTCAAAGCTGAGCGATCACTATGCGGGAGGAGAGGAAGATTACGGGTCCAGCTGTGGTTCTGGGGAGGATCAGCTTCAGCCAGCAGAAGCTGAAGGGTCGTGGCTTACTGTCTCACCCACAGGAGAGGCAGAGGTCAGCGGTCAGGCAGGGGGAAGGTGGAGAGGGGCTGCAGATGGCCACAGTTTGGGCTCAGGATCACCTGTGGGCATCAACGGCAGGGCCTACCCTCAGAAACTGGACTCTTTCTCCGAGGCTTTCAACCCCCAGAGAAGGAGAAGATTCCAAATGCCTCCTGATAGGGATTCTGGACAAATCTGGGAAAACGGATTAGGAAGAGGAGACAACTCCGGATCAATCAAATCGAGGCAAAGCTGTGCTTTTGACCCAGACACCTACCTTCATCCGTCCTCCTCCTCTTTGTCCTCCTCTTTCCCCTCCCCACCCACATCATCTCACCTCATGTCTTCAGTTCTGAGTCCTCCTCCGACTCCATTACCTCCTCCATCCCAGTCGCCCTCCAAAGCAGACTCTCCAAACACACAGGGGGGCTCAGGACATGTGGGTGGAGAATCCCTGGGCGGCCTCCAGTTTTTCCCACCCCGCATTCAGTCTTCGGGGATTATCTGGAAGTTCCCCCTGCTGTCGCACTGCTTGCCACAGCTGTCGGCCGACGCCAACAACCCAGAGCGAGGCCTGAGGTCTTCTCCATGTGACGAGGCTGGCAACGCCACAGGTAGAAGACTGTTTTACTTAAAAAACGTACAACAAGGGGCAGTGAATGACGTCGATCAGAGCCGGCCCAAGGCAAAAGCAAACTAAGCAGTTGTTTAGGGCTGTTTTTGTTTGTTTCAGGTTAGATTGTTTTAAAAAATTAAATTGTTTAAATTTTTGTGTAGGAACTAGGCAAGTTTCTTTGCAACTAATTATTTTTTTAAATATTTTTCTATTAAAATTCAATTATTTTAAAGATTTAAAAAAATTTTTTTATGAAAGACATTTAAAAGAATAAATATGTATATACCGTAAATTTTAATTTAGATAAAATGTTAATTGTATTTAAAAGATTTAATTAAATTAGCATTTTAAAATTACTTTCTATTATTCATTATTTGATTGTTGTGTTACCATTGTTACAATCTGATGCTTTAGTTAAACCTTTTTATTTAGTTTGAGCTTCAGATTGTCTCAACTTATATTAAAAAGTTCTTCTGACTGATTTTTAGGATCACCCAATTAAACTCTACTTCTCAGATTATACCAAATCTTGATTGAAACGCTGTTATTGTGGGTATTGGCTTTTAACAGAAAAGGTTGGGCCTCTGAGTCAAAATCTGCTAAGGCCTAATACGACTTTGAGCCGGCCCTGGTGCAGAGAGGAGTCAGCACATATACTAATGGTGTGTTTTATTTGTACTCTGAAATTCCAACATCCAAGTGGGAAAAGTCAACTGCAATGCCCTAAAGTCAGACTCCCACCCAGTTTTTTTTCTTTTTGCTTTGACTTTGACTTTAAAAATGGCCGCTCCTTCCATCAACAACAGTAGCTGTGATGAAAAATTGTCTATTTTACAATACACACTGGAAAAAATGCGTTTTAAATCCATTTTGCATATAGAGCCTGCAACTCTAAACAAAAAATAAAAGTGGTATGTGTAAATGGAAAGTACATCTTAAAATGATGCTTACACAGCTACCTGGGTGTGAGCATTTTGGAAACCTGACTTATCTGACAACGTTAATTGGAATGCTGTTTCTGAGTTCAGACTTCAAAGGTAGTATTTATCTCAGAGTTCAGAGGTAAAGAGTACGCACCAATAGTCCTCAGCACAGACGACCGGGGTTCAATTCCCAACTCTGCTGCCTTTGCTCAATGTCTTACCTCGATTCCGTCCCTACCGGTTCCATGTCTAGTCAATAGTGCCACAAAAAAAACGTAGAACAGTCTAACTGAAAATAGTTTACACACAGGTTAATACCCGCATGTAAATTTACGGGACGTGTGGGTTTTTGTGGGTGTGCTTGTGAAGTTTCCCATTTCCCACATGCAAATCGCAGTTTCGCTCTTAACATCTCACTTTTTTTTTAAATGGCTTTACTTTAGGTAAAAGTTACGTTTTTTTCATCACACTGTTGTTGTCCACACATTTAAATGTGGGTTTTTCATGAAAAATCATAGGTAACAGTCCAACCTGTTTTTTCTTTTTTCTCCTTGTTTTTGAATACATTTCTTCAGCCACCTGTGACATTCTTCAGTCCCCTGAACCATCATCCCTCATGTCTTCAACCCATCGCTCATCACTCCACTCCTCCAGACCGCCCTGTCCATCCACCACTTCATCTCCGAATGCTCCTTTCCCACATCCCTTTCACTCATTCTCTGGGAAGCAACAGGAGAACACTGACAAGATTACGCCTTACAAAGTGACACAGAAAGTAAAGAATGAAGAGGTCGGTCTGGAACAACATCTACAGGTACAACAGTAGGAAAACAGTTATTGTATATTCATCATTCATCCACTTTACTTGTTGTGCTGCAAAAATAACGTTTTTTTTCTTAAGGTGCATTTGTGAAATTCAATAATTTATTTGTCTCATTGGAAAATACTGGAGCCCTTATAATTATTTTCAAGGTATTTGATGTAACCTCTGAATATTCCTTTTTCTAATAGTGTCATGCATGTGGAATGAGTTACCTTTGTTCATTTTGGCCAAAAGGCAAAAAAAAAAAACCCAAACAAAGATAAACCAAAAAAAAGCAACAAAAAAAAAAGCAACAAACACCAAACCATGGTACTGCCCACCATGGCCGCTGCTAGAAAGGGGGCAAAAGTGGCCAGTAGTAATAATATCAAATCAGTTCAAAAAAGTAAATTTTGTCTCCTTAGTAATCAATTAGCATCTGAGCAAGACTGCAGGTTTGCAGTCGCAATATTTCAAGGTAAAGAAACAAACTTTTTTCTTTCATCTAAAAAAAACCCAGTTTTCTTTGTAAAGAAAAACGTCCAAATTATTATACTAAATCATTTTATTTTGGTCTTTCAGTTTTAAGCCAGAACTAACTGATCACTTTGACCAGTTTTATTCTTTACTTTTACAGTTTTACTTTAACAATAAATTAATATTTGAGGTGTTAGGTAGAACAGGGTTCTGCAAACTTTTGGCTCTACGGATCTTCCAAATTTCCTACTGATAACTTTTACTAAAGATTATAAAGATCCAACAAATTTTTTTCAATTAGACATGTAGTAGCAAATGCAGCTTTTGGCCATTTCTCAGTTTCTCTCATGGAATAATAACACTGAATTTCCATTATCACGTCACATTTGATTCTCTAAATTAATATTATTTGGCTGGACTGACGACAACAAGAGGATAACGGTTTTCAACTGCTAGACGCGTTTCATCTGTAACTCACAGCTACGGAGCCGTAAATAGCTCTTTGGCTCTGCGGCTCACTTATTATGTTTAACGATGAAAATATTGAAATATTGTTTGTTTTTGTTTCAATGTTTTGTTCTGTGCCCCCATTGAAAATGCTGGCCTCCGTTCTGGCCCCAAGTTTCATTTTAAACTTACTTAATTTGAGGTTCTGACTGCTTCACCACAGATTTCTGTGCATGCTCAGTAGAATGTTATCTGCAAAGAAATGTTCATGCAGATGAAGTGTGGGTAAATCAGCCGTTGAGGACATCCAGCACCCAAGTTTAGCTTTTTTGTTGTAATTTTTCTCAGAGTCTACAGTAACAAGATGAACTGGAGTTCTTGTACACGCTTGTTTGTCCCGGTTCCGGTTGTCTTTAGCTCGTTCTGACTGTAGATATGCTTAAACGTAGGCGGGATGGACCGAAACTTTGCCCCTACATACTTGTAGTAGTCCTAGTGGTACGATTATCATCAGAATGAAAATTCAGAACCCTTTTTAGTTTCTTTTCCTTTGGTCGAAGCCGCTATATTTTAGATTTGAAAACATCATCACAGATCCAAGATACTTAACGGTGCTTTTCCACACTTTCATTCTCTGCCTGACACGAGACTCACAGGTAGGCATGTGGAGGTGTTAAATCTAAAGTCCAGTAGTTAATATAGGCAAATTCAGTTGACCAGTTATTTTTGTTTTGTTTTTTTGTTGCCATTTCTCACATAAGGAAGATAAACATATTTACTTTATTTAAATATCATGTTCTTCTTTAAGATGGCTAAATATTTTTGAGTCGATTTTGGTTCCCCACCAATTAAATTTATTCAAATTAAAGGTTGTATTTCTGAAACTCTGAGTGTCCGATTAAGATGCAATAATTCATATTTAATTTGAGGTTTTTTGCATCTTCACAGAGAGGGTATTTATGGAGACTAACACAGACATTTTGACAATGAGCTGTAATTTTTTTGTGTAAATTACCTGTACAAGAATGGTGCAGAAGCTGTCACTGGGAAGACAGAGGGTCCGAGTATTAAACTGAAATTTAAGCAAGTGATCAATAATCACAATAAGACAACTGCGATTGCTCAGCTCAAGGAATCTTGCAGGTTGAATTTTCCCCTTTTTGAACCCATTTACATAATTCTGTTGTTGTTTTTAATCAAATATAGGTTCTAAGCAGGTTAACATGTAGGCAGGCAGAGCTCTCTGCAGCTGGAGTAGCTCCAACTTCCAAAACCACAGCCTTATTTTTAGACATGTTGAACAGATAAGGTGTGTAAATAAGAAGAATAGCTCGCGAAAGGCGTGTTTAAGCTCTTTCTAAGGTGGGATGTTGTTCCTGCATGTGGGCACATAACGGGAACTTATCTCCGCTCTTGTGGAGAGAGGAAATGAATTTGTTTGTGCAGATGCTTGTTAGATAAGTTACCCTTCTTCCTCGGTTTCTAGTGTGTATTACTCTAAAAAGAGCAGCAGTAATGGACTAAAATATGACTTTCTTTCCATTCTGACAGGAACAAGCTACTCCCATATACATTGGGAAGCCATTTTCCAGCATCCTTCACCCCCAAAGGGCTCAGAATCGGGGCCGCTATACCCCTCGGCCACTTCTCAACCCTACCCGTAGGGCCGCGGGCCTCTATTCGTCCCTTTCATCTATTCACCACAGGGGGGAGGAAACAGCATGGGCCGCTGAGGAGGAGGAGGGATGTGGGTTACCGTAAGTGAACTCTACAGAAGTTCTTATCTTGTTTTTCAGCTTAAGAGTTGTGGTAAAAGACAGTTTTCTTCTCAGGTATGTCAACGTGGGACCAGGCTTCCAAGCGGACCTTCCTCCTTTTGTTGTGGACGGGATCTCAGAGGAAGACTCCCCTCGAGAGCAGCTGGTGTGGAAACCCTGGGATGAGCTGCAGGAGAGCGCTCGCTTCCAAGACCAAGGTAAATCACATCAGTGTCAGCAGGTTGACTTGCTCAAGATTAAAGCCTGAATCAATTATCGGGTGGGGAAAATTAATATTTTAATGCTTCATGTATTTTTTCTCTGTAGTGGAGAAGCTGCTGTCCATGTGTAGTTCCAGCTGTCTACCAGGAGGAGGCAGTAACACAGAGCTAGCGCTGCACAGTCTGCACCACTGTAAGGGTAACACAATGGTAAGAAGAGACGTTTTTATTATTTCTTTGGAGATTTTCAAGGTTTAAACCATTTTATCCCTTGTAAATGATTATTTTTCCTCTCCTTCTCTTTCTTCTGCAGGCTGCTTTGGAGATGCTCTTGTTTTCACAGCCCTCACCAGCAGGAGACTACCACTATTCAGGTAACCGCTGTCTTAAAAAGCAGCAACTAGTTTCCTTCTTGATTTTAAATTTGAATATTTAGCACAGTCTTAGAGCACCTTCAGTGTTAATATATCGACACCCCTGAAGGAGATGAGTTAAACCCTTAAACTAAATTACTTTCCTATTGCAATTCAAACCTTTGATTTGGGTGATTGAGTGGTGGAAGAAAATACCCCCTGAAACTTCACAGAAAAATAATTAAAAGCAATAATTTTGTTCCAAATATGAAAATTTGACATGATACAAGTCAGCATTTTTCTCAGCCTCTCATCAAAATGGGAAAGACAAGGATACATAACACAATTATTAGGGATGCAGCGATACCACTTTTTCAAACCTATACAATACCAATACTTGGATCCGAGAACTTGCTGACAATGAGTACCAATGCTGATACTTCAACCACACAAAACAATGCAATGAATTTAAAGATATGTTTTATTTTCCTATATGGTTGTTACAACAAATGATGCTGAAAAAAATATTAGATAAAAATTAAATATTAATAAAATGACCACAAAAAACAATTTGTGGAATTGCGAGGTTTCCAAATTTTAAGTATAGGTTCATGGTATCAGTTAACTAACCAATACCAATACGAGTGCATAAGAATGATATTGACCCTGAGACCCGATATCGGTATCAGTGCATCAGTAATATTAATAATACTAATAATCAACATATTTTAGTGACCATATCATAGTTGCTCAGTCCCAAAACTAAATAAAAGTGTTGCCATTTATCAGATAAAGCTCAACAAATGGAAGATGCTATAGACTGGTGAACTGTGCAGGGTTTACCTACAGTACAGCTCCAGAACATCATCATGTAAGACACAGCAGAAATATTACTTCATCTACTTTTTTAATAATTATTATCTCATTAATTCTGAAAAACAGATCTATTTTATTTCATTTTATTTTGTCAAATTTCCTTAAATGTTGCTTTAAATATTTATTTTTTGGGCCATTTGTTGTTCATTTTACCTGACAGGATTTTCTTTAAACTGGTGTTTTTAGCTCAAGCTATCATCTAGATTTAACCTAAACAAGCATGTTAGAAGTCAGGCTTGGCTGATCTATTTGATGAACCATGACAACCTGCAACCGCTTACTCACTTTGCTAAGATGAAGGGTAAAACTGTCCTGCCTGTCTTTTTGATAAATATTTGCCTAGACCTACTAGAATTTCATGTTAAGATGAGCATTTTCTGAGACATTCCCCAAGAACCACTAGAATCGTTATACTTGTGAAAAAGTGGAACCCTTTCCTGCTGCACATATAATAGAAGTCACTGTTAAAGGCTGAAGCTCCTCCCCCTTTACACCCAATCCATTCCCTCATTTAAATCCACAAAGAGGTGAGAACAAAGCAGACATTGTTGTGTGTCAATCAGGTGAGTATTTTTTTTGTACAGGATTGTTCTCTGGCACAGTTTCAGCTTTGTAAGACAACAGCTCATCAGTGTTTAAACATCTCAAGTTCCTGGCATTTTCAGCAACCCATCCTTTTCATCTGTGTCCTATAGAATGTGATCTTCAAGCTGTTTTAATTCACAAACTCATTCAGCGGGTCACATTAAACTTGTGCAATGGCAAACTTTGCACCAACACAAAGTACAACAGTGTTTTTCCACACAGCGGCAGTCGTGAGACCCTCATGTTTCACTACAGGGAATCAAGTCTGCATCCCAGCATGTCATGCATGATAGGATGACCTTGTGGTATTTATTTTCATTGTTTCTCCTGCTCTGTTACCCCTCCCCCTCATTTCTCTCTCTCCTCAGGCTGTGATTTTTGGACAGATACTGAAAAAAATCTCTTCGGTGTGGCTCTAGGAACATACGGAAAAGACTTCCAACTCATAGAGAAGATGGTAAAAAAAATATTCATGCCTCACTGTGAGCTAGGATGGACTTCTGTGAAGGTTACCCTGTAAAATAGGTTCTGTCCAGGCTGTATTGTCTCTGTAGAGCACATGTATTAAACTCAAGGCCCCCCATAGGCATTTTTGTCGCCCTCAACACTCTAGAGAAGTGTTTCCCAACCCTGGTCCTCAAGGCACACTGCCCTACCTGGTTTAGATTATTCCCCTGCTTTAGAACGCTTGCTTCAGCTGACTGCTGTTCAGGAACAGCCTGTTAATCAGGTTTGCTGTACCTGGGAAACATCTAAAACATGCAAGGCAGTGTGCCTTGAGAAGCATGGTTGAAAAACACTAGAGGTCCACAAAGATGCTCAGTATTATTTAATTCTAAGAAGTACTCATAGAATGCAGAAATAGCTGTCTATTAAAGCTCATATTCAATTGTTTTTTCCCCCAATTAATTTGTTATACTTAACTGGTTGTAGGGCTGGGTGATACAAGCTAAAATTAGTATCACAGTATAATGAGCACTTCACCTCGATAACGGTAAGTGGACGATAATAATGACCACATCACCCCAAACCCCCGGTTCTTTTCTGTAGTCAATGTCCGGTAGTGGCCAAATTTACGTAATTTTCTTTAAAATATGATGGCTTCTTGCTATTGAACGGCTTCAAACAGCCTTTTAATTCGGTGTTTGATTCAGGCTCCTTTCTGTATTTTTTAGAGTCAAGTTTTGATCACACAGACCAGATGAGCTCAGGAAATGATGGGGGCTGAGTGAAATCAGCAATTTTAGTGTGCAGTCGTTTATTTTAGACAGAAAACATTTTTACAGTGAAGAGGTGGCACAACAACTCAGCGAGGTTAATACGGGAAAAATGACGTCGGTAACAGTAATAAATTGCGGTATTTGTAAATTTTCAGTATAATGCCCAGCCCTAACTGGTGGTGTTCCAATGACTATTTTCTACTGTTGCTTCCTCAGCTATTTGGTAAAAAATGCCACAATGATGTGTTATCTCCACAAATAACACAAACCCGAACGCGTTCATCCATGTTGTGGAGTTTCAAATGGTTATCTCCTACAAGAAGCTCTGCTCTTTTGTGGCTGGAAAAGGTATACACCCTTCCCATAAGTGCTCCCATGCCAAGGTGGACCATGAATACAAATTTTCTCTTAGGTAGAAGAGACTTCATTTTCTGGACTCATTTGTTTTTGCTATCTAGTTCCTTTCTATGGCCAATGCAGGCAATGGAGGCTGGAGAACATGTTCGCATGCTGCATGCATATGCAAGTCAGAGTGAAGTAGTATTTCAGAAGGAATACGTTTAACACAGTTTCTCAGTGAACGAGAACTAACTTTTTTTTTATTTACCAATATTTTAATACCATAATTTCTCCCATAACCAGTTCTTTCAGGACAGTTGTGATCTTGATGTGGCCCAAAATGAAAATGAGTTTGACACCCCTACTGTAGAGTGACATTCAATTATATTCCTGAGTATTTTACCATCAAAAAGCATACTTTATTTCCTTTATTTAGGCAGTTTTGTTAGCTTAATCTTACGCACTTGTTGGTGCCCCTTCTATTAATTTGCACCAATTTCTTTTTCAACCAGTGCAGCGTTAAGAACTTTTTACAAGTTGAGAAGACAGAGAAGAATCTTTCCTCTCTTTTGACCTCTTCAGCTCCTCCCACGGATTTCTATTGGACTCAGGTCTGGAACCTGAGATGGTCATAGAAACATTTTGATTTGGTCATTTGTTTCAAATTATTATCATGCTGAAAGACCTGTTTGTTAAGCCCACTAGATATTTATTTAATTGATGATGCCATTCACACAAACCAGGCTCATAAAGGCTTTGAGAGTGAAATCGGCCCACACCTTTACAGATCCTTCACTGTACTTAAGAGCAGGCACAAGGTGGTTTCCACATGTTTGTTTGTTCCAAGATCCACTCAGTCATAGCACCATCTGTCCAAAGCACTCTATTCCAGTTTATTTCTTAATAGTGCTTAGGAAATGCCACATGTTTATAATAGCAGGGCTGGTTGGGCCTTTTCTAACATTGGTCCTAGACAGTTGGCTGGTATGTAGTAGGCATGTATAACAGTTAGTGGCGACTGGTGGTTATATTTTTAGGGTGGCCTAACAGACATGTATTACGATTCTGTAGTTTAGACTCCAACAATTTAAAGCCCCCAGTTTGAAATACAGAAAAAACTGCTTTAAAACAACAAGATGTCCCTTTTAAGCACAAAAAACCACCAACAAAAACCGAGCATACACAGATCTCCTGTCACAGCTGTCCAATATGTTACTGCCCTTCATTAAGGGTTTGGACTATAATTTATTTAGCTGATTTTTTTGGGTAAAGGTAGAACAGAAACCCTTTCGGGCTGATGATCCCTGAGATACCTCACAACTCAACAGAGTGCTTGAGGAAATACAACGTCCTCCAGAGTTATTTGCAGGGAGATTTGAAGATTGCTTCAGGAAATTCCTTCACCTCCTCGATGACAATGTTGGGTCTGACCCATGAACGTTGAAACGAAGACTTTTTTTTTAGATAAGATTTTTAAGATCAGACACATTTATTTTCCCCCTCGGCGACATTCCCCTTCTCCCCCGGCCACGCCATTCTAACCAATAGCAGGACTATCCACTTCTTCCCCGTTTCTAATCCGCTGAACGCTGGATGATCTGCTGCACCAATTAGCTAGAATGCCAATCCCTCAAAACTGCCGCTGCTGCCCGCAGCCTGATTGTAGACAGATAGGGGAAAGGGGGGCAAAGCGCCCACACTCAGCATAAAAGTGCAAAAAAGACATTGTTCTTCCTCTTCAAAACTCGCTTTAGTGGGGTTTAGTTCTGTACACGGAACTGAGAGAAGAGATCTTACTTCGCAACACGTGTTCTTGATTTTTGCCTTCCATCCCTGCAACCAAGTTTTCCCAATAGTTTGGCTGGCCCGAAATATCTTTTTTCGATCCGCTATATTCCCCTCCTTTTTTTTTTTCTCCGCACGGCTGACAAGCCGAACATCTCGCTTTCCCAACTTTTTCTTCCACAACTGGGAGCCCCCTTTCCTTTCGAAAGAAGTAAGAGCGTTCCTTTTTATCTTTATCTTCTGTGACCTGGGTGGAGAGAGTTTAGAAAGTTTTCTTTATAACTGTATGCATGCATGATTAGTGATGGGAAATGAGTTGCCTTCATTGAACGCTCTGTGATTTCTCTTATCTGTGTTTCTACTTACGGGTAAATTTGTGGTTTTTGTACTTATTGATTGTAAGTTTCCTGTATGTTTTGTCTTTTATTAGTGAGCAGAATTGTTAGTCTGTAGAAGTTTTGGTTCCTCTCCGTTAGTTTGATAGTAGTTGTTGGTGTCATAGGCATTTGGGTCAGCACCTGTCAGGAACGCGCAGCACGCAAGGACATTTTAAACCCCTTTTCTTCCATATTTCCCAACCACAGTCTTTATTAGCAGAAGCTAACTCACTGATAAGAGCCACAAGGTTTCTTTGTTAGAAAGGAACCACAGGCCTCTTGCTCCGATTAAACAATAAGTCATAAAACCTCCCGCCGTTCTTTTTGACGAGCTGCGTGTTCACGTTGTACACCGCCTCCACACATGCACGCGAGGGGCTGCGTATAACGTCAGTAGGAGGCGCCCTGTGACGTGCCTAAGTGACCTCATCGCTGGCCGTCATATTACTCTGGTATACCGGTAGTCTTGACAGAACCGTTTGGTATAAGTAAGGTTTTTTTTATTTTTGTTGTGTTTTTTAGAATAAATTAGTTAAATTGACTCAAATATCTGGTTTCTTTTATTCTGAGTGTGTGTGTGAATTATTGCAAGGAAATCATGTCCTTCAGATAGGATCTTCCTGGTGTAAACACTAATAATTAATCATTATAGGTGAGATTATTGGTTGATAATTCCCTTTTTATTATATATATTATCTTGTTTCTAGCCCAGAGGCTAGTAGTGCCCCGATTAAATGATTTAAAGTATAACTAACTACTAATTTACAATTATTAGTTAATATTCTTATCATAACCAGATAGATCATAACAATTATCAATTAATTAATTAATTTTAATTGATAAATTCCCCTACAACAAGATAAACATGGGTCCTCCTTTAGTCTTGTTTATAATATTTCCAGTCTCTCCGGACTCTTTTCTTCCACCAATGACTCCTGCGACAAACTTCAACCTCTTAAAACAGCAGAATGAGAGCATTTTCCCACAGAAAATGACTCAGCAAATTTATTGGGGAAAAAAAGTGAACCAGACCTTTAAAAAACCAAGACCATCAATAATTCTCATTAAATACCTTTATTAAAATGAAGGGATAGATTTTTCTAAACCTTTCAGTGTCAGTTTATACCCCAGCAATAAAAAAAGATCTCATTTAAAGATTCCTATTTTACACATCATTACCAGGGGACGCCAATAACAGAGGAGGTTGATATGTAAAAGAAAATATAAAAGTCATTTTTATTTCAAAAACTAAAGTTTTTTTGCTCACCATTTTTTGGATTTGTCTTATTTTTTGTTTCCCCAGCTGTGGTTGTGTTTTTCATGTCTGTACCTATTTAAGTCGTGATTCAGCATGTATTTAACTTCAACTCATGCACGCCCCTCTGTTGCTGCATGTTGCAGGTGAGGACAAAGACGGTGTCCCAGTGCGTGGAGTTTTACTATCTGAGCAAGAAGCTTGAGGACAAGCAAAAGAAACAAAAGGAGGAAGAGGTCAGAGAAGTACAGGAGGAGCTGCAGAAATCTGTAAGGAGGCGTTATGAAATACTTTTTTCCTATTCAGTCTCAAACATTCAGTAACTTGAAACATTACAAAGAGCTCGTGACTATCTCCTCGCATTATGAGTGAAATGCTTTGCATGATTATCCAGCTTGGAATGCAACTTAGCGAGTCAGTCAGAGCTTTCAAGCTCATAAGTGGTCATGTTTCACAGATGACGCCCATCTCCCAGCCACTGGAGAGGCCGCTCTCACTGGAAGAGGTGGTTCCTGTTCCCTCACTGGCTAGCTTTTTCCCTTGCAAGCTGTGTGGCAAGTGAGTAGGACCAGTTTTATTAAAAGAAGCTGCCAACTCAAACCCCCTGTCTTTGCCTTCAGGGAAATTAAACATGTGGTTTAGATTTTTTTTCATCCTCTGTATCTTTTGCATTTCTCCAGAATGTTTTACAAAATCAAATCCCGTAACGCTCACATGAAGATCCACCGCCAGCCTCAGGAGGACTGGACTGACAGGCGGCTGCAGCACCAGCTCCTCACGCAGCGCCTGGCCCTCACTCGTCCTGCCAACCTCATTCCCAGCCCAGGAAGTAGCCTGCTGCCACCCCAGGCTTCATCTGCTATGGTGTTTTCCACCCCGGGCCTTGCTTCAAGCACCAACAGCAACCCTCTAACCAACAGCAGCTGCCCAATCACTCCTAACCAGCTACTAGATCCTAGTGGAGCTGTGGCTTTTGGCAACATCACCCCTACAAACTCCCACCTAATCGCCATGAACAATATCAATGGGTGCGACTCAAACCGAAAAGACCCCAGTGTACCTTTCCACCAGCCATGGAGCTCATTTGGACACCTTCTACCTGACCTCGCTTCTTTTTATTGCATCCCAGAAGGAAAGGAGGAGGTGGGAGGCGGGACGGTGGAGGGAAAGGAAGCGATTAGCTGGCAGTAGTAGTGTTTCAATCTCCTAAAAGCATTACCAACATGATTATGAGTATCAGTCAAACTCATTTTTTTATTCAAACTTTTTTTTTTACTTAAAAAAAACTTTTATTAAAAACTAATTGCTCCTGTTTATTTTGCTTTTGTTGTATATTTTGTACCCAACTCTGTTACATATTTAAATAGTTTTAATAAAATGTGACTTTATTAATTCCTTTTGGATGTGTTATAGTTTAAAAAAATATTTAGAGCTGCTCCCATCAAGGATTTTTTTGTTCTGATCATATCTGAACACAAATCCACCGATGTTGAAATTTCGATCCAGAACCCTGTTTTTTTTAAATATATGATGCTCTTTTTGCCTTGTTGTAATCAAGTATGAAAAAAATTTACGTTATCTGTAAAAACAATGACTGAAAGAAATCCTGACTGATGTAAATTAAAGATAAGAGATGTAAGAATTAAAGAAGTACTGTTGTTCTAGCTACATTGGAGAGAAACCTAAAAACTGAAAGCATATAAAGAGGTTTCACTATATTGCTGTGCCCACAGTATTTATATTAACTCTGATAATCCAATCACCAGAATGACCAATAGAATGGAACAGTCATTGTCTCCTTTGTGTCAAAATGTAGATGTTTCAGCAGTTAAAGGTACCTTCAAAAAGCTTTTTTATTGCGGCACGGCTGATGTTCAAAACTTAAGAGCCACTTCAGGTGTTCTTGAGAAAATTAGGAGATTTGATTGTAGAGTTCTTATGTTCATTGTAAGGGAACCTCTGACTTACAGAGGGACAAAAAGGCAGTTGGCGGCAACTGATTGTGCAAGTTGTCCCCCTTAAAACGGTGATAGAGGTCTGTAATATTTTATCATAGGGGCACTTCAACTGTGAGAGACAGAATGTAAACCAAAATTCAGGAAATCGCATTATATGATTTTTAAATAAGTTTTTGTATAATTTTGCACAAAATAAGTATTTAGCACCTATAAGTGTGCAAGAAATCTGCCCCATACAAATCTGCTACTTCTTTAGGAAACTCTTCTAACCTCCACTTGGTACCTGTTTGAACTTGTTATCTGTACAAAAAACACCTGTCCACACCCTCAAATAGTCTACAACCTCCACCATGGCCAAGACCGGAGAGCTGTCCAAGGACAAGTTTGGACACCTGCTCAAGACTGGGATGAGCCAATATATATTACAAACAAGCACCTTGGTGAGAGGAGATCAACTGTTGGAGCAGTTATAAAAGAGTAGAATGATAAATAACAAATGTCATCTGACAATATCCCTCCACCTCATCTTGTTGTGTACATATGATCTTGAGAACGGTAAGGAAGCTGCCCTGAATTACATGAGGGGAGCTGATCAATGACCTGAAGAGAACTGGGACCACAGTAACTCACTATGTCATCACCTCTCGAAAGGTCCCTCTGCTTAAGTTAGCACATGATCAGGCTCGTCTAAAATTTGCCAGAGATCATCTGGATGATCCAGATGAGGATTGGGAGAATTTCATGTGGTCAGATGAGACCAAAATAGAACTCTTTAGTATAAAAACAACTCACCGTGTTTGGAGGGAGAAGAAAGCTGAGTTGGATCCCACAAATACCATACATACTGTGAAGCATGGGGCAGAAACATTATGCTTTGCAAAGGGGACAAGGCGACTGATCCATATTAAGGAACGGATGAATGGTGGCATTTATTGTGACATTTTGGACAAAAACTTCCTTCCATCAGTAATAGCATTGAAGATGAAACATAGCTGAATCTTCCAGTAGTGGCTATATAAAAATCATTTCAAAGTTCTGTGGTGGCCTAGTCAATCTCCAGACCTCGATTAAATATAGAATCTGTGGGGGGAATTGAAAGTGAGTAATTGCCGGCAACAGCCCCAAAACATCACAGATGCATGGAATAATATACCAAAATACCAACTACAGTTTGTGTAAACCTGCAAACTTGGTGAAGACCTAGAGGAAATGTTTGACCTCTGCCATTGACAATCAAAGTTACATAACTACGTATTAATATGAACTTTCGTTATTGGTCAAAGATGTATTTTCTGCACCATTATACAAGTAAATTCTTTAATTGAATCATACAATGTGATTTCCTGAATCCTTTTTACATTCTGTCTCTAACAGTTCACTCGCATCTATTACAAACAGTACAGACCTCTCATCTTTTTAAGTGGGACAACTTGCACAATCGATGGCAGTCAGATACTTTTTTGCCCCAATGTATGACCCTGTTATGAAAATTCTTCTCACAAGCTGGACATAAAGCACCTCTATGAGCAACTCACTCACACAAGTCATTAGAAGGAATCCTACAGCTTAATTAAATTATGTGTTAAACCTATCTAGCTACTTGGTGCCCAACAGGTCTTACTGCAACCCATGAATGAAATTATGTAACTGATATTGGTTCAATTAAGCAATTATATACAATATATGACTAAAGTGAATTGAATCAGCCAAGTATACTGATCAGATCATGATTAGTTTTCTTATTGTAAAAATTATTTTTCAACCATTTTTAGACTGACTGCCCGATGTAACCTATGCGTCACACCAATATTTACTTGATGGTTTTATGCAAAGTTCTTCAAGAAATTCAGAAACAATAGTTTATTTTTGACAAACAGCATTATGTGAATTGAATCAATCTTACCTTTTAGCCTCAGAAAGAGCTTGCTCCGAATTAGCTGGCTAGCGGGTTTTTCCACATGCAACTTTCGGTTAAGATTGGTTGGTTGTATCAAAACACATGATCACCCTCGTGGTCACATGACCTATTATAAATGTGCTATAGGTGTTATTCTGGGACTTCATGACAGAAAATCAAGGATCTAGGTTAACATGGAACCATCCAGAACATTAATAGGGCACAAGACACCAGTGTCACTGTGGGTCTTCGTCCCTCCACCCTCTTGCTCATTGATTTCAGGTCTACTTTCACTTTCTTACCTACACTTAGTTTCAGGTTGTGAAACTATTGCAGAGATTCAGATGGATGGAGTGTGTTTTGTGAGCTGTCTTCACACGATACAATAATGAACCATGCTGTCACTAGAAGCCTGTTTCATTTCAACAGGGACCAAGGAGCCCAGAATTCCCCAGTTGATGGTCGACTCCTCTTGTTGTATGCACATGGTTTGTTTCAATCTGAATAATTTTGTTTCCTCAAAGACATGGCTTTATTGTTAATGAAACATTTTCCTTCACTTGGGTTACTGATGCACATATATGTTCTTGTTGGAAAGAATTTTGCAAGAAGCCCAATGTATATAAATGTATATGAATGTATATGATCTTTCTGAGGGTAACTCCTGAGTTAGCAATATACTGTGTTCTATACACAGACTTAACGGGATGTATGGAGATTGGTGCGGCACGTATGTGGGTCGCTGATAAAAGAGGTCCCTCCCTCTGACAAAAGTCCAACATAGTTTGTCTGCCCTCCTTTCATTAAGTTTCTTTCAACAGTGCACCTCCCACTTCAGGGATAGAGCATTTCCAACAAATGAATCAAGTGGTATTGTCCTTTCTTTACATTAAACTAAATCCTGTGTTTCTTAACTTAATAAGAGCAAGAGTCTCCAATTTATTTCAAGCAACGTCTTGCCTTCTCTCTTGTTTGGAACACAGTTTGCACAAAAGTAGAGAAAATCTGAGAGAAACTACAGCAGTATATTTCAGTTGTGGCCTTTTTCTGAAAGAGACAGAGAGAGGGGGTGAGGCAGAGCAGACCAGAGGGCGGAGAAGGGAGAATAAACAGAGAGGTTACTGAGCAGTGGGCATTCACCTATTCAAATGGAGCAACTCTTTGCCAACTGACTGAGCATGCGCCCCCACCACAGTCCAATCCCAGCACTCTCCCATGTGTTGCTCTCCCATTTTTTTCCCAGAACAGGGTGGTGACACTAAATAAAAACAGCTTGCTTAATCGGGTTACTGTTGTGACATGCATAGAAATGCCCTCTGGATGTACCTCTGTGCTTTTCATAGTTTTAAACAATTGTGAAGAAATACTTTTGAAGAAAAATAAAACATTCTTCTGTATGTGATGCACTCAAAATATATATTTATTCACCTTTAAAACTGCAAAGCCGAAATCTTACATTTCACATTAAGTTATTGCATTTTTTATATTCAGGACCAGTTCTCCATTTTTTTGTTTTTGTAACAATGGCAAGTTCTATTCTGTAACTCAAATGCAAGAACACACAGAAAGTCATCAAGTAAGGGTAAAATAGATGCCTTGGTCAAGTTGTTGTTCTTATGCAGCTGATAAGGAACCAGATAGTTTAGCATGACTGCATGCTAAAGATGGATATTTGGACATGTGTGAATGCCTGTTGATCCCAGAGTGACGCAAGCGGGAGTTGGACAGGTAAATTGTGATAAGCTCCAAGCTAACAAACCCCCTAATCATCTGTCCCTCCCGAACTCTTGTCCAACAAGTTGTGCAATGACTTTGCAGATTTCTTCACTGTCAAACTTGCTTATTTTTGAGTGAAATATACAATTCTCAACCTGCTGCCTTGACATTGTGCCCATTAGTTTAAAAACATTTTTTAGCTAGGCTGCACGTGAAAAACTGAAGATACAATAATAAGAATTGTTTTCTCCCTAAATATGTATGTGTAGCGTTGGATATTTCTTATATATTTTTATCGTGTCACCTGTCACCAAAATGGTTATTTTGCACTCTACAGGGGCTAGTATTCACAGGAGAAAGAAAAACAGAGAAGCCCTCTTCTCTGTTTTTCTTCTTCTATGTTGAAGCGCATCTTTGTCTGACGCCATATTGTGACTCTGGTGTTTGTCACTCAGTCTAGGCCCCACCCCTTTTGTTTTTCAGTCCTGCTTTTATTTTGGTGGGACACCCCAAGATCATAACTGGCCCCCTTTAAAAACTTTCTAGATACACACCTGCTCAGCATTCAAAATTAAATATTTTTAACTCTGTATAAAAAATTTGTAAACATTTAAAAATAACTAAATAATATTTTTGTGTCATTATTACTCATAATCATTGATTTGATTTATTTATTTAGCACATCAAGATGCATTACAGTGCACATTATACATATTAAAGAAACACATTTTTGCATCAGGTGCATCTTATTGTTGCTACTGTTCTAGGAGCTGACTTTGCGAGATCTGCTACTGTAACTGCGGCAGGCAGCAGCTCTTGCACTTCTCTAAACTGCGGGAAATTTACAACTAAACTTTAATACAGCAAGACAGTGGGAAAGAAAATACGGAGGTACCCCGCTTTGTCACAACACCCTCCGCCTGGTCCTGCTGAGGGGGAGCAGACATCTTCTTCTTCATCTTCTTCTTGTACTTTATTGGCGGGTGGCAACCAACTTTAGGTGCATTTCTGCCACTTTCTGTGTGGGAGTGGGAGTGGTAGTAGGGAGAAACTATATTCAATTTAAATTCTGTTTATTAATTTACTATTTTTTTAAATTCAATTATTCATCTATAAACATCTGATCCTCCAATTAATAGAATCTTTAAATTCAACTTTTCATTATCTTTCATCTTTGGTTTCCTTGATAATATTTTCCTATCCTATTCCTATCCTTCCACAATCACACATTCCTGTATTATGTTTTCCTATCATAAAGAGTGTACTCTTTAAACCCGTATGTCACATTCTCATTCTTGAAATTATTACTTGATTCCTATTACACATCCATCCATCCATCCATCTTCTTAACCGCTTATCCAATTCAGGGTCACGGGGCAGCTGGAGCCTATCCCAGCAATTATCAGGCGTTAGGCAGGGTACACCCTGAACAGGATGCCAGTCTGTTGCAGGGCCAACACAGAGAGACAGACAACCATTCACACTCACATTCATTCCTAGGGACAATTTAGAGTGATCAATTCACCTATCATGCATGTTTTTGGACTGTGGGAGGAAGCCGGAGTACCCGGAGAGAACCCACGCATACACGGGGAGAACATGCAAACTCCATGCAGAAAGACCCTGGGCCGGGATACGAACCCACGACCTTCTTGCTGCAAGGCAACAGTGCTAACCACTGCGCCACCGTGCAGCCTCCTATTACACATTTGAATATTTTCCATTTTACCTACCTTTTCGTTAATATTATATAAATGTCTTCCTTTTTCCTCTCTTATCCAATTCCCTTGCCATTACTCCATAAACTCTTCTTAATATTTTCTTTTATTTCTGCCATACTATTTGATATTTCCATCATAGTATTCATTTTAGTAGCTTGTTTTGCATAAAAATCCGCTTTTTCATTACCCTCTATCCCTCTATGAGCTGGAACCCACATAAATCTAACTTCTGAATTAACCTTATTTAACCTAAATAAAAATGTATATATTTCATATAAAACATCCATTCTTTTATCCACTGACATTGTATTAATTGATACAAAGGCTGACATTGAATCTGTACAAATAATACATTTCCGAATTCTATTTTGCTCTATCCACTGTAAACTAAAAGAAATAGCTAACATCTCCACTGTATAGAATGATAGACTATTAGGTGTTCTACTTTTATTATATATTCGTAAATTTGGAATCCAAAAAGAAAATCCTGTTATATCTTTATTTAACTCCTTTGACCCATCTGTACATATTGGAATGAATGTTCTATAGGTTTCATTTAATCTAACCTTTTTAATTTAATCATTAATCCCTCCTTCCACACCATATCATATGCTTTCTCTATATCAAAAAAACTGGGAGCAGACATCACTGCTCTCTTCCTAAATTAGGCTTCCACAAACCGGACAGTGCTCTGTCATTTTGCTGCACCGTGCTGCTGTTCACCAGCATCCCAGTCCACACCCGCCCCCTCCATCAGGCGCCCTAGGCAACGGCCAATGTCGCCTATGCCCAGAACTGGCCCTGTTTATTGCGCATGCTCAGATTTAACAAACGTGTGCACACAGGCACGCTCATTTCACATGACGTCATCACGTAAGCTACTTAACTTCACTTTGCCACTCATAATGAAAAACTTAAATGTATCAAGTAATGTATGCTAATCAAGGAAACGATCATAGTTGTAGGCATTGTAAAAGTTTTTGTCAAATTAATTGGACATGCAAAATACCATCCAATTTGTACTAATATCCAACTAACTAACTAACTAACTAACATGACAAAACAGGACCACCTTGAACAAAAGCAGTCTTTTTACATCCAATTACAGTTAAGTGTTTGAACAAAAAACCTCACTGTTTACTGATTAGATTATATATATATATATATATATATATATATATATATATATATATATATATATATATATATATGTATGTATGTATAGTATCGTCCATACAGGTTATATGTAATTTAAAATGATATCTTAACAGCAATGCAGCAATAATTTCTGCCTGACTTTTCTGACTCTCACTGTTGTTGGGAAGGTGGCCTGGTGCTTTAAGTCTGGTTAAAACCTTACTTTGGCAAAACAGAACCATTTTGTGTGAAATCATGTAGCTGAATGAACAAATATCATTCACATTTGGTGTTCCAGAATGTTCCATCCTCGGCCCATTTTCACTTACTATCTGATGTATATGGTCCCCTAAAGTCAGATCAAGGAATACTATAACACTTATGCCACTACACGACCATAGTTCATTACAAGCTCCAACCAAGTGTGTCAATCATAATGAGGGATGAGTTAAATGATCAGAATTCCCTCCAATTAAAATAATTTCTATCCATCCATCCATCTTCTTAACCGCTTATCCAATTCAGGGTCACGGGGCAGCTGGAGCCTATCCCAGCAATTATCAGGCGTTAGGCAGGGTACACTCTGAACAGGACGCCAGTCTGTTGCAGGGCCAACACAGAGAGACAGACAACCATTCACACTCACATTCATTCCTAGGGACAATTTAGAGTGATCAATTCACCTATCATGCATGTTTTTGGACTGTGGGAGCCAGAGTACCCGGAGAGAACCCACGCATACACAGGGAGAACATGCAAACTCCATGCAGAAAGACCCTGGGCCGGGATACGAACCCACGACCTTCTTGCTGCAAGGCAACAGCGCTAACCACTGCGCCACCGTGCAGCCCTCTAGTCAGATTCCTTGATCCTTGATCAAAGTCAGATCAAGGAATACTATAACACTTATGCCACTACACGACCATAGTTCATTACAAGCTCCAACCAAGTGTGTCAATCATAATGAGGGATGAGTTAAATGATCAGAATTCCCTCCAATTAAAATCAAATTAAAGTAATTTCTAATGGACCCAAAACAGGATTTGAATGAGTCCTTTATTTGACGCAATGACGATAAAATGATTGTCCTTTGCACAAAGAGTGCAAGAAACTTATGTGCAGTTTTTCTTCCAACTTAACAAACACACCACAGAACTTATCTTCAGACCCCAGAAAAATCTACTAAATATCAGGGCACAGCTTCAGTTGGTCCAACTAGAAAGTACTGACCAAAATCTAGGTGTAATAATGGACTCAGACCTGAATCTCCAGAGTCACATAAAGGCAATAAAAAGATCAGCTTCCTATCACCTGACGAAAAATTTCTAGGATTAAAGGACTGATGATACAAGGAAACCTAGAAAAACTCATCCATGCATTTATCTCTAGCCACCTTGATTACTGTAATAGTATCTTCACAGGTCTGCCTAAAAAATCAATCAGACAGTTGCAGCGGATCCAGAAAGCTGCTGCTCGTGTTCTCACTAGAACCAGGAAAGTAGAACACCTCACCTGAGTTCTAAAGTCCTTAGGCCGGCTCCCTGTAGCTCAGAGAATAGACTTCAAAGTGCTTCTGTTAGTCTATAAATCATTGAATGGGTTAGCACCAGAGTATATTAACGACCTTCTCTCCCAATATAAACCTTCCAGATCACTCAGGTCGTCAAGCTCTAGTCAACTGTTCGTCCCTAGAACCAGAACCAAAAATGGAGAAGCAGCTTTCAGTTTCTATGCTCCCCATATCTGGAAAAAACTCCCAGATGAACGCAAAACTGCAGAGACACTGAACTCTTTTTAGTGAAAAATTAAAACTTAGCTATTTAGACTTGTCCATCAGTAACTGATACAACTTTTGCGTTCATTATTTTCAATTACTGTTATTGCTTTTAATTTTAATAATTTCTCACATATTTTCTCTTATGCTCTAATCACTAAATGCTTTCTTTTAATAACTGTTATTGCTAAATGTTTTATTTTATTCTTGTGTTTCATCAGGTTTTAAATGTTCACAATTGTACTTTTTTTATAAATGTTTGTTTATGTTTTCTTTTAGTGATTCTATGTTTTAATTTTTACATTTTTGTAATTATGTAAAGCACCTTGAATTGCCTTGTGTTGGAAGTGTGCTGTATAAATAAAATTTCCTTGTCTTGCCTTGAACCTAACTTTTGATACTTTTACAATGTTTGTTACTAAATCAGCCTGCAGCTACCTTAAAAAAATGTAAGCTGTATGTCGGAGGAGATACTGGGGCATGCTTTTATTTTAAATACGTTAGTATGTTATAATGGTGTTATCGTCCCTTCCCATGTGTAAAAGGCACTGTTATTGGTCTGTAAGATGATGAATGGTCTCCGGACTGATTGGAGGCATGTATACTCCTCAGGTCACCAAAGATGTGCTTGCTGAGTGGAAGTTGGAACAGCAGCAGATTCCCATGGAATTGAGGTGACTTTCCGTGAAGAAAGGACCTGAAAAGAAAAATGTTACAAAGTAAGCACCCAGAGATCACTAGGAGCATATCAACTTGAAAAACTGAATTATTACAACCAGGTTGATTCAACGAGATCGTTGAGAAAAAGTGAGAGCATGGCATGGTAGAAGGAGCCCTTGCCTCAAGGAGAAGGTAAGAACTTAAAATAGACCTGTGAGAATCCTTAAAAAGCAATCTCCAAATTGTTTAGAGTTAAATAAGTTCAACGATGCAATGGATTGAGACAAATTCAGCACATGCTTTGCAGCAAACACCATTATTATGCCCTTTAGCACTGAATGAAGGCTCCAGCCGTTCACAAACCAAAGAGATATTAGGTTAGGTTAATGGAACACTGCCCTTTGGTGTGAGCCTCAAAGTTTGCTTTTCTTGTTTGTCTGTGCTGGCCCTGTGATAAACTGGTGACCTGTCCACAGTGTACTCAACCTCTCACCTCTTAACAGTTGGAATAGGCTCTCGTCACCCTGTAGGATTATAGAAAAAGGATGAATTAATATTTAATTATCATCTGCATCAGATTTCACAAATTAGGATTCTAAGTGAGTTTAGAGAAACTTGACCTGCATGAACTAAACCCCTGTTTAAAAACCTATTAAGTTGTGGCCAAAGAAGTTCAATGAAGAAAATAGCAAAGAATGCCAAAGGATTAAAACTGTAGATACAAACCTTGTGAGGTAAATGTTGCTCTGAACAAAAAAAGAAAAAAAAATCTTGCATAATTTGTTGATAGTTTTTTACAAAAATCCCCTGCACCAACACCTTTTGCCAGGGCTAACAACTTCTATTAAATCAGTTATTAAATCATGTTTTAACAGAATGTTTTACATTTTTAAGATCACCTAAGAACATGAAACCTTTTATTAAACAGTGATATCCTGTTTTCCCGGGATATAAACAATGATGTGTTGATGTTCAAAGGTATGGCTGCAGGTAAATGCTTTTTTCCCCAAGCATCTACGGTCAGAGGAGTAATTAAAAAGTTATAATAACTGGGGCCGTGATAAACAAGGCTGGAATAGGACATACGCTGATCTCGATTCTAGTCACTGTAGGAGGAAAGGAAGATGACGTAAAACCCACTGATCACTTAAAGAGAACTTAATTAATTAACTAAATTAATCTATAAATTATCTAACTTTTTCCTGATATTTCTCACCTTCATATTCCACATTTATTTCTGTCTGTGTCATACCTCTGATCTGCTTAAGAAGAAAGTGTCCTCATACTCTGTTATCTAAAACTGATAAGAGATCAAACAAGAGTTGAGAAGCAATCACTCTTGTATTTACTTAAGATACTGTGTACCACACTGGATGGACTAATCAGACAGGTTTATCTGAGAAAAAGAAAATTTAAGTCAAGTTTTTAATCCTTCCTATGGTGCCACTCTTAAATCAAATGACCAACACCCAAAAGTAACAATAATAACGAAAATCTAACAGGAGCTGTGTAGAAATTGAATAAATGTAAGGTGTTTAGCTGTCCAGTTCACGGGATCTTTTAGATAAAAGGAAAGAAATCTTTTGTCCAATTTCTAAAGCAGCAGCACAAAGGATCAGTTTAAGCACCTGTAATCAAATCTTCTCCTTTTCAGCTGTTTCAAGATCCTGACAAGGTCTCTTCTTTCACACAGTTATAACCGTTTTACAGGGATTTCTCTTTAGAAACCTACTGCAGGAGCTTATCTTTACACTAATTATTGGCATAATTGGTAAAAATAGAAAAAAAGTAAAGTTGGGGAAAACCAGAAAGTTTGGCATGCATACATACAGTATGTTGCAAAATGATTCATAACCTGTAATGTTGTTTCACGTTTTGTCATGTTGTACGTAAAAAAAAAAAAGTTCAGTGCATTCATTTGTAACTTTATATGATACACCAATGCAAAGAACTTAATTGTGAAGAGAAAAAAACAAATGCTACAAAAAATTGGAAAAGTGTAGCATGCATTTGTAACAAATCAGAGAACTGTCTTTCCCAAGGAGACAACAACCAAGATGGACAGAGCAGGAGGATATATAGCTGTAGATATACATATAGATATAAATATTTGTTGTTCTCAACCTGTACATGTCTGTGAACAAACACTCCAAACATGAAGCACAATGGTAGCAGCATCATGCTGTGGGGATTCTTTTCTTCATCAGAAGAAGAGTCAGAGTTGTTCGAAAGGGTGCAAAGGTTTGCATTCGAGCAGGAAAACCTGAACCTAATGCCTGCAGCACAGGAGAGCAATCTGCTAAGCTAACAGTCTTTCGAGGTCGTTTGCTCAGCAGAAAGCTTGCTGTGTGAGGCTAATTTTTGGTGAGTTTTCTGCCTCATGATCAAAGCAACCGATCAAAACACGGTCTCCGATCACATGATTCCAAGATGGCAGCCCCATCCCTTAAATCATCTCAGATTATATAATAACGCTTTAAGAAATTCCAGAAATACATACTTTTCCAGAACATCTCAGAACATAAAAATAATCCCAAAATTCTGTTATCCACCATTGACAACATTCTACATCATAATTCTAATACTTTTCAGAAAACCCCCTCAAACACTCTCTGTGAGGAGTTTGCAGACCACTTCAGAGGGAAGATAGACACCATCAGATGTAATATTTTATTCTCTCAAACTAACATGGTTTTAGACAAATCTGAGTGTCTGCCTTCACCAGAGGAAACATTGGACAGTTTTGTCCTGGTAGAAGCTGGGACCCTTGATAAAGTTTTCTCCTCAGTGAGGCCCACCACAAGCGCTTTCGACCCGATTCCCACCAGGTTTTTAAAGCAATTTTATGGTTCTTTTAAAGATGAGATTTTAAACTTTATGAATTGCTCTCTTCAGACGGGGTTTTTTCCTGCTGCCTTTAAAGCGGCGGTAGTGAGGCCCCTGCTGAAGAAGAGAAATTTAGATTTTAATGATTTAAACAACTACCGACCGGTATCTAACTTACCATTTTTAAGCAGTTTTAGAAAAACTTGTTTTTATTCAACTTGATGATTTAATTAATGTCCTAGAGAAATTTCAGTCTGGTTTTAGGACGAACCACAGCACAGAGAGGGCGCTTTTAAAGATTTTAAATGATTTTAGATTAAACTATGATGCTAAAAAGGTGACAGTGTTGGCTCTCCTGGATCTAAGCGCTGCCTTTGATACAGTAGACCACACTATTCTTTTAACTCGTTCAAAACAGATCTGCCTCTCTGGTGCTGTTCAAAAAGGGTTCACATCCTATCTCACAGACAGGACTTTGATTGTTAGACTGGATACCTGTTCCTCTAAGGTCCATAAGATCACTTGTGGTGTGCCCCAGGGTTCAGTTTTAGGCCCAGTGCTTTTTAACCTGTATATGCTCCCTCTTGGCAGTGTTATCAGGAGACATTGAGTTAACTTTCACAGTTATGCTGATGATACACTACATCTCCATGTCTCCTGATGACACACGGCCAATGGATGCACTTTTTAACTGCATTTTAGACATTAAATCCGGGATGGGAGAAAACTTTCTCCAGCTCAACCAGGACAAAACTGAGGTTTCAGTTATCGGTCCTGAGGCTCAGAGAGAGAAACTTTTACCAAAACTACAATCATTGTCTTTTAATCCTTCTTTACAAGTGAAGAACCTGGGTGGGATTTTTGACTCTGAGCTGACTTTTATCCCTCACATTAAAAACATCACCAAAATAGGTTTTTATCACCTAAAGAACATTGGCAGAGTCCCCCCCATTCTCTCTCGGGCCAATCCGGAGATGCTAATGCATGCTTTTATCACCAGTAGAATTGATTATTGTAATGCCCTGCTTTCTGGTCTTCCCAAAAAGACTACCTCAAGTTTACAGCTTTTACAGAATTCAGCAGCTCGTGTCCTGATGAAGACTAGGAGGCAGGAGCACATTACACCGGTCTTAGAATCACTGCATTGGCTCCCCGTATGTTTTAGGATCGATTTTAAGGTTCTTTTAATGTGTTTTAAGTATCTTAATGGTCTTGGGCCTTCTTATCTGTCAGAAATGCTTTTACCATATGAACGCTCGCGGTCTCTGCGCTCCTCTGGCAGTCATCTCCTTGTCATCCCGAAAGTCAGGACACGGACTCATGGTGAGGCGTCTTTGCATTATTATGGCCCTCACCTCTGGAAAAGGCTGCCAGAGGATCTCAGGGCCGCAGAGAACGTTCATGTTTTTAAAAGCAGGCTCAAGACTCACCTTTTTAGCTTAGCCTTTAAGTAATTATTATTTATTAATATATTTTTAACCGCTCAGCATGTTGTACCTGATTTAATTTTTAGTTTAGCTTTTAACTGTTTATTTATTAATCTGCTTAGCATTTTTATTATTTGTTTTCCACTTATTGTTTTATACTTTATATACTTTATATTTTATAAACTTTATATTTTAACGTATTTTAATCTTTCTTGCCAGTGTTTCCTCTCTGGGGGCCCCCTGCATCGGGGGCGGTGGTCGGCTGTGGCTGCCTGGGTGCCACCCAGGTAGCGCTTGGGTGGAGGTGTGGGTACCAGCCCTCCCTCCTCTGGGCGCCCTGGGTTGGAGCCTTGGCTGCTGCTGTTGATCTGCTGCTGCTAATGCAGATGGCTCCCATGATGGCATTTCCTGGCTCATCTGTACTCAGCCCGCTTTTTGTAGCTTTTAAGTGTGTGTGTGTGTGCGTGTGTGTGTGTGTGTGTGTGTGTGTGTGCGTGTGTGTGTGCGTGTGTGTGTGAGTATGGCTGATGGGTTGGGTTGGGAGGGGGTTGTATTTGCGTTGATGATTTTATTTCTGAAGGGGGGGGGGGGGGGTTGTGGGGTTATTTTAAATCTGTAAAGCACTTTGAGTAACTTTGTTTGTTTGAAAAGCACTTTATAAATAAAGTTTGATTGATTGATTGATTGATTGAATCATAAAAATGAATAACAAGGAAACCAAGATTGACATGGAGGAAGTGCTGTTACTCATTTTGTAAATGAAGCGTCGCCACATCAAATAAACAGGTATAGCCGGGTGAAATGTCCACGAGTTTTATCTTCAACAATGTAATCTTCTCCGTGGGCTGCCATCTTGGAATCATGTGGTCAGACACCGCGTTTTGATTGGTCGCTTGAATATTTGAGCTCAGCAGAAAACTGATAGAGACCGCACACGGTGAGGTTCTTGCCTCACAAGGCGAATAATATCAAACCTGTTTGATTTTCACCTCAGCACCTCATGAGGCAGAAAAATCACCAAATATTAGCCGCACACAGCGAGCTACCTGCTGAGCAAACGGCCTCGGATGACTGTTAGCTCAGCAGATTGGCTTCGTGTGCTGCAGGTTTAAAGGACCTGAAATATAAACCCAGAACAGTGGTGTGCCTTAGACCAAAGCACTTTCAAGTGTCAGAATGGCCCAAAATCCAGACCTAAATCTTAATGGGAATGTGATAAAACTTTAAAACTAATGCTCATGATAGGATTTATACTGTGCAAATGAATAAACGGTTTGCATCTTTATTTATAAAATGTTTTCACAACCCATCAATGAATTTCATCTTAAAGTACAATCTTGTACTACTTTGTGTTGGTCTATTACATCAAATCCCAATTCAACAGTACTTTGTTTTCAGTTACTATGTCTATACATAAGTTTTCTGGACTCTTAAATTGTGTTCTGTTCTTCTTTTTTGCTGCTGTTACAACTTAAATTCCACTTGTGGTACAATAAAGAATCCGAATCAGAATCAGAATCAGCTTTAATGGCCAAGTATGACACATAATGATGCATACAAGGAATTTACAGATACAGTACAACCTGTCCAAGATCATTACAAACAACAACAACAACAAACAGATCCAGGTCACTGTTGGGCATGCAGCCACCGAGCGGCGCTCCCATTTATGAAACATAGAGAAGTACACATCTGGGGAGGGGAGGGTTCCACGGTGAGGGGGAAAAAAAGCTCACCTGTGTTGTGGGTCCGTACAGCACTCACAACGCAGGTAATTGAAAAAACCACACCAACAAACATCTAAGCACATATTCAGACATTAACAATGACACATCAGGAGGGATGGGCAGGTACGGGGGAGAGGAGACTCTGTTGACAGTCTTCTCGGGGACATTTGATTAGGACCAGGTTGAAGGTCTTCATGGGAGCCAAAATATAAATTGTTTGGATTGCAGGGAGAGATCAAATATTCCTCTCTGTCCCTTCAGTCTGTCAGTGGTTTCTTTTATAGTCTAATTAAATCCCAGATTAAAAGTTCCGAATCCAATTAATTTCCAGTTGCCCCAATCCGTACCGACAGTATCTCCAAGTCCGATGACAAATTGCGGATGAGTCCCAGAGCGCCGGCCAGATCGCCTCTTACAGCGTCTGTTCTGAGTCCCAGCTCTCCCAGCATTTGGTTCTGAGTCCCATCAGTACGAATCAACGCATCCAGCTGTTCCTTCAGCCGTCCAATCGCTTCCAGAACAGTGACCAATCTCGACCGTGTTTCAGATCTTTGTTGCTCCATTTTTCGCTAGTTCCAGTAACTGCCCATTCCAATCAGCAGAAACCCGATCACCGTGGTTGACACCCCGGTTGACCCTTACCGGTGCTTCGTAGAGTTGAGTAGATTTTATCAATAGCATTCAGAGACCAGCTGACCATTTCCATCTTCGCTTATTCAGTTTGGTTTCGGAGAAAATTGCCAAAACATACTCCAGATAGAGGCACAGGAGACAGAGAGCTGTGGGATAAGACACAGGAGGAGGAGGGAGGGAAAAAAGCGACCGTCCTCGCTGAGAGCTGAGCAGTGTTATAAATATTGTTCTATTCTATTCTATAATCTATTAAAGTTTTGGGCTTGTTTTCTTTTAAGGTAACTTTTGTTTGTGAATAAGGGGAAGAACGGGTGATTGCAGGTGACGCATCTTCTTATCGGTCATTCAAGCGTTATATCATGCCCATTTTGTTCTGCATTTTATAAAATATTTTCACAATATTTTTAACATAGCTCTAATACTAAAGCCCCAAATTATTAGCTGTTAGTTGTGTTATGGGAAACCTATTTCAAGATTAGTTGTATTTATTGATTAGTAATTAGTAGTAAAGGCATCCGGTAAATATGGCAAAATTCTTGGAACTAAATGAAAAGACTAAAGGTGCGTTCACACCGCCCCAAACGTAAGCATCAAGTGTGGCAAGATTACATGTAAAGTCTATGGTTGAGTCCATCAGAGGGTTGTCAGAGTCTCTGCTGTGCTTTGTGTGTGTTGGTTGAGTTAATTTTACAAACGTTTCCAGCGTTTCAAGTTGTAAAGGGCCAAAGGCAAGCAACGCAGAAGTTCAGCTAGCTGAACTTTTGACGCACTTGACGCCCACGCACTTTGGAAGCTGCAGCTTAAAAATGTATATACGTCAAACTAGATGCATTGTAAGCGTTGTTTGATGCTGACAAATTGTGCGGTGTAAACGCACCATAAGGCTGAGAAAGATTTATGGACGTTTCACCTACTCTGACTCCTTTTGTTATGTCTGTAGAGTAGACCAAATATATCTGATGAAAGCTCTGGAAGCTCACAGAGGCTGGCAGAAACGCCATGTCAGACGGAGAGAGAGATGCCTGAAGGAGGGCTTTTGTACTTCTATAATAAACATTTAGAAACGCCTATCGAGACTAATTCACGCTTATCTTTATCTTCATCCTTATGGAATTCTTCCATGAGAGTTTTGATGGGGAGCCTTTCAACGCTGATTTGTTGTTCACTCATGTGGTCGTTTACAGAATAATAAACTTCTTTCTTCACTGTTTTAAAGGCTATATTCAATGAGATGAACTTTTTTACACTCAAAACATTCATTGATTTATTCAAAGATAATCTACACTATTGACATGTGAACAATTCAACTTTTTTAGGTACTGTTGGCTTGTTTTTTTACCCCCTTGTGTTACAGAATATATCTATTCTTCTCTTGATCCCATCACCACTTTTCTGATAAGTGCATAGGCTACTGATAAAAGCATAGGCTACTGATGAAAGCATTGTCTTCACACAGAGATCGCCAAAGCGTCTCCAAAGAGTAGTAGCAACAGCAGAAAACATTATTGGCTGCCAGTTACCGCCTCTGGATTACATTGCCAAAACTTGCTAACTCAGCGGAGCAAAAACGATTTCATCAGACAAGTATCAACTGGATCACAACCTTTTTGAACTGATGCCCTCTGGCAGGAGGTAAAGGGCAGCCAAGTCTCGCTAAAAAATACTGATTGCCAGCTTTTATCAAACCGCCATAAGACTGTTAAACACTGGCAAGAACCACACTGACTTATAGAAAGATTCGGTTGTCCTGATCCTTATTTTATTACTCTATTCAATCCATTTTAAGTTGGCTGTATTTTGAAATTCATTGTTATTGATTTTTGTATTATTTGTATGTATGTTTTTTTATTATTGCTTTTAGGACAAAACAACAGTGGTGCTGTTGACAATTTCGTTGTAAGGCTTTTTTTTATGACTATAAATTAAACTTAAACTAACTAACTAAATACATGTATTAAGCTTGGCTACTATCAATATCTGTAGAAAAGGTCATTCTTAACCCTTATGTCATTGCCCTTTGTATTAACTTTTTTTTAAATTAACTTTGACATTTTTCTAACCCTTCCAGTTGATAATATACAGTCCAACAATGTATTTTTTTCTTTCTTTTCCTGATAGTTCTGTTAATTTTTTCCCCCAACAAAAAAAGACCTCAGATGAAGCTAACCCTTCTAATTGAAGTCTACATATAGACAGATAAAAAATTGTCATATTTGCTTACATCTTCTTAATAATAATAATTCAATTTTATTGATCAAAATCCAATTAAACAGAATTCTGTATTTATATGGAATTTTCCAGTTTAATCTGATCAAGCTGGATTCAATACAAGTAATGAATGCCATCAAATTAATTTGTTTTCAATTATAGTTAAATTCTGTTAATTGCGATGGAATTCCATCCATCCATCTTCTTAACCGCTTATCCAATTCAGGGTCACGGGGCAGCTGGAGCCTATCCCAGCAATTATCAGGTGTTAGGCAGGGTACACTCTGAACAGGACGCCAGTCTGTTGCAGGGCCAACACAGAGAGACAGACAACCATTCACACTCACATTCATTCCTAGGGACAATTTAGAGTGATCAATTCACCTATCATGCATGTTTTTGGACTGTGGGAGGAAGCTGGAGTACCCGGAGAGAACCCACGCATACACGGGGAGAACATGCAAACTCCATGCAGAAAGACCCTGGGCCGGAATATGAACCCGCGACCTTCTTGCTGCAAGGCAACAGCGCTAACCACTGCGCCACCGTGCAGCCCTGCGATGGAATTCAGTTTTTTAATTCTTCAAATTCAATGGAAATATGTACATATGTCATTCATTTCAATCTTTCAAAGTCGGTTTAAAATCAAGTTATCCCAAATTATGCAATTTAAATCCTGTTTCATGTGGTTCCTGTCCCTCCAATAAAACTAAACCTCTGACATCCATCCATCCATCCATCCATCCAGGATCTATAGTTCCTCCTGCGTCCTCTCTGGGGTCTACTCTCAGTGGGACATGTCTGAAAAATCTCCAGAGGGATCCCCAGGGGGCATCCTGGTCGGGTGCCTGAACCACCTAAAATGACTCCTTTCGATGTGGAGAAGTGATGTTTTTCTGTTCCCCAATCAATGGACTGGGTTGTGTGACATACTAGCATAACGCACAGACCAGTGCCATACTGACCTGAGCCATCTCCCTTCACACTGGATATTTTTTAAATGCTAAATCTAGCAAAGTAGATTATAGTGTTTGTTCTTGTAATTCGATTGATGTCAGTGAATTTGATAAACTGTAAAAATCCCCAACTTGTATTCCTAATTGGTGAGTGGTCATCATTGTGTTATTTATTGTGAACTGCTGTAGCCAGTGCGTGAACTTGAACCTTCATTCTTTAAACTGTTGTTAAATCTTTCTAGACTGACACTAAGTTAATTTAGACTGACATTTGAGCTACATTTTTTTTGGTTCCTGCTAAGCAGTTAGTGCCTCGTGACTATTAATTTCATTGATAGTAATAGTAATAGATAATAACTGTTAGGGATGCACTGATACCATTTTTTTCAAACCGAAACAATACCAATATTTGGATTTGAGTACTTACCCATTCCAAGTACCAATAGCGATACTTTTACTACACAAAAAAAATACAGTTAATTGGAAGAAAAGTTTTGTTTTGTTTTCAGCTTGTTACAACAAATGATGGTGAAATAAATAAAAAATATAAAAATTTCAATTGAAAAATAAACATTTTCTGTGAAATTATTATTGCTGAGTTTACACATTTTAAGTATTCCTTGTTCCTTGTGCAACAGTGGTTAAAATTGTTCTTTGGACCTCTGTAATTTTGAAACTCTGGATACAGCCTTGATCAGAAATATTGCCTGTCTTCATTTATTTAAATCACAGCTCAAACACACATAGATCTGTTCAAACAGGTTCTTTCACTTTAGACGCTGGCTTTAGTTGTTGTACTGTTGCTATTTGATTGTTTTCTTGATTATGTATTTCTTTTTTCTTGTCTGTAAAGAGACTTTGGTTTATGAAAAACACCCTCAAATGAAATGTATTGTCATAATAATGTATTATTTTTATTATTATTATTATTATTATTATTATTATTATTATTATTATTATTATTATTATTATAAGATAGCTTAAGTTTTTTTCACTGGCAGAAATGATCTTCCATATACCACGACCCCATATACATCCTTTGAATGTTATTTTTAATCACATGAGGTCTTTAAACTCTGCCGCTCACCGCGTGCTACTCTACCCTCCCTTGTGATTGGTTGAGAGCAGGAGAGAGGGGGCGTGTCCCAGACATCTTATGCCAAACAGAGAGAGAGAGAGAGAGAGAGAGAGAGAGAGAGAGAGAGAGAGCTCACCGAGAGATTAAATAGAAGGCAGGCACAGCAGCAGACTGCTACATCCGCCAGACTGAGACGGAGGGTATCAGCTGCTAGCTACGTTAGCCGCAATAGACAGTTAGCATCTAGCTCCAAGAGTACTAGCTCCTTTGCTAACACATGAAGGAGTGAGCGAGTGACAGTGTGAGAGTCGAAGCTCTGAGCGCCCGCTCGGCCGTCCCGAAACTGACTCCCTGTGCTTGGTTGAAGCTGATTTAGCCTCAGCGAGAGGTGGAGAGTTTGTGCACACACAAGCCCACATATCTCCCTCTTCCTTGTCAAGCAGCGTGTGTCTGTAGAGGTGTGTGAGGGAGAGCTCAATAGCAATACAGGAAGCAGACCTATAAGCACTGCCCGACTGTCGACTGTTTACACTTGGTGTCCGGTTACTTGGCAGCGGATCCACAACGCTTACTGAGCCCCAAGCAACATGTGAGTACCAATGGGGAAGTGAATGCGTTTATGAATGAGTTGTGTGAGCGTGTGGGTTGATTGCATCTAGCTGCAGGACCGAGCATTGCTCCAGAAGGCTAAGTTGACCTGTGTGTGTCTGGGCTGTCAGCGTGGTAGCAGACTAAACAGTTGTTACTCAGTGACATATGTAACTTTGGGGTGTCCCTGCACCACAGAGGCATGGTTTAAAATGTAACCAAGTCTATTTAAAGCTGCATTTTAGAACTATGACAGTTAATTAAAAGAATATTTAGTTAGTTCAATAACTTTGTAATTAAGTTATTCAAGCAAGTCAGAAATATTTTTATTTATCCAAAAGGCAAATGAAATGTTCTCATAACTCACACCATCCAAGTATCTTTACAGAGTCGTTGTGAATCATGCTGCTTTGGCCAGAAAGGATCTCCAGTACCAGTCAATCTCTTGCAGCGGATCCCGTTGTTGTATTACAGTCTCATGTCTGTCATGACATGCTAATAGCTCAACATCCAGGGACCAACTCGATATTCCATAGTAACATGTCCTGGATGAAACCATCAGTTGTTGGCAAGGACTGCTAATCCAACTCATTCGCTTTTGCAGCCTCTCTTTAAATCTCTGTCTGGCCATAAGGTTAGAAATGCAATTGTTGGTTGGTTGGTTACTTTTTTTTCCATTTATCTCTTTACATCAGCCTAAAAAGTATCCTACTTAAAACACAGCAAAAAAAAACCACACACTAAAAACCCTTTTTTTTAACTGTAGCCTACTTTAGTAACTTTACCACACTTACACATGCAGTTTGTGAGTTGCCTGGAGTATGGATTTGAAATCCATACTCACACTTTTATGTGCGCATGGATTTCGGCATCGTGCCGGACCTTTTCAGAGCTTTAAACTGAAAAATTTACATAATTCCTTTACCTTGTAAAAAAGATGACTAAGTTATACTTAATAAACTCACACCAGGTTGTTCTCCTTCCAGGTTAAAGTCTTAATATAAATTCTTACAAATGAGCCTACAACACTACATCAGCTGACAGGTGAACAGCTGATCTCTTTTGAAGCTCTCATTCCCCATTTAAGACAAAATCAGCTGGAAAAAAAAGGGCAGGCACCGATATCTGCGCAGCCTTGACTCATAGTGCGCATAGTGCAACGTTTGTAGCCATCTTTGCTCATTTCTCAAAACAGGTGAAATGGTAATTATCTGCCTAGCTCTGAATGTCTGCCGCTGGAGACTTGTTAGAGCCTTAAAAGTTGCCCCCTGACCTGAACCAGAGATAGTTCAAGAGTATATTTGGCTTGGCAGCTTATTATAGCGCGAACCGATTAAACCCCACATTTTCCGCTTGAATAGTGCATTTATTCTTCAGCATTTTCTGTGAGTTTATCTGAGAGGAGTAGGTCTTTACCATCATGACATGCTGTGTGCCGGTAACATCTTGACAGGTAGATTGGGAATAATGCAGCGCTTTAATATAAATTATTGCGCTAAAGAGGCGGACGGGTTCGGGTAAAGATCTTCAGCTCTAGTGCGCGGTAATCGCTCGTGGTGTTCGGCCATTGGGTTCAGTCTTTGCCGTCCTGCCTCGGCTCTTCTTATTTTCAGCTTAACAAGTTTTGAGCAGCTGTAACAAAGCAGCTGGTTGCTGCGCTCCTTGTCCTGAATCATCCAGATCAATTCTTTTTTTTTTTTTTTTTTTTGAGCTTCACAGAGGGAAACAAATGCAAACAAAACAGACCAAATCCACACACTCAAACCACGCAAAATAAATAAAAAAATATATACAAATATTTTCCACTGTGCTACTCTCATTAGTTAGTTATATTCTCAATGTTTACAGAGCGGTCCATGTAAAGGTTTTAGGTAAACTATAGAAGAGACTAAAGGATTTGTGTGTCTGACAGGGTGGGGGGCGTGGCATCACGATGGTGGCTTTCCATCGGGATGTCTGTCAACCATCACGATGGACGATGACATCGTTCATCGGCATGACCCTAGAGCTTTTGAGATGCTTATAAACTGCTCCCAGTTTTAAAAACAATACCTTGTTGGCATGATTGGGCATCATTAAAATGACTGTCCAAAAAGTAAAAAATCCTTCCAGCTGCACAACATCCAAAAGAAGAGGGAACAACATGCACCCCGCAAAAACCCAAACAAAATTCCAGATAAACAAAAAAAAATCGCAACCAACATAACATAGCTACTGCCACCATGAGTGATGCAATTCTATAACAGATTTCATGAATATTTAATACTTTTTAAATGTTTCCTCATAACTCAACTGTATAACACTCAGTTCTTCCAAATTTTACCCTTGATTTGATATTGCAAACAGGCACTTGTGAATATGACTAGTAGCTTAGAACCTGTAAATGCGAAAGGAAGTACCTAAATATTGGGCTTTCTTTGCCCCTGGAAAAGATGTGTGAAAAATTCCAGATGAATAAAAGTAGTAGAAACATAGAGCATTTCTACGGAGCTTTACTGGATCGTCAATGACATTCTACTCCCCTTGAGTTTAGAAATGACATCACTCAGAGGCCCATGTAGCTGAGCAACTTTACAGTTCGTTGCAACAGTATTCATGGCATTTCAATGTTGTTGCTTTTTTATATTGTGTCACATTACAACCTCATGTTTCTGTGAATTTTACTTGGTTTTTATGTAACAGACCAATACCAAGTTTTGCATAATATAAATAGATCTAATAAAGTTGGATCAAAGGTTATTTTTTACATCGTCTATAGTTTATATGTTAATACTTCATGTTTGTATGCTGTGAGCACTAGAAAATCAAAGTCAAACTCCTTTTCTCGTTATATGAGTTTGGCTGATTCACATTCTTATAGAGGTGAAAGAAAATATGTGGCTTTTACATTAGGTTTGTTTAAAAATCTAAAAAGTATGGAGTGCATTTGTGTTGATGGCTTTCTGAGGGCCCTTTTCCACTGGGCTGGGTTCAGTGCTCCTTTGGCGCCAAAGCATGACTTGGAACAGCTTCTTTGGTTTTTAATCACACAAGCACCAATTTTTTGGTTCCGAAACGGAGCTTACAAACGGAAGTTACTCAGAATCAGATCAGATCCGATCCGGATCAGAACCGTTTTATTGCCAGTGTTTGAGAACACAGTTCACAATACTAAGGAATTTTTTCCTGGTACAAGTTTTGACATTAAAACATTCTAAATCAGTAAAATAAAATTACAATTTAAAAGAAATAAAAATAAAAGCATGAGAATAAGTTTAAAGAGTCTTTATAAATATTATAATCTATATGTATATAAAAGAACTATGAAGAGATAAACATCCTTTTAACATAAGAACAGCAGCAGGGTTCCATTCACAGATGTGCAGGTGAATGACAGCAGCAGATCTAAGTGTGGTCAGACCACACAGTGCAGTAAAATAAAATTACGTAGTGCAGATGGTTCTATCCTACATGGGTCTTTAACTGAACTATCGGGTCTTGTTATTGTTCATGAGTCTGATGGCGGAGGGGAAGAAACTGTTCAGGTGGCGGGAGGTGTGGGTCTGGATGGACCGTAGCCTCCTGCCTGAGGGGAGGAGGGAGAACAGTCGGTGTCCAGGGTGAGAAGAGTCAGCTGTGATCCGACCCACACGCCTCCGGGTCCTGGAAGTGAACAGGTCCCGGAGGGATGGGAGCCTGCAGCCAATCACCTTCTCAGCAGCACGCACGATGCGCTGCAGTCGGTATCTGTCCCGGTCTGCGGCGCCGGGGAACCACACGGTGATGGAGGAGGTGAGGATGGACTCGATGATGGCCGTGTAGAACTGCACCAGCATCTCGGTCGGCACCTTGAGTTTCCTCAGCTGCCGCAGGAAGTACATCCTCTGCTGGGCCTTCTTGATGAGGGAGCTGATAGTTGGCTCCCACTTGAGGTCCTGGGTGATGGTGGTGCCCAGGAAATGGAAGGAGTACACGATGGAGATGGGGGTGGGAGAGTCCATCAGGGTGAGGGGATACGGTGGGGCTGTGACTTTCCTGAAGTCCATGATCATCTCCACTGTCTTCTGGGCGTTCAGCTCCAGGTTGTTGTGACTGCACCAGGAAGCCAGCCGGTCCACCTCTCTCCTGTAGGCGGACTCATTACCGTCTGAGATAAGTCCGATGAGGGTGGTGTCGTCCGCAAACTTGATCAGCTTTACGGACTGGTGACTGGAGGTGCAGCAGTTTGTATACAGCGAGAAGAGCCAGGGGGAGAGTACACAGCCCTGAGGAGTCCCAGTGTTTGTAGTCCGATTGTCCGAGACAATCTTCCCCAACCGCACGTGCTGTCTCCGGTCCGACAGGAAGTCAGTGATCCACCTGCAGAGGGAGTCGGGCACGCTGAGTTGGTAGAGCTTGTCTCGTAGCAGTCCCGGGAGGATGGTGTTGAAGGCAGAGCTGAAGTCCACAAACAGGATCCTGGCGTAGGTTCCTGGGGAGTCCAGATGCTCCAGGATGAAATGGAGGGCCAGGTTCACTGCATCATCCACAGACGTGTTGGCTCTGTATGCGAACTGCAGTGGGTCCAGGAGGGGGGCGGTGATGTCCTTGAGGTGGGGCAGAACCAAGCGCTCAAATGGCTTCATGACCACAGACGTCAGCGCCACCGGCCTGTAGTCATTAAGTCCTGTGATCCGTGGCTTTTTGGGGACAGGGACGATGGTGGAGGTTTTGAAGCAGGACGGCACGCGACAGAGCGCCAGGGAGGTGATGAAAATGTCCGTGAACAAGGGGGCCAACTGATCCGCGCAGTGTCTCAGGGTGGAGGGGGAGACACCGTCCGGCCCGGGGGCCTTCCTCCTGTTCAGCCTCAAGAACTGTCGGCGCACATCCTCCTCCTGGATGGAGAGGGCAGGGGGGGAGGAGGGGGAATTTGAGGAGTCCTTTGATAAAGTGCTGGGGTCGTTGATGGTTGGGGTGATGGTGGGGGGAGCAGAGGTGTGAGGAGCAGACGGCTGTTCAAAGCGGCAGTAGTGTGTATTCAGGCCCTGGGCGAGAGTCCGGTCGTTCAGGGCCTGGGGGGCTTTGGGCTTGTAGTTTGTGAGAGCCCTCAACCCCCTCCACACAGCTGCAGAGTCATTGGAGCTAAAGTGTTCCTGTATACGGTTGGAGTACACAGATTTTGCTCTTCTCACTTCACTAGTGAAGTGGTACTTTGCTCGTCTGTATGTACTCCGGTCCTGGATCCGCCGCGCTACTTCCTTCTCCTCACGTAGGCGCCGGAGCTTGGGTGTGAACCAGGGCTTGTCATTGTTATAACAAATCCTGGTGCGCGTTGGGATGATGCGCGTCTCATTAAACTGAATGTATGAGGTCACAGTGTCCGTATACTCGTCCAGATTGTCCGTAGCTGCTCCAAACGCTCCCCAGTCTGTCGTCTCCCAACATGAGCGCAGCTCCTCCACAGCTTCAGAGGTGTATTTCCTTGTTGTTATCACGACAGGCTTGGCCAATTTCAGTCTCTGTCGGTATGAGGGAATTAGGTGCACCATCACGTGATCTGATAGTCCGAGGGCAGCGCGCGGGACAGCATGATACGCTCTGCTGACTGTAGTGTAGCAGTGATCAAACGTGTTCTCCTCTCTGGTCGGGCATTTAATGAACTGTCTATACTTTGGTAATTCCTGGCTCAGGTTTCTCTTGTTAAAGTCACCAAGCACGATAACAAGAGAGTCCGGAAAAGACCGCTCCGCATGTAATATCTGGCCTGCAAGCGTGCGCTGAGCCTCGTGCACGTCCGCGCTCGGCGGAATGTAGGCAGCCACCAGAATGAATGAAGCGATCTCACGCGGTGAATAAAAGGGCTTACAGTTAATGAAAAGATATTCCAGAGAAGGAGCGCAGTGTTGGGAGATCACAGTCACATCCGTGCACCAGCTGCTGTTGATGTAGAAGCAAACGCCACCGCCTTTTGTTTTGTTGGAGAGCTCCGCGTTGCGATCCGCGCGGAGGAGATGGAAGCCTTCCAGTTGAAGCGCGCTGTCCGGGACACTCGCGCTTAGCCACGTCTCCGTGAAGCACAAAACACAAGACGAGGAAAAGTCCTTGTTACTTCTCATCAGCAGCGCTAGTTCGTCCATCTTGTTGGGAAGTGAGCGGACGTTTGAGAGAAAATGCCAGGTAAAGGCGTGCGCGCGCCCCGTCTGCGCAGGCGGACGAGTGAACCCGCTCGCTTTCCACGGCGCCGTTTCCCTCTTTTGGTCAAAAAATGGACCAGGTCCGCAGCTGATGCTAAAAAAACTGGTAATAAGTCCGTAGGGGTGGTAGTTCTAATGTCCAGAAGCTCCATGCGGGTATAAGAGCACGCAGACGAACAGTTAACGCACAATAACAAACAAAACAGAGCGCACGAAAGCACCACGGCTGCCATCCTCGGCGCCATCTTAGAATCGAAAAGCACCAACTATTTGGAAAACATTGTTTTCCTTCAGATGTGTCTAGTTTAGCACACAATTTGTAAAGAAATGTTTTTGATGAAAATTACTTGAAATTTAAGGGACTATACAAGAGATTAGTTTATTTAAAGAAGAGTTAATAATTTTTTTTATTTTTTTTAGGTTATTGACAATACCATTGAGCTGATGGTAAAAAAAGTACTTTTAAATAAAATCTTAGATGATGTATCAATAATTTATTTCAAAGTTTTACTTAATCTCTATGTTGTGATTGTCTGGTATTGTAAACCTAGTCGAGACTTCATTTTAGTAAACTAGAACTACTTTGTGTACTTCAGCATCATGAATCTGAGTGATCAAATAACAGCCCTGTGGTATTCCTCAAGACTATGTTCTTGGACCATTTTCATTCAGTATGTACATATACAGTCCCCTAAACTGTATATACAGGCTCTGACAAAGTGTATCAATATAGTTGGGGGACGTAACAATATTAAAAAATACGTAAGTCACATATGTCTATTTCTCTCAAAGTTTTGATCGTAACCTTCGTTAGCATTCAACTTTTTTTTTTAGCCGATTTGGGTCAAAATTGTTGGAAAGGGGCTATAATGATTTGGGTCAAAATTGCTATAAGGGGCTATAATGTAACAATTAAACCCATAAAACTTGGTAATTGTAGAAACCAGTGAAAAAGAGAATGAAGGCCAATGAGCACTGAGAACTTTTGTCTTTTTTGTTGTTTTGTTTTTACACTTTCATATTGTAGTAATGTCCTTACCCTGAGGATGTGTGATGTCATGGACAGAAATTTGTGTCGCATGTGAATGCTGTTGGAGAGGTTTGTTGTTCTTTCTCTTTCCTCATAAATCTCTGAGAAGAAATCCCAGGTCACATGTTGAAACCTGCAGAATGTCTAAGACGCTTTCTTCCCTTTAGGCCACAAATTAGCTTTAGCTTTCCTCCCCAGCTTACAAGGGCAAAATATGGCCAGATTATTTTATTTCTAAAACTTTGTGTCCTTCACATTGTTGTGTCAGAATCATTTGAGTGTTTGCTCATCCTCAAAGCAACCTTTACTCTGCAACCAAGCATCAAAATATGCATAACAGCTGTCCTGTGCCAGAGCCCATTGGGACCGGTCCACAGACCTCATTGATCAAACTTTACTTTGATCAGTTATACACTGAAACTGAAGTACACCGGGCAGTGAAACAGTGTTGACCAGGGTCTTTACTTTTTTTCACAGTTTGATGTTTTAATAACCAAATAAATACCTGTCAGACATAAAGCTGAAATAATATCTGAACTACAATCCTAAACCCCACCGGAGTTGACCAGACAGAGATTCAAAGAGGAGTGTCAAAAGCAAATTAGTAGCAATTATTAACAACTGCTTCTGTCATCCAGGACATGTAACTGAAAATGGCAACAAAAAAAAAGCCTAGCTAGTTCAGTTGGTAGACCATGGGACCCTTAATCTCAGGATCGTGGGTTTGAGCCCCACGTTGGGTGCCAGATTGTTATGGAAATCAATTATTTTTGTAAACAAGTATGAAGCTGGAGTCCAGATGGACATTTTCTTGCATTTTAGTAAGAAGCTTGGCCAGTCTTACACAGGAGCCTGTCTGGGTAATGCTCGACCCTCTTGCACCTGTCTCATGTCTGCCTCCTAACTGAAAACTCTAATTTTGCCTAACAACCCACTGTTATGACTTTCTCTCAAGGTTCACAATAGAATAGAATAGAATTATCCTTTATTGTCCCACAAAGGGGAAACACCTCCCATGCAGCTAGAGGGGGAGACTATGTGAAAGGCCTTTTCTCTGACCAATCCAAGGATTTCCTATTATGCCATATTTCCTAGATGCATTTGTAAATATGTAACTAATCAATTAATTGACAAAACCTTGAAATATTCCTGCAACATTGTATATTGTATAATGCTGCCTGGAAATGTTAGCACTTCATCACAGTCATCAGACAGTTATTCAGAAAGAGTCTTTTGTCAGAGACCTCCTCTGACTTGCTGCAAGTCTGACTGCTACCAGAAATGCTTCCTGCCCACAGCATCACCATCTGCAGTGACTCTATGAAGCTACTTGGATGAAATCAGTTATGACAGGCCATGAAAACATGTACTGAAAATCAATTCTGTTCAGTGTATTTATTTAGCTGCAATTCACAGCAGATGTCATCTCAAGGCACGCTAGAAAAAGAAACAGTTGTTTCATTAGTTATATAAACAGTTCCAATCAGTTAAAAAAAGTTTTAAAAGTCTTCTATTAAGGAAATCCCAGCTGATTGCGTTGTGATTGACGTGGGGTTATGCCCCGTGCATACGGACTCCAACCACAGCAATCCCTCATTCTGAGCAATCATGCAGTGGAACAGAAATATTCTGTTGACTGACAACATTAGGATGGAATTTGTTTTGAAAGCTTGGCTTAGATGCGAAGTTAAGATAACATAGTATATCAGTGAAACATGATAGAGTACTATACTTTTTTGGAATCTGGACAATTTGCCATGACTGATGGAAACCATGAATTAATCTCTCTTGCAGAAAATCTCAAGTACCCTTTGCTTACGCAGTGGGACAATTATCCAAAGTCCACATCTCAATGGCCTAGTCAAAGTTCAGTTTTTAAATCCAACTGACCTACTTAAAAAAACTGCTAATGCTCTAAAATCCTCAGATGTGATTGAAGTAAAAGTCATGATAGTCTTGAGTTTAAACAAAGGCAAATTGACTTTTCTTGTTGTTGTGAAAACGTTTCGTCTCATATCTAAGATGCTTCTTCAATTCTGAAAAGACTACTATGGGAGTAAACGGTAAATGGCCTGCATTTGTTTAGCACTTTTCAGTCAGAGGACCACAAAGCACTTTGGACTACATTCAGTGATTGACCCATTCATGCACACATCACAGTATTGGATATGTAATATATATGTAATACTACATATATAAAGTTAGGGCCGTTAAGGCTCACTGATGAGGCTATTATGGTTTTGTAAGTGTTGTTAATGCTGAAACAACCCTTATAATGTAATTAAGTGCTGTTCCGCCATCTGCCTTAAGGTGTGGGTTTCTGTGAAACTTCCTAGGTAAACAACAGAAGGTAAACATAGAAGTTTCACAGAATCAGTTTCAATGTCCAAACTAATGTAATTATTTTTGGACCTAAAGACAAACGATCAAGAGTCATAACACAGCTTCAGCTATTACAGCTATGGACCAGGCCCAAAATCTGGGTGCAGTAGTGGACCTCAACGTCCATGGTCCAATAAAGATAATAATAAAATTGGCCTTGTATCCCCTGAAGAACATTTCTTGGAGTAAAGGAGTGATGTTCCAACAAGATCTAGAGAAATTAATTCAGAATTTATTTTTTGTTTAGTGCAACTGCACCTTTACAGGCCAAATAAAAAGTCAGACATTCAGAGTGCTGCAGCTAAACCCTTTCAGTTTTCATGTTCCTTTAATCTGGAAGTTTGGTTTGTGGTCTTATTTTCCTTTTTAATAATGTAAAACACTCTGAATTGCCTTGTGGCTAAAATGTGCAATACAAATGAAATTACTAGCAAAGAATATATATATATATATATATATATATATATATATATATATATATACTAGGGATGGGAATCTTACAACATCTCACGATTCAATTCGATTCCGATTCTTGGGGTGACGATTCGATTCAGAAACGATTCTCGATTCAAATCAAAATTTTTTCTTAATCAATACTCTTTCATTCATCATTTGTGTTTGTAATACACACAACTTAATCTGCCAAGTGTCTGTGATGAAGTGAGCCATGAATGTAATAGGGCATCAACACAAAATGGATTTTACAATCTATGTTCAGAGAAGGGAACTGGTTCAAAAGTAACAAGACATGAAATTGCAATTGGACATCCAAGACCTTTTAAACAAAATTTCTAGTCTTGCTGATATATTTTAAGAAGAAAAAAAAAATAATAATATGTATTTTGTTTGTTCTTTGGTACGTAGTAGAAAATACATAGAAAATATTTAGTATGCACCAAATGTTGTTTATCAACCATCATTAAACAGAAATTTATGGCTTATGTTATTATTTTCATTGTTTTTGTTAGAAATTTTAAAAGTCCTAACGTTATTGAACTCAGCATATATTTCTGACTTCCTTGAAAGCGCCACAGGTGTGAAGCGCTGCTGGATGTTTATGTATAGCTTATAAAGAAAGATCGCTCTTATATACTTGCAGATTTATAAAAATAAATAAAAAAACTTTAGCCAAGGGTGTTATTAGCATGGAGAAGACCTTTTAGACGGCCCAAACATTTACCTTCAGCAAAGACGGGGCGGACTGGATTTCTCTTTCGTCTTTCATGCTGAAGCTTTAGCCTACAGCTAGCTAGCGCTAGCTATCCAACGGCGCATTAGACCTGTCAATGCGACGGTGGCCGTTGCATGACAAACACTACGCGAAGCGAAAATGTAAAAAGGTTCAGAAAACATATATTTTGAGAATCGATTCTCAAACATTTCGGATCGATTCTGAATCTTGTTAAATGGGAATCGAGATTCAGACGTGAATCGATTTTCCCTCACACCCCTAATATATATATATATATATATATATATGCACTGATGCATGGACACATGGATGATTAATTCATAGAATTAATGTGATTATTTTTTTTAACGCAATTCATGCATGCACGGAATACTGCCCTGTTTGTTTTATAACTCAGCCTTCACCACATCCGTTCTCCTTCCTAATCAGCCAGACTGTATTTGGATGGTAAGGAATTTTTGTGTAGCAGGAAGCATGTCTGTGCATAAATGGCATGTGAGTATATTCTTTTTATTGACATATTGGCTTTGAGTTAATATGACTAAGTTCATAAGTTGTTGAGGGAATTTTCCTACTATCCGCTTCGGATATCAGCTCGGTCATAGCCCCCCTCTGTGCGATGCAAAGAGTAGAAATGCGGCGTATTTATGTTGCTTTATGCATGTTGGTTCACTCAGTATGTTTACATGCACAGCTAAATCGAGCTTTTTGGAGTAATCGGAGTAAGCGCTTTCCCCCTTTTGAAAGCAGAGTCCCAATTTACATGTCACTCAAAAAATCAAATTATCAAATTATCATTGATATCACAATTACAACGGATAGCCTCTTCGTAAGTCCAGACATGCACTGATTTGCTGCTTACGTTTATCTTAGACACCATATGCCTCTTATAACACTACTGTTTTCCGCCTCTCCTAACTTCTGGAGGGGTATGCAAGTGTGGGCGGGGGCGGGCGACTGATTGCAGAGTAGTCCAATTCCAATTGGATTATCTATTCTGAAACTCTAGTTCGGTTCAACTGGAGCCAGACTAAGGTGTATACATGCATTTTATAAGTTGTATTTCCGCGGGACTAAGGCAATTATTGGACTTTCTCTTGCTGCATATAAACGTACTGACTCATAGTTTCAGTACATTTCGTAGTGACATACCGCTGCAATACATTGCTAAATTATTATATGGATATATATCTTCATTTACATACATACATAAAGAGGGACGTCTAGTGTTCATGCTGATAATTGACTGATTAGATGTGCTGGGAATTTCAGTTACTCAAACACTGGCAGATCGTCTAATATATGTTTGAGCCAATTAGGGTAAAGTTGTATCTGTGAACCAGGTTTATGTGTGTTTCTGTGTCACAATGTTGATCTCCAGGAACTTTGATCCCTGTGAGGTTAATGTGTGAACCAGGATGATGCAGACCAGTGTTCCCAGTAGTCACCTTTAACCCCAGACAGATCCATTTGTTTAGTATCCTCTACTAAACTTGGTTTCACTGTCTTGCTTGTCCTTTTGGAAGAAATTGGAAGAAAGGTCATGGAGGACATTTGGCAAAAAGAAGTGCCATCCGCATGTGATTGTAGCTTGCCAGTGGTAATTTCATTCAGCTTTAGTATTGTAAAGAGAATTTAGTAAAAGAGAATATGGGCATTTATTGTGCATCCATCCATCGGTCCTCTTCTGCTTAAACCTTGGTTGGGAATCAGTGCAGCAGCCTAAACAGACAGACCCGGTCTTCCCTCTCCCCAACCACTTGGGCCAGCTCCTCGGGGGGAAGCCCAAGGTGTTCCTAGGCCAGCCGAGAGACATAGTCCCTCCAGTGTGTCCTGGGTTTTCCTTTGGGTCTCCTTCTGGTTGGAAATGTCCGGAACACCTCAATAAATAGCTGTCCATTTATTGTTACATTGTAAACATTTCCCCCTATCATGAAAACTATAAAATCTATACCAGTGGTTCCCAACCTTTTTTTCACCACGCGTCGGTTCAATATCAGACAATATTTTCACGGTCTGACCTTTAAGGTGTGGCGTATAAATGCAACAAAATAAAAAGCAAACAACCAAGAATAAAAATGGGTTTATTTGAAAATATAATAATAAATGCAAATCACTCCAACAATATAACACTAGTAACATCCTCTCTGCCCTCTAATGCTTTGTGGCCGCTACGATAACGCTTAAACATGCCTCTAAAACGAAACTGACCACAAACGCAAATATAAAGTGCATTAAAAAGACAGCTCACCAGAATGCTGTATCAGTGGCTGTTTCTCTGTAACGAGAAAGTCCGTCTGGGGCAGTTTTAAAAGCATCATGGCCTCATTAGAAAGCCACTGGTTGCCACATACCAATACCAGATCCACATTAGACAGAGCAGTCCAGGGGCTCGGCACATGGAAATCGGCTGCAAGATAAATCCATATTTTAAGCAGGTTTTCTGATATTGTCAGTAATTGTTGCTTTCTTTTTCTTAGAAGTCGCCGAGGCATGCGTTTTGATATTCATCAAGAGAGTTATAGCAGGATGTTACAGAGAGAATCTGCCTATTTTTCTGAATAAAACATTGGTTAAACTTGGATAATAACCTAAATAGCAATACTGTAACTTATTTATTTATATTTTATTCTCTTTTTTTCCTGCACGGCCCTGCGCGGTCTGTCAGATGGCAGGGCGAGTTGGCACAGAAATCTCTTAGCAAGAAGGGTTGAAGACCGCTGTCTGCGACTGTGTGAAGGGACCAGACCTGACCCGACTTGGACCAACCTTGCAGTTAAATAAACACGTTTCATTTTTGATCAAACCAAATCTGGACATGAACTTATGAACTGATTGGAGACCTGGCTGCTATAGCTTGTTACATTAAATCTTATGAACAATGCTCCATAAATAAAGCCTTACTGATGGATTGTCAGTGTTCGATGTGCGTAATGGAACATGTTTAAAGTAGAGAAGTCGGCTAAAACATGCTAAATTGGATTGTGTGCAGCCATTGAACTTAATATCCTGTAAACCTTGGAAATAAGCTGTTTTAGGGCATATAAAATAAAGGCATGTTAGCTGTTTTACTTTCCTCAAGGTTTGAGAGGTTTAATCTGTATTACAGAGGCCTGGAGCTGGATAGAATTCGACTGGTCAAAAAGACCAAAACCCTGCAGACTGCTTAAACAAAATTTTACAGAAACACAATCAGAAAAACCTTACTTTAATCTTCGATACTTTTGATGATGTTATAGACCAGCTGCTTTAAAGTGTAAGTTCCTAATATCTGAAACAACAACAACTCCTCTCTCCCACATGTTAGGTTGCTCTCAACAGAAGGGCAGAGGTCACATTCCTGGACTTTTTAAAGACTGTTGGAAAGAAGCAGTGGTATTTTCGCTAAAGGGCTTCACATTTTGCCTCAGATTAAAGAGTTAAATGATCTTTACTAACTATTACAACGGTACTTTCGGATGTTTTCACACCTGAGGCTTTTGGTAGATTGACTAACCATCCTCTTTTTCCTGGACATGTCCACTTTTCATGTGCTGTGTGGGACATCTGGGGAGTTTTCATAGACTGATGAAAATTTCCTAGTTTTCGTTGTTTTTCATAGGACCAATAAGCATAAATAAATTGACTAGTATCGGGGCACATACCATTCGTATGTACTGTATCGTATTGGTTAAAGTTAACCGATTCATGAACCGATACTTAAACCGTGGAAACTGCAATAATTTCAAAGACAATGTTTATTTTTCACTTGAAAATATTATTTTCTGGTCATTTTTATTATTAGTTTTTTTCTAATTCACCATCATTTGTTGTAACAAGCAGAAAATAAAATAACTGATTTCCAATTCATTGCATTTTTGTGTGTGGTAGAAGTATCAGCAATGGTGCTCAGTATTGCCAATTAGTCAGATCCAAGTATCGGTATTGTATCGGTTTTAAAAAAGTGGTATCATTGTATCCCTAGTGCCTATTCCTCACAGCACACAGTTTATGTAATTTGTTGCTGTTTGGATTGGTATCCGATTGGTATTGGCAGATTATGAACCTTAGATATCGGTATTGGAAACTTAAAAAAGTGGATTGTGCATCCCTAGTGTTATGCATGGAATATAACAGCCTCTCATCTGACAGCCTCCCCTAGCTGCTGCCTAGTGGCTTGTGCTTATCCGCTCATAGAAACAGGGCAGTGCTGCGCTGCCCCTCCTTGCAGTGCGGCTCCTTACAATATGTCAAAGCACAAGTGTATCTTACTTTTTATTATTACATAGAAAAGAAAATAATACTCAGATTCCAATTCACAACAGATTTAATCTCAGGGCACTTTACAAGAAAAGTCGTTTCAATACAATTGTACAAACATTCTAATCAGTTAAAAGTTTTATATTTAAGGAATCCCTGTAGAGTATGTTGAGTCATTGACGTCAGGTTATTCCCGGGCCATGCAGACTCCAAACACAGCAATGCCTTAGTAATCCCTCATACTGAGAAAGCATGTAGCGACAATGGAGAGGAAAAACTCCTCTTTAACGGGAAGAAACCTACAGCAGAACCTGGCTCAGGACAGGCGGTCATCTGCCACGACCGTCTGGGGGTCTGAGAAGACGGGGAAGAGACACAAAAATAACAAACAAATTGATCATACGAATCGATGTGCATAATGCCAGAGCAGGATAGCTGAGCTGTAGCTGAGCAGAATACCAGACCAGGTGGAGCTTCTATGAAGGAAAAAACACTGGTAGAAAACAGTGTTAACAATCAAAATAACAAACAATAAAATACATCCGAGGAGTAGTACAAAAGAGAAAGGTAGAAGAGTGAAGAAAAGTGGTCAATCTGTCCTCCAACAGTCTAAAGCTTGGTTTATGCTTGCCGCGTCCGCGAGGTCCGCACAGCTCCACGCGGCCAAATTACGTCATTTCAGTAACCGCGCCTCTCCGCGCGGCCTCCTCCCGCCCCAAAATTTCCGCACCGTGCACCTAGGCGGCATAAACCAAGCTTAAGCCTATAGCAGCATAACTACACAAATAACTCAGGATAACCTAAGCCACTATAAGCTTTATCAAAAAGGAAGGTTTTAAGCCTAGTCTTAAAAATAGATTGATTTATAAGGGCTTTACATGTAAGGAGGAGGATCTTCTATTCTGGATTTAACAGGGAGCCAAAGGAGACAAGCTAAAACAAGAGAAATGTGATCTCTCTTTTTAATATTTACTACAATATAACTCTTGCTGCAGCATTTTAGATCAAATAAAACTTTTTAATTGCATTTTTTGGAGTTCCTGCTGATAATGAATGACAGTAGTCCAGCCTTGAAGTAACAAATGCATGGACTAGTTTCTCTGCATCACTCCTGGACAGGATGTTTCTAATTTTAGCAATATTCTGGAGGTGAAAGAAAGAAATCTTGGAAACATATTTAATATGGGATTTAAATGTCATGTCTTGGTCAAAAATTACACTGAAGTTGTTCACACTATTACCAGAGGCCAGTTTAATGTCATCCAGATGAAATGATGGTATTAGCAGTTTCTTTTTTAAAGCTTCTGGTCCAAAAATGACATCTTTAGTTTTTTTCTGAATTTGAAAGCAGAAGTTGAGTCATCCAGGTATGTATGTCTTCGAGGCTGTCTGTAATCTACCTATCTGATTTGATTAATCAAGATTTATGGATAAATATATTTGTGTATCATCAGCATAACTGTGGAAGTTCATACCATACTGTCTAATTATTTTACCAATTGGAAGCATATATATATATATATATATATATATATAGTAGAGAGAATCAGTCCAGTATGTCTTAAAAAGTTAACTATAATTGTAACTGGTAAATTTTCTAATTCAAAATAGTCATTTACTTATTTCCAGAGATTTCACCTTCATTTTTGTACTTGTAAAAGCCCATCTGATGTTTGTTATTAAAATATTCCCTCCGACCACATGGAGAATGCCACACTTAAAATATGTAAAATCAAAAATAAAGTGTTGTCTTTTTAGGAAATCAAAATATGGTCACATTACGTTTGGTCCATTCAAAACTAAATCTGGTTAGTTGACCCCCTCTGTGCGGTTCATTTGTGTAGATGTGAATGTTAACAAGCACCGATTGAGCATCACCTGCAATCTGAACAGATTGAATGAGAAGATATGGGTTAATATTTGACGCATGTGACGCACACGACTTGTCACCAGTGACACAATCGCAATTTAGATCTGTGTGCTGATCAGATCAGCTTAACTCTGGTGTTCTTAGCATCCCTGGGTGAGAAAGCGGTAGCTGTCAGTAGCATTCAGACATCAGTACTTACTATTATCCATTTATTTCAACTCTTGAATAATATATCTGTGAGTCCTTGCGTCATGGTGCACAGTAATTTATTGTTATCCCGTTTAAGCCAAAACTACATTGATTCTCTAGATTTCCTTCAGTTTTTACTTACAGCTGGTTAGGTTTGGCCTCACACGCTGCTGTGAGCTGATGTGATGTTTTGCCAGTCTGGTTGGGAGTGGACTTTGGTCTTGTTTTTGGCCAGACGATTGGGATGTTTTGTTAATGTTTGTTGGGGCTCAAGAGCCGACTGTGAGATAAAGCAGTTCCCTTTGATCATGCTTGGATTACCACTGATGGCAAACAAGAATTTGTTTAGCAATGATTTAACTTTTATTTTGGGGAGTGAAATTTATCCTATAGATCTGGAGCTTTTTTTTTGCACGAGTCAGTATAAACTTTTTGCAATACTGTCAAAATAACTTTGAATGCTTTATATAAGTTTGAGACAACCGAAAACTTTGTGGTAATGTAAATCCGAATGATCAGACGTTCTTTTATTTGTTTAAAGTGTTCTTTATCAAGACTTCTACAGTCTATCAAGGTCTTGCCAAACTTTTATTTCATATTTTTCCTATATTTTCCAGTTCATCGTAACTAAACCATAATTGTCCATTTTCAGATTAAAGCTCTTTAGGAATTTGTTGGTTTTTATCTTTCAGCTGTATTAAATTTTTTGTTATTCAGCTAACATATTAGGAACATTATTTGGTTTCAGGGACAAACTGTTGGTTAACTGGCAAATTATCAAACTTAAACGTGATTAATTGCAAAGTTATGTGACAAATCAACATCATGCGGGTGCTTGAATACAATTTTCTTATTTTTCGCTAGTTATTTATAATACAAGGCATCCCCAGTCTTCATAGGGGTTAGAAATACAAGCAAACCCTGAAAAACGGATATCTCAAACACTTGAGAGTTCCTCTTAAATGCTCAATACTTAAAAACACTGTTATGCCTATTAATGTTTTAATATTACTCTACCCATAATTAAGAGTAAAAAATACCTAAATCACTCTGGAGTTGTTTTGATATTTATTCAGCCTAATCTCCCAGCTTTGCTTGAATGCGGTGTGGACAGCTGTTAGGAAATCCCTTTCATTTTATATAAAGTAAGGAGTTTGGGTTGATTAGAGGCGTCAGCTGGTTATTCTGGCCACGCTGCTTTTAACATTTTTTTTTTACCCCTTGATATATCGTTTGAAAACTACGTTTTACATTTACTCAAGTTAACTTTCTTTAAAGTGTACTTTTATGTATTAGGGGGGTGATATAGTCACAGGATCAGACAGGACCTCTTGTTTCATTCATTACTGAATAAAGCACAGTTAAATAAGAAGTTGCTTCTGCTGTGCCAATGTTTTCTCTTTTGGTGAGTTAGTTTGTAGACTTAGTTTCTAGACTAAGACTAATTACTTAAACTTAGTTTGTAGACTTAGTCTACAAACTGTGTCTATTCCTTTTATAATTTTGCTTTTCTTTTAATATAGAGCCTTAGGAACTGGGAAATTTTGTAGTGATTGCACAACACTATAGTCAGACGATTTTTGAAAGCTTAAGCACAAGATGTAAAACCTAAAATATTTTTACATCTCAGTCATGTTTTGTTGGGTGGAGGAGGGGTTAGCAATGACTCACACACATAGTGTTTATTTCCTATTGACACTCCCGTTATAACCCATTGGAGAGCACAGACACCTCTGCAGATTTTGCTGGAATCGACTCAAGGATCTGTCTGTTCAGCACCGAAACCAAAATGACTCAAATTGTATGGTTTTAGCAGCGCCCTCGGACCACAATGAGGAATCTCCACAAAACCAAAGCTTAATTCTTATCTTCATGTTCTGACATCAAACTCACGCTACCCTCGTTCGCTTTATGTGAGGAGGTGAAAAGAAGATAAAGACATAAAGATTTCAGAGGATGAGAACTAAAGTTTTGAACAGACTTTTTTTGCAGGGACTGAATAAAAAAAGACCATTGCTTTTTCTTCTCATGTTCACTGTTGGATGGTATTTGCTTACACTAAGATAACTTTGATTTAAAAAAAATGAAGGTGAAAGATTTGTAAGAATGCTATACAAATGTGGGTCATAAACAACAACAGATCAGCTACAATGGGGAAAAATGGACACCAACTACAATGTCTGGCATTAAAATAATCAGAGGTGTATTTAGTGATGAAATTAGTCAGCATTTAACACCACAGCTTTACATATTAAACCTGAGTTATCAGGACATCTCTTTTTTCAGCAGGGGTGCCGTCATCATCAAGTTTTTGAAGTTTTGAAGATCAAAAGGAATCAAAGATGAAACGAACACATTTTAATAAATCGTCATTAGAATTGCTGTGCTGCAAACTTGTGGTATTTTAAAATCTTTTTCACCTCATGTAAATGCGTTGCAGTGACTGATTTCTACAAAACCGTAAAGGAAAACAGTAAAAGTAAGAAGATTTAAATTCCCAGGCAAAAACAAAATGGTAAAATATACGAGCTATTTATAGATTTGATAAATGTAATCCATTCAATTCTCATAACTTACTCATTTTTGTGAGGAGAAAGAATTTACAGTAACCTTCTGTGTTGCAACGAAACTGAAGAAGCCTCTGATTGAAGATACTCTGTTGCTGTAGGATAGTCTCATGAAGAGGATGCTCAGGGTTGTCGGTAATCTTTTAAATTTTATGAAGAATCCTCCTTAAGGCTAATTAGAGATTTACAAACTGTAGTAGTTAAGATAATTCATATGACTTTGATGGCCTACAGGTTTAGAGAAATATTCAGCTTTAAGTATATATATTTGTTGGGGTCATTTTTAGAAATCGAGCTAAGACAAACCGTTCTTTACAGTTTAATATAAAGACCTGCAAAAAAAATTTGACTGACTCCAAATATAATATTTATGTTTTTCATAAATAAAACATTTATGTTGCTTGATTGTTTTAGGCTGTGTTTTTTGCAATATTGCTTGGTTGAACTTGTATAATACAATGGCCCCTTTTATTTGTGGATTCTAGGGATGAGTCACCTGTTAACAGCTGAAAACCACAAATATTTAAGACTCTCTCTAAAAACTCTTATAACTGCTTATTAATACTCACAGTGGAAGCTGTATTAATACTATAGCCAGAGCTAACATCTAGCAGGGGTATCAAACTCCAGTCCTTTAAGACCGGTGTCCTGCAACCTTTAGACGTTGTCCTGGTCCAAAACACCTCATTCTAATGGTTAAATAGCCTCCTCATCCAGCAGTTAGCTGCCATGGGGTTCTGATGATGACCTAATTATTTAATTCAAGTGTGTTGAAACAGAGAAATGTCTAAAAGTTGCCCTTGAGGACTGGAGTTTGACACCTGTGACTTACCGGCTTCTTATCTCTGCTTTTGAGGGTTCAGGACTTCCTTTACTGGCTTACAGACGCCAGCCGATAACATGTCAAGTAGCGCTGCACCTAGGTATTCCAGTTGCACATTCAAATTTGAGTATGATATTTTAGTTTTAATTACTGCACAGTATTTTATTGCCTGTCACTTTGCTGCTGTTACAGCTGAATTTCCCATCTGTGGGACAATAAAGGATTATTTTGTTCTATTCTATATATTTATTTCCATTATTTTGGGTTTGCTTTACCCAACATTTATTTGTGAATACAGAGATTTTTCATGAATGATTTAGAGTCGCATTTCTCAGCAAAGTCCTTGTGTAGGTGAAGCTTACATGTTTAAGTTATTACAGAATGTTTTAATTTTGAATTTAAACACCCTCAATATTTCTTCTTAATCATCCTGTGTCGGCTCGTTTTACACAGGATTAGTATCACCCTTCGCACTCCAGGATTTCCACAACTGTTTGAAAACCTAGTAATCACATACAGAATTTTAAAAAGTTTTGCTATTTTTTTGCTATGCTTGTTATTTTTATGGGAGGTTTCTGCACCCCCACCATCAGTGTTATGCTTATTGTGGAGGAGGAATCACCATTTATATTCTCATCAACTTGAGAAACATGTAAAGATGCTGATGTTGTCTGTACAAGGAGTCTTATGTAGCAGTAATCTCAATCTGTTGTGCTCTGTGTGTATATCTTTAGTTTGTGGTGTGATGAGTCATGGTCATCATGCCAGTCACATCTATAAAGTTGTCTAAAAGAGTGAGAAGAAGTTGCCAATGGGCCTGTTCCTCTTTATAAAAATCTCTTAAACTCAAGCCACACAGATGCATGTAATAGATAAGAGACCATACTGTTAGGCTCCTCCAGCAACACCTAGACTTGCCAACAATGAGGTAATGAACCACCATAGTCACATAAGAGAAGGCATTGTGGTTCTTCAAAGTCGGTGAGGACAAATGCTTTATTCTTGATGCACTCTAAACAAACACTGCAACCATATCGTCCTCCTTTTTAATTTCCTCGTTCAGTGTTTTCCAGTTTAGGTGGCCTTCCTGACACCTGCTACAAAACAAATATGTTTCATTTATCCTGGTTCACATTTGCTGATTATTTTCTCTGACAATATTCTCATTTATGCAAGTAGCTGTTTGAGTTTTGTCTGGAGATATCAAGCTTTTGCATCTTCAAAACGTTTTCTCTCTTTGTAACTACACATAAAAAACAGCAGCTAAAGGCTCGTTGTTAGTGTCTGCTGTTTCTTTCCTGCTTTCCTCTGACCTTGGGAAGGTCTTTGTTTTTCACTGTGTCTTATTGTTGCTTTTGTGTTGATACAGTATAATGTTACAGTCTGGCTGCTTTTATCAAGGAACATATAGGCTGCAGTCCAAAAAGAAAAAAACAAAACAAAACTGTGGTTTTATTTAAAACAGTCTTATCTTCGGTAGCAGTTAAAGGCTCGAATCGTGGGAAAAATTCACTAACTTTTTTCTTTCACCCAGTTTGTCTAATTAATTTTAGTGTCTCACAACTCTTGTAACCGTTTGTTTTGGAAAAATCAGTATTTCTGTAGGAGTACATTCAAAAGTGAATATGCCAAAAAAACTAGTTTTTCTGCACCAATTTAGCTCAGAAAAACATAGATGCATAAAAAAAACCCATCCTTGATATTTATACACTTTGCTTCAGTTGCCCTCTTTTAAAACAGTGGCCTTCATTAGCTGCAGTACTAACGATTGAACACAGGGTGGGAGCAACATACTGCCAGTGAGGCGCTCTGGGTTGCAGTCAGACCGGAAAAGACGTGAGCAATCTGCTTAAAGGTGTGAGTCTGAAAGTGTCTGTACGTTGAATGTGCTTCTGAGCGACTGGTTCAGGTAGTTTTCAAGCATTTTCCCTCTTCTTTCTCGAATATGTAAATGTTTTTTTTAAACAAAAAAAATAGCAATGCTATTTTTTAAAGAGTGTTTACTCTAAAGGGTCTGGAAAGACAAACTTGATGAACTTATCCCTCCTCCTTTGCAATAATTTGTCCTGAGTTTATTTTTATTACTATAACGTTTTTTTAAAAAAAACCGTAATGATTGAGGTTTTTTTGTGGTTATATTCTTTATGTTGTATTTGACTTCAATTTGCAGGTTTTACGGTATTGCTGTAATTTAGCAGGAAAGAACTCCACACACAATCGCACCTGAAGCTCGTTGTCTCTAATTAGAGCCACTTGCAGCTGGTGTAGATGGAGGAGCAGCTTATTGGCTCTTAATGTTAGAAGGGAAATGAGATAATGGATTTTTGGGAAAAACGCAGTCCTTTTTTCCTGTTTTTAAATCTTTTTTTATTGAGTGAGATAGTTGTCAAATTAGTGTCTCTATCCAATTATGCTAGACTAAGCAGTGTTTTATTGTGAAATCATTGCAAGCCTGTTAATTGAGCATCGCTCTTTTGTGTAGAAGTTTTATTTGACCTCTGAAAAGATTTCAGTTTAATTGATGGAGGCAGAAGGAGAAGGGAAAAAAAAGCATTTTTCAGTTCATTTATGCTCTCACAGTTTTTACTCTTGTGAGAGGTTCATTATAGAGGGGGGAGTAATAATTGCAAACATTTCAGTCAGTATTTTAATCTTGCTTATTTAACATGATTGCTCATTGAGCAGTATAAGAATAGGCTTGAAAAGCCCAATGTGTGTGTGTGTGTGTGTGTGGGGGGGGGGGGGGTCGCATAATTTTGTGGTTATTTGGGGCCAAAAATCACAATTTGAAGCACAAATTGATTGCTCTCATAATTCCATTAAAGAAACTAAGTGACCAAGCCCTGAAAAATTCAAAGCCTAATTGAATTCTACATGTTGTGCTAAAAGCCTCCAAATTGCCGAAAATGATATTTTTGGACTCTAAATAAAAATTAAAAGCAGGAATTTTCAGCAGTTTTAAATGTTTTCATTACAAGTCTCAGTATTTCTATCATTACCATTTATTTTGTTCACTTTTATATAATCTTGAAATCAGAAGTACAAGGCTAGTTATGCTTAACTTCACGAGGCTAATTCTTTCACTTTTATTTCCAAACTAAAGCCTAAACTTTTCAGCAAGAGGTATAGAAAGTGGGTGGAATCCTTAGCTGGCAGATAGGAGTTTGGCTAATGAGGATTGCTATATAGGAGATCAGAGAAGAGGCTGCCTAGGTTTCTTTGATGTACATGATGTAAATGTGATTTACAGAGAAATCACGGCTCTTGGTATCGTTTCACAAAATCACACTCCCAATAAATCTGACAAATGTACTGGTAATTAGACGAGTTATGGAAAAAAAATTTGGATCAAATTTTACTCTTGAATATGGCGACGGCAGCTGGGAAAAAGCAGTTTTGTGTAAAAAAAAAAATCAATAAAAAAATATCACATCTAAAAGCCTCGGTTCGGAGGGAAGAAGCCTAAATTCCCCCAGATGGGAGTCACTAAAAACTGGTTAACCAATCTTTCGTACTGGTTTGGTGCCCAGGCAGGCTAGTCTGGGCTTTGATTCTCTGGTCAGATGACTGGAACATTTAACTTTCTAATTTTGTGTTTTTCCAAAAATGTTTAGTCAATCTGGAAATGGCAAGTTTCCTGAGATGGTAAAGGCGCTAGTGAACCCATTTGCAGCTCTTAACAAAGTTCATTTTGTTAATTATGGTCCCAAGATGGTTGTGATTGCACTTATGCTTTTTTCTGACGTCACTCCATGCCCATACTGTTTTCTAAAATCAGAAATTATATCTTTTGCTTTGTGCTCAGTAGAATAGACTCGTCACACCTCTAAAAGTCATCAGGAACTGGACTGTAACTGGTTTCACCCTCCTTGAGGAAGCTGCCAATAACTGAGTCATATGCATATTTAATGATGGTCCTGTCTTCTCAGCTGCTCTTACACGTTTGTGTAGAAAATAATAGGTGTAGATGCAAACTGCATTGGATCCAGCTCAAGTTCACTCTCTCGTAATAAAGTTGTTCAAAGACTGTCATTGCGACTGAGGTCAGGTCCTTACCACCATATGAGAAGTTAAGTTGTCGCAGCTCCTCATGAAAGGGATGAGCAATTCCTCAGCTGACTCTCAGCATCACACGACATGGGAAATGAGCCAGCACAATAAGAATTCAACTACTAAGCAATAACGATCAATATAATTTTGAAAAGAGCCCGTCACTTTTCAAACACAACAGATGTAAATGTAGGATGAGGTTGGATGTAATGGTGGAAATTTTATCTGAAATACTAGCACTACTAAACCGCGTCCTGGGTGTTTCTCGAGATTTAACTTTTGGAAGTTTGTATTTTATTAATGCCTCTTAAGTTTCTCAGGGATTAGTGTATCTTGACCTCCTCCATCTGACAATCTCTACTTTGCTTTCCCAGCCTTTCTACCCTGGCTATCTCCTGGCTGACAGTAGAGAAATGCACCTAGCAGGGTGTATGCTGTAGTTGGGGCTTGTTACCCATTCCAAGCAACGTATCGAGTCAAAATGTCACTCGAATTAGTACCATGAACAGCAGGTACCCTGCTTATCCTAAAGAAAATAAAGTTTATATTGATGGAATTAAAACAGGTAAATTCTGTTTTAGCAGCATTTGTAAGGCAACAATGGGGCGTCTGCATTCCAGGACTAAGCTCTGCTTTTACAGCTGAAGGCCAAGCTTGAAGCACGTGAGCTCACTAACGTCATCAGAAAGCAGGAGTCTTTAATGTTCACTTTCCTGCTCACAATTTCAGGCACTAGAATTAAAAACTTTTTTGTTGTCCTCTCATCCTCAGCCAAAATATTTTAATTTAGTGAAGAAAACTGGTTAAAAAAATGATCTTTTTACGAAGTATGTTTTGTTTTTTGTGTATATTTAGACATTATTGTTGACAGTAATGGACCAATAACTGGGAAGATGGGACTGCACGAAAGCTGATATTTTAACCAGTAAGACTACCAACATGAGACTCCACAACTGAAACTGTCCAGCAGATGGCAGTATTACCCACTGAAAATGACTCGAAATGGTCCAAACATGGGTTAATCTTTTTTTCTTTCTGAAAGTTTAACTTAAATTTGTAGATCAGGGATGCAGATCCCATGTTTGACCTGCTTTAGATCAGGCTTTTTGGACACAAGTTTCACTCATTTGTATCGTAAAGAAAGAACTTCAGATCTCTCAAACGAGATATGAAGGTACATGTAAAAGCTTTATAAAAAAAAAGCTTATTTTAACTGGCAGACCTTTTAGTATTATTTAGTGCTGCATGAATTGTCTTATAACAAGACTACTATTGGGAGGGAACCCAAATTTTATTGCAATGAAACGCATTAAGTACAAAAAGGAAATCTTTTAAGTCCCTGAGGTGGCTCCGTACAAAGGACTGTTTTGAGTGCAGTAATTGATAGGAGCTTGTTTTTTGTGCTAATATATTTAGTATGTTGGGCCCCTCCCAAAGGTGGGGTTACATTTGTCTCTGTAAACGAGTTTCATTTAGCTAGACTGAGGATGAAAATGTCTCTGAAAAAATCCTTTGGTGTATCCCCAAGCTTTAATTCGAGCATTGTTGGCTTTAACATTTTTTCTCTCTCCTCAGGATGTTGAGGTTTGCAACAGTCCGAGGCGGCCTCGGCCTTCTCTCCGTCAGGAGGACGTGTCTCTCCTCCCGATCCACCCACTCTGCTCCGCAGAACGAATACAAGCCCATCAAGAAAGTCATGGTGGCCAACAGAGGTAAAAAAAAAAAAGTTTTTTATCCTGTATTAATGCATCACCACTGAAGAAAAAACCTTGACTGGTGCAGTTGAATTAAGATGTTAAATGCTGCATGGTTTATAACAAAACAATCTGCGACTTTTACGGCCTCCTGAGGTAGAGGCTTGTGAGTTGCATCAAAACAGAATGAAAAGAACAGATTATAAACTTGAAATGGGGAGAAACAAAATATTTTTAACATTTTAAAATTACTGTAAACTTGGGCTGTCAAACAATTAGAAATGTTGATCTCAGGATAGTTGGGAATCAATCAAGATTACTTTTTAAAAGTGTAACTAAATGACAAATCCGAAAGATGTTGAGCTTTATCTATTAAGGAAAGGCAGGAGAGATGCATTAAACTTGTTTTTGAATTCCACAATAAAATTTACATGTGGCAACTTTTAACATATTTATCTTTAAACCAGTTGCTAGAGCAAGCTAACTTAACATTTTCTGAATGTAAACCTGACAATCTTTTAGGTTGGACAACCCTGAGCATCCTCTTCATATGACTATCCTAAAAAGGAGTCTTCAGCCAGACATCTTAGTTTTGCTGCAACACATACTGCTACAGGAGATCGTTCCTGCCCCTAGCTGTCAGGATCTACAATAACTCATTGCAGAATGAAATGGAATGAGCTACAACAAAACATTTTATTTTTCTTAAAACTGCTGTTTTGTATATTCACTCAGTTTTTACATTGCACTTTGCTTGGAGTCCTCAGCTTACACTTTTTCAATTCAGCTTTTTTAAATTTCTGAGTTGAACAAAATGTTGCGTGGGGGTGGGTTTGGAGCCCATTGGCTACATAGAAGATGATTGTCAGAAGTTCAGTCGACGTCATTCCCGCCTGAGTAGCGCTTCTGTTCTTGGAGCCGCAGGGTAACATGATCTCGCCTCTGCTGATGTAACTAAACGAATCCTAAGATCATTCATCTCTGGTTTCTTCAGTTTTGTGACCATGTATCGTTTATGCAGTTACGTTTTCGTTTCAGAAGTGCTTCTTGGGCTCAGAGGTTAGATTGACGTCCTTTCCCCTCAAAATGAAGCGAGCCCAAGAAGAATTTCTAAAACGAAGACATAACCTGCATCAGCATAAACGATAAATAACATGACTAAACCAGCAGCAGATAAATTATCTCAGCTCGGGATGCACCATTGGTATTGGGGCTGATACCGTTCTTATTGTATTGCTTAAAGTTAAGATACTTAAAATGTGTAAACTGTGCAATAATTAAACTGAAAAAGTTTATTTTTCAATTAAAATTTTAGTTATGTGCTCATTTTTATTATTTTTTTCTAATTTGTCAATATTTGTTGTAACAAGCAGAGCAGAAAATAAAAGCCATCTTCCAATTCATTGCATTTTTTTGTGTTAGAAGTATCTGTATTGATTCTCTGTATCGGCAAGTATTCAAATCCAAATAAAAGTATCGTATTGGTTTGTAAAATGTGGTATTGCAGCGCTGGTTTAGCTACCTCGGCAGAGGCAGGAGTCAGTCTTGCCCCTGGTCACAAGATGATGTGAATGCAGCTGTTGCAAAGCTTTGCTCTGGTGGCAACAGGTGGGCACCCGCTACGTTATATGGGTGTTTGTTGGACACTGTGGATGCATTCAATTAAAATTTATAAAGTACATATACTAACATAGTTCCTCAAAGTGCTGTATACATTAATAAAGATAATAAAAAGTGTAAAAATTAATAAAAATAAAGGAAAAAAAAAAACTGTAGTTAAGGAGTTCAAATCTGATCCTGGTCTGAAAATCTGAGTTTGTGGCTCGAATATGCAAAGGCACACAATCGTTCAGCATCTGAGCGTCTCCTGAAAGGAGGTAAAGTTCTGGGAACCATTCAGGTTTGCTTGGCCTAACAGCAGTTTCACTTGCAAATTGTAGGCAGTTTGCTGCAAAGCGACAATGAATGAGTCAATGGCATTCGTATCTCTTTTATCGGTCGGGTGGCTAAAATTATAATATAACTTGAATAGCCCAAAACGTAAAAAAAGGTTTAAGTTATGACTTGTCTGATTTCTCTTCACTGTTCTCTAAAATCAGTGAAGTGTCACCAAGAAAACCTGAGGTTGCAGTCTGCTGCTGTCAAAACCTTTTTTGGCTGTTGGTCCCCCCCCCCCCCCCCCCCCCCCCACACAGTATTAAAAAGTGAAAATTAAATTAGGAGGAAATTAAAAAAGTTGGACTGGAATAATAGTTTTCTAGGTGAGGCAATTTTATTTGTATAGCACACTTTGCATACAAGACAATTCAAGGTGCTTTACATGATTACAGAAATATGAAAATAAAGACAATTTATAAAACATCCATTTATAAAACAAACAATAGCATTTAATTAAAAACAATTTAGGAATAATGGTATCAGTTACTCATAAGCAAGTCTAAATTGGTAAATTTTTTTTTTAGATTTAAGAGTTCAGTGTCTCTGCAGTTTTGCTTTCGTCTGGCAGTTTGTTCCAGAGGTGAGATGTTTTCTAAAGTGTCTGGTTTTGACAGAAGGGACATCAGTGTATTAAAACTTGTAATAATTGGCACCTGCTCCAAGCGTTTTCAATAACAAACCTGTTCACACATGTGACTCAAAAGTTATATTAGCTGTTCTTTTTTTGGTGTCATTATGTTGATCTGAAATGCTTGATTGGCGCTGCTCTAATTAAACACACATGGGGCTCTCCTGCAGCACCCACACAATCTGCATTAATCAATCATTCCCAGTCAAAACGCTCCGGCCTCTGCTTTTTAATATCTGTACACTCAGAGGGGGGCGTCTCTGTCAATCTCTGTGCTGCACATCACTACCATATTGGATCAGCAGAACCCACCGAGCGAGGAGCCGCTAGCCCCGCCGCTGTGTCCGATCAGGCTCGGGGTTTTTTTTTTTTTTTTTTTTTCCCTCCTAGCTTGTTGCTCCTCATCATCCTCTTTCTGGTCTCTTTTTTTGCAGCACTTGTCAGATGTAATTTTTACTCAAAGCCACTTGTTTGTCTGCCTCTCTGCCCCCCCCCCCCCCCCCCATGACTTCACTCACTTATTCCTCTTCATTTACCTCCTCCCTCCCACTGTTTTTGTCTCTAAACTTGTTTGCGGCTTTATTAAAGATGCCACACTGTTTGCTTTTTTTTTTTTTGTCTACTTAAATAACCCATCCCAACAGCCTTCTCTCTGATTTAAATCTAATCTGTTTTTCTATAAATCTCATGCTGTCTAATTTTCCTTTTGTGATAGTTGCTTCATTTTTTTTTTTTCCAAGAAAGCTGCACAAGTATTTAAATGCTGTCTCCTGTCCTCCCCTTCTAACGAGAACAAAACATACTAGCTTTTTGTGACTGAGGATTTGTTTTCCTTTTTCCTCTGAACTGCACTTTTTTTTTTTTTTTTTTTTTTTTTTTTTTTACTATTTTGTTCCCATGACAGCTAGATAAAAGTTAACGAGTGCTTTTTATGTCAAAGATTGTCTGCTGGACCCTTTAATTGGGCAACTTTATATCCTTCATTTCAGTAAAATCACCAAATGGGCGTTTTTTTTCTTCGCATAGCACATATGTCTTCAGTATGTTTGGAATTTTGACCGACAAGCAAAACCGTGGAAGGAAATTGTGCCTTGCATTTGTTTTGCTGGTCTTTGCTCTAATGCACCGTGATAAAATCCTTTGCAACTATTTTCCTTCAGAAGTTGCCTTTGCTTTGCACGTTTGCAGACTGGAATGTTCTTTACAAAATGGAACAAAGTCTTTCATATTGGGTAGTGTCCGTTTAGCATCAATTTCCAAGATTTGCCACAGATTCTAATCTGGTTTTAAGTCTGGACTTTGACTAGGCCTACACCAGGAGTCTCTAACACCAGTCCTTGAGAGCTACAGTCTTGCACCTTTTGAGCCTTCCTCCACTCTGGGCTGGTTGATATCTTGATACTTGTATGATATATCGATATATTTCTAAATGAGTTGACACAGTGACCTCTGTTAATAAAGGTGCCCATGCGAGATTTGGTATGTGCCTTAAACGTATAACTGTAGTTTTTAAAGGGTTTGCCTCTGGAAAAATGAATCTAATGGGGACGCCAACGGTTTGAGGGAAGCCCGTTTACATCACAGAAAAAATATCCAGAGAATCGCCATTCAGCTAAGAAATGGTGAGGGATGTCTTTTAGTCCTCATTACCCAGCCCTACTTCCACTGAGTTGTTATAGGCTATTTTGTCGATTTCCATTGTACAACCGACATGTACTGCACCGTTCCTGGGCTTCCTTCAGTTGTAAGTTCATAGGACAATATTACGGTTGGGGTGGAGCTACTGGCATCTGACCGTTTATTAGGGCACAGAAAAATGTCACTTGTAGTGCATTGGGTGTTCTGGTTTAAACGATCTGCCCAGTGAGTCCAGCTGGTGATGAAAACGCTGCCTGGAATACGCTGGATCAAAAAATGCAAACTTTACTGGTCATTCACAATGGGGCACAAGATTAATTCCTCTTCCAACACAACGTAATCAAATGTCTAGTTAGCAGAACTCCGAATTAACAATTTAACATGGTATCGGGTTAGGCAGTCATTCAATTTCTGTGTTGCAAAAAAAAGGAAATTCTTAAGGATATAAATGGTTATCGTGATGCTCAAAGCAGAATAACCTCAGACACTTTTACTCTGCCTTATTCTATTGGTTTTGCTTGTCCCCCCCCCCCCCAGGTGAAATTGCCATCAGAGTGTTCAGAGCCTGCACTGAACTGGGGATTCGCACTGTGGCTGTTTACTCCGAGCAAGACACCGGACAGATGCACAGGTAACCACCATCAGAGGTTTAAGTAAATAAATCGCAGTGTGCAGATGTCTTGTCCTAATGATGCAACCTCCAAGTAATAGTCGTCAAAGGAAAATGTGACTCTTCTCTTCTCCCATTGGTGGTTTTATCATTGTTGGATTGTGTAAAATGGAAACAAGTCAAGTTATATAAGGAGTAAATGTAAAAAGAAAAAAACCCAACCCTGTTACTCAGTCCACGTTCCCAGCTCTGTGTTTACCTTCTACATGACAGAAAATTCTGACTAGATGCCTTGTAGCTGGCTAAATCAGTTAAAACCAACTAAATATCAGTGAATACCAGTGAGGTGTATGCCTGTTTTTGTTCTTCATGCTAATGTTTTCTTTGTTTTTACACTTTGCAGACAGAAGGCAGATGAGGCTTACCTGATTGGAAAAGGCCTGCCACCTGTTGCGGCCTACCTGCACATTCCAGACATCATAAAAGTTGCCAAGGTAAAGGATGTTTGCTGAGACTAAATCTTGACGTGTAAAGCAGACCAGAGGTTATGCTAATATTGTATCGTTGTTCAAAAGCAATTGATTTTTAATTTTATTTTTAGAATTTTAATGGAGCCATCAATGATTTAAATCATTATCTATGTGGGGAGCCTGAGTATCCTCCCCTTCCGGTCGGCCCGTGGGTCCCCTGGCTGAAAAAAGAATGAAGTCAATGGAGCGATAAGTTATTTTCTGGTCCGCTTTGTCTTACGTCCTGAATCACACATATGTTGAACCTTAGTCGGCATGTAAATCATTAGTTATCATTTAAACTGTCAAGTGATTTGGAATTCATTTCATTGTAAAACTTCGCAAATTAAAATGCCTACAAGTCAGAAGTCACATATGACGTCATGCAGCTAGCAGGAGCTAGCACTAGCTATAGCACGTAAAACACTCAGCTAGAGCTTGTAGAGCTTCTCCTCCATGCTGGCTCTTCACTCCACTGAATGCTTTACCCCAGACTTAGCTGCTACTTTCCACATGGTTAGTTTTATAGTGCTTTTCTGTGTTTAATGCTCATTCCTTTGTCCTGGAGGCTACGACCCTCGCTCTTTCTTTTTCAGAATCAGAATCATCTTTAATGGCCAAGTATGACACATACAAGGAATTTGACTCCGGCAACTTTTCTCTCCAGTACAGAACTTAAATAAGTGAAATTAAAAACGGAAATAAAAATAAATAAAAATAAAAAATAAAGGATAATATATACACCAAACCAGGGTTATTGTACAGTAGGTATATACAGTAAGTATATACAGCAGTGCAGAGTTTTAGTTTATTGTTCATGTGAGTGGACTCACACACTGTGACTATTCAGAGATCATCAGAGCGACAGCCTGGGGGAAGAAACTGTTCTTGTGTCGGGTGGTTTTGGCGTACAGCGCTCTGTAACGCCGGCCTGAGGGGAGTAGCCTAAACAGATGGTGGCCAGGGTGTGAGGGGTCAGTGGTGATTTTTCTGGCCCGCTTCTTGACCCTGGCCCGGAATAGGTCCTCAATGGAGGGAAGATCAGTACATAAAACCAGCGTTTTCCCTGCATCTAAATGTGTCTATAAAATTCACGAAGAAGTTAGGTTCGATCCACAACGCATTTCAAACAGGATCAGAAGATGACTTTTATCGCTCCATTGACTCATTTTTTATGTATTTTTTTTTGGCAGTAGGGGATCCACGGACTGGAAGGAGAAGGGCGTGATTTGGGCTCCCCATAGTCCTTCTCATAGTATCGCAATATATCCTACAGTCCCCCCTGCATTTTGGTGTCGCATCACCAGATTTTGGCGAATACACATACCTAAAGCTCTCACATTATTTTAGAAAATTACTTGGGCTCACGGATGGAATTGTAGTCATCTGCCTTATAGAGCAAATTTAGTTTAAAGATAAAATGTTTCCAAAATCCTTAACATTTTAATTGAATGCTACCCTATGGTAGCATTCTAGTAATAAAATGAAGCACATTAAACTTGAATATATCCCTTTTATAAATGCATGGAATACATTTCTAACAAACTAAACATGAAAACAATTTAGCAAAGCAAACAAAAACATGGAAGCTGCCTTTTTTTTGTTTCTTTTTTTTTTTTTTAAAAAGGTACTAAAACCAGTTTCTTATTGACACTGTTGGAACACCAGATGGTGCTTTTTTGTGGTTTTATTTCTGTGCTGGTGCATGCTGGTAAATTTGAAGCCATTAAACTAGAAACTCTTACAAGCACACAGTTATATGGCTATCAGTTTGCCATATTTGAATGATCCATGGGTTACCATATTCAAAAAGCTCCTTCTCCACTGCTGCTTCAACCCAAGACCACACAGTGAACTGCTGGTTAAAACCAATTTGGCCCGTCTTTTGAGCAGCTTTTCATAGCTTTAAGTCTTTTGTTGTATTGCTTTGGTGTGGACTTCTTTGTGCTTTAACTCGGCCAGATTTTAAGGAGATTTCTAGTGTGAAGACACGTGTATGCCATCTGAGTGATTTTTTTATTTTTATACTTATAAATAATTCTTGCGACCATGTCTAGGATAGAGGAGAAATGTCAGATATGACAGCCCTGTCTGCTCAGGGCCCATTTGTCATTCTCTTGCACACCTGTTTCTTTTGTTCAGCTCCTTGCTTTTATTTTCCTCTACATTCTCTTCTTTTTGTGTTACTACCATGTCCCCCCTATTCAATCTCATTTTCCATCTTCCTTTCTTCCCACCTTCATTTCCTGCAGCTTCTTATCACCTTACTGATCAGATCTGCTCCTTGTTCTTCCCCAGTCGTACCCCCCCCCCCCCCCCAGCTGCAGTTATTCGGTCATTTTTCTGACCTGTCGCTGGTGTATTTTCTTTTCTTTCACGTGTGTATGTGGTGCACCAGCCAAGCCGAGGCAGACCTCACCGTCCAACTCATTTCTCTAAATCAGCCGGCCTGTCTGGGAGCTCCGCCACCACCTGCCAGCAAGATGCGTCTGTTTTATTTCACCCTGAATGTTGTTGTATGTTTACCAGTTGTCCACACAGTCACTCCTTAACGTGCAACAGAAATCCCAATATCTGTCTTAGTGCCTTCTGTGAGATTTTTCTCGTCTGGGTGCAGCTGAGAGCTCGGCAGCTCCTCTGTGGGTGGGTTGGTCGGAGGGAGGGAGAGTGTGTGTGTGTCGACCAGCTTCTGAATCTTCATCTCCAGGTTTTTTATATGGTAGTTTTGAACCTGCTTGCCTGTGTGTGGCAACATGCCTCCCCTGGCTTGGCCCTGTTGGCTCCCACGAGCAACAGGACGGTCCGTAATTACAGCCCACCTTGTGTTAAAAGAGCAGATGGCCCATAAGGCGCCAGTGATGGCTTTATCCGTCAGCCTTGGCCAACATCGTATCTGCCTCATTGTGTGGAAGCATTACCCCCCCGGGGCTTATAATTTAGGTGTACATTTACTCACGGAATCTACTGATGATTTTTGATGAGTGAGAATAACATATCATTGACTGTCAAATTTACCGTAAGTGCTGTAAGTATTTTCTGGAGACAAAAGGTAATTTTTCTTTTTTAAATTGGGTTGACAAATAAAGTGCATTTTATTTCAGATTTTTGCTGTTTGGTCACACTATCATAATGTGGATCATATTTTAAATAACGCTGGACAACCTGAGTAAATGAACATTCATTTGCGGCCTACAACTTGTTGCGTATCAGTGGGACCCAGATCAGAGGTTCTGTTGCCAAGTTGGGTCTGGTAAACATGTAAACTATATGGTCATCTGATAAAGAGCTCATCTACTGCAAAACCTTAAATTTATCTGCTGCAGTAAGAGTAGTGTATGTGCTTTAATTAGCTAAAGTGTTATGCTAAAGGTTCTGGATCATTAATTGGCATCTTTCATGACATTAAGTTACTGTCAGCAGGGTATGAGCTTAAAGCAGCTACAAAACCAATACTTTATAAATTACTAATGATGGCTTGAACTTCATGTTAAAACTGAGCCTAGATGCAATTCTTTGGACCAGATGTAATTGTTGGCACATTGGCTATCCCTAGCGTGGATTAATATTGACTACAGCATGTTAATTTTGGCTATATAAAGTAAATAAATTATTAACCTAATTTCACATTTTATAGCCACAACCAGGTGTTGTGTGTGTGTGTGTGTGCATGTGTGCGTGTATATAAATGCCCCTATTGATTAGAAGTTAGGAAGGAAATGACGTGTAGTAAATGATCCGGAGTCAAAGTGAGGACAGGTGTCTTGGAGTATACCTTTCAGTGATACTTCTACCAAAATCACTTTTTTTGCTCATAAGTGTCTAATAGTGCTGTTTCAATATCTTATTTTTGGAAGTTTAGTATACTTTAGTAAAACTATAAATTTGTTACGCAAAACTTTTAGATGAAACTGTGTTTAAAATTTACTCACATGATCTTAAATGAGTAGAATTAGAGCTCAAACATTTTAGTGAGACAAGAAAGCAAAAACTGAAAGAAATCTGTAAAGGATGAAATGCATTTAGGTTTCCATAAAAATAACGGAACTCACATTTCTTTCAGGACAACGGTGTGGATGCAATCCATCCTGGCTACGGCTTCCTCTCCGAGAGGGCAGACTTTGCTCAGGCCTGTTCAGATGCAGGAGTCAGGTTTGTTGGACCGAGCCCAGAGACTGTCCGCAAGATGGGGGACAAAGTGGAGGCTCGCTCGCTAGCAATCAGTGCAGGTAACGAGAGAAATCGTGTCTTTCCTGCACATTGAGAGAGAAATCCTGTGATGGTGTACGGTCACATGACGACAAACCAGTCACTCTGAATCTGTTAAAAGCATTTAAACTGGCTGAAACAAAGTTCTTGCAGATATATAGTGCATCTACAAGGCATGAATTATGTCACTACTGAAGGAGATTTTGTTAATTTCCCTAGTTTGTTTTTACAAAGTAATGCTCCTGTAACCAGAAAAGCTCCATTTGTTCCTACTTAGAAAAGGTTCAGTAATTTATCCTGTCTAAACCTGGAAATTTGGTTTCTGACAATTCCTTTTCTGCATATTAGGTGTTCCTGTGGTCCCAGGAACAGACTCTCCCATCTCCTGCCTGCAGGATGCACAGGCTTTCGCCCAGACATACGGCTTCCCCATAATCTTCAAAGCCGCCTTTGGAGGTGGAGGTCGAGGCATGAGGGTCGTTAGGGAGTATGAGGTGAGCGCTTCAGTGGGCCTGCTTTTGATGGGGAGGTCCTGAAATAAAAATATTTTCCGATCTTTTGTTTCACTACACACAGTCAGGCTTTGTAGATACCTGTAATGATTTTAACCTCCTCACTCATGACTACAGTGCTATGATGAGTTGTGAAGGATCTATCTGGCAGCTGGTTCTCAGTAGGCTCTTTGATAACTGTGTTAGTCTGGCTAAAGATTATGGGTACTAGAAGATATCCTTATCAGCTTTCCCTGTGGTTGCTTTAGCATGTCGGCAGAAGAGACAGCCAGTTAGCAGATGTTGGAAAAGTCAGAATTGCATGACCCCTCATATCGACTCATCTTTTTTCATACTTCTCCTGTTAGTGTAATTGCGTTTCTTTCACAAACTCCTTACAGAAGGTTACCATCATGCTGAGACGGTGTAAGTGGAAGGACTCAACAAGCTATACCCTAAAATGCAATCCAATTGGTTTCTCCAGGTGGAAAACAAGTTGTCGGAGCAGGATGGATTAATTGATTGATCAAGAATGTTGTGATGCATCTCTAGGTTTTTATATAAGGTAGAATTACAAAAGACTTTAAGCTTACTAAATGTGTTTTAATTTAATTGAAAAATACAGACTGTCAAATGGTGCTCAACACTCCCCTAACGGTTACTCGCAATAGCGCTTGTAAAGTATTTGCTGTTCGGTTCTCATCTGACTATTTATTTATTTATTTTTTTTAAAAGCAGATAAACCTCTAAACTACAAATGTGACTCTTTTTGGAATCAATTTCTCAAACTTGTGTGCTTCACTCTAATAGCTCCTGCCAGCAGCTGTACTTAATTAAAAAACTTTCTTTTTCAGAGTGTGTAGCAGTGAAATCAGTCCTGGCTGAAACACTTTCCCACAATAGACGTCCCAGACGTTGTCTGACATATTCACTGGTGTAGCGGTATATTAAAAATTCATAAAACAAAAATAAACACCGGTTTTCGGTATGAACCAGTGTACCGCCCACGCCTTGTTGATGCCAATGTCCATTTAGGATACCAACTGCACTACCTTACAATTTAGATGGAGTGGGGTCACGCAGCTAGGGACAGCCATGTGAATCCACCCCATTCGTCTGTAACAAGAAGGGACCACAGAGGCAAACATGACAACTTTGTTTTTTAACAAGCTTTTAGACCAGTCTAGCGACAAATCTAGTGACTTTTTGGAGACTCTAACAAGAATTTTGTATAATTGTTACTCTTCTCACTGAGCAGTGGTGCTGCTGTGGGCTCATCTCTCATCCAGGAGTGCTCACAGCAGGCAGCCAGTCAGTGTGCTGCAGCTATGTCCGGCCGCCTAGGTCCAGCTGGGATCAAAGCTGAGTCCAGAATGCTGATAAACTGCTCACGTCCGAAGTGGCCGCTGGCTGAACCTACCCTCTCTGAGATGTAAATGTTAAAAAAAAAAATGTATAACTTAAAGGACTTGTGTTACTATTTGGGAGATGTAGTCAGAGAGTCCAGACTGAGATGGTTTGGACATGTTCAGAGGAAAGACTATCAGTAGGATGCTGAGGTTGGAGCCACCAGGCAGGAGGCTGAGGAAGACTAAAAGACTTATGGATGTTGTGAAAGAGGACATGGCATTAGGTGATGTGAAGGCAGAGGATGCAGAAGATGGGACTGAATGGAGACGGATGATTCGTAGGGGCGACTGCTGAAGGGAAAAGCTGAAAGTAGTAGTATTACAGGTATTATTTAAGTCTTTGAAACAAGCCAAGATCAGGTTCTGGGAACAGCTGATTAGCAGCTCAAAGTGCCAGTTTACAGCTGTCTCATGAAGACATCAATTGGAAAGTGTTACATGCTCCTCTCTTTTTCATAGTTTAATGATCAAAATATGACCTGTTTTGTGTTTTCTCTCTATCACAAATGTAGTTTATAAATGCTGTTTAAACAATACTTGGAATTGGATTTCAATAAATTAGAAGGATGTTAAGTTAATTTGTTAGTAATTCTGCTGAAAATGCAAAACTCATTTAGATTTATGGCTCTGAGAATGTTTCTAGTGCTCATTTCTGTTCATTTGGCTTATGGCTTAGGGCTGTATAAGTAATATTATATAAACCCAGAACAAATGATTAACAGATATGGTTTGCCTTGCACATTCTATGGAAAGAATGCTGTCAAGCAGTCAATGAAACCCTACACAAGTAAATTAAGCCACAAAAGGTCACAACTGAAGAAGTTGGTTGTTGTCATGCATATTAAAGTTCTGCGGAAAGAAAAAGGTGCTGAAACAGAGGAAAACTGCATCTTGGTGGATTGTGCTGTTTATAAAGAATTGGCCTATAATGAACGCTAATCCATCATTCACTTTCTCACAATATTACATAAGTGCAGTGTCAACAATTGGACGTTTACTGAGGTCAACCTCCTGAAAAGTACGTTCTTGTTCTGTATAAAATATGCTCTCAACGCTTGGAGTTCTTTTTAAATTCATGTGTAGGGCATCTGCATTGTTGACTCTTGTAAAATAAATTTTTAAATGCTCCTGGGCTCCAGAAACTTTATTCTGGACTTCAAGCAATGTGGATTCACATTCTGTTTTTCCACTTACCTTTCTATTAGGGATGTTCGATATTGGCTTTTCTACCGATATACCCATATAGCCTAACTCATAATTTCCGATACCGATATAAGCCGATACGATATGTGGGGAACCTCCCTCATAAAAGCAAAAACTACTAAACTCTTTTAGGTAACCACAATGAAATATCTTGTATCATGTATACCTGAGTTTTAAAAATTTTGAAAATGTAATAAGTACTAGAATTTTAATTAGGCAATTGAAAAAGGTGCCATTTTTATTTTGTCTTCAAAAGTAGCTGGAGCATTTTGTCACACAGAGAATACTGACAAAGGCCCACCACTCAGGACAAATTTCTATCTCTATATTTCTTTTAGAAAATGTAAACATTATACCTTTGTGGCTGATGACGTCACCAAGTGCGCCTGATAGACTGTCAAGGTTGGCCCAGAAGAAGCCTTTTGATATATTGAAAGTTATCTCAAACAAATAATATCTCAAAAACTAAACCTCAAATCTGTCATATTTCACATTCTGATTGGGAAAAGAAGTAGCTGAAGAGCTTGGTATATAATGTGTATCGTGTAAAAAAACTCAACTTATTAAAAAAATTAAAACTGATATAGATAATTTCCGATAATACATTTTAATGCCAATATTGGCCGATAATGACTTCAGGCAGATATCGGACATCCGTACTTTCTATTGATATGCTTTGACATAAAACTCTGACATGCCAGCTTCTTTTGCGGTGACCTTTTGTGGCTTGCTCTCCCTGTGAGTGTTATCATGACTGTCTGAACTACTGTCAAGTTGGCAGTCTCCCTTTTGATAGACTTGGCCTCAGTAGCACCTTTTATGTATAATAATGACAATTTATTTGGTCTTATTTACTAATTAAACATGACTATTTCATTAGCTATAAGCCATAATACTCAGTTAAGGAGACATGTTATGACTATTTTTCCACAATTTAAAATAGGTCTAAGGGTTCCAGAAAACATGTTTCTGAAGTTGTTTCCTGGATAACTTGTAGGAAACGATAGTTACCAACCTATATTTCTCTGTTTCAGCCCCTTGCAGATTGTGCTGTTTTCTGCTGATCATTACATATTAATGAGCTGCTGTTAACTTGGCCACGCCCAATGCTTCTACAATCTTTGCTCAGGCCGACCAGTCACATAATGACTGTTACCACTGTGTGAAAGTTATGGACATGGCTGCTGCAGTAGTTCAACCATACACACAAAAAAGGGAATTAAACCATAAAAGAAAAAAATGAGTTCAACCAAACATGTTTGAACCAGAATCTGCTCCTGTAGGAGGGGAGTCTCCTGCACAGCAAATTTAAAAGTGCAGATTTAACACTATCATAGTTGAAATCAGCACTCATGCAGAGTTATATGGTGACTGTGGTCAACTCAGATAAATAACTCAAGACGACATGATAAAAATTGTTACACCATAAAGGTTGCAATTACTCTGTCTGTGTCAATAATAATAATACAGATGGGAGCACTGCTCTTCAGTGACCTGGATCTGTGGACAGGTTGTACTGTAAACTACTGAATTTCCCCTCATGGGATCAATAAAGTATTTTTGATTTAATTGAAAATTAACTCAAAATATTTTTATTCTGATAATTCCACTCCCCAATGTTTCTCTGTGAGAACCTGATACTCAGAGAATTCAGCAAAAATACTTCTGAATTATTGAAGAAATGACTTAAAGTTAAAAGAATAGATTTAACTGCTTACCTGGCACTCTGATATCTTCCTGAGACGCCGACTCTGAAGCCTTCCAGTTCCATCAGCTGACTCTAGCTCTCTAGCACCGCAGAGACCCCGCTCTTTGAGCTCCGTGCGGCGGCAGGTCTTCAGCCTTCCTCGCCCTTACCGCCAGCATCTTACCATCAAAAATAAATCCAACCTATGCTGCTCTTGTGTGGCAGATCTCACGTCTTCTGTTCTCAGCAGCTCAGTTTGGCGGCGCGTTTCCCTTCTACTCCGCGGTTGCTTCTTCTCCAGTCCTCCCCGCTCTTACTGCCAGCTTCTTACCATAAAAAATAAAGACGACCATGCCGCTCTTCTGTCCTCTTTTACTGGGACCAGATAGTGTTTTGAACTCTTTTGAGCAGCGAAAAACGGAGCATTTTGCGTGAAGCTGCAACATGGTGTTTCCTAATCTGAACAAGTGCTTTCCAATCGCAAACTGTTGTTTACTGCTGTACCTGCTGGGTGGAGACAGCTCTGAGGAGGTGTGGATATTCCAATATTCCGGCTTTTGACGTAGAAAGCCGGACAGATTTTGAACAGCTCAGAGACTGAATGCAGGATCAATTAAGAAAATCATATCACAACTCAAAACATTATGGATGTTTTTTTCCCCCAAAATTTATATGCATGTATATGCACCAGAGACACACAATAACAACCCAAATCCCATGAAAAGTTTTTTTTTTTTTTCTCATAAAGTCTCCTTTTAAAGGGGAAGTATTGTTGTTTTGCAGCCTGGACCTTATTTATAGCATCCGTTACGTAAATTTACTGATACAGACAACTTTGGTTTGACTTGAAGTCTTTCTAAAGAGGTTTAGCTCAATTTATAATGGGAGTTGTTGGGATACCCAAAGTGCAACCTCAAAATAAGTCCTTATCAACCACAAAGCTCCAATAATTCACTAGCACTATTCATGAGTTCAGAGCATAATAGAGTTGGTTTGTCTGCAGGGGATTTTACACGTTTTTATTCCAACCAATTCCATCTTGCACTAACAACCAGTGACGTCGCAGCCGTCCGCCGTTGCAGCTGTCTGAGCAGGTTGCAGACAGGGAGCCTGTGGAAGCTGAACTTGGTCCACTTGGTCATTTTGATTGTTTAATTCGGAAACACGCAAATGCAAAACATGTTTGCAGTTAAAAGTTCTAACAGACCTCCATCATAGAGCAGAGTGAAAGTCCTCTTCAGACTAAAACCGGGATGCCACATGGCAGTGACGTAATTGAAATGGAGTTGGTGTAATTCCTGTAATAGGACTTCTAGATGAACCGCTGTGTTTTTGTTAATCAGTTTTAGAAACTGCAACCACAAAGTTTCAATTGCCAAGCAACACCTGCTACTGATTCGGTCATTATTTCCTCTGGCGCAGTGTAGAATTGTTTGTACTGAACACTTTGGCAGTGAGGACAGCAGTTGCTGAACAAATGCTTTTTCTGCTTTTAGCCTTGGTTTGGATCAATGCTCGATTTTTCTGCAGTGCAGCTGCCTGTGGTTTGCTTTAACGCGTTTATATGACTGAGGTCAGACCTTGAAGTTGCTAAGCATGTAAAGATTTTATTATGGACATTTAATAACAAATTGTGCTCATGGAAAGGTTTCTTAGAAAATTTAGGTAATTCCTCCCAGATCAGTCATCCAGGACATGGTAGTCTTGAGTTTAAATGAAGGTAACTGGAAAAGAAAAGTGGAGTTGCCGTTATTTAAATTCATGATCTTTTTTATTTAGTCTATTTAGCTTTATCCACAGTCTTTAACCATGTCCTGCATTCTCGTTTGGCCACCTTACCACATCATGAATGGACCCGACTCGTCTGACTACCCAACTATTAATGCTGCGTTTGAGAGCCCATCCAAACCAGTGGGACGTGGGACTTCTACCTGAAATGTACTAGCTCCCACTTCTAAGCGTTCGAAGCAATCGAAGTGGAATGTAAACAGAAAACATGGACGACCGCCGCGCTAAACAGATAGTCGCTTTGTTTATGAAGAGGCATGCTAACAGATGACATTAACACCATAATATGAAAAACTGGTTGTGTTAAAATTAGAGTGTCTAAAACAACACTACAAGCAGAGAAGTACAGTTTATAGCCTATTCGTTCAAGTTTTACCTTTCAGGACGTGAGACTCCGTGGGCGCCGCCATTATCCTCCGATTTAATTTCGATGAAGTCGGGGTACGTCGAACTACCCCGAGTTCGCAGGTAGGAGGTTCCAGTTCGACAGGCATTCCAGTGCACTTTTCCTATTTGGAGGTAGGATAAGTCCCATGTCCCACTGGTTTGAATGGGCTCTCAAACGCAGCATAAGATACACAAATTTTCAGTCGGATATCATATGCTTACCAGTTTATCCAGGTGGTGTAACAGTTTCAGTTTTGGTGCGTGCAGTGTAGTAGACCCAATGGAATTCAACTAAAGATAGATGTAAAAAAAAAAAAGAATGCTGCAGGAATCCCGTGACCCGTGGGAATCCCGAAAAATTGTCACCCTCTAGTCGGGATACTCTATTAAAGGAGACCATATAACACGCTAAACAAGTTTTAATGAAGTTCATTGCACAAAATCACTCAAACGATTTCACCTGCTCATTTTATGATTTCAGTCAGTATGTTTACATGCACATCTAAATTGATCTCTTTGGAGTAATCAGACTAAGGGCTTTCCACCTATTGAGAGCAGAGTCTCAGTTTACATGTCACTTGATAAATTTAATTTTTAAATGAAGTACGTTACACTCCTCGGCGATAGATGGCAATATGTGCCCCTTCGTGTTAGCCCTGTAGCAGTTAGCTTCCAGCTGCACTCAGGCAGTAAACAGAAGCTGTTGGTAGTGAAGCTGACGGAGTTCAAGCAGGATCTTGACAATCGCAATGCATAGTCTCTTTGTCAGTCCAAACATGCACTGATTAGACGCTTATGTTTGTCTTAGCCGCCATATTCTTCATATACTACAGTGTTGTTGCTGATATGTTCTTCCGTGTCTTCTAATTTACTGAGGGGGTATGAGAGTACGGCCGGGGGGTTGGTTGTAGAGTTGTCCTATTCTCAATTGCATTATCTGGGTATCTCATTCGAGCTTCTAAAACGCCAATTCGGTTCGATTCAAGCAGGACTAATGTATATGCATGCATCTCAAAAGTCTGATTTGTCGGACTAGGTAGTAATTTGACTTTCTTGCTGCATGTAAACATGCTGACTCTTTTAGAATGAACGGTTTAGAGGACATGCAAATTGGTGATTGCAGACCAGACCCACCCATCTTGTTTCTGGGCTGCAGGCAGAAGTGGGTTGTATCTAGTTAAATTTACTTAGATTTACTTGAGTAACATAAGTGCAAGTTTGCTACACCGTACTTTGTGTATTTTTGTTTTGCTCAAGGATAACGTTTAAACTAGATCGCGTTCGGAATCAACCCACTTTCACCTTTAATTCTTTAATTTCTGGCTTCTAACTACTATTAACAAATGCATATTTTATATCATTAGAAGGCTAAGGCCCAAGGGTCTTCTAATTACAATTGTCTGCCAATCCAGGATAAAATCATAACTGTAGGCACAGTGTGCACTCACCAGCCCCCAGGCAAGAGAACAAGTGTAGTTGACCACTTTTTAGTCTCATATGCATAACAAAACCAATCCCTGTAGAACAGTTTTTTCTTAACATCCATAAGGGTCAGAATAAAGTTCTCTAAATTGATTAGTCCAGGTAATCGGCAAGTGCAACAAAACGGTAAAAAACACAGGTATATCTAGCTCAGGAAAGTGTGCTACAATATGTATAGTTCTTTACTGCCAAGGGTACACTTCTGGTGATGCAACTTCAACCTTTAAGGATCACTGAAAATGCAGGGAAACAAAAAAGGGCAAGAACATTCAGTTAACGTCTTCTGTGTCAGATCGCTAGCCAATGGCTGATAGATGAAAAGTCACGTTTTCCCTTTACGTGAAGTACTCGAACCAATCGTGTTGTAGGCCATTTTATAAACTCAGGATTGACTCATTGAATAGCCAACAACCTGTAAATGCAGATATGACATGCCTAGCTCATGTACTTTTTTTTTCTAGTACAACTCTCAAGCATAAAATGGCGTATCCAGAAAGTCACAGGAAATGATTACGCACAGGGCTCACGAGTAATATACTGCTTCAGAAACGTGTCTAAACACGTAGCTGTGGATGTTTATGGGAAAAGAGAAAGTAATGATTCTACCGGAAGTGTTTGCTTTTTAATCAACATCTTACTCGATCCAATAGATGAAAGGTTAACCGTTGGCTTTTGGTGAAATGATCGCATCAAATGGGCATTGGAATTCTGCAAGTGGAGAGATCCTTCTTGACGGGCAGGCTTTATCAGAGGACTTGTATCTACCAACCGTAAAGTGACCTATTCAAACATAAATGCAAGAATATTGTGCCTCACTAAGGGATTCTTTCTCTGATAGACCCCAACCATGCATAGACTAGTTCAGATGGTTCAAGAGCAGGTTTAATTAGAACTTTTTTTTGTTTTTTTTTTACTATTTAGGTAAAATTGCAGGAGTGTAAAGTACATTAACCAACCCTATATAAATGGTCAAATCTTTAAGCTCAATTTTATCTCTAGCGCCTTCTCTCTTCAGTAAACTGCTGACTGCTGAGAAACACTTCTGTTCTCTTTGCTCAGGACAGCTTAACATCATATACGGTGAGGCAGGGCTTTATCAACCAACCTGCTGTTTAATGGAATTGTCAGTGTGGTTTTGTTGTGTATCCTTGGAGCCTCTGAAGTCATGAACCACTGGTAAGTGTGACCTTTTGCAAGTTCTAGCAGTCTGATTAATTAGTTGTTGACATTTCTTGTCGCCCGTTGGAGCCACAGAGACCTGGGGAGGTATGAGGAAATTAGATATTTCTGTTTAAGCTCAAAGTAACAATGTGTAGGTTGGTTTTACATTAGGGAAGGCCAGCTCCAGGTCATTTGGATGCATAATTTGGAGGTAGCCAAGCTGTTGAAAACATTCTAAGATGAGATGTGCCTGTTTACTGATGAGCAAATCCAGCATATTCCCACAATGTGTTTACTTTGATATGCTTTTTGAAAAGGTGGGAGTGTGAGTGAGGCTGCACGCATCAAAGCTCCTGTGGCACAAATATGACAGTCGGGCTGAACTGATGTGAAAGGATTACAAATTGTCTCCTCAAAGTTTAGTCACATAAGGAAGAACTTGTGCAGAAATTGATTCGACCACTTTTCAAAGTTTATTACCTTTTTTATTTTCACAGCACTTGTCACATTGTTTACATTTTAAAACAAGATTTATTTTTATTCCACTCCATACAATTTCACTGACATGCATGACATCTCGAGGTCTTCTCACCTACATGGTCTGAGTCACTTCATATTACAGCTGTGTGGTTTTAGAACTTGGATATTCAATTGAAAATGGGTAAAAGTGAATGCATTGATGTGCCATGAATAAGTTAAGTGTTCATGTATATTTGCTTAGCCTTTATAGCAACTATACACTCAAGATAATGACCAGCTATTGGAGGGTAAAATATACTTATTTCCATCTCTACATTGAAAACCAATCAATATGCAACGTCTTCTCCAGCACATCTCTAATCAAAGCAGAAATCTTAGTCATTTATTACCTGTTCAGTTAGTCTGCTGACCTCATAATACGGCTGGTACTGCCAGGACTAGGTATGATGGCTGCTTCACTTAATCTGCTTCTTACCCTGAGGCAGCAATCACTCTAAGTTGAATCTGAAATGTAACCTTCTTCCAGTGCTCCAGAGTCCACTCTTTAACTGAAGTTGTCTTTTTTTTTTTGTTTTGTCTACACCGCTTTTTGGTCCCAATCCGTTGAATTCCCTTCACATCATGTGTAGGGAAATACTGTTACTTGCACTATTTAACACAGTTCTCCTGCTTTATGATTTGACGAAACCTTTCAGCAATCACCGATCAAAATCCAGGATTTGTTTTCTTCCTCAAAGATGATAGTTCCCCACTGGCCTTTCAGTTTTTAAGATCTTACAGTTCTTAAAAGGGGGTGGCATGTAAAATCCACTTTTCAAAGCTTTTAATAACATTCTTTCCCTAAAAACATGCCTAAAGTGTTTCTTAGGGTAATTTATGTATTTTTAAGTAATCTTTTGAGAGTCTTGCGGCCGCCATTTTGAGTGCTGAATGCCAGATTCCTCCAATGTTGGGGGCGAACAAAAAGTCAGGTGCACCTAAGCTGCTATGGTACTGTAATGTCACTGATGCTGTGACTGACATGTAGGCACAGCATTAGCAGGACATGATTTAATTAACCCGATTTAATCACTTAATATACACTTTTATTAACCGCAGACGGATAGACAGCCACTCAGCATTGTATTTGGTCTCTCGGTGTGCGATACTTGGACCTACGCCAGACAACAGCTCCTCAAACTGGGCCTGCCGATGCAACAAGAGGCAGCTGTTTATGGATTCCCAGTAGTTCCCCGGTGTAGCGTCCCAGCTCTGCCTGAGCCCAGACCAAACACGTAATGCGATCTACTCGGAGACTAGAGTCCACCAGCAGCCACACTTCACATGCTGGGCTTGGGACGGCACTCCGAGAATGTTATGACATTGAAGACACCTGTCAAAGGGGGAATCTCTAAGGCTCTTAAAGAGACAAGCAGTTAATTTCAAGGCATTAGGTTTGGACACATGAGTCTAATATTTCAAATGGGTACTATATATCATTTATTGAACCTACAGATCGCTTTACGGTAATATTATAGCTGTACTGTACCACAGAATTGCTGTCTTTCTGAGAAGAACGTGCCACCGGCCCTTTAATTTAATTAGTGTTTTGTAAAATCTCATGTTTTCTCCGCTAGATGCCAATGATCTGAAACTTTTTAGATTAACATCTTTTTCATGACCACAAGATGTCTTACTACATAGTTGTTTATGAAACAAGAAGCTATTCTTTGTATCAGTTGGACTTGCAAAGAGTAATCTGAAAGATTATTGCTATGCAGTAATCAACAGGATGCATGTATATTGTAGAATGAAAAGTGTTGGGAACCATCGTGAGGAAAGTTTTGCTGACTAGAAGAATGTTTGGGACTCTATTGTTTCCTCCGGGATCAGAACTCATAAGAGCAAAAGACTTGTGGATGGATGTTTGAGAGCGTTAAAATTTTTTTTTACTAAAACCAATCACAATGGCTCTAAATCAGTAAAACATTGCAAACCTCTAACCCACGACTGTATTGTCTATATGGAAATTAAAAGTGAGATGAACTCAGGATGTAGCCATCAGATATTCTGACAACTTGATGCATTGATGGTGATAATGTGAAAAGCAACTATCACATCTCAAGAGGACTAAATGGAGAAGACTAACATCCAAATGTTACTTCAGAGTTAAAATGTTCTGGGATAAAGGAGCTGCCAAAGCTACTCTTTGCATCACCTGGGGTTATATTCTGAAAGATGATCACCCTGCAGTACTGGGTCAATAGGTGTCTGATACTGATTCATAAATCCAGATGGCTTTCTTTTGTCAGATTGTGTATCAGATGTGGAAACTTTAAATTCATTGTACTTGAATAACTGCCTCACATTTATTGCAGTCGTTTGTGACTTGACCGAGCATGCAGCGGTTATGTGAGAACTATAATTTGCTTTACATTGCGCAGCCCTACTCCATACATGACATTTAACATTCATGTATATGAGCTGACGTGTTTTTAGAGCTTGAATCTCAAGCTCCCTGTGGCAATACTGCAAGTTCACGTCCACCTCTTATCTATGTCCATCACCATGGTAACGTCACCTGTCCTGCTCTGTGAAAGGAAAGGTTACCTGAGTGAAGATCAAAAATGTAAAAGCTTCACTTCTCACCCAGTTGATGGCCTGAGAAAAGGCACTGGTGCGTGGACGGTGAAGGAGTCTCCCTTCTCTCTCGGTTTCCAGGCTTCATTGTTGAATTATTATTTTTTTTTCTCATCAGAAGCATTTCAAAGGAAAATGTCCAAGCACACATGATGCAATGAATGCAGATGAAAACTGACTGGATTAATTGGAGTAAAAATGCTTAGCATGTAAAATATTATTGAGCAAATTAATTAATTCTTGTGTTCAATATTTTCAGTTTTTTTTTTAAATGTGATTTTAAAAATGAGTTTTACAGATTAAGAGGACTGGTTAAAAATTGAGAAATGATGTTACAAACCTGTCTGTAGACGAGCTGTGCATCTAGGCTCCTTTGCCAGTTTAAGTACTATAAACGTCATGATTTTAAAGCTTCCTTCTGCATTTACTGAAACCCTCAATTCTTCCAACTCCTGCTTGTGTAGTAATAGTCAAAAGTTCAGCTATGTTTAACATTAATAAATATCCTTACTGTGCATTGGAGACATTTCCACTAGATTAGCTCTGGACAGATTCTGGGAGAAGGGAAGGTGACAGGGAAAATCCTCCAGCTACCTCCTCAAGTGTTGTCTTAATGCAAAATTGGTCCTTTTAAGGAGTTTGCCAAGAAGTCAGCAAATGGCGGCCGTTTCGGCAGAGGGTGATGTAACTGATCTGTGCTGAAAGGTGCCCACAGCAGCAGAGAATACCAAGAGAACAATGGAAGAAGCAGCACTGTAAAAGCCCTCTTAGGAAAGGCGAGTTGGAAAATATTTCCATTTGATATATTGTTCTAACTTTATTCACTTAGTTGAAAGGTGCTGTAGAGGGGAAGACTTCTTTATTTGTATAGCAGACTTTCAACAAGGCAATTCAATGACCTTTTAAGGGATAAAATGAAAGCAAAAGCATAAAATGCAACATTAGAGAACCATAACACTCATTAAAACATTTGAATACTATCGAACACATTTTTTTTATTGCTCTAAAAACTCATAATTCTGTAATTTCAACTCTTAGTTATCAGTACAATAAATGAATTGTTCAACATTGCTATTCCATTAAAACTCACTAAAACTTAATTTCTTTTGTCAAAGGCACATACTAATGTATCCCTTCAAGTCACACTTTGAAGTTAAAATGACTATAGTCATAGCAATGATGTTTTCCAGTCAAATCAACTCAATATAGCAGCAATTACTTTAATTTGCAATTTTTAAACAAAGTTCACAACTATCCAAAAAAGGGTGACTGAACACAACTCAAAGGTTCTAAAACATTCAGTCTTTCTCGGTCAAATATCATTTTGATATTTGAACTAAGCCTTTAGGTCAGTGTTTCACACTAGTTCGTGTTGGGAATGTCTCTGGAAATGAGTGAACGCAATGAATGTTTAGCAGTACTTGGAAACGCATTGAAAAAAATTAGCGACTTAACATAGCATTTAAAGATATCTTGTAAAATTAACATTTACTATTGCACACTTTGAAATGATGTCCCTGTAATTAATCATTTTGAAACAAAGTTTCAAAAGGGGTCCGACGACCCCTATGATGAACAAAATAAATGGATCTAGTGTTCCCTCGCCCGGACGCGGGTCACCGGGGCCCCACTCTGGAGCCAGGCCTGGAGGTGGGGCACGTTGGCGAGCGCCTGGTGGCCGGGCCTTTTTCCATGGGGCCCGGCCGGGCTTAGCCCGAAGAGGAAACATGGGCCCCCCTTCCCATGAGCTCACCACCTGTGGGAGGGGCCATAGGGGTCGGGTGCCGTGCAAGACGGGCGGTGGCCGAAGGCGGGGACCTTGGCGGTCCGATCCTCGGCTGCAGAAGCTGGCTCTTGGGACGTGGAACGTCACCTCTCTGGTGGGGAAGGAGCCGGAGCTGGTGTGCGAGGCTGAGAGGTTCCGACTGGACATCGTCGGCCTTGCCTCGACGCATGGCTCTGGCTCTGGAACCCGTCTCCTCGAGAGGGGTTGGACTCTCTTCCACTCTGGAGTTGCTCCCGGTGAGAGGCGCCGAGCTGGGGTGGGCATACTTGTTGCCCCCCATCTCGGCGCCTGTACGTTGGGGTTTACCCCGGTGAGTGAGAGGGTAGCCTCCCTCCGCCTACGGGTGGGGGGACGGGTGCTGACTATTGTTTGTGCTTATGCACCGAACAGTAGATCAGACTACCCACCCTTCTTGGAGTCCTTGGAGGGGGTGCTGGAGAGTGCTCCTTCTGGAGACTCCCTCGTTCTCCTGGGAGACTTCAACGCTCACGTTGGCAATGACAGTGAGACCTGGAGAGGCGTGGTTGGGCGGTATGGCCCCCCCGATCTGAACCCGAGCGGTGTTTTGTTGTTGGACTTCTGTGCTCGTCATGGATTGTCCATAACGAACACCATGTTCAAGCATAAGGGTGTTCATGTGTGCACTTGGCACCAGGACACCCTAGGCCGCGGCTCGATGATCGACCTGGTTGTCGTTTCATCTGACCTGCGGCCGCATGTTTTGGACACTCGGGTGAAGAGAGGGGCGGAGCTATCCACCGACCACTACCTGGTGGTGAGTTGGCTCCGGTGGTGGGGGAAGACGCCGGACAGACCTGGTAGGCCCAAACGTGTTGTGAGGGTCTGCTGGGAACGTCTGGCGGAGTCTCCTGTCAGAAGGGGTTTCAACTCTCACCTCCGACAGGACTTCAAACACGTCCCGGGGGAGGCGGGGGACATTGAGTCCGAATGGGCCATGTTCCGTGCCTCCATTGTCGAAGCGGCTGACCGTAGTTGTGGCCGCAAGGTAGTTGGTGCCTGTCGTGGCGGCAACCCTCGAACCCGCTGGTGGACACCGGCGGTGAGGGATGCTGTCAAGCTGAAGAAGGAGTCCTATCGGGCCTTCTTGGCCTGTGGGACTCCGGAAGCAGCTGATAGGTACCGGCAGGCCAAGCGGAGTGCGGCTCGGATGGTCGCTGAGGCAAAAACTCGGGCGTGGGAGGAGTTTGGAGAGACCATGGAGAACGACTTCCGTATGGCTTCGAAGCGATTCTGGTCCACCATCCGGCGTCTCAGGGGGGGGAAGCGGTCTGCCGCCAACACTGTTTACAGTGGGGGCGGTGTGCTGCTGACCTCAACGCGGGACGTTTTGGGTCGGTGGATGGAATACTTCGAAGACCTCCTCAATCCCACCGACACGCCTTCCTGTTTGGAAGCAGAGTCTGGGGACTCTGGGACGGACTCTCCAATCTCTGGGGCTGAAGTCGCCGAGGTTGTTAAAAAGCTCCTCGGTGGTAAGGCTCCGGGGGTGGATGAGATTCGGCCGGAGTTCCTCAAGGCTCTGGATGTTGTAGGGCTGTGTTGGTTGACGCGGCTCTGCAATATTGCGTGGACATCGGGGGCAGTTCCCTTGGATTGGCAGACCGGGGTGGTGGTCCCCCTCTTTAAAAAGGGGGACCACAGAGTGTGTTCCAACTACAGGGGGATCACACTTCTGAGCCTCCCTGGTAAGGTCTATTCAGGGGTTCTGGAGAGGAGGGTACGACGGATAGTCGAACCTCGGATCCAGGAGGAACAATGCGGTTTTCGTCCTGGCCGTGGAACACTGGACCAGCTCTACACCCTCGGCAGGGTCCTGGAGGGTGCGTGGGAGTTCGCCCAACCAGTCTACATGTGCTTTGTGGACTTGGAGAAGGCGTTCGACCGTGTCCCTCGGGGTGTCCTGTGGGGGGTACTCCGGGAGTATGGGGTACCAGGCCCTCTGATACGGGCTGTTAGGTCCCTATATGACCGGTGTCAGAGTCTGGTTCGCATTGCCGGCAGTAAGTCGGACTCGTTTCCAGTGAGAGTTGGACTCCGCCAAGGTTGCCCTTTATCACCGATCCTGTTCATAACGTTTATGGACAGGATTTCTAGGTGCAGCCAAGGTGTTGAGGGGATCCGTTTTGGTGACCTCAGGATCGGGTCTCTGCTTTTCGCAGATGATGTGGTCTTGTTGGCTTCGTCTGAACGTGATCTACAGCTCTCGTTGGAGCGGTTCGCAGCCGAGTGTGAAGCGGCTGGGATGAGGATCAGCACCTCCAAATCCGAGACCATGGTCTTGAGTCGGAAAAGGGTAGGGTGCTCTCTTCGGGTTGGGGATGAGGTCCTTCCTCAAGTGGAGGAGTTTAGGTATCTGGGGGTCTTGTTCACGAATGAGGGAAAAATGGAGCGGGAGATCGATGGACGGATTGGTAGGGCGTCTGCAGTCATGCGGGCGCTGTACCGGTCTGTCGTGGTGAAGAGAGAGCTGAGCCGAAAGGCGAAGCTCTCGATTTACCGGTCGATCTACGTTCCTACCCTCATCTATGGTCACGAACGCTGGGTGGTGACCGAAAGAACGAGATCACGGATACAGGCGGCTGAAATGAGTTTCCTCCGTAGGGTGGCTGGGCTCTCCCTTAGAGATAGGGTGAGAAGCTCGGTCATCCGGAGGGAGCTCAGAGTAGAGCCGCTGCTCCTCCACATCGAGAGGAGCCAGTTGAGGTGGCTCGGGCATCTAGTCAGGATGCCTCCTGGACGCCTCCCTGGTGAGGTGTTCCGGGCATGTCCCACCGGGAGGAGACCCAGGGGAAGACCCAGGACCCGTTGGAGAGATTATGTCTCCCAGCTGGCCTGGGAACGCCTCGGGATTCCTCCCGAGGAGCTGGCCCAAGTGGCCGGGGAGAGGCAAGTCTGGGTCTCCTTGCTTAGGCTACTGCCCCCGCGACCCGACCCCGGATAAGCGGAGGAAGATGGATGGATGGATGGATGAAACAAAGTTCAGGCTCCTGCCCCATTGGAGGTGTAGCTCCCTCTTTAACAGCAAAATGGCGTTTATCACCGCCAGAAATGGGACTCGCGCACAAATGTTAGGATACTTCAAATTACTGGTGCAGGGACAGAGCCTCTCTGGAAGCACCAAACCTGACAAAACACTGCATTGCTACCATGCCAAACTTTAACAATGGGCCACTGATGTTCTACAGAGTGTCTTATAAAACTTGACGTATATGCCTGCATTTTACACTAGTTTTGAATCGTCCACATCAAAACGCGGTGTCCATGTGCTATGTTTAAACATGTCTGATAAAAGTTTTCTAACTTGCTCCAGGCCTGCCAGCTTGGTTCTCACCAGAACTGCCAAATTTTTTTTAGATGTTATCCAGATCTTGGCAGAAAAAGTAATCATCCATTACTTTTCTATAGTCTTCATTCTGCTTTGTAGGACTGGGTGATTAATCAGTTTTGATTGAATCTTCTGTTTATGAAATTTGTTTTTTCTTTTGAACCCTATATATATCTTTTCATTTTGACGAAAGCAATACTTGGATTTCCATTGCTGAGTGATGTCAATCTGCCCAAGAGCTACGCAGTACGGGTTAATTGAAAGAAAAAACAAGTTTTTGAAAATTTTCTTCACTTGCAATTTCTTTTTAAGAAAACTGTTAGAAAAAATAATTTGGAAATGGATTTGGTATTAAACAAATTGGATATTTAATTTTTAAGTCATATCGTCCAGCCCTATGGCCTAGGTGCCTTTTTTTTGTTTAAATGGGCAACTGTTGAATGGTGACTAAAATGTCACAGTTGGTCCTTTTTTTTCTTTTTTTTTCTTAGATTAAGACCACATATCCAGCACTACTTTTTACCTCAAATTAATTTCTAAAGCTCAAATCGTTCTGTTGAAACATATTAAAATTATGATTCACTTTTCTGTCTTAAATCCAGGTGTTGCATTTCCTGTAACTCATTAAATTTAGTTTAAATTTTAACTAGTTATAACTAATTGTTGTAACTTTTACAGTGAGCGATTTCAGTTTGCCATGTTATAAATCGCTGGTTATTTGGCGAGAAATACAGATTTTCCCACTTGGTGGCAACAAATCGGCTGAGTTAATCACAGTGACTCTGCAGGACCATTTCAGAACACATACCCCAAGACTGGTTACTCTGTTGATTCCTGAAATGGCCATGAAAGTGAGGTGGAAATGGGCCTACTGTTCAAATGTTGGTCCCTTTTTAATACTGCGGTTATCAGTTTTATTTATGATAAAAACTATAAAATGTCTGATTATTAAAACAAGTCATTGTTCCCTATAAACTACTAAGGGTGTTATTAGATCTCTTGGCATTGCACCCATTTTTTTACCAAATTTAGGTCAGACCGCATAGTTGCTGTAAGCATTAGACTAAAGTGTCTGTTATGGGAACCTGAGATTGTGTTGAGTAAAATATCAAAATAAAGAAAATGTAAGTTTAAGAAAACCCAACCCAAGCTTTCTGAAGAGATTGATTCTGCCGGATGCACCTTTCCATTTCTTTTTCCCAGGTGACCTGACCTTTTTACAGGTTTTCTAAGGTCTTGAAGTGAAGTCATTGCAATCTTGCCACAGAGCTTTACAAACCTTGGAGGTGATTGTTCTGTTTGACATGAGTTGATCCCTGCCAACAGAGACTGTGAAAGAATGAATTCAATAAAACCTTCTCTTGAAGGTGATTGTATGTTAAAGGGAAAGCAGTAAATGCATTTTAAGCACAATTTTTGTGGTTGTAATGCTGCAGAGTAGCCTTAAATATTCCGCTTAAACAATCCTGAGACCTGCTTGTGTAATTTGAGTGGGAATACCTCTTTCTAAATGATTCAAGGGCATTTTCTCCTGCTAAATGTCAGAATACATTTTTAATGCGGCTCATTTATTGAAGTGGAGCTAAAATGTAAATATAGTTCAGTAGTTTTTTTTTTTTTTACTGGTAATCTATGGACTGTTTTTTTTTTTTTAAGCTGTTCCCACAGTAGTTTCTCTAGAAGCAACTCCTCTGACGGCAAAGTCCTTTTTTTATTTTTTTTATTTGTTTTTATGTTTATACAGCTGCCCTTTAAGGAGTCGAATAGTTTCACCCTCCAACAGCATCTTTTCTAAAGGCTGCAAGATGACGACTGAGGCTTTTTTTTGGAGTCCCCATCACCCCGGGTCGGTTGATTCTGTCTATCCCCAGAGCAAGAGACTGGATGGTCGTGCAGCACATCAGATTGAAAAACACAGATTGAGCCGTGACCTTCAGCATGTAGGGTCGTGATCTACCAGAGAGTGTAGAACTTCTTCCCCCACAGGGCTTGTAGACATGTGTGCCAAATGAGATGTGGAAAACATACAAATGTCAGGGTGGGGGTGGGGGGGACTGAATGGTTCAAGTTTATTTAATTTTTTTTGCCTGTTGTGAATCAGGAATTGAATGGCTGAATTCAAACACTGAGGTTTTTTTTTTCATGTCCGTCTGTCAGGAACTGGAGGAGAATTACCAGCGGGCGTACTCTGAGGCTCTGACTGCTTTTGGGAATGGAGCGCTGTTTGTTGAGAAGTTCATCGAAAAGCCAAGACACATTGAGGTCCAGATCCTTGGTAAGTTCCTGTTCTCGCCTTTACTTTGGGTTTGGTCCTCTTGTAAATGTACTTTTGGTTTTGTGTAAAGTTTTTTATTTTTTTGCTTTTTTGTTTTGTCTGCAACTTTTTGTCTGCTGTACACAAATGGCTTTGATGTCCTATTAAAATAAGTTGAATCAAAAGCCCAACATTCTTTATACTTCTAAGTGTACTTAAGGTGTATGTAGTGTTTTAACTTGGGGGTTTGAATCTGCTCATTAGTGGTGCGAGAATGATTCGGTTTAAAAAAGTAAATTAGAATATTTCTAGGAATTGAGATTTCGTGTTTTTTTGTGTTTTTTTTTTTTTTTACATCGTTTTATCAGCTTCTAAGAGCTGCCTGCCTCATTTTCTATCACAAGGTTCTTGGTTGAGTGAACAGAACTTTAAACCAAATTTTTGGCCAAACTAATTATTAGAGTTCACTCATTAAAAAACCCAATGAGCTTTAGAGGTGAATGTTGCTGTTCAGCAGAGAATCATCCAGTCATCATTTCCTCTTCCGATTAACGAGCTGAAATCTGACACCAGGGCTTACAGGAACGGTGTTTGCACCTTAGATGGCTGTGATTTGAATGCGGGGTCATGTTACATAAGGGCCTCTAAAGTCTGGAAGACTTTCTGTTGCACTTGGGGGCTGTTTACACGACAACACATTTCCCCAAAGCGGAGGTTTTTGCTCTGTGTTTTGGCCACTTGTTTACATGAAAATAGTGATGCGGGGCGGCGGAGCGAAAACGCAACTTTTTCCAAAACTGCTTCCAGAGTGGAAAATTCTGAAAACTCTGATTTGTTGTCATGTAAACGCATACCTGGGGAATCAAAACGTGTATGATACAGACCAGAGATTGACCACCGTGTTTTTTTGTGTGTTTTTTTTTGTTAATGATGCAATTATTTAGACTGGGTCAGCCGATGACTGATTTTAATGGTCGATAGCTAGACTAGGCCAGTTCATACTGAAAACCAGTGCTCATTTCCGTTATCTTTTTTTTTTTACATTTTATATACCACTATGGCGGTGAATGGTCTAGAAGTCATTCGGTACTTTTGCAAAACGTTAGTGGGGAAACATTTCATTGCTTCACACCAGCACCACAGCTTGTGTGAAAAGTAAAGATTTTATCAAAGAATGACTGCTGTTGGGAGGTTTCACAACAAAGCACACAATGATGGCCCATAGGAACTGATTCCAAATGGAGGGGGAAAAGCAGTCGATCGAGATGGTGAACAAAATTAATTTGTTCATATATTGTGTAGCCTAATATAAACTTTTCAGTCTTAAAAATTTGTGCAATGTGTGGGATTAGGAAAAGGAAGAAAATGTTTGATTCCTTTTCTAGCCTATTGCCAGTTGAAATGCCTCCTAGAATGTTCAGTGATAGACTATTAACTACAGTTAATGCAAACTATGTTCAATAAACATGTTCTATTTTAAGTGTAATCATTATTGTAATTCTTGTCAGTAGCATTTACCTTAGTCTGGATGTGCAAAAAACATGATACGGTCCATATGACGTTAAGATGAAGCCAATCTAGCTCATTAATCATAGGAGTTGAGGATGTGGTTAAGAAGCTAGATTATTTTTTTTATTATTTTTTGTTGCTAAAATGTCCCTCAAATAGTGGATGCTCAATATTTCTGTACCTAGTCAGTGTTTGAATACTGCATTTATCCAACTCTTATTAAAATCAAGCGTTTAACCAGAATTGATTGGGGCAATGAAATAAACTTGTAAATGCCCAGTATACCGTGATATTAATTTTTAGCTCATATTGCCCATCTCTAGTTTGATTTTTATGTTTATCCTTGTAGATGAAGTGGAAAAGGGGAGTAAACTATGTACCCAAATATCTCTGGTTCCTACAGTGTAAATGTTACCAGATTTGGACACTACATTCTTATGGATCTATATGCTATTTGGCAATAACTCTCCAGGCTTTCTGAACATTTTCTAAAACTTTCTCAAGATTGTTTCAGACTTTTCTATTAAGTCTTCGTGACTCACCATCTTGTGCAGTGTCTGCTTAGAAAATAAGGGGGCTGACAATGTCTCCTGGATGAGCTGCAAAGCTTAATCACTTCTTTATCCCCTGACTTTTTCACCTTACCTACTTTCTGTCTGTCCTTAGGTGATAAATATGGTAATGTCATCCATCTGTACGAGAGAGACTGCTCCATTCAGCGGAGACACCAGAAGGTGAAGTTTCTCATTTCCGAATTAATCCACTCCAGTATAATGCTGGAATTTGTTTAAGATTATCTTCTTGACATTTCTCTTGAGTTGTAATGAGTAGTTTGAAGTGGATGGTAATGGTAAGTAGGCATGACGCAAAGGTCACAGGAGCAGGAACCGTGCCTGCGAGCACCGCTGTCTGCTTGGCCTCGATATTTAGGGCGTTTAGTTTGTTTATAATCACTTTTAATGTGACGACAACATTGGTCTTTTCCCCTAAAGTGTCAAGGATTGCTCTGAACAGCAGGAGGTTGGCAGATTATTCAAAAAAGAATTGGCCTCTTATAAATTGATGTTTCAGCTACATAATCCTTTAGCAAATCAACTTGTATAAAGTTTATTAAAGGGCCGCTGCATTATCCACTCATTAGGGAGGATGATATTCGCTAAGAAAAAAGAATTAATTAATCTTCTAATTGTCAAAATAACAAATTCCTCAATGCCAGATTAAAGCGAGAATAACATTAGTCCTGTAATTGTAACTCAATATAACAAAGCTTTCACCAGAGGAGGCTGATCAACATGAGCAGTATTTTATGAACCACCGCCACCTCAAAGCAGTTTTAATAATACATTTTCAACACTTTCATCCTTTTTAATCAAATTATAAATGATAATCATGTTGGTCGCTGTTCATGCCTATGCTGCCGTTTCTTCTTTTTGATTCTGTTTGACTTAATCTGCGCTTTCACTCTGATCTGCGATCTTTCCGAACAATAGATGTTTGAGACTGATTCGGGATGGTTCAGTCACTCTTCTGGGGGCTTACCGTGCTCAGGCAGAGGTCTTATTTTGAGATTAGATTTAATTTGCTTAAGGTATTTTATTTCTCAATCAGATTTGTTTTGGTTTTCAACTGTTGTACTTATCCTTTGAAAGTAATCAGATCAGTTTCTAACGTGGTGAACTCCACCCACGTCGCAGCTAAACATAACGATGAATATCACCAATAAAGTCCATTAATAAATCTATTGGTTCATGAATTGGGCCAAATGGAGAAACTGCACAATTTATAAAGTGATTTAATAGTGAAATTATTTCCATACTCTTTATTGCAAGCTAAGGGGAATTTGGTGACTTTATAGGGTGAGAAATTATCGCTACTGTAGTACTATGCGATTGATAAAATTGCAGCTTTGTAGGAGATAAAAGGGCACTCTCTGTAATAGACCAACAATTATTCAACAACTGTGAGGTCTGCTGCGGCTCCCAAGAGCACTTTAGCATCTTTCTACTCGTTGTTAGGATTTTTGTCACCCACATCTTTTATTGTACGACTTTTGTTTTTTTTACAGCTATTAACACCAAAATTGACACAGCTGTGTCAATAATGGTCTTTTTTTTTTTCTCTATCTGAAACAGACATTGATATGAATAAACTGTATTTTGTTTTTGGATTGAAATAGTCACTAAGGTTTTTATTTTGTTTTTTTAGGTTGTGGAGATTGCACCTGCCTTCCAGCTAGATCCTCATCTGAGAGACAGACTTCATGCTGACTCAGTCAACCTGGCCAAGCAGGTATGGATGTGCTGGTTAAGCTGTTAAAGAAGGGGATGGGGGGGGGGAGTAAGGCTTTTTTTTTTCTTCCCATTCAGACACTGATTAGTTTTGTCACAAGATTTGTCACCTTCCAGAACTCAGACCCAATTTGACGGGAAGTTAATAAAATAAATGCCATGTATGTCTTTGGTATTTACTCAAATATATGGTTGAATGCAATCAGGAACACTATTGAGTCTTCAGAGTGGTGGAGGAATAACTCCACTAATTTCTGGAGATCCTGAACCAGGTTTGAATTATTGTGCAATTAGTCTATCGTGACTACTTTCATTGAAGTCGGCATGACTCGTCAGCTTATAAAGCCGATCTAGGATCACTGAAAAATATGTAGATATGTCTGATCTCTGGATCGGTACATCCCTATTATAAACCCTTTTTAATCCTTGTGAATTTAACTTTTTTTCATGATTAGCCAAGTTGTTATAGTTTGTACAGCTAGAATCTTTAACTTCATTTTCTAGACGTTGGTTTTCTTGTCTGTAGATTTGGCCAATTTAAAATTTGCTTTATATTGACAAACTTTTGGAGCAAAATGCAGATATAAAATTACTTTTAATCTGCTTTTCAACAGTGAATTTTACATAAACTACCCTCTTCAGGAAAGATGGTCTTTTGTTGGCCATCAGTGCTAATAATTGTTATACTTTACCTCAGGACAGCATTTTACTGTTCTACATTTTACATGATAGACTTGGACATCTTGCTTGTATTTCTGGCCCAGTGTAATAGATTTTCCTTCTGTCAATCCTAGTGAGGACTCATGAAAATGTCTTTAAAAATGCCCCTGTGATTAGTAGTTGGTCCATTTGTTCTCTGTATACCTACCTTTGTATTATTTTATGTTTTTAATGACACCTTCTACCCCTTTCATGCTAAAGAAATTTGTTTGTCCTTTAAACAACAGTTTAAAAGTTATCCATGTAATTGAGAGCCAAACAGACAAAAGGATTCATTGATTACTTTTTATCCAAATTCCAATAAAACCTGCACAAGTATACTATTAAAAGTTAACCTCAAATTTAAAATCTACCAAAGCTTAATCAGGACCTGAGCACCTGGATCAGCAGCCCTAGCCAATTAACAAAAGAAGCCTTTATTTGTTCCCGTTCTACAGTAGATCAGATGTTTAACCCAGGTCCCTGTCATTATTATACAGTGATTCTGTCTCTCAAATTTCCTGCAGCTTGAAAAGAAAAACAGACTCTTATCAGATGGAAGGACACATCCTAAGGGATTTTACTGTACCAGGTTTTCTCTCTGAAGATGTTCGCAATAAAGTGTAGCATTTATTTGAGAAATGGAGAAAATTAATGGCCATACATTTTACTATAACTTTTTTTTTTTTCTTTACTTTGGATATTTCAGGTTAAGGTAGGTGTCTGCATTGTGAATGTGCAGTTAGTTTCTACGTTACCTTAAATGCTTTCAATCTTGAAGAGAAATGGCTTGCTGGAACTGAAAAGGCTGTTTTGGCAAGAACTGAAGCACTGGATGAATTTAGGAAGTCGAAGGAAAGTCAGTCTTTTACATTTTTATCTTTTTTTTTTGATTTTCCCTTATTCATAATTGGTCTGCTAGACCACTGGATTTTCCTCAGGAATTTTAATGTACCTTCTAGCTGTCTGTCACATGAGGGGAACATTTGTCTCGCCAAGGTCGGGAAATAATATTACAGTTTAAGTGTTTTTTTCATAATGTTTGATGAAATTTTAGGGGCATTTCTTTTGTCTTAGTTTTAAAAAATGGAACCATTTGAGCTTATTTTTGTATTTTTAAAAATACTACTTTTGATTTTGTTCTCTGTGAGGTTTTTCATGTATGACAGCATCACTTTAAAATCAAGCATCATTGCTCTGGGGAGATTTGAAGAAATGGCCTTTTTGGTTAATGACCCACGTGATAAATGGATGCAAGTGAGAAGGGAGGAGTAACATACAGAGCAAAGAAATGACCTTGATGGAAGTTTAATGTGATCCTTGTCTTACACCCTTGCTATAACTTTTAATGTAGTATTATCATGCGAATCCTCTGTTTGAAAGTGAAAAAACTCGTCCTAAGGGAAGGTAAGGGGAAAATAATTTTTTCCTGATCCCTTTGCAGACTAACTTGGAAAAATGTTCAGTTAGCAGTAGATCAGCACAAATATGGACCAGATTACTCCACAGTTGGACACATAAACACATTGCTATTTAATGCTTGGAAGGCAGCCTTGTCTCGAGGCTAAAAGCACATCTTCATCACCTCTTATGCCTTCCGGGTGAGCTTTTTTCTCCTTTTATGCACCACAAAGCATTTTTGTTTAACGTTGAGCTTAAAATTGTGTGTTAACTAGTTTTATGTCAGTCACCCGAGGGCAACTTTTTGTTTCGCTCAAGGTTTGTAATGTGTTACTGGCTAGTAGGAGTTATGCATTAACATTTTTGAACATTTTATCAAAAGTCAGTGTAAAGGTGCAGCTCAAGGGTAAAAATATATATATTTTTAATGAACAAATGGTTAACAAAACATTTTTAGTTGGTTATTTAGAATGCTAGACAGAAGTGTATCTCACCATTCTGTTCTTAGTGAAGAGATCAGGCTGTTGTAGGAATATAGTAAGCAGCGTTGGATATATATATATATATATATATATATATATATATACTGTTCTTACTTCATTCTTGTTTTTTTTTTGTTTCATGGTATTGCTGCTTTAAAGCAATATTAAACATTCATGCAAATACAGATGTACATTCACCCAAACTCAATTCAATACTTTACTGACCTTTAATAACCTTAATTTGTTACAAGATTCAAAGGAATGTATTGATAAATGTGTCCAATGTATGCAAAGTGTTGAATTAACATGATCAAAAGTGGAACATTGCAGTGGTTTTTTTGAACTTGTAAAAATTTGTAGGAATTTGTGTTTTCCAAACATGAACACACCTGAATGAAATCATTGGGGTATTAGTACCTGTTAAGCCTTTCATTCAGGTGTGGTCGACCAGGGACTTAGCTAAAATTTGAAGACAGTGGGCCTCGGACTATTTTAGGCATTAGGCAGGCATTAGGTAGGCATTAAGATGCTCCTGTAGGAAGATATCTGAACAAGTTTTGCAACCGGAACCCTCTTAGGACCTGTCCACACGTAGCCGGGTATCTCACAAAATGGAGATATTTTTCTACGGTTTAGCCTGTCATGGCCGAAAACTGCGTTTTAAGAACCGTAACGTCACTAGCTGCGACAAAAAATTCTCAAACCTCACTTTTGCGACCTGTGTTTACTCTCAAACAGCATTTATGCCCTCAGAGCTGTGTTGGTATCATCCATTGTTGAAGCACTTTTTTCTTTTACAAGCTGTATGACTGCTGCATGCTGAAGATGGAGGATAGAAAGTTACTCTGAGCGGATAGGATTTGGGAGAACTACTGGCCCCTACAGGTTTGCCATATCTATGACTGTGCTGAAAAACACAATTATCCGGTTATGTGTGGATGGAGCTTTTTTATTTTAAGGAGCGGAGGAAATCTTAGTTTTAAAAAAAACTGCTACGTGTGAACATGGCCTTAGTTATTCAAAGTTGTTACGCCTTAGTCAGAGTTGCTTTTTGTGTGTAAAGATTCTGGCTATAAGCTGTGGGCATGAAAAAACACTCACTTAAAAATTATGTTTACATTTCTTTTATCATTCTAATTTAATATTTTTACACTGACTGAACTTTTAAACTGTTTTCAGTCTACTCCCCTTCGATACAGTTCAGTAATCAAACTTGTAGCATTTGTATGCAGTCAGCAGGGGTCCTGTTTAAAAAAAATAAAAAAAATATTTGATTACCCCTTGTCCTGCTTTCAAGTTTCCCGTCTGCATTTCACCTTGAAGCTGTCCCTCCAGCGAGGGCTTCCACTCCAGAACTGCTTCCTGCAGGCTTTTTTAAAACGTCCTCCCTAAAGTAAAAGAGGATCAACTTTGATACTTGATGTGGGGTTATTAATGGCGGCATGCATTTTTCAGTGCTGCTGTATGCATGGTGTGCAGTACACGGCATTGTGCATGAGCTGTGTTGAAGTATTGTTTGGTAATTTTGCATAACCCCCACTCCAAAAACCAAACTCATAATGGAGGTAAAACTGTGGTGCAGCCCTATTAGCAAAGTACTTGAGATGCATCAACACATGCCTGCTGTGTTAATGGAGTCACGCCTAATTTTTCTGCTACTGTTCTGTATTTATTCACTGTTTTCAAAAACGGCATAAATTTCATAAGGGGACTGGGTGTGGATGCTTTAATATTGGGGAGAAACAAACTCTTCAGTCTTGCTCTAATAGGAAGAGGCTGCTAAAGCTTTGTGCATTGATTTTGCACTATGATGACTAATTAAATCAATTTGGGTTTAATTACCTCATCCACTTTTCCTAAGAACAGATCACAATGGGAGACTGTGCTTTTAAGCATGTTTTTTAGAGATTCTGGTCTCATTTAGCTTTAATGCAGTTTTTACCTGAGCCACCAGTATGTATATTATGTATGTACTTTAAGTGCAGTAAATTTTAGAGAAAACTTTACTTTAAAAACGATTATAAAAATGGAACAGACATTTATAAAAAAACAACTCTACTCTGCTTGCGCTTCAGAACTACCCCAACGCCTGACGATCTGATCTGTTGCAAGTTAGGAAGCCAGCTCTTATAAATCAGTGCAACAGGAAATGAAGGATTTCCAGCTGAGAAACCCTTTTAATAAATTGTGGTTTCTTTAACTGAAAGGAGAAAAGGCCATTCAGATTACTTGTAAAACACATATTACTCTAAAGGCAGAGAAAGCTATGGAGATCTGAATGAAATGGAGAAGAGTCAATGCAGCCAGGAATTCTGGGATCATTAGGGGAATGGATAGGACCTCCGTAATATATTGTGATATTTAAAGAGCAATTTGTTCCCTACCAGAGTCTAATTCTGCCCACATTTCCTGTTTAAAAAATGCCTCAATGAGGTGTTGCCTGGCAGACCAGTGATCGAAGGATGGGTTGGTCTGCGCTGTAATCTAAATGTTGACCGAATGCAGTGTTGCTGCAGTGCCTCACTGACATCCAAAAAGATGAAGAGCAATGGGGATGTGAGCTCTATCTTCTCAGAGGCGGGCAATTGTGAGGTTGAAGATTTCTCTCCAACTCCTTCACCAGAGGAAAGCGAAGTGAGGTTTTCTGGAGGTGGTGACCGGCCCTGAACCGTATTGTTTCGAGCTGATTGCTCAGGAGTTGCAAGCTTTAACTGGCTATGGAGGTATGCCTGAGACCTGAAGTTGTTTTTATACGCCACAGCAGCAGGACGCTTGTCGTCAGAAATAAAAGCTAGGCCGGTAGCAAAGCCAATTTCAAGCTCGGTGTAAAGTTTTAATTTGAATAGCGTACTCCACTAACAGTTTTTGGTTCAAAATTAATATTTTTATTAAAATGCCAAAAACGGTTAAGATATGTAGATGGCACTAAACACATTTATATAGTTGAGCAAAAGGATCTCAATTAGGGGGAGAGTTGCACTTCGGAGGCCATTTTTAAGAAACATTTAGGAAGTAGGAAAACCATGTAAAGGGACACCAGAACAAAATATTGAGCACAAAGTTAGTGAGGAAAGTTAATTTTATCAATAAATCTGGTAGCTTTGGGTTTTTTAGGTGGTACTTATCTATAAACCATGGGGTGGGTTTCGCTAATGTTGGATCAAATTAACAACCGGGTAAACTAGAGATCAGACTAAAGTCTAGTTTATACTTCTCCTTCAGCAACTTTGCACCCAGATGCAGACGTATTGACGAAGACTTTTTGTTTATAGTACTCAGTTTTCTTTCTCTCCATTCTCCATTGATTTTTGTGTTGCAAAGCAGTTACGGATTAGGACAGCAGGGGTTGCTAACTTTTCATGGCGGGTCTGCCTTCCATTGCAGCGTAGTTTCTGGTTAATTTGAGTTTTCTTCTGCTTGAGAACGCAATCCCCTCTCAAGGAGCTATAGTCTTTTTAAGCTGTAAAGCTTTTTACTAGGAGTGCAGCTAATCAAAAACTCTAAAATTGCATATAAACAAACAAAGCAGCCTGTTTTGTTGTTTCTCTACAAATCCTTGTTTTCAAAATCGCTACAAGAGTTTGGATAAATTATCCTTTCAATGTAAAGCATGTTGCGCCAAAAATGCTGCATTAATTACTGATATACAGCAGTGTTCTAGTGAAACGATATCTGGTTGTTGCTGAACTGACCAGACATATACGCTCTGACACTGCTAGTTAGAAAATGTGGCTTGGCTCAGTCTGTCCTTGCATAGGAGATTGATCGCCCTTGCGTTGACGGTGTAATTGCATTTAAGACTCTTAATAATGAGAGAGATTCCTTTAAGCGTTTGGAGGTTTTAATAAAAGTTGAATTGATCATACAGAAGAACAGCACATATCACAGTAAATGCTGAATGCTGCCCCCTACCTCCTACCCTGTTCAAATGAAAATAAGTATTTATAAAGTTCAGCAACCTTGCCTCTATAACTTTGAAGACAAAACTATTAATCTCAGCGTGGGGATATCTCCGGATGAAGACATCCGGCTCTTTAGCTGTGAATAAGTGACTTTTGACATATACAAAACAATGGCAATAGCTTGGGTTATATGTAACACAATAAGAGAAACTCTCAAAACTAAGTATATAAGAAGAATCAATATTTTCTAAGGCAGTGATGTCTTCTCTAACCTCGAACTCAACACCTGTTGTCTGGCCCCTCTGCTCTGTGTTAATAATACTAAAAGATTAATCATAATAATAAATTTCTCGATCACAACGGATAATGGCGCTGTGGCACTCAAGCTCCATCAAAATGCAGAAGTATAAACTAGCCTTAAGACACACTGATAATGCGGTTAGAAAATCGAATTTCTCTGCATGTAACTCCAGCCTAACTTTTTATTGGAAGTGACGGCAAAATGTTCTGTGCTGCAGCATAGTCATCAATGTCTGTGCTCTTTCTGCATATCCTGCTTTTTACTCTCTGCTTCACTGCCGCCAGCATTTGTTTACCAGCTGTGACTCTCTAGGCTAGCCGGAAGATTGCCAGCATGAAAGGAAGCATGTTCAAATCAAAATCAAATCCTATTTGTAAAGCGCTTTTGATACAAAATTGCTTCCCAAAGTGCTTTACAGAATAAAATTACCCCTCATAAACCACACTCCAAACCCTACCCCACAGAATTAAAAACATGTTCTCAATACTTTCAATAATTTGATTTTCTGAGAGGCATGTAACAGGGATAGACTGATTCAGCTATTGGACTGATTATTGCCAAAAAATTATTTAAGTTTGCATGTAAAGGTACTGAGTGTCAGATGGGTTGTATTTAAGTGTTGCTTTGATTCTACAGTCTGGCGGAAATGAAGCCTGGTAGGAGAATCAAACTGCACCCTACTTTCCAAGAGTGCAGTTATAAAGCTAAAGCATCATTAAGGATGTCTGCAAACACAGAGGACCTTTAAAGGAAATTATATATTGTGCTTGACTGGGTGCTTTTTCACCTACCAGATCCCCTGAATTAAAAAGTGCCTCAAACATTGCTAATCCCAAACAAATGAACTGAGTTTGTGTTTTCTGGGTTGAATTATTGCAGAGCTGGCACCAAGATATTGATTTGAAGACCAGAATAGCCCTAAATTTGCCGCTCGCTGCCTGTGCATGAATCTGTAACTATGACTATTTGACAAGATGGATCTCATGCAACAGAGCAACAATGTCAATATATAAAGTACTTTCTACTAAGTTAAAACGTTTAAAATTCTGCTCCAAACTGCTGTTTCATACAGCAGTCTGTTGAGGGTCTTTCCAGACATTTTGCGTTTGCCGCCTAATCATTTATTTAAAAGCTTATAAAGCTTTTCTTCTTCCATCTGCTTTATTAAGACTATTCTGTAACGTATTTCTCTCATATGAGCGTGGCCTCAAGTTTCCTTGCCAGTCTTGGAAAAATATTGGTTTCAACACTCAGCTGCTCTATTTTCTAAAAGCTGGATGGATGGATTACAGGAATAAAATCTCTTTAATCCCCCTCTGTTTATGCCTTGCATCATTTGTGAGTAGGACTGTACATAAATCTGTTTGACTATGCGTCACACCAGCAACCCCTCACTGTGTGAAAACTGAAGCGGACTTCATGCAACTATGTACTACAGTGCCCTCCAGGTTTGGGATTCTTACGGCTTGAGTTGCTCTGAAGCAGCACCCAGCGGTTTGCACAGGTCTTAAATTACACCTTTTAAACTGAATTGCATATTGGGTCGGTGACATTTATTGGTAGGAAGTATTCTCGCGGACTTCAGTAAAAAACCAAAGCTACTACTCCTGCTGACGTCTGACCATTTCGTTTATTGATATGAACCTTTTTCCCCCTACCATGCAATGCTTTATTTCCTCAGTTTAATGCAAGGCTTCATGTAAATGGTTGTGCAATAAACAATCTCCCAAATTAGTGTTTTTATGCAGCATGAGAAAGGGTGGCTGAAACTCATCCCTTGTAAGAGCATTTTCAGAGATCTTGTAGTTAAAACTCTTAATTTCTTTAAAAGGTTTCAATTTGACATACTTGATTTTTGCAAGATTGACCCTGATTCGACTTTGGCTGAAATCTTCATATTGCAGGGCAGCATTACAAGATCAAGAATCATCTCAGCAACACATCAAATGGAGTTGGAGTATGTCACTGCCATATCTTATTTGCTTTAAAGCTCGGGTACACAGATTAATATTTGACAATGATCCTGTTCTGATATAAAGGAAGTAATCTTTCAGATTGTATCAAAGTCAGTTTTTATATAGCGCCAGTCCACAGCAGAGGTCATCTCAAGGCACTTTACAAGAAAAGTTGTTTCAATACAATTATACAAATATTCCAATCAGTTTTCTATTTAAGGAATCCCTGGCGGCAGCAGATCAACAGCAACAGCCGAGACACAAGGTGACCAGAGGAGGGAGTGCTGAAACGCCCACCTCCATCCAGGCTCTAGCCGGAGTGGACCCCGGCAGCAAAAGCTGCTGCCTGCCCCCAAGACAGAGGGCTCCCACAGATAAAAACACTTGAAGGAAGATGGAAAGAAGTTAAAATACAAAATAAACAGGAACTAATGTTAAAAGGAAGACAAAGATGAGGCAATTAAAAAGAAACATAAAAATGTGTAGTAAAACATTGATAAAATTTGGTGAAATAAAACGTCCAAAGTATTTAAACACTAAATCAGTTGATGGATAACCTAAAAAGGTTGTCAGCATGCTCTTAAAAACATGAATTTTCTCTGTGGCATTAAGGTAGTCTGGCGGCCTGTTCCAGAGGCGAGGGCCATAATAATGGAAAGACTCTCAGTGAGTGTGTGATTTTTGGGATGACGAGGAGACTGTTGCCTGAGGAGCACCGAGGCTGTGAGGGTTCATGTGGTAAAAGCAGTAGAGAGAAAGGAGGCCCAAGACCATTAAGACACTTAAAAACCAATAAAAGAACCTTAAAATAGACCCTGTAAAATATGGGGAGGCACTGCAGTAATTGCAAAGCTGGTGTAATGTGCTCCTGCCTCCTGGTCTTCGGCAGGACACATGTTGCTGAATTTTGTAAAAGTTGTAAACCTGAAATACTCTTTTTGGGAAGATCTGAAAGCAGGGAGTTGCAGTAATGAATTCTACTGTTGAGAATGGCATGCATCAGTATCTCCGTATTGGCCAAACTCTAGACTCTGGCAATCACTACTTTGACATGCAGCAAGAGAAAATAGTTACCCTAATTATTACATCAATCTGACTGAAATGAGACTTTTGAAATGAATGTAAAGTTGTGGCCAAAAGTTGAGAATGACACATATTAGTTTTCAGAGTTTGCTGCTAAAATGCTTTTAGATCTTTGTTTCAGTTGTTTCTGTGATGTACAGAAATATAATTACAAGCACTTCATACGTTTTAAAGGTTTTTATTGACAATTGAATGACATTTATGCAAAGAGTCAGTATTTGTAGTTTTGGTCCTTCTTTTTCAGGACCTCTGCAATTCGACTGTGCATGCTCTCAATCAACTTCTGGGCCAAATCCTGACTGATAGCAAACCATTCTTTCATAATCACTTCTTGGAGTTTGTCAGAACTAGTGGGTTTTTGTTTGTCCACCCGCCTCTTGAGGATTGACCACAAGTTCTCAATGGGATTAAGATCTGGGGAGTTTCTAGGCCATGGACCTAAAATTTCAACGTTTCAATATCACTTTTGCCTTATGGTATTGTGCTGGAAAATTGTGCATCATTCTTCACCAAGCTGTTGTTGGATTGTTGGAAGAAGTTGCTGTTGGAGGGTGTTTTGGTACCATTCTTTATTCATGGCTGTAGGGCTGTAATCAACCAAAGAAATGGTTGGTCGACCAAGACAATGGCACATGTAGCGATTAGTTGACAAAAAAAAAAGAAAAAAGTAGGGATGTTCGATATTGGCTATTTTACAGATATCCGATATAGCCTAACTCATAATTTCCGATACCGAAATTTGGTGACCCTCTAGAACTAGAATTTTAGTTATGCAATTGAAAAAGGTGCCATTTTTATGTTGTCTTCAAAAGTAGCTGGAACATTTTCTCACACTGACAAAGGCCCACCACTCAGGATTTTCTAATTTTAGAAAAATGTAAACATTATACCTTTTTATAGCAGTGAGGTAAAGTGGAAACAACTGAAACAAGAATAAAAAAAAAACATTTAAGCAGGGCCAATAATTAACCTACCTTTTGATATATTGAAAATGGTCTCAGACAAAATCTTGAAAACTAAACCTCATATCTGTCATATAGTTGCATTTTGAGAGAGAAAAAAAGTAGCTGAAGAGTTTGATATATAATACGTGTATGGTGTGAAAAACTCATCTTATTAAAAAAAATAAACGATACCAATAATTTCCGATATTACATTTTAATGCCAATATCTGCTGATAATGACTTTAGGCCTATAATATTAGATGTCCCTTGGAAAAAAAGAGAAAAAAAATTCAATTGTAAAATTACAAAATACTTTTTTTTTTTTTTTTTTTTTTTTTTTGGGCCACATCCTGTATTAATTCATGCTGAGGGACTCTTTGCTGCTCCTATTTTTCTTTTAGCCCCGTTTTTGCTTTGCTCCCCTTTTTAAAATGTCCAAGGCGACGTGCAGCGCCCACCATGTGAGACACGGGGTCTTGCTGTAGTGCGCTGTTTACGCATAGTTGCAATGTGTGCCCTGCCCACCGAACCAGCTGCACTTCAGGCCACTGACACGATTGCTTTAAATAATCCACAGACAGGACCATATTTGCAGCATTATTGTGACAACTGCAACTCTCATTTCTTCAGGGATGCGAAACGCGTCTGCAACTTCAGTCAGCCATGCCGCGATATTCGTCCCCGTATGTGCCTCTTCAATTTGTGTTGTTTGAAGCACAATACTTTGCATCTTCCAATCTGCATTTATGTAATGAGCGGTCACTGTTATGTATGCTTCCATCCGCACAGATGACCACAAATCTGTAGTAAAACTAACAGATGCCTTTAACAAGCTTTAATAAATCTAGCATACCTGTTTCAAATGGTAGGCCATGTTTGTCGTCGAGCTGTTTTATTATAATGTTGCCAAACGTAAGACTTGGACTTTCTAGAAATTTTTAAACAAAATAACTTGCGCCAATAGCCTACTGATGCGGATGAGTCAGATTGATGCTGCGGTGCCGTGCTGTCTGCCAAGCACGTGTACTGAGCACATGCAGTGTGGCGGTATACACTTAATTGACAGCAGCAAAACTTAACAGGAAAAAAATTCTTTCTACTTACTTACTAAATCAGTCTGCTACAATATTAAAATCGCGCAAATGTCAGTCATTGTAATTTTACTGTTTTGCAATTATTTAACTTTTAATGCTGAAATTGAAAGCCCCTGCATAGTAAAGACCAATGAAAATCTTGGTCGACCTCGACGGCATCGACCGATTAGTCGACTGAACAACCAAAGTTCCCAGCCCTACATGGCTGTGTTTTTGGGCAAAATTGTAAACCGGCCCACTCCCTTGGATGAGAAGCAACCCCACACATGAATGGTGTCAGGATGCTTTGCTGTTTGCATGATACAGGACTGATGGTAGCACTCACTTTTTCTTCTCCGGACAAACGTTTTTCCAGATGCCCCAAACAATCGGAAAGAGGCTTCATGTGAGAATATGACTTTCCCTCAGTCTTCAGCAGTCCATTCACCATACTTTCTGCAGAACATCAATCCTCTAGTCCCTGATGTTTTTTTGGAGAGAAGTGGCTTCTTTTCTGCCCTTCTTGACACCAGGCCATTTTCCCAAAGTCTCTGCCTCACTGTGCGTGCAGATGCTCTCACACCTGCCTGCTGCCATTCCTGAGCAAGCTCTGCACTGGTGGCACTCCGTTCCTGCAGCTGAATCCTATTTAGGAGACTCTTCTGGTGCTTGCTGGACTTTCTTGGAAAGACACGAGGGAGGAAAACTACCTATTTTCGTATAAAAAAAGTCCTTGCAGTGGAAAGACCAAGGTCTCAATTATTGCTTCAAGGCTGCTGTGAGGGAGTGTGAGCAAATGAGGGAAATCAATATCAAACATAACGAAGCACCCGGAGATTCTACAATTAAACTGAATCACATTATTCTTCTGTTCAACCAAGCTTAAGAACCACTACATCGGTACATTAACACCAGTTTGCCTTGCATAGGGAGAAATGTCATCAATATCAACAGGAAAACATTTTTGGGAATTTTTTTATGCACACTACCTTATCTTTGATTTCCCAGGGAAACTCAGTAATCCAAACAACTGAACAGACTAAACATCTTTACACCTCAGAGGGTCTCCTTCTGTGTCCTGTCAGGTGTAGTGCTTTAACCTTGAGATATGGTCAAACTTGAGAAAATAAAAATCCTGTGAAGCTGTAATTGATAGTCAGTATAGATGAGTGAAGTTTCTTTATTGAATTGTAGAAATGGGGTGCACATTGTGGCAGCTTGTTTAGCGGGACTCTTATATTTTTCAGTCTGTGGACTTCAGTTTAGTTTTCTTGGTTGAGGAATAGCTTGTTGGTATTCCCTTCGGTTTTGGATGCTGTATAGCTGGAAGGATTTTTCGATTCATTTATTTTAGGGCTGTTTTTAGGCATGTCACAAACTGATAGATGAATGCATATCGTTGAGCTCTCTCTTGGTCGCTCTCTCTCTGGATATATATATATATATATTTATGTGGATATGTATATATGTGTGTATATATAGATGATGGTTAAAAACCTAAGCTCAAACTCAAAGAAAATGTTAAAATTGTACTTAAGATTGTAACCATGGTAATGCAACAATCACATTTTTTTTGTTGCAGTTTTAAAGTAACATTTAAAGGAATTATAAAGTTTAAAGTCTTTTAGTTTATCGATAATGAAACCATCTAATAAAAGTTTATTATTAACCATGAGTCAAACTAACAAACATTTTAGGTTTGTGGTTTGTTAAAAGTAGAGCATTAATGGGAGGCCCCTGATCCTCTAGGATTCCTAAGCATTGGCTTGGTTCACTTGCTCCTACTCAGAACAAGCCTTAAGGTTTGTATACAGTTTGAAAGCTTTGAGGACAGGGAGAATACATTTTGGCTATTTTTCTTGTTTGATCTTTGTCCCTTGAGAAGTGCTGCTTCAGGGCACAAAGATGTACTCAACTTAAAACAATTGAGACGGTAGTCTCGGATGTTTTAAAAAAATAAAATAAAAAATAAAATGCATTTAAAAAATCTTTACATCTGCTTCTGTTTTAATATTATACTAAAGAGATGAGAAAAAAATTCACCTTGGAACCGCTGTGTATCTTTCAGCGAAGCTTCCACTGTTAAAATAATGAGTCTACGTCACATAGGTTTGTATAATAAATTGTGGCGCTTTTTTTTTCAGCACTGACTGACTGCTCTGACTTCCCGATACTCTTATCTGCTCTTTACAGCAGCTTGCAGCATGAATCACAAGTGGACAAGGCTTTATTGTCTAAGCACTGTGGTTTCCTATCACCTTGAAATGCTCGATATCTAACGGGAAGCGATGGTGGGGTCTGAAGGATGCAATCTCAATTCAGGGAGGAAAAGGCTCCCATTTATCATTCTCATTGCCTCAGTCCAGTGGCTTAATATATCAAACAAGATTGTCTGGAATCTGAAACAATCCTCAAACATGGACTCTGATGGTTCTGGAACACCCAGGACAAACTAGTCTTAAAAGGCTTGGTGGGCTTATCTGTGTCTTTGTTCCCACCTTGCGTGGTGAGTCAGGCCTCTAGCTCCTCGCCTTCCCTGTAAATCTCTGTGTGTAAACACGCAGCCATGGAGCCAGTGAGGGTGTTAAATGTGGAATTAGTTCTCCCGTCAATCACCCTGGCGACAGCGAGAAAAGAGACAACACGCTCCAGCTAGGATAAATCGCGTCGCCTGTAGACTGACGCGGACAGACCCGGGAAGGGCTCACAAATTCATACTGACACTGTCTGGAGGTGGTCGCTGTAACGTAAACGAGGGTGCTGTTCATAGACGAAGATGGGCAGTCTCATTTCTGTTTTCCAAAGTAATGTCTTGCATCACTGCAGGATTTTTCAGTGTTAACCGTTTAAGCAATCTCAAACTTTGTATTTTGCTTTCATGAAACCACATTTGTAACCTTTTTAATTACATTTATCCTTATGAACAATTCTGCAAGCTCTCAAATGATGATTCAAAGCTTCTCAGAGTTAACCTGCTTCTGCACAATCTGCACACAGTTGAACATCTGAAAGTAATTTCTGTAAAAAAAAAAGAAAAAAGACATCTTTGTGGCTCACCTGCTGTGTACTTATTCTGCCACCACACAAGTTTCAGTATTCTTGAAAGTTTTTTATTAAATTAACAAAGCCTGAACTATTGATCAAGAGCAAGGATTACAGGAAGTTCTCATCCCTGGAAGCAAAACGTGAAGAAATGAAAACCTTTTTAGTTTAGTAAATCACTTTAATTTCCCTTTTTTGTCACTCCCATTAACTTGATCTGTCAAAGTTTTTCTGAATAAGTCCGTAAAATACTTTAAAAAATAAAATAAAAAAATTAGTGTTTAGTCTCTGGCTTGTTCATCAAAATCCAGTGGAAAACATTCACAGGACGCATAAATTAGTTTTTGTTTTTTTGGTTTTACCTTCTGTGCAATAAACTAGATATGTTTATGAAGGGTAGTCGATTTTTTTAAGTAAAACGAGCTGTAAATCACAAAACATCGGAAAGGCTGCTTGTTTTTTAGTATCCTTGATTAAATAAATCAAGCATTTTTAAAAACTGACAAATATCCTCTTATTGCTGAGGAAAATCATATGTCTAAAGATAAGGCTTTACCCAAATATGCATTTAAAAAAATTGCTTTAAAAAAAAAAAAGCCGTGTGTTTTGATCTTAATTTTTGCTGAAATGAGGAAACCTTGACAAAAAAATTAAATTCCATTTTTGAATCTTGCTTGCTCTAAATTATTCGTAACGCTCTAATGGCCAGCACGCTGCACTTTAAGCCACCCTGATCTAAACAGTTTAAAATGGTTTTTACTTCTTTGCTTTTAAAACCAATATTTCCTTTATTAGGAAACTCATACCGAAAAGCAGCTAAGTGGTAGATTCTCTCTCACTGGACAAAATTGCTTGCACTAATGGACCTTCCTGTAACACTCTGCTCGCCCCCCTTTTTTCTTTTTAGTAATTTTGTATTTCTTCTGTGCATTTGAAATGGCAGCTGAAAAATTGGTTTAAATGATCACATTTCTTCTTTACATATTGACTATTAAAACTTGTTCAAAATTCATAGTTTCAGTGAAAGTTATGGATCAACAAGGCTTCATGCTTTCACTTGACAAAATTATTGAATCTCCCTAGAAGGCAGAGAGGTAGAAAAGTCTCAACTGCGGATTTCTAGCTAAAAGCGCTCTCTAACATTTGTTGGCTTTAGTTAGCTCAGTTAGCTCATAGCTACATCCCCCCAGATTGTCAATCATCTACCCCCATCCTCAAAGCCCCACTCACTTCCACCTCTTTGTCCCTTTTTGTATTTTCTGGGCGTTAGTTTCCTGACGCAGCCAAGATGGCGGCAATGGTTGGAACCGCCCACTTCAATTCAGCTCTTGAGAAACCTATTGGTAACATCAGAGGCCCTGTGTATTTTCTGTAGTCTGTGGTTGCACCGAAAAAAGCCCAGATACAACTGTTTGGAGATTATGGTCCCTAAACCCCTGAAACCTTGGCTCTCCATTAAATATTGTCTGTACAAATTTTTCTTAAATCTGTTTTCTAGATCTTATTTATTCCAATAACATTCAAAAAAAATTCTGCAACAATCTGATTACATTATCTGTTCTTTTAAATTTGTTTTTTACAGATAAGTATTTTTTTGCCATAGGATGGCTTATCCTGTATTTTGCGTAGGGAGGGAGTAACTATGTAAAAATGGATGTGTTCCTATTCTGTGCAATGGTCCTGCATGAACACCTATTCTTTATGGTTTATTTTGTGTTGGCCATGCATGTGGTACTTACATCCTTGTGACAGGAGTCTGATGAAATGGACCGGAAATGTGGAAAAATATTATCCTGCAGTTTAAAATCAGTGACCTAGAAGACTTGCAGGATGTAGACAAAGATGAACAGAGGAGCAGACCAAGGCTGAGAAAGTATAGCAGAGGAAAACTGAAAAAATTTGATGAACCAAATGGACCCATGCAGAATCAAAGGGGGACCTGTGTGGTTGTATCCTGCGTGTTCAGATGATACAAACTGCAATGAAAGGAAGTGAGGGAAAGGGAAGTTAATTTTTTACTAGCTTTAGGGGAAATTTTCTGAAGGCAAAGATTAAAATTGGATGGCTCTAGGAAGAAATGGGGAAAGCAGCTGTATGGTTTCAGTTTTGAGTGTGCTAAAATGTGCATAAACACATATATATATTTAAAGGTTCACTGGATTTATAGTAGCCTGTTATCCACGGATGTAGCTGAGGCAGTTTTCAACAATAGCACATTGCAAATCTAATTCAAGAGCTTTAAAAATGTATGGTTGAATCCTGTGAAGCTTTTAGTTGGATGAAAACATGGACTGAAATCTGAGACCCAAAAATGAGCAGAACAGAGCAGAACATCCTATAATATGAAACCTTAAATCAAAGATATTGGAAAGCTGATTTTTTTTTTTTTTTTTTTTCTCCTGGAGCCATTGTTTGCCTTTAACTTAATACAGTTTCTATCCTAGAGAAAGTAATTCTGGTTCATTGTTCATCTTTACTGGATGTAAGCACAGACAGAACTATACGGTCATCTACTTTTTGCCTTTCACAGAGAAGGTGCCCCCCGCCTGGCGCTTCCGTTTGTGTGAACTAGACCTCTTCTGAATAACTGGCAGTAAATAATCTGACAGTACAGTGAAATCTCAAAGTATAAACATGTCTAAATACTTTTTTTCTTAAAATCTTAGTGCTGCAAGATTCCCCCACTACAAAACCTACTCCAAACACAATTGTGTAGATTGTCAGTGGTGTCAATTTGCTGTTAAATACATTTTTTTTGCGTGCATATTCAATAGTGATTAAAGAGTCTTCAAATTTTGAGGGGATGAACTGGTGAAAAAAGTATAGCTATAGCGGTTGTCCAAGCAATTATTCTGCAGTTAAGTTTTAAAAGGAGCGCTGTTATGTTGGCAGAAGCGTTCACTTTGCCCAGAACAGGTCTGCCTTTCACCGGTTAGCCCTCCATGACTGCCGGCAGTTGGTGTTTGCAAGACTAAGCTCAAGTGTAGCTTCACCGATGAACTGCAAAATAAATTTTCTTTACACGGTCCTAGTTGTGACAAATGTGTGGAGTCCAGCATGTTCATAGCTGGCAGATTTTCGTGTCTGACAGCTGCCAAAGATGATGTTGGACACACCAGTGCTTCCCTTTCTTAGGCGTTACCGTGGCGCTTTGCCAAGGCTGAAAATCCAGCTCCACTCGTACTGTGGCTACATTAGTTGCGTAGAAAGGACATAATTTGAGGTCTACGTACGCTGGTATGTTGGTACGACTTGCCGCTCTAAACTATGAAAATCTGAGGGACATTCTTCATTCTCGGATTGATAAACTTTAGTCACTTTTAGATTCAGGTATTATTCAGAGGACCCACATTTATGAATTGTCAGAAGACGATCCCACCAATACCTAAATAACCATTCCTCAGGTGCACATTTTTACTAAAGGACACGTTTAAAATAAATACCAACTATGAAGAGCAAGGAAGTGGACCTCTGCAGACTCCACACTAAACAACACATTCTCAATTAATCTGATTTCTCACTGGTTTTCGGAATGACCAAGAATATGTCATTTCTTTGCTACGTTCTCACCTGTTGCTCTCATTCTGACCTTATTTGGAGCAAACACTACAGCTACCAAAACAAGCAATTAGTGACCCTTGCATTTGTAAAAAAAAATTAATAAAAAAACCAGGAAAATCGAGTGTCTGTGATTAAGGTCTGAATTGTCCATTTCTGGATCTGGACATATCGACAAATACTTGATCCCACAGCACTAGTTGACTGTCCTTAATCTTCTTTTTTTTCCCTTGCAATGCTTCTTATAAGGGTAAACGTATAACAGAGTAATTTATACAGAAAAGGGACATGGTTTTTGAGTGCTGTATTTATGGCTGGTTGTAATTATCAAATGTTGTAGTTTAACGACAACCTGCATTTGGTCAGATTTTTGATTCAGCCTAACTGGATAAAAAGAACTTAAAATTTAAAAAGGACTTATTCATCTTGCAGAGGAGCTTGAGATGGGATTTTTTGGTACCATGTGTAGACATTTGATTCTGTTTGGCGGTTTAACCTAAATTAATCAAAATGAACACTTGTGTTGTGAAACTGTTAAATGTTGAGTCTGCTAATTTTGTCGGACATGAGCAAATATTTTTGCACAAGAGAAATTTGAATTTCTCTTTCTGGACATGATTGCTGCCTCAAAGCTCTCCTTATGCTACAAACAGAAATCACATGTGGGGTCCCCCAGGGCTCCCCTCCTGTTCAATATTTATATGCTCCCACTAACCAAGATTATAGCAGCCAATCAGATTAATTACCATAACTATGCAGATGACACACAGCTATACATTACATAGTCACCAGGTGACTTTGATTCTATCCAGACCTTAAATGAATGCATTGAACAAATCAATGACTGGATGTCCTGTAACTTTCTCCAGCTAAACAGAAACAAAACAGAAGTAATTATTTTTGGACCTAAGGAGGAACGATCCAGAGTCAGCACACAGCTTCAGCTAATGCAACAAAAAATGACTCATCAGGCCCTTCGTCTAGGTGTTATAAGGGACTCGGACCTGAATCTCCATGACTGATGTCACAGAAGGACCTTGAAAAACTGATCCATGCGTTTATTTTTAGTCGGATTGATTGCTTTTTTAGGTAGACCAGTGAGGACACTGTTGCACTAATCAGACAACTGCAGCTGATCCAGAACGCTGCTGCCCGTGTTCTCATTAGAACTAGGAAAGTAAAACACATCACCCCTGTTCTTAAGTCCTTACACTGGCTTCCTGTAGCTCAGAGAATAGACTGTAAAATTCTCCTATTAGTTTATAAATCACTGAACTGTTTAGCACCAAAGTATGTTGGAGATCTGCTATACCAACCCAGCAGACCACTCAGGTCCTCTAACTCTAGCTTACTTAATATTCCTAGAGTTAGAACTAAACAAAGAGATGCAGCTTTTAGCTTCTATGCTCCACAAATCTGGAACAAACTTCCAGAAGAATGCAAAAATGCTGAATCGTTAGGCTCTTTTAAATCAAAGCTTAAAACTCTACTATTCAGAGCTGGCTTTGAGCCCTAAAATGCGCTTTCTGATCACTATTTGATTCTAGTGGTTTAAGTTTTATTCTTAATTTTTTTTTATTTCTTTTTTAACCTATTGTGTTTAATCTGTTTTTAATCTATATTTCATAAATTTGCTCCTTTCATCATCTTTCTTATTGATTGATTTTTGTCTATCTGTTAAACCAATAAGCTTGTGTTTTTCTCTAATCATGCTTCTGTAATTATGTATTTGGTATCATTCAACACAAGGCAATTCAAGGTGCTTTACATGACTCAGTGATAAAGTGTGCTATATAAATAAACTTGCCTTCCCTTGCCTTGCCTTACGGCCTGAAGCACTAATGAAAGAGAAGGGAGGAAGCCTGATTCTGGAGGCAGGGAAATGTCTAACTGACCCATAGAAATGGACTGCAGAGAATTTGCTGGTCTGTCCCTAGGCAGAGTTTCCTGCTAACTGGGCATTGCAGGGATAGCTGATAAAAGGGCACCACAGAGATTTGGCTGAAGAGATCCGTGGGTTGTTGCTTGGATGGCAGTTGCGGCCTGATAAACCTTGGCTGCGTCCCCTGGGGGAGGCTCTGATGTTGACCTGACACACACACACCTAAGGATAATTTAGACAGACCAAGTTACCCTAACAGTCATGTTTTTTGGACTATGGAAGCCAGCTGGAGTTCGTGTAGAGAACCTGGTAACACAGGCAGAACATGCAAGCTTCATGCAGAAAGACCTTTAGCTGGGATTCAAACTATAGGTGCACAGATTTCTTTAATTTTGGTGAATTGAAAATTGGCCCACGTTTCCATGTGAGATTCAACTTACTTTAAACCTAGTGGTAATTTGAAAACAAATTATTGCTATATAAATGTTTTGTTTTTTTGACAAGTGGTTCAAAACCGGTATACAAGTTTTTGTTTTTCAGAATTTGAAAAACTGAAGGAACAAATATGATTTTTTTAGTTTCAACAGCCTTTGAAAAAAATGTTTCATTTACATTTCAGATCACTAGCTCATGTCAAGTTAAAACTGGTTTATCATTTCATGACTATTCATATCAGTTTTTATTTCTATAAAAGAAAATTGAAACATTAAGGTTATCTGCTATTAATTTGGAGAAATGTTTATCGACAGAAATCAAAATCGCCAGGTCAGGTTTTTCTAAAGATCGGTTATCAGTGATCTGCCAGAACATTGCAATCGGTGCACCCCTAATTCAAATCCAGGACCTTGGTGCTGCAAGGCCACTGCTACCATGCCACTGTGCAACCAAATGAGGGTCATTGTTTTTAACATATGCTGTTTTTGGTTGGTTGAACCCAAAATGTAACAATTTTTTTACCTTAACTGCTAACCCTTAATGCAAAGCTTTTTTTCCTTAATTAACTAATTTGTAACCAGTCCACCCTGGAGCTACATTTCCATCTGAACATATCTATGTTTTGACATTAGACTGCTGGCGACAAGTCCAACCATTTGGTTAATTTCTAATTAAATTAACAAGCAACATCCTGGGCCAGAAGTGCCGAGTCACTTCTTGGCCGAGGCTTCTCAAAGACACTCAAGCCTGTGATGAAATGAGAATCACCCCGTGGCGATTCCTCCTGTCGGGCCTTATTTTAAAGTAGTGATGAGCTCGCATTACATTGCTCCTCACTTGGCGTCCTAATTATGTACATGAGGAACAGATGCGTCTGTTTGATATAAAACTGCTCTGCCTGAGGATTGAGGGGAAATGAGACAAAGTTCTAAATACAAATCTTGCAACAGAAGCAGACCTTTGTAGCCGCAATCTGCTGCTGCCTTGAATAAAAAACAAATTTGACAAGCAGTGATGGGAGGGAGAACCCAATAGGAAATTTGGATTTGAAAGATGGGGGAAGTTTAGTCAGCAGCTTATTGGTCTCTTATAATTTCTCCTTGGATTTTTAGGAAAACATTCAAGTTGATCAGATATTTGCACTTAAATTACACAAGAACGGCTTAAAGAGTTGAGTAAAGTTGATATATTACAAGTAGGGCTGAACGGTTAATTGCATATGCAATTAAAGCGCAATTTGGTAGAATGCGATTTCCTAATCGCAAAAGCTGCGATTTGACTTGATGATAACCTATCTGATAAAGTCACATGACTTGGAAACGGCTCAAACAACGCAGGGAGAGAAGGAAACGCTGCACTTTAACCCATTATAAAATTACCTTAAGCTTAACAGAATCCAATGCTGCACAATATTTGGTACCTAAGCGGAACAGTAAATCAGTTGTGAGAAATTGTATCTGCTATGAAAACGTTGTTGCTGCGCAACACCAGGTATTATGCAGAGCCAGTCTTGGTATTGTTGCTGCCTCACGAGGTAGGCTACAGTACGAACCTTTATCAACACCTAAAAACATCACACCACCATATATGAGAGTTGCACAGCTAAACTGATCGCCACCAGTGTTTAAATTTCCACTAAATAAACTTCCAGCCCACAGGGATTGCTGACCCAGCTGTTTGAAAGAATTCCTCCTTACCAACATAAAAAACGGCACACGGAAATAATTGGTGCTATAACAGGTTTTATAGCCAAAAGTATGCTTTGTTAAGCATGATGAATAAGCTAGGATTCAATCTCTCACACGCATTTTAGCCACATTTTACCTGCGCTGTATAAAACATGCCAACAGAAGGTTAAAGCCGCACCGAAAACAGCAGCGCATTTTGCAATAACTGACCTGAGATCAAACAGCTCTACGGAGTCATACCAGAGTCTGAAAGTGGATTAGATCGATGGAGAATTAAAAATCAGAGCTTGTTGCTTCAAGCATCCTTCTTCCTGGATATCCCCACGGAGGAAAACATTGCAGCCGGAGGGAATTACTAGCTGGGATCAAAAGGAAGAAAACCTTGATTGCAGAACGACGCCGATGATCGAGTGTGATGAATAAAAGTAGATAAAGCTGTTATTATTTGCCTTTGGGCGCTTTCACATGGTACGGGAGTCCGTACTCGGGTACGGTATTTGGTCAAAATCCACTTATTTCGTACCATGTGAACACAGACTGTACCGTGCCAGAATACGGCCAGAGAGACCTGCCTTGGAGGTAGTATCCGAGTCCAGGTACGAGCGGCCACGTATCATGTGAACACAACCCGTACTCTGGCCGTACTCAAGACAATAGACGCGCTCCATGCGGAAATGACGACACCGCCGGCCGAAATTACAGAATCACCTCGCGACCATACAAATACCAAAACAACGCGATTCAAGCATCCCACAGCAACACAGCAGGTTACAAAACGGCGGGTTTACTACAACACTCACCCTGTAGATGGCTTCAGGTAGCAGCTGACCAGTAGACCAGTTTGTTTACATTCTAGGCTGTCGCTCGTTTTATGAAGTCGGTACTTCTCACTCCCTTGTTTGTTGGAGAACTAAGACTTATTTGTATGCCGCCACCTGCTGTTTATTTGTAGTAAAAGACTGGATCCCGATACGGTCAGAGATCAGTGCCATGTGAACAGAAAAAATTTGCATTTTCTCTGGCCGTTTTCTGGTACGGCCACACATGTGAAAACGGCCTTTGTCTTAAAATAAGTAAATCTTATGGAATAGAATAATTATGTATAAAAATCTGTTATAAAAATAATATTTTTGCTTGCATTAATTAAAAAATGCATGACAAAAGCCCCACAAAAATAATTCCATTTTATAACGCAATATTGAAGAACATATATCACAATTAGATTATTTTCCAAAGTCGTTCAGCCCTAATTGCAAGGTTTTTATCCAAATTCACCCTTATGCAGCCCATTCCCTTAGTACACTTAGGACTGGGCTGCAGTAATAAAAAATTTAATCTTTGTTTAGCTGTAGCTGAAGAGCCCCTTCATCTAAATAATGTTCCATCCTAGGTGCATAAAAGAACGTCATCATTGGTCTTTCCTTCAGCGGTTGTTAAGCCTAGATAATTCTGTCAGTGGAGGTGCAGAGTCACTCAGTATCCATAGATACAAGCACTCAAATGGTGAGACGCACCCACTTTTAAAGGTCTATGGAAAGATGCAGAAAGTGCATGCCTGTTATTTGTCAGCATGCCACCCCTTTAAATTAGTCAATAGGGTTTTCTTAGTTCAAATTTGGTTAAATTGCTAAAGAATATTTGCAACTTCAACATCAAGAATTTTTATTATCCAAAATAAATGGTTGAAACAATAAAAAAATAGATGAACTCTGCAAACTCAATAAAAAAATCACCTGGCTCAAAGTTTTATAAAGGAAAAAAAAGTCAAAACAAAAATAATTTAAATAAAACTAGACATTCCGTTTTACTTTGCCACTCATGGGTTGAGTTAACCATATAATTTCCTTATTTGAGTCTTATTTTAATTTTATTTTTTTTTTTGAATGGTGATGGAAAAATCTGAAGGCTCTGTAAAATTCTAAATATCTGCATTTGCAACAAGTGGTCAGAGGTGTGAATATTAATCAGTAAAAATAAGAAATCAGGTAAAATTTATCAAAGAATATTTCCAGACACTGTTAAATAGATCTTCCTAAATAGGAGATGACTGCAAATTGAAAAGTCAGAGACTTTGGAGTGAGACCGTGGCCGTTGCGGCTGGTGAGCCGCGCTTCAGAGTCTGTGTGCCAAGCACCAGCTGCTGCAATTCACCACCGGGCTTTCCTCAAACAGCTTATGTGTCAGGAAAAAGTTCAGTCTTTTTGACTTCTGATCGCTTCAATTGGGTAAATGTTTCCTCAATTTAAAACTTTAGTTGAGTTGACACTTAATTCTGACCCCTAATTCTAGGGGCAAAACCTAATGAAAGTAATCCCTACAGCAATCCCATGATTTGATTTATGGTTGTGCATTTTGGTAAAATGCGGAGTGCGATTTTTTTTTTTTTTTTTTTTTTTTTTTTCATTGCAATTCTATATGTAATTCTCTATTTAGCTGGTTTCAGTTGATTATCAATCAAAATGAATAAAAAATGCTATTGAACAGACTATTTCCAACGATGGGCAAAAGTCATTTTGACCCAGTTAGTCGAAAGGACATACAAAAATATGTCTAGCGCCATTTCTGCTGCCACTGCAGACATATGGGACCCTATATACTTTTTTTTTTTTCTGTGATCTTTGGTAAAGAGAGGGAGACTCAGGAAAACTATGGTAAGTTCATTGGAATTATGAGTGTATTTGATTTATTGTTATGGGTATGCCTTTTTTATTTTGAATAAAATATATATATATATATTAATTAGTTTTTCTAATACTTGGATTACCTGTCTTTTTGCTGCTGTTATACCAGTTTTTCTGCTCTGTGGGACAAAGTATGCTTCTGGTCTTATGGGTAGACCTGGATCACTGTGGATTGACGGACAATTATTCACAGTTTAAAAAGAACAAGTTCTGAGCTCCTTGAGGTTGAATTTTTTTGAGTTTCTGTCCTGCTTTGTGGATCAGCCAAACCAATCTGTGATCGATGAACACAGGACAGACTGTATGAAGGCAGCTTAGAAAGTGATCAGCGCCTCTTGTTGCAGGTTGTACTTTTTGACTTGCTGGAGGAAGTACAGTTTCCACTGGGCCTTCTACTAAACGGCAACTGGCTTCCAGTACAAAAACTGTCCTCAAAAACAAGTTTCAGTCCGCTTGTACACGCTGTATTTTTATAGGTCTGAGTTGGAAGAATCAATTTTTAGCAAAACCTGACTCTAAAACACATTTTTGATTCTATGTTTTGATTGAGTTTTTACTGAGATTAAAGTGGTGATGAAATGAACAGATCAATGAAACGGGACCTGAACAGGTTATTTGACTGCAACTCGGATATCTTGTACAGTGTGTAAGCTGTATTAGTGAAGAGTTGTTGGCAGGATTTAATTGAAAACGACGATATTCTAAATGTGTACTGTAAATGAAGTGACAGGAGGCAGATAAACTCAGGTATTCAGTTCACACTTCAACCATATGGAACAAACACAGCTGTCCATACTCGTTTCTCTATTTCTATTTCTTCAGCCGACATATTTCCCTGCTTTTTTTTTTCTTGGTCTCGCTCTGTTCTCCCTCTCGAGTTCTTCTCTGCGCTGGATGTGGCAGATCCTGTTGTGTGGGTGTTGTCACACAAACTATAGCCAAATCCTTTGTGAGAAGGAGAGGAGAGTGCACAGACATCCATGGGCACACAACTGCAGTGGTATAGAGTATAAATTCTGCTCCAGCAAAAATTTTTTTGGGAAATGTGAAAGGATTGTAAGGAGGAGGAAAAGCTGCTTGTCTAAGAGCTGCTGGGAGAGGAAGTAATGAAGGGAAAAAGCTATAATTTTTTTTTCTAATTTCAACTCAAAGTTACTGAAAAAGCATCCATTTGCAATAGTTTCATTGAAACTTGAGTAGATTCTAGCTCTGCGTTCCCCTAATTGTGACGACTAGGTGTACAGCAGTCTGTTGCTTTAGTCTTTGACCATTAGCAGCTATATTTGTTCATCCCTTTCAGTACAAGCAGCTCATTATGCTTTTAGGAAGTGCTGACAGGGCAGAGGGGGAAGGCACGGTGAGAAACAAAAAGGATCCACTGTGAAATAAAGGCCAAGCGGCAGAGATGTGGGAGGTAGGACCAGCTGACTCGCCCAGAAATTGGGAGTAATATCGGTTATTGGGGATCTAAGGAGCTGATTGAGTGGAAAATTGAAGGAAATCGAGGCACATTAAAAATCTAAGATTGGCTTCCGAAAATTTCTGCTCTAATCTGAAGGTGTGAGATTTTAGGACAAGGATGAATCATTTTGACCAAGTCCTACTGAGTCCTGGGGCTGGCAACAATCTCCAATAAACAACCCTTATTAGTAGTAATTAAGTCTTGTTAATTGTCTATAGTTTAAAGGGTAAGCCTTCTCCACTGTACGTTTAGGTTGGTCGTGATCGTGGTACTTGGAGAGCGCAACATTTTCTCAGGTGGTACACTCTAAAAAGTTTGAGGAATACTGCCTTAGAGAAAAGGTGATCTGAACACGGGCTTGACGTTTTAAAGGTGACGATTGAACACAGGTCTGTTTTAAAAGGATGGTAACCAGATGGAAAGAAAGTGGGGCAAAAAAGTGTTTAGTCAGCCACCGATTGTGCAAGTTCTCCCACTTAAAATGATGACAGAGGTCAGTCATTTTCATCATAGGTACACTTCAACTGTGAGAGACAGAATGTGAAAAAAAAATCCAGGAATTCACATTGTAGGATATTTAAAGAATGTATTTGTAAATTATGGTGGAAAATAAGTATTTGGTCAATAACAAAAATTCAACTCAATACTTTTTAATATAACCTTTGTTGGCACTAACAGTGGTCAAACGATTACTATAGGTCTTTACCAGGTTTGTGCACACAGTAGCTGGTATTTTGGCCCATTCCTCCACGCAGATCTTCTCGAGAGCAGTGATGTTTTGGGGCTGTCGCCGAGCAACACAGACTTTCAACTCCCTCCACAGATTTTCTATGGGGTTGAGGTTTGGAGACTGGCTAGGCCACTCCAGGACTTTCAAATGCTACTTACGGAGCCACTCCTTCGTTGCCCGGGCGGTGTGTTTGGGATCATTGTCATGTTGGAAGACCCAGCCACGTTTCATCTTCAAAGCTCTCACTGATGGTAGGAGGTTTTGGCTCAAAAGCTCACGATGCATGGCCCCATTCATTCTTTCCTTAACACGGATCAGTCGTACTGTCCCCTTAGCAGAAAAACAGCCCCAAAGCATGATGTTTCCACCCCCATGCTTCACAGTAGGTATGGTGTTCTTGGGATGCAACTCAGTATTCTTCTTCCTCCAAACACGACGAGTTGAGTTTACACCAAAAAGTTCTACTCTGGTTTCATCTGACCACATGACATTCTCCCAATCCTCTGCTGTATCATCCATGTGCTCTCTGGCAAACTTCAGATGGGCCTGGACATGCACTGGCTTAAGCAGGGAGACACGTCTGGCACTGCAGGATTTGATTCCCTCTTGTTGTAGTGTGTTACTGATGGTAACCTTTGTTACCTTGGTCCCAGCTCTCTGCAGGTCATTCACCAGGTCCCCCCGTGTGGTTCTGGGATCTTTGCTCACCGTTCTCATGATCATTTTGACCCCACGGGATGAGATCTTGCATGGAGCCCCAGATCGAGGGAGATTATCAGTGGTCTTGTATGTCTTCCATTTTCTGATAATTGCTCCCACATTTGATTTTTTTTTTTTTTTTCACATCAAGCTGCTTGCCTATTGTAGATTCACTCTTCTCAGTCAGGTTCAGGTCTACAATTCTTTTCATGGTGTCTTTCAAAGCCATAGTGGAGTTTGGAGTCTGACTGTTTGAGGCTGTGGACAGGTGTCTTTTATACAATTCAATTCAGTTTATTTATATAGCGCCATTTCACAACAGATGTCATCTCAAGGCACTTTACAAAAAGAGTTATTACAATACAATGTTTAGTGTAGAAATTACAGAACCACAGAAGATTGCGTCGTGGAATTCTCAGCAATCCCTCATACTGAGCAAGCATGCAGCGACAGTGGGAAGGAAAAACTCCCTTTTAACAGGAAGAAACCTCCGGCAGAACCAGGCTCAGCACAAGCGGTTATCTGCCGCGACCGTCTGTGGCTTGGAGAATACATAACAGAGACACAGAAAGAGCAATAGAACTGATGCACAAGTTTGTTGCAGGACGTGGAGAATTTTCCGTCACTGCAATGCCATCTTAGTCAGGGTCGTCAAGCAGGGCTAATCCGGAGCACCTACTATAATAGAAAACAGGTTAGTGCTTGAATTGACAGCACATCATGCAGTTGGGGAGAAGTAGGAGAGAAAGTAGGAACAGACCCTAATAATGTCCTCCAACAGCCTAGCCTAAAGCAGCATAGCTACTAACATTAACCTGTCTCCTAGCTACTAGGAGACCTGGCTACCAACACTCTGTCTGAGTCCTCCTGACCCGTGGACGGTGTAGGGCCGGTAACGGCCCCCGTCATGCCGGGGTCTTCTCGGAGTCGGGTTGTTTGAGAATGCAGCCCAAAGTGGGTGGTAAACTCCATCTAAGGCTAAATACCGGCACGAGACCGATAGTCGACAACTATCTTAAGGAAAAATAGACAGAACTGAGAGGACAGAGTTGAAGAGGGCGAGAAACGTTTAAGAGATAAACGGGTGGGGTCCGCACAGTCTGCCCGGGGGATTCAACCCGGCAGGTAATGGGCGGCCGCACTGTGCGGGAGGATCCCCTTGAGGGACCTCTCTCCGGCGCTGGCTGGCCCCTGTGGGGCGCATTTCTTCCGCAGCGGTAAGCCGCGACCGGCTCCGGATCTTTACCTGGCTTACATTAATCTATCTCTACCTAGCTACTCTACCTCTTCCTATCTCTTCCTAACTTTTGACACTCTGCCTGACTACTAACATTAACCTGTCTCTTCCTATCTACCTGTCTGACCTGACTCTAACTACCTATAAACATATCTCTAACTGTAAGCTTTGTCAAAGAGGAAAGTTTTTAGCCTAGTTTTAAAGATAGACAAATTGTCTGCTTCACGAACCAACCCTGGGAGCCGGTTCCATAGGAGGGGAGCCTGATAGCTGAAAGATCTGCCACCCATTCTACTTTTAGAAATCCTAGGAACTACCAGTAAACCTGCAGTCTGAGAGCGAAGGTCTCTGTTAGGAACATATGGAACAATCAGGTCTCTTATGTATGATGGAGCTAGATTATTAAGGGCTTTATATGTCAGAAGGAGGATCTTGAATTCTATTCTAGATTTTACTGGGAGCCAGTGAAGAGAAGCTAAAACAGGGGAAATGTGATCTCTTCTTTTAATATTCATCAGAATCCTAGCAGCAGCATTTTGAACTAACTGAAGACTTTTAATTGTATTCTGTGGACTACCTGATAATAGACAGTTACAGTAATCCAGCCTTGAAGTAACAAAGGCATGGACTAGTTTTTCAGCATCATTCCTGGACAGGATGGTTCTAATTTTTGCAATATTCCTAAGGTGAAAAAAGGAAATCCTACAGACTTCTTTAATGTAAGTTCTAAATGACATATCTTGGTCAAAAATGACACCGAGGTTTTTTGCTTTATTACTGGAGGCTAATTTAATGCCGTCCAGGTGAAGGGGCTGACTAAGTAGTTTCTTTTTCAGAGCTTCTGGTCCAAAGACGACAACTTCTGTTTTATCAGAATTTAGAAGCAAGAAGTTTAGAGTCATCCAAGTTTTTATGTCTTCCAGACATGCCTGTAGTCTACCTAACTGATTGGATTCATCAGGATTTATGGATAGATATAGCTGTGTATCATCTGCGTAACTATGGAAATTTATCCCATGCTGCCTAATTATTTTACCAATAGGAAGCATATATATAGTAAAAAGAATCGGCCCAAGCACTGAACCCTGTGGTACTCCGCAAGTAACTATTGAGGTTGAGGAAGATCTATTGTTTACCTGAACAAACTGAAATCTGTTAGACAAATAAGATTTAAACCAACCTAGTGCTGTTCCTATTATACCGACACTTTGAAGCCTTTCTATGAGAATATTGTGGTCAACAGTGTCAAAGGCAGCACTGAGATCTAACAGGACCAGAATGGTCACCAGTCCATTGTCTGAGGCTATGAGAATATCATTAGTAACCTTCACCAGAGCTGTTTCAGTGCTGTGATGAGCTCTAAAGCCTGACTGAAACTTCTCAAACAGCTCATTATTGTTTAAATGCTCACATATCTGGTGTGCAACTATTTTCTCAAGAATTTTAGATAAGAAGGGAAGATTAGATATCGGTCTATAGTTAATTAAGTCGTTTTGATCAAGAGAGGGTTTCTTAAGTAGAGGTTTAATTACAGCAATCTTAAACTCCTGTGGTACATATCCATTGACTAAGGATAGATTCATTATATTTAAAATTGGAGCAGCGATCAGAGGGAAAACTTCTTTTAAGAGTTTAGTTGGGATTGGGTCTAAAACGCAAGTTGAAGGTTTAGATGAAGCTAATAATTTTAGTACATCACAAAGTTCGGCTGCATTAAAGCAGTTTAAGCATATATTAGGTTCCACCATTTTTGAGGCTGCCTCATTAACTAAGGAGGAAGCAAGCATATTGGGAAGGTTCCCAATTATCTTATTCTTTATGGAGTCTATTTTATTTATAAAGAATTGCATGAAGTCGTCACTGCTTAGAGCTTGGGGAATGGTTGGCTCGATAGAGCTATGATCCTGTGTGAGTTTGGCAACTGTATTAAAAAGAAACCTAGGATTATTTTTATTCTCCTCGATTAAAGATGAATAATATGCTGTTCTAGCTGTGTGAAGGCTCTTTTTATATAGCAATAAACTATTTTTCCATATTAAAAAGGAATCATGTAAATGCGTGGAGCGCCATTTTCTCTCTAGTTTTCTAACATTCTGCTTTAGGGTACGTAGCTCTAAATTAAACCAGGGAGTTAATCTTCTATGGCTAGCCACCTTCCTTTTCAAGGGGGCAACTTTGTCTATTGCCCGACGCAGGGAGGAATTAACGCTATGAACTAAAATGTCAAGTTGTGAGGGGTCACGAGTTAAATCACTGTTTTCTGTTCTGCATTTATAAACTGAGGAAATTAAAGTTGGAAGAGCTTCTTTAAAATTTGCTACAGCGTTGTCTGATAACGTTCTGGTATAATGAAGTTTTCTTTCAGGTTTGATATGATCCATTAGAGTAAGTTTAAAAGTGATAAGGAAATGATCAGACAGGATAGGGTTATGTGGAAAGACTGTTATTTCTTCACAGTCAATGCCATAAGTCAGCACAAGATCTAAAGTGTGGTGACAAGAATGTGTTGGTCCCTGCACATTTTGAGTAAAGCCTATTGAGTCTAGGATAGTGTTAAAAGCTGTATTTAGACTATCACTTTCATTATCAACATGAATATTGAAGTCTCCGACTATAATGACTTTATCAGTGTTTAAAACTAAGTCAGATAGAAAATCTGAAATCTGATCTAAAAATTGAGAATAAGGTCCTGGTGGACGATATAAGACCACAAACAAAAGTGGCTTTACTGCTTTGTTATGTGTATGAGGAAAGCTAAAAACTAGATGCTCAAAGGAACTGTAACTATTATTTTTTTGGAGATTAATTAGTAAATCGGAATGAAAGATAGTTGCTACTCCACCTCCTCGACCAGTACTTCGAGGGACACTAAAGTTTAAGTAGCTAGGGGGAGTTGACTCATTTATTGTGACATGGTCCTCTTCCTGCAACCATGTCTCTGCAAGACAAAACAAATCAATATTATTTTCACAAATTAAGTCATTTACCAAGAGTGTTTTTGAGGGGAGAGATCTTATGTTTAGTAAACCACATTTAATTGATTTGTTTTTATGTTCAGTCCGAGTTTTATTTATCTTTATGAGATTTTTATACTTTGCTCTAGTAGCATTAACTTTTAATTCATTAGTTTTGGGTAGTGGACGGGAAACTATCTCTATAGGGTAGTGGGTGGGTGGCAGTCCCTGTTCCTTGACCTGGACTCTGGGTTCCCTGATCTGGACTCTGGTTTCCCTGAGCTCGACTCTGGTTCCCTGAGCTGGACTCTGGGTTCCCTGAGCTGGACTCTGGGTTGTCACGGCTTTGGGGAACTAGAGATAACCCTATCAATGTTCCTGGAAAGAAGCGAAGCTCCGTCCTCGGTGGGATGGATGCCGTCTCTACGTAACAGTCCAGGTTTTCCCCAGAAGGCCCCCCAGTTATCAATGTAGCCCACATCGTTTTCTGGACACCACCTTGACAACCAAAGGTGGAACGAAAGCATACGGCTGTACATGTCATCGCTAGTACGATCAGGCAGGGGACCAGAAAAAATTACAGAGTCAGACATCTTTTTGGCAGCCCTACACACCGAAGCTACGCTAATTTTAGTGACCTCCGACTGCCGTCGCCGGGTGTCGTTGCCACCAGCATGGATAACGATCCTGCTATACCGCCGTTTGTCCTTGGCCAAAAGCTTCAGATGGGACCTAATGTCCGCAGCCCTGGCCCCTGGAAGGCATTTGACGGTGGTCTTTCGTGTCTCTGGAGCCACATTCCTAACTATGGAGCTGCCAATTACAAGAATCGGCCTCTCCTGCTCGGCGGGTGCGTCGCTGAGCGGGGCGAACCTATTGTTCAGAGAAAGGGGCTGGAGGTTGGCAAATACAGATAACGAATTCAAACAGGTGCCATTAATACAGGTAACGAGTGGAGGACAGAAGAGTTTCTTAAAGAAGAAGTTATAGGTCTGTGAGAGCCAGAGATCTTCCTTGTTTTATGTGACCAAATACTTATTTTCCACCATAATTTACAAATAAATTCTTTAAAAATCCTACAATGTGAATTCCTGGATTTTTTTTTTTTTTTTTTTTGTCTCTCACAGTTGAAGTGTACCTATGATGAAAATTACTGACCTCTATCATTATTTTAAGTGGGAGAACTTGCACAATCGGTGGCTGACTAAATACTTTTTTACCCCACTGTATAGGTGTTGAAGATATGTAGGTTTGAGAGCTTCCCCTCTAATCGAGTTATTTTGTAGAAATTCTTTGTTCCCCTGCCTTGTTGCTCATTTATTATTCCATACAATAATGTTGTATCTTCTGGTTTTCATCCATTTTCTATGCTGTAATGTAACTTTCCAGTAATGCATTGTTGCTGACATTTAAGGGCCGAAGTTAAAGCTCTTTGATTGCTGCGTAAACTTGGGCATGGTGTCGTCAGCAGATGCATTTCATGGGCAACGATTTCAAGGCAAAAGCAGAAGGAATAAAGCAAGAGTGGAATAAGATACAAACATAAATGCCAAGGAAGGCAGTTTATTTTGGTACCATTTTAAAATGTGACACTTTCTTTGCTGACTGTGAATCAGACTGTAGGAACTGTGCTGCGTTATTTTGGCCTTCTCATCTTGCAGTCTCCTCACTACATTTAAAGTTATAGCTGCACTTTGAGGTGGTTTCTTTCTTCAAAGTAATTGACACCCATCTGATTTTATGAGCCTACTGTGCCGCATTCAAATGTGAACAGTAAAATCCAGTTGGGTGTTTTCTGATTTTGAAATGTGTCACTGTTGCTTTTCATTTCGTTTCTCTGTGGGCTTGCAGTTTATGGTTTTGTTGTTTCTACTCCATGCACCGCTGCCATTACACTGCAGCTTCTGTTGGCTTCCACCCAGGTCACTCGATTTCTTGATAATGCAAGGGGAAAATGAGGACATAAATATTTCTAGACGCTACATGGTTGATGTGAAATAGTTGTGAAATACCATTGAAACAGTTTGTTTACTGCAGCATTATGACTGATTTGTTATTGAGAGCACAAGATGGATGCTGGAGAGCCCTAAGAAATCAGATTATGACCATATTCAATAAATTGTTTTTGCAGAGACTTTTATTAGTTTAGTAGGCATCTTACAAAAGGGTTTTTTGTAGTCCTGCGCTGGTTGGATAGGTGTTCAATTCAAGCATTTTCCATTTTTTAAGAAAGCGTTTTCTTTTTAAAAATGTTATTCCTTCTATTATCTAAGAGGTTTCAAATCTGGATTTCTAAAAGTAAAGGACTGCATATTGATTTGGATTTGTCGCTTTTGAGGTATCACAAAACCTAGAAATAAAGTCTTAGTCAAAATTCAAGTAAATATTTTTATATCTGTACATTTTGATTATGTAAAGAGTCAAAAGGTTTAATTATACATTTTTTAAACATGGCACTTTTCCTCACTTACCAATTTCTTTAGTTGTCCCACTGTTTGAAAGCTTTGGTTAAATGCAGTTGGACCTATGTGCAAAAATGGTGTGGTTCCCCTTCAAAAAAAATGATTTGACTGTAATAAACATTACAAACATTATCTTTACTCTGTTTCATTAGCCATATCCAGGTCTTATCACTCCATGACCTGCAGAATAAATAGATCACTTCAATAGAGCCCATCGGCCACTCTGTCCCAATTCAGTGCGTTACACAGAGGACCTAAAATTTAAAACTTTTTCATTGAGCGCTCTCAAACTCAGTATAGGAAAATTAAGAGTTGCTTCTTAGTGACAATTTTATTCCCTATGGGATATAACTTGTTTTGAACATTAGCAATCTTTGTTTTTCCGTTCATATAGTGACACTGTAAATGACGAAACATTTTAGGAATATTTAAGTATTAACTGCCTTAGGAGGGTGTCAATTTAAACCCTGTAGTGGGTTTTTGTAACCTTCAATCACATTTGTTTATATCTATTAGTTATTTTATATTTGTGAAAATCGATCAACTAAACTACAACAAAACATGAAGTGGGCTAAAAGATCTCAAATGGCAACACATCATGAATGGACCTGGAACACTAGGGGTCATTAGAGAATCCTGAAGCACATCAGGTCATCAGTTACTCCTTAACATTAGAAAAGCTTGGTTTATAAGTCTCATCCATTGAGAAATGGTTGGTTTTGTTCTTGAAATCCATTCGGTCACGATAAGCTGCATATGCATGCTGCAAATGAAAATATTCTCCATCCCCCATCAGCTGCATTAGCCACAGAAGGGAAACGGACTACAAAAAAACGGGCGAGTCAAAAAAGCCACTCTCTACTACATCAGAGAAAATATCTTGGCTTGCAACCGCCCGCGGGAAGGCTTTCTTGATTGTGCAGCCAGGAGAGAGCAGAATGTCTCTGCTGGTTCTTGCTAACTGTTAGCATCTCAATAACGTGGTGGAACATGTTCAGTTTTTGTTATTTGTGGAGATAAATCATTGACAGGGTAATTTTTCTCAAGAAAAAAAGGATGAGAAGAACTTGTTGGAAATTGTTTTTGGTACACGACAGCAAAGTGTTGTTTGTTTGAAGGATCGTTAAGGAGTCAAGGGTGAAACATTTGCATATCATTAACATTGAGACATTCATAATCCTGTCTTCCTCCACCCAATCTAACAAACTTTGATCCTCTGAAACTGTAGAGCTAGAGAATACAGTTTCAGAAAATGACAAAAGACAGACATTCATACTAGAGACCACATCAAATTTTAATCAAAAATGCCAATGAGACCTTTTAGGCTGCAGGACAATGATCCAAAGTAGGAAAGCACGATATATCTGCATGATCAGTTTCGATTGATGTTAGACGTGCTTTATGTCGTGTCTGTCCAAGAAGTAAATCGGGGCTGATATTAACCACTGTTAATTTCCATCTTGTTGAAGTTTGTGTCAGGATAAGAAATGTTTGTCATGTGGTATTTTTTTGTTCATATGACAGTGATGCAGCACAGGTTTTTGGCACGGAAGCAGAGAAGCAAGATGAGCAGTGAATTGGATTTTACAGAAGGTCGAAAACATAGGAAATAGATTTACAGGTAAATGGGACCAATATAAATATTGGATATCAATATCAGCCCAAATTTGGCTGAGTGGCTTAGTCAAAGTCTCCACTGACATTTGCTTTGAGATCTAGTAGCATGACCTTTAGCAGTTTGCTTAGGTTTTCTTACCCTTATGTCAAATTGATAGTGAAGTCATCTTTAATATGCAAGTCTGTTTTTTTTTTTTCTGAAATAGAGATTTTACAAACAAGGATACATCTTTAAGGGGGTAAATTGTCCTGTATTTTTGCTGCATTTTGAAGCAATTTTCATTTTATTCTGTGACACAACAGTATTGAGATGCTTTACTATCCTTTTTTTATCTATTCTATTCCTCTTTGCACATCTACCCTCGCGTCCTTTCCATGCTGTTTCACCTTTTTTATTATATTTCCAAAAATGTAGGTGTTCCGAGAGCTTAATACACGTAAAGGTGAAATGTGGTTGAAAGAAAAGTTAATAATGTCGCTTATTATGATGAGACGAGGAAAAGGCTTAGCGATAATGAGGGGTTTTTATATATAGTAAGGAGATTCAGGATATAACAGACTGAAAGAAGGGTAGTGAGAGATTGTTTTTAAGGGAAACAAATATTTGGAAATGTTTCAAGGGTGGATGGACAAACTGTTCAATTTTAACAGATTTTCATCTCAGTATTTTCTGTCGTCCTCCAATCATTTTTTTCCACTATATAAACATCAGCTGTCTTCAGGTTTCATGTTTTATAGTCAGTCATTTAAACTTGAAAACGTGTTTAACCCACCAAATTGGGTCAGTTAAAGCCAGTTTTAGCTGTTAAAATGAATAATGATTAGATTTAAGTCAATAACTGATCACTGGAGCCTAAATCCAGTGAAAGCCTCTGCAGGCCTTTAGATTTTCAGTGGAGCTCTTTTTTTCCCCCATCTCAAATCAAAGACCAGCTAAGAGTGCACTATGCAACACTAATGACTGGCTTTGGCACCAGTTTGGCCATCAGTTAACCTTTTGGAAAGCTTTTTATCATCTCTCTAATCAATCAAAATTAAAGACATGACACATTATGACAGTTGTGTTGATTCTAGAATACCAGTTATTAAACTGATAATTCGTATTGATTGTGATGAAGACTGATCTGTGACAGTGTGCGCCTTCCCTTTTCAGGGAAATATAGGCAAGCCTGTTTTCCCTCCTTTTTTCTCTTGTATCCAACTCTGTTAGTATATAAAAAAGATCTTCTTGGTAATAGAAAATGGATATGGAGCAGGTGTGTGGATGACCTAATTCCCGCTCCAAGGGGGAGCTTAGAAGTTGCAGTGTTACTGGAGCGAAATGAGCTACAGACTCAGAACTGCAGATGAAGGGACAAATACACCAAATAGGAAAAGAGATTGAGGGTGGATTCTGGTCCTCTCCCATTACAACTGTGATGAATACAGCTGTGGCGGGTGCATGGGCATATTCATGAAAGTTTTGCGTAGGCATGTGTTTGATAAGCATGCACGGCTGCATAAATTTGTGTTTGAGAATTTTCCAGTGCTCTGATTGTGAGAGCTCAGCTGCTTCGGTAGGTGCCAACAGCTAAAGGATTAGCGAGGTGGCACCACTGAAATAGAGCTGAGATGTTTGAAAGCGTCTTTATTTTTCGGGCAATATCTGCTTTGAATCAGGTGAGACTTGTGTTGCGAGTTTGAAAGGGAATTGGATCAGATTACAGAGAATCTGGCACCAGATTAACTGCAATCCCAACAAGAAAAGATGGAGATGAAGTGATGAGTACTGCAGTTTAAACAAAGCTCTTTAAATCCAAATATGGTGCAGTGTTATATTTTTATTATAAAATGCGATCTGCTTGTATAATACAGGTGGGATAAGTGACAGTAAAGTATCATCTTTGCATAACTTGAGTTTTGTTTTCTGCTTCATTGTGCAGAGTTATTAGAAAGAAAGAAATGTTTTATTTAAGATTTTACAAATTGGGACACAATGAAATTATCAGATTTTACATGTAAAATTAAAAATGTTAGCCCATTTCTGGCATTTGAAACAAAAAATGAAACCTGGAATGTCATGAATTCAAAGTCATAATTATGAGCAATATTGAAAGTCGGTTTGAGTCATCATTTTTACTTTTCAAGTCCTAATTTTGACGGTCATATTTGAAATCCAGTCATACAAATTTTGAAACTTAACATTTAAGCTTTCAAAGTTATATTAGATAAAAAGTAATACTAGTTGGTGAAAAACCTCCTGAGAGGAGCAAATATTAAACTTTTGTACAGTCCAGGACGGAGGCCCATGAACTTCAGCCTGCAAAGCCAGGATTTCTTCATTAGTTAGCCCCATTTGAAATTCACTCAATCTGTTCTCAATCCATTAAAGAGAAAAACACTTTAATTAAACTAAATGGATAAAATTGAACAATGTCTAGATCCCATCCTCAAACGGTAGGCTAATGGAAAAATGTGAAACTGAGTTTTTGAAAGTGGTAATTTTGACATTCCCTTTATGTAAATTTTGTAAGATGTAAATTTTCAGTACTTTTTATAATTACAGATCAGAGATAGTTCTAGGTTCATCACTACTAATGGAAATCTGTTGATAAAATAATTGGACGGATTACTTCAGTCTTGACAATACAGCTTTTTGATTACCAAGAAGGAGCATTTCATGGGCTGACTTGCGCAAAACTCTCATGTCACAAAGAACACAAACGGCAGGAGAAAATGAGATCAACAATGGCAGGGATGGTTGGCACATTTGTTTGCTGTTGTACACTGCTTTGCGACTCTTCCAATTATATAAATGCCTGAAAGGGCCAATAAGAGTCTCTGAGGAGGACTAATTCATGCTGATTGGCCGTAACTCATTGGGAAATTGTATCAGACAAAGTATGTACTCAAAGGCTGGTACTCTGTTAGTTTCTGAAATGGACCAAAAGTCTGTTGGACTGGCTAAGTGAAGCTGAGAGATGTGCATGCCATTAAGACCTGCTAAAATTACCCAGAACTTCCAATAGTGGAAACAGGCCTTTTATATAGAAAGGTTCCTACTTTCACAGCTGTTCTCATTACTGATCTTGGGTCAGTCTGGCTTCTAAGTAGATATGTTGTCATTATGTAGTCGTTAATCTAATATCCTTGACTTCAGTCCCTTATAGAAAGCCGTAGTTAACCTTGGAAATATTTCCATTATACACTTCATACCCTCATTTTGCATTCATTTGTTGCCCCCCCCCCCCCATTTACTTGATTTATTTTTTTAATCTATAGCCAAATCTGTTCAAACCTGTTCTACATGTTCGTTATAATAAAGTGACTTCAGTTAATAAAAATAGCTGGTTCTCTGGCTGTGGAAAACAAACTGCCTTCTGCTTCATGCTTTGTGCAGCAGTTGGTGGACTTGAGCAAGGAAATCGGATTTCCATCAGGCATCTGAAAATTTGCAGTGCTTCTCAGTAAAATAAACAGTTGACCGTTTCCTCAAAATAAACGCTTGGGACTCCATTTTACAAAGCTTCAAGAAGTGCAACGCTTTAGAATAAATGGGTATACTGTTCTTACCCTGTGATTTAGGTCTATTAGGCCTTAAGTTTGATATTTGTAGCTTAAACTGATGACAATTAGAAGCAGGCTTAAGCAAGAAGCTCTATGACCTCATTCCCTTTTACTCTACAGTGTAAAGTGTTTCCAACCTTGGGACCAGACAGCAAGATGGTGTAAGACAGACTGAGGTTATTATTGAATTACTTTATACCATAAGGCTAGAGTAATAAGAGGGCGCAGAAGAGTTTGAGCATTGCTCAGCTGATTTTGGCCAATCTGCTCATTAAATATAAAAAACAAAGATGAATATGTATTTCTACCACATTTTTTAAAGGTAAATTGAATATTTCTTTGTTATTACAGATTATCATAAGATTTCAAAATTAAGTAGATAAACTAGTTAGGCTCTGACTTTATTCAACTTTGACATTTTGTTTGTAAAAATCAAATTTTTCTGTTTTTTGCAATAATTTAAAAGCTCAACTCTGCAGATGTGAGTTTTAAAAGTTTAGAGAAACTGATTTCTATTTGAAACCATCTGGAAATGTTTTATTCTGACCTGCCAGCAGAGCCAGGTTAGAAACGATGAAATTAAAAACACAAAGCCATGTGCATCTGAAAAGTCCCTGAAACATTAAACTCGCCCCTCCCACTCACATGTTGTCCTACACACATTCAGCTTGTGCTGCTCTTGATTATATCATTGATTTTTGAACCACATTACTCCGTCCCTGAACCTTTCCTGACCCAGAATGTGTTGCCTTCTGGCTGTGCAGCATCGGACGATGGCAGAACGGGATTAAAGGGAGGGCTTGTGTGCAGCCTGCTGTGAATTATCAATACCGCTCCCCTTCAGAGGATTTGCATGTTTAGATAGAAATGTGGCGGCATCAGCTTTGACAGGAAATCGATTGCCGTTTTTGGTCGGTCCAAGGCAAAGGGAGGATCCACCTTAAAGTTTAAGTGGTCGCTTTAAAAATCTGAAAGGCGTAAATATCTGAAGTAGTCTTTTGCTTTGCTGAAATGGAAAAAAAGATGAACCAGGAGGAACTTTAACACTGGAACTGTATCGACAGAATTCTTAAAAACAAAAGTTTATATTGACAATATTCTATATTGACTTGCTAAATCTATTGGATGTAGTTTACTGAACCTATAAGGTGTGGACCATTTTAAACTGACTGAATACATTTGAAATGCCTGTAAGGTTCTGGTAAGTGGTAGAATGCTGCCTCCTTTAGGTCTCTTTTCAGTTTCTTTAAATACCATTAACCCTTCAAAGAAGGTTTTATTTTTGCTATACCTGGCATTTGGTCTTGTGAAAGGAAATCTTTACACGGACTTCAGCAAGACAGGAGAACTATTGATCCTGATCTCTAAACACCACCACAGTCTTTCACATGGTTTTTAAAGACTAATAAGTGGTTACGAACTTGACAGTACTATATTTTAGCTTTCTTTTCTGCCTCACTTTGACTCTATCGATCAAGCCTAGTCGCTTTCTGTTCAAAGCACTTCTCCCAGTGTTGGTTAATTTAAATGGAGACACTCTGGTCTGTAGCAGGCTGAAATACCCTTTATGATTTTTCAAACAGCATCCCAATGATCTTTCCCTCTCCCTGCTATGACTGACCATGGACACAGCTGCCAGACCTTATAAAACAGTGACCACTCAATCTGTTTCAGTAGCTGCCACTTCACTCTCGACTAAGGGTGGGAGAATGAGTAAAATATGGAGCGACACACTTTGGTGCACTGTGGGAATCTGTTGGAATTGCACAAGTCTGTGCATGCAGAGCGTACAGAAAGCAGAGGTGATTATAGTACAGTTGCTTGGACATATATGTTGCAGATCTCTTGAGATCATTGAGCTTGCATGAGTACTGCCAAAGTGTAGCTGTTGGGTAATTGCTCAGCACAGGTAGCGCTGATGCACAGCCACACGTGCACATCCTAATTGCTTCATTTTCGATCTTCCATATGAGCAGACGTGTTCAGCTTTTGTGTAGGTGTCTGTATTTATAAATGCTCTTTCTAGGCTGTTTGGCTGTGTGCATTTCAAGCTCATAATTTAGACTTTTTCTTTTAGGATTCGTGCATTTAAATTCTTGTAATGAGAAATGCTTTTCCATACAGTGGAACTTGAGCTCGGTATAAAATTATTTAAGATAATCTCTCGTTATCTTCGAGAAATATTTATACATGCACAGAACCTGTGGGCGTTTACACTGTGCTATTTACTCCTGCTTAGAGTGAGCTAATTTATTTGAAATGTACTTGCTACATTAAAAGATACTTGTATTTATGTCTAGGAATTTTGAACAGAGTACCAAGTTAAAGATTTGCCTGTGGCAGCTTAGTGATGAAATTTAATCACTCAGTGAGATTCAGATTTGCTGAGAAAATATGGATCCCACAATTGTTTTTTGGCCCTTGACTAGCACACCTGAATTGAATGTCTGAACTTCCTCCCAAGTGTGGAGTCAACTTCAAGAGTCCTGCTAAAGATCCAATTATTTTTAGATGTTTATGCAGAAACCCATCTATACAATTTGTAAGGTGTTGTCAGAATTTGCGCCATGGATTCTCTTAAGAGATCTGTTCCTTGTGTGAAGAAATCCGTCTGCATACTTGACACAAAGTTAAGCTCATTCCCAATGTTGGCCGGACGTCACCAGAGCCATCATTTATGTTGATGGTGTTTATAGACTGGATGTCAAGACGTATAGGAAGCAAAGAGGCGTTTGGTCTTTGCTTTTTGTTTTTTTGTTTTTATTTGGAGGAGTTAAAGTATTTTTGTGTTTTAACTCTGGCACTTTCTCTGCCTTCTTATTGGCTTTACCCTAAGAAAAAGATGTAAAATGTCAACAAGTCTGAAATTGCATAGTTTTGAAATTCTTGGTCTAAACCTTAAAACAATTGAAACAAGTTGTACTCCAGCAAAACTGTGGGCTGCAGAACGGTTTAATAATGTGAAAATGCATTGTTAACCTAGAAGTGTCTTATGATTTAGGAGGTTCAAAATAAACATTGCTTTATCTCTAAAAATATTGTATTCTGGTGTTGTGAATACTACCTTCATTGAAAAAGATAGAAATATTCAAAGCTCTCCACAGCAAATCAATTAAGGGATGTTCCAGTGATCAACAGCTGCTATGGACAGACATTATATTGAAGTCAAATGGTTGCATATTTATGACTTCGCCAATGACTGTCTTAGTCCAGTAAGTCCTGGTAAACTCTACAGAGTAGAGAAATCAGTCAATTTTGCATTAGGTTGCATGATATGATTTTCCCTTGAATATAACCTCGACTTAAAGGACTATAGCGTGCAGTGTAGTTCAAATTGGATTAAAAAAAGTAGAATAGGGGAGGAGATTTTTCTTTTTTTCGAGGCTAATATAATTTAGTCTTTAAAGAGTAAATGAACCCCAAGAAACTGCATTATCCCTCCCCCAGGCAACATTTGAAAAGTTCTACCAGGGGGCACGGAGGGGGGATGGCAAATTGTCATGGATGAGTGTGAGGTTGGGGGTGTGGAAGAACTGCTATAGTGTTGGGCCGCCGAGCTCCATAAGGCTTCTCTTTACCTCTGGTAAAGGGAGAAATCATGAGGTCTCTTCTCTGCCGTCCACCAGAGGTAAAGGGAGGCTTTATGTAGTACAGCGGCCAAACGCTGTATCAGTTTGAGCCGTTGGTGCAGGGCGCTGAGTCAGCACTACCTGAAGCCGGCAGCATGTATATCAAACAAGCACAAAGTCTAGCGCTAGCTTCCTTATTTACGATGTATTTAAAAATTATAGGTTATCACTTATGGCTTTAAACCACTTCGACGTTGTGGTTCCCCAAAGTGTGATATACGGATTTCAGCTTTCTGTTTCTCTGTGTTGCTTCTGTGTGCGCACATAGAACACAAGACAATTTCAACTCATCACAGGGCGTGTGTGTCAGAGGGGAGGGTGTCTGTGATTGTCTTGGGCCAATATCACAGCGTGTGGGGCGTGTTCAGAGCACGAACATGCAGCCTGTTGAATGTGATGTGTAGCCAATCAGAAAGCGAGCTCAGAGGCAGAGATACGGAGATGTGCATTTGAAACGTATAATATTTCAAAGTGTTGGCTTACTTGACTGCAGTTCACAAATGCATTGAAATACAGATCAGTCAGGGCAAAGTGTGTGATGTAATGAAAAAAAAATATTAAAAAATTCAGCTCCATATCTTAGCAAGTAGAGCCCTGCTCCTTCCATTCCTTTATAACCAAAAATTTGTGCACATCGTGTGTCTTTTGTGAATAGATTCTGCATGTTGAGCTGACGTGGACAAACTAAGTGTGAAGAAGGGAGGAACATATTCTTTAGATCCTGGATGAAATGCAACATGACATTCAGACTGAAGACACTTTTTAAAACGATGAACATGTTTACAAATTGGTACAAAAAATAGAAAATCGGAATTGTCAGAAAAAATCTTAAGGGCGGAAATGGCAAATTTGATGAGCATTTGGCTCCAGTGTGAATATCGGTAAAATTGGATGTCTCCAATTTTAACACAAACTAACCCAGGAGGAAGACAAAGACACGTAGTCATTACTATGTTGTCAGTGTGTGCGTCTCGGCCGCATTGATATGGAAATAACCAGAAGAGGCACGAGAGTGTTTTTTAAATAGCTGGAACAGTATATTAAAGAATATGCACATTGACTTGCACTGCAAAATAACAGGATTTGGATTTTTTATTTTTTTGTACGCGCAGCAGATTTTCTGTGGGTTAAGCCAGTGTCCGCAGTACAGGCGTAGCTCAGACTTAACAGTATGCGTGAGTAACATCGAATAGTGTGTGGTGTCTCTCCACGGACACCACACATGGTAGGAGCATGGCAGGTATATAACAGATTTTTTATTTTATTTAATTTTCTCTGAATCCTCTGTGATCAGTTGGTCAGATCTCCAACCTTATTTTTCTTTTTATTCCTCTTAAACTAAAACACAAACTTCCACTCTTTCTAACGACCAAAAGCAGGTAGCTGGGAGAGTTTTGACTTTGGTAAAAAAAAAAAAATGCAACAAAGAATTGGAGTATATGATTAAAATAAGTGAAGATATTTGTACATTTTCTGTTGGATTCAAACTATGGCCTCTGACAAGGAACCTGCAGGAAACTTCTTCATTTAGCTGAAAACCAAAAATTTAAATCAGATGAGCACAAAACCAGGAAGTTTTGGGAAGTAAAAATGTCTAAAAATTGGTAACATTTAATGCTTTTTAAGGTCTTAAGTTAACTGATGGTTCAATGTTTAACCATTTATACACGAAAAGGGTTACTTGGAAGTTCTAAAAAGTATTGCTGTAATTTGCTCTGTTTTTAAGGGCTGGATATGGATAAGGACAAAGCAAACTTATTACTGAAACATTTGTATTCAAAGAATTGCTAGAGAAACAATTTTTCACTGTTACTTCTGTATGACTAAATCACTTTTTGCTCTTCTTTCAATAAGTTTCTTTTTTATTGAACCTCCTTTACTCCAGCAGTAATGAAAAGTCCTCAGGTTTCTTTGACAACATTAGAGAACAAAAAGCTTCATGGAGACCAAGGTACACAGCTGACAGGTTGGGGATTAAAGTGGTGAAGTTTAAAACAACGTTGGGTTTGAAGAAGATATCACAGGCTGTGAACATTACACAGAGCTTTGTTTAATCAAGTGAAAATGGAAACAGTGTGGACATAGCTGTCCAGCTAAATCAGGAGTTTTCAACCTTTACAGACCCAAGAGCCATTTTGCCCTCAGTCCAGCTAACTAAAACTAATTTAGAGACACAAATGTTATAATAGGGTGTTGAGCTGCATTCTCAGAGGTCTGGACTCTCAAAGTGCTTCTCGGGGTGTTTAACTGAAGCAGAGTAAGTGGTGTGGTAATTTGTTTTCCAAATCATGTTAAAATTGCAAGAACATGAATGGAAAACACAACCGCAGGAGAATGTTTGCAAAAATAAAAATGCATTTTCGGCCTTAACGGTAGTATTGAAATATGTATCCCTGCATGTTTTCAGTGCATCCATTCTATTAAAGACTCAATATGGCATGGGAAAACAGGAGAAAATTTGGAAAGTGAAGCCCCTGTCTGCATTGCATCCCATCAATTTAGTCAGATATTACCATCCTTGACACAGATGGCGAGACAAATCCCTCCGTATTTGTTGTACCTGCCTTCGATTGTGATTCTAATTGCATTTATTGAGCTGAGAGGTAGGGGGAAATTTGTCTTTTGACATAGAGTTTCCAGTTACTACTCCTTGATTAATGATCTAATTTGTCATTACATGGAGATGATGAAAAGTGGCCCTCTCTCGCTACACAAAGCGCAGGGCTCATTCTTTACCAATTTCATATTGTAGTGATCACTTGGCTTGGAGGTTTTTTGTTTTTTTTCTGTTCCATTAGTTTCATGGTTCATTAAGATGAGTGAGTCTGTCTCTTCATTGTTTACACAGCTAATACAAACTGTATTAGTTGAATAATTTACAGCTATAAAACTGTCATGTTCTGTTTTTGTGTTGCAGGTGGGATACGAGAACGCAGGAACGGTGGAATTCCTGGTGGACAAACACGGAAAACACTACTTCATTGAGGTCAACTCCCGGCTCCAGGTCGAACACACGGTCACCGAGGAAATCACGGAGTAAGTGGCAGATGTTTATTTGTCAGGATAGCTTTGTGCTGGTGGGCAGCTGTGTAATTGTAGCGGTTGTCATTTTGCATGAGTGTCTGGTTGGCATTGTTTTTCCAACTGACAGGTGTGTTGCTTTGAGGTTGAAATGTTTGAACTCTGGGAATTCTCTTGATTTGTGATTTTTATAAACCTGCAGGGAAGTATGGAGCAGGTGTTGAGTTGTGAATAGATTCCACGTAATGCGTGTCGAACAGAAATGGACAATAATAACAAATAAAGTGACAAGGAAGTGTGCAAGATGAGAAAGGACTGACAAGTGTAAAGAGAAAGTGTCTGTCTAGATTCGTGAAGAACAAACAAAAAAAAGGCCTGAAAAGGACAGGTGGAGTCTGTGGAGGGAAGCTGAAACATGGGGTCAGGCTGGGTTAGAAAACACAGGAAGGTGGGGCATAACGGAGGTTATAAATAGCACTCTGCTCTACTGATTATCTCTGTGATTTGCTTGGCTCAGACAACACAGATGTGTCTCAGAGTGGTTCAGAAGATGAAAACACACAAAGCGCATTAAGTTTTATGTTTTCCTTTTCCCCCTACCCATTAGTCTCGTTTTTGCTCCTTATTGTAAATTAACCTTTTGCATTTAAAGCCCAAGCTTTAAAGCCCTTCAGAGGTTTTGTCGTACAAGGTTTGCTTTTCTACAGCTATATAAAAACCACATTTGTACAGTGTCATGTAAAAAAGCAAGACATACTGTACTTGAACTATGATTGAGATTAACTCTGTTTTTAAATTGAGATGCATCCTGTAGCTTGGCCAAAAGTATTTTGAGGAAGAAAATGAATACATGGCACTAGCAGCAAATTAGCCTTCACATACTGCTTCCAAGCAGTGCCTTTTTGAATGTATTTCAACATAGTTTAGAGCTCTAGTTTTAAAAACTTGATCATCCTTTTTCTTCACTGAAATTGGTTTCAAAACTTGTCAAGGAGTGGAATTATTAAAGCTTATCATAGACATGGGTAAAATTTACATTTTACACTTAACAGCAAAACTTGGCATTAGATAATTTTGAATATGGTTTGGATTTGTTCTTTAAAGCTTTAAATAAGTAGGTTAATACAGGTTTTGGAAAGGGGCCCACATGTGAAAATTCAGGACGTTTTTTTTAAAACTAAAATTTATCCAGGTGGTTGTAGCATAATGTCAAAAGCAAAAACATCCTGCTCCCTTTATTTCTCAATAACGTCTCAGTAAACCTTTCCAGGAGGATCCAGTGGTCTGAACACAAACATATCCTACCAATCATTCCTAGAGCTGTGTTGCAGTCACCATCCGAACTCGATCAGAAAGTCCCTTTTAAAGGCGGCGTTGTTCCAGCCATTTTTCAGTTTCAGTTTAGTTTGGAAGGGTCATTGAAACTGGCAGCAGTGCATTCGTTAGCTAAATTTGTCCAGCATCCCACACGAGTCTACAGTTTTAGCTGTCAAGTAGGTTTTCATCTCGAGTCAAAGGAAAGAAAGTTTGTCCCTCCATCTATGTTTTGTGGGAGAAATTTGCTGCTTCACAAGAGAAGCAAAGAGATGGCTATTTGAGCTGTAAGAAAATGACAGAAGGGAAATCTGCATGAGGGTTTCATTTCAACATTATGTCCATTATTGTTGAAGCTTTGTTTCCACTTAGCTGCGCTCAGTCTCTAGTAGCTGAAGACATTCATTTTTGTTCTGCAGTTGAAACTCTAACAGTCGTCAGTGATATTTCTGTAGCGGGCGGAAATATTTTCTGTTTTCCAACTTGCTTCCTCAGTTTGGGAAGAGAGGAAATACTGCAGAAAATGATAAACTGATAAAAACCAACCTACGTTCGTTCAATTTATTTATAATAACCTAAGTCCCGCTTGATGTGCTGTCCTAAAGTCATTTTTTTTGTGACTTCTTAAATGCGTTAATGTAGATTCTCAGTCACTTAGGAAATTATCTTGAGTTTTATATAAAGGCAACTTGACTTATCGTGAAGTTTTTCATTTAGTCAAAGAGGATTCTTCAGTTTGGAAGCATCTATATCAACACTGATTAACCAAGTCTCCACAAATTCCACTACTAGCACTGTTTTGGTAATGTCTCATTGGCAGTTTCTGTGATACTGCGTAAAAAAACAATCAAAATGTAGGTGTAAAAGGATGAAATCTTTAGGCAAGGCAATTTTACTTGTATAGCACACTTTCAACATTGGTAATTCAAAGTGCTTTATCATACGTTTTGTGTCTATCACCAAAATCGTGGAAAGTATATAAAGTAAAAACAGTGATTAATAATAAAGCAAGATACATTAGAGAAAGTAAAAAAAAAACACAATTAAGCGTCGTAATCATTTACTCAAAGGCAGCTCTAAACAGATTAGTTGCAAGTTTTTATTTAAAGCAGCTTTGCAGTCGGGATGTTTGTTCCAAACTTTCACATTGATTACTTATTTCACTGCTGCAAAACATCAGTCTTCCCCTGACATGTGAAAATGTCTTAATTCTGTATTTCTATTTGGGAATTTATAAGGTTGATGCAATAGATTAAAGCTTATAAGTACATATTGTTTTTGAGAACAGAAGTTTAAAATCATAAAATTGAAGTTTTATGTTTCTGATTATCAGTTAGCTTTGCTTTTTGCGACATTGCTTCCTTTACCATTTTTTTCACTCATCTGGTAATTTGGCTCATAATTACAGTAAGTGATTTTAAAATTCTCTTTGGCCTTCCCTGGCCTCACTTGATTGTACCAGCCTTATTTCCCCATTCCTCATTTTCATCGATCTTTTGGAAATTAGGTAGATTCTTCAGTTCAGTTGCTAAGGTTTTTATCATTCATAATTTAAATGTTGAGACATGTCTATAAATCACTTTTCTCCTAAACATTTACTGTTGGATTTTGGTGATTGGGTTGGATAACGTCATTCATATTCGCAAAGAACAGTCTGCCATAACTTGTACTGCTCTACACATTCAAATAAAACCCAGAAACCCAGAATACCTACAAAGAATTTGATGTTGAACAACATACTGATGGCAGACGTCTGTAACGTGCGCCACCTGCACATTTAAGCTTCATTGTGTTCTACTGACAGATGCATCCATTGATGCACAAATGAAACATCTGTGTATACTGATTGGTTCTCTCCCACTTGGCCTTTTCGGTGACATTGCAAGATTAGTTCAACAACTTCTGCCGCGCCAAAGCATTTTTTTAGTAAATGATGTAAAAAAAATTGTATATATTTAGAGCTATTTAGATAAACTGCAAACCATTTACTGAAATAGTATAACAAACTAAAACAAAAATATTTTTTAAGTTGCAATTAAATATTTTTCATATAAACACCCTTTTGTTATGTGCATTTGTAATCGGAACATTTAATGATTCCACTTGGCCTTGTTAAATTTGATTTTACATTTACTGGATTTAAAATTACCAGATCCACCACTATCCAACAAGACGTATCCCAACATGCCTAGTTTTTGCGCCGTTTGTTACTGCACCTTTTTAGTCAAATGAAGCTTAACCTACTATTTGATGGCAGTTATGGTCCCTAACCTCTGTAAATATCGCTGTACTGACATGTTGGTAATTGGCATATGCCTTATACTTAACCAAAGTGGCTGCTTAAAACATTTAGTTCCTGGTGTGCTCACCACATATTTAAGCATGGGCAAAGTTTTGTTCAATCCTATGTAAAATGTTGTTTTAAACACTAATATTTGGAAAGAGAACCAGTGTAATTATTTGACCACCTCTGCCAGAGGGTGTCTCAGAGGGAAAAACAATCTAGTTTTCCCCCCAGTATTAACCATGATAATTTTTTATCTTTGCTATCTTTTGGTCTAAATAGTTTAATGTTGGAGAAGAATCTACTCTTGAAAACTAAAATTTCCTCTTCACCCACCTTCTAACGCTCAGTATGAACAAAAAATTAGTCTTTTGAGGCCTTCAGTTTGTTTGTTTTGCGCAAATTCACAACAGATGTCATCTCAAGGCACTTTACAAGAAAAATCATTTCAGTACAATTATACAAACATTCCAATTAGTTTAAAGTTTTTCTATTTAAGGAATCCCAGCCTTCATGGATTAAAATGTTAGAATGTGTTAAACAGTCATAGGCTAATGTAAAAGGTTATTGATTGGGGTGTGAAGTGATGTCCAGAGTACATTTGATCTAAAATGTCACCACGTATTCCTCACGATCCGCATATCCAGCACTTCACCTCAATCTCCAGGCAGATTATTTTATTCCCCTGTGCTTTATTTATTTTCAGGCTTCTTGCTTCTTCACTTCCATCCCTGTGCTTCCTGGGTTCTTTAAGAGGTGTCAGCATCTTTCTACGTGTCCACCTATTGCTGTTATTTCCCTAGCCACCCCCCCCTTTCCAGCCCTTCCCTTCATCCGTCTAACCTTTGTCATCACTTCATTGACATTCACTCTCCACAGTTTCCCTTCCAATTTATCCTCTTGCAGTCCTTTGCCTCACCTTGACTCGTGCCTCATCTTTCTTTTGTCCCACCATGAACTTGTCCTTTCATGCCCTTGCTTCCAGTAGCATCTGTCCTCCTTCATAGTGTCTTCTCACCATCCATTAATGAATAATGATTACTACGGGTGGAGAAAGTCCTAAGCTATGTTATTGTGTTTTTGTTTTAGTGAATTTGAACAATACCAGTCATGCTGGGTTCATTTGTACTATAAACAGTTTGGGAGGTCCATGTTTCATAGTATTTAACCCTTCATACTAGGGCTGGGTGGTATATCGAAAATTTACCAATACCGAAAATGACTGTTAGCGACGTCATTTTGCCCGTGCCGGTAAATTCACTATGTAAAAAAAATAATAAAAGATGCGTTTTAGTTTAGCGGTGCTCCTGAGTCGCGTGACTACGCACAATCATGTGACACACAGAGGCAATAATACCCAACTGAGGGGAAAGCCTGCTAACGCAGCTACTGTGTAGCTATATTTAGCAAGAGTTTAGACTCATCTACAATTTTTTTTTTTTTTTTTTTTTTGAAAAATGAGACTAGCGACGAACGATCACTTTTTATGGCGTTATTGGACATTTGGACTCTAATTTAGAGGACGTATGTTTGTTACTGCAGTAACGGAGCTGCAGAGCGCTTCTAGGTCAACAGCTCCGTCCACCCAGGTCTTCATAGTCCTGCACAGGTGGAGCAGATATTAAACCTGCAGAGTTGCTGCTGCCTGTTCCCACCTGTGCTCTGATGTAAAAATATTTTCTGTCTAAAATAAACGACTACACACTAAAATCACCAGTTTTACTCAGCCCGTCACTTCCTCACCTAATCTGGTCTGTGTGATCACTTCTGAGTTTAAACTGAACTCTTAAGAAATACAAAAAGGAGTTGGACTATGTTATGTAAATTTGGCCACTACCGGACATTGACTACAGAAAAGGACAGGGGGGGGGGGGGTGATGATGCAATTGTTATTATTTACTTATCGGTAGAAGTAACATGCGCAATATACGGCAATATTAATTTTAGCTCATATCACCCAGCCCTACTTCAGATCTTTTTTTTTCCTAGTAAGCAAAACAGATGTATATTTTATTTTTACTCCTGGAGCATATGAATAAAGGGGAAAATGCATTTTTGCTAATTCAAGCATGTATGTGCTTTGATTATGACCCTGGAATAATTTTCCTCTTTCGTCAAAACAATTTTCTCCACTACTGCTGCACACGTTGGCGCATGTAGTTCTTGATGTGCTTCGCGGACACAGGCAGCACTCTTAGGCGAATATGTTTTAAGTTCGTCGACTTTCCACTGTTCAAAATAATACATTTTTTCAGCTTTCTCTATCTATATGTATGTTGTTGTTTTTTTTCTCCCCGTTTGAGGTCCAAAACCCCAAAATGCATTGCGCTCAACGCAATACTGAAATGGCTTATTTACAAGCAGTTAAATGCTGTATGAGAGTTTATACTCTAAAACAGTGGTTTCCACCCTGGGGTCTGGTCCCTTGAGACCCCAGAGGATCCACACAATTGTCTGTGCTGAGGTTTCCAAAATTAAAATATGTTCATTCTGGTGGATGTTGGGTCTAAAGGGCTTTATAGGAGAGAAAGCTGATCTGGTTGTCATTTATTACAAAATGTGTTTAAGTCTCCTTCCTTTTCTCATTTGTAAATACCAAAATTTTAAGAGTCAATGGTTATAAAATAAAACTTTATTTTGCTCTCTGTATAGTGTTTTTATAGGAAAATATGCTGCTGCAGGCAAATCGGTTATTTCTGATAATCCTTCACTCAAAAGACATCAAAATGACAGATCCTGAGTCGTTTACAGAGAAATTACACATTTGCATAGTTATTGATGCAGATTTCTTTAGCCAGCAAAATTGAAGGCTTTTTTTTCCGTTAGTCACAATTTATTTTACCCCAGTTCTCTTGTTTTGTTTGAGACACTTTAAAGTTCATTATATAGAGAAGCCAGTAGGAAAGCAATTATTGAAATGTAAAGATAAAGAAACAAATGTGTAAATACTAAAAACATAATTTAACTTTTTTTTACTGACATTGAAAGTTCCGCAAAGTTCCAATTGAAAAATTTCATAACAAATTCTGTTACATTTTATTACATTTTTATATATTCAGAGGATTATACAGCTGCTATAGTGATTGACAAGCCAGCAGTACAGTTAATCATCCTTATCTCTAACAAATATAACCCTCGGTTTTCACCCAATGTGGGTAAATTCCAGACTAGAAGCCAATATTACTCTACAAGAACAGAAAACTCCCCAGGTATTTAACCCTTTATCACCGAAGCATTAGAACCAGATATAATTTTTCCATAACACCCCATAAATTATACGGTTCAGGTCAGGTGAGTTTGCTAGGCCATCCAGCACACTTATCTCATGGTCATTGAACCAGGTTCTGGTACTTTTGGCAGTGTGGGCAGATGCCAAGTCCTGCTGGTATCTTCATAAAGCTAGTCTGCAGAAGTAAGCATGGTATGTTCCAAAACATCCTTAACTTTGGACTTAATAAAGCACAGTGGACCAACACACACAGATGACATGGCTCCACAAATCAGCACACTGTGGAAACATCACACTGGTCTTCAGCGATCTTGGATTGTGTACCTCTCCATTTCTCCTCCAGATTCTGGGACCTTCATTTCCAAATGAGATGTGAAATTTGCTCAATAGAAAAGGGAAATTTGGACCACTGAGCAACAGACCAGAAGTGGCTTGACAAGAATAGGACATTTGAAGTCCATGTTCTGGATCTGTCTGTGTGGTGGCTCTTGATGCACTTCAGCCTCAGTCCATTCCTTGTGAAGGTCCCCAACACTCTTGAATTGTCTTCTCCTGACAATCTCCTCCATGCATCAGTCATCCGTATTGCTCATGTACCTTTTTCTTCCACACTTTTCCCTTTCACAAAACCTTCTATTAATGTGCTTTAATATAACACTTTGGTAACATCCAACTTCTTTTGCAAATAAGGATTTTCTGCACAACTGTCAAGTCAGCAGTCTTCCCCATGATTGTGATTCCTACTGAACCAGACTGACAATTTAAAGGTTTAGGAACCCTTTGCAGGTGTTTTTGATAATCAATCTATAAGTGAAACCTTTTCACGTATATTCTGAATCTTATGAGATTTAGAATTTGGGATTTTAATAAACTGTAGGCCATAATCTTTAAAATTATAACAAAGGCTTGAAATATATCGCTTTCCCTGTAATTAGTATTACATATTATTTTCACCTTTTAAATTACTGGATTAAATCGACTTTAGCATTGAATATTGTAATTTGAGTTTCACCTGTATCAAGAGGGGAAATGTTTTTCTTTTTTTTCTCAATACAGATTATAAAAGGGCTGGTTTGTATTTGATTTATGGTAAACTTCAAACTACGGTCAATCACAAAAAACTGGGATTTTAAATCCATTTGGTCTTATGCTGAAGGTTTCTTACTGTATTGGGCAATGTTTGAGATGATAATCTGCTCCAGGAAGTATCTTTTAAGGATTGACATTTACATCCCAATCTAGTTCTGACTCTCTCTGGCCTTTTGCAGACTATTTTACTGGCTGCTTGTCCTCCACCTTATGACCTCATTTTTTTTAAACCTGTCACGTTTCAAGGTTTCCAAAGGACTTTGACAAGACAGTTTTTTCCCCCCCCTTATAAGTGTGAAAAACTGTCAAACTTGACACTGCTTCTTGTGACTCTCAGGCGTGTAACTATAAAGGGCATGCATCGTCATTTTAAAGCTTCTTTTCAGCAGTGTTCAGGCTTGTAGCTCACAATTACACTCATTTTCATGTCCACAATTGACACAGCGCAACAAGGAACAAAGCTGAAAGAGCGATGTTACTTTTTAAACACAGAATTCAGACATCAATGCCTAACATAATGATCATCGAAGACAAAAGTAGTGGTAGCAAACTCTGCAGCTCCAGTTGTAGTTAGAGAGAATATTTTTGTGGGTTATTCATTACGGAATCCAGGGGAAGTGTCCGAAACTCTTTGGGATTTAAAACAAAATGTGGCACTCTTTACAGATGTGATATTTGTTTGCCATATTTTCCTGTAATTCACCACTGTGGCAAATTACCTTGTGTGACAGTGACTGAAGTTATAAACACAAATATCTGGCAGTAATGGGGTTGTAACTTGTTTCAGTTCAGATAAACATCCTTACAACAATTGCTCTTGAGCAGCAGCCCTTCAATTTCTCTGAAACTGTCAAACAATTGCCGTGCAAGGGGTTCGTGGATAAGATATGCTTTAACCTACGCCCTTTTCGGTTGCTATTGAGATCATAACAGCTTTTGTTTTTATTTGACTTTTGTTTTTGTACTACCAAAACCTGCAACCTAAACAAACTTATTTTCGATTCATACTGTCTCACATAGTTGGTTCATGTTTTACTCTTGACTTGTTAACCACTTTGGGGTAATTAAAATGTTTCCCCCTTAATTTCGCTTAGACACAGAATGATGAAGCTACAGCTAATTACCATAAAAGGAACTTTAAGCTCACAAACTGCAGCCCAGTGACCAATCCAGCTGAAGCACTGCCTTGTTGTCAAGCTAACTGGCCAGTGAAGTCGCAGAAAAAATGTGGTACTTAAAAGCAGCAGGCCCATGCTGGTAGATGAAACAAAAGTGCAGTGTCAAGTGTATGGCTGGTGAAAAGTTTATAAGGAAAATGGACAACAGGGAAGATGATGATGACCAAATTGACACAGAGCACAGACAAGAACATGGCAATGACATTATGGAGAGAAGTGGCAATGTGAACTCAGTAGTTTGGATATTTCAGAAAGGACCGCTGCCAGACTAAACCGATCTGTAAAATCTTCCGACAGGCGGTTTCAACAAAGCTGGGTAATACAACCGATCTAATTAATCTCCTGAACTCCTATCATCCCTCTGAGGACAAAGAGACTCATGCAGTTTTGAAGTGATGTTGTTAGCAATAAAACAGTAGCAGGACCCTCACTCTCTATGCATCATTAATAGTAAAGGCTATATATGATTGTTTTGATTAGACTAAATCAAAATGTTTTAAAATGGTTTTAAAGGTTTTGTGGGTTTCTAATGAGTAGAGGTTAGCCAAATAAGGATGTCTAATCTTTCAAAAGTTGCTATTTCAGTGCTTTAAATATAAATGTGAATAGACGGTAACAATTTTTTTTTCTGTTAATATAATTATTGGCCTGTCTTCTTTATCCTAAATAGAAATATGTGAAAAATTATGCATAGATTATCTCAATTTAATGTCGCTCAGTCTTGTTCAACCCCATACAGGATACAAATTAACTCTTTTTTTAAAAGATTTGTTCAGTTGACCGATGTCACTTCCTGGGTAACAGGTTTAAGTATTGCTTATACAGTGGAGAGATGAGTATTGGCATACTTTCAGACCTATATTTTATTGCTTTGTCATCATTCTGACATTGTTAAGCTCAAACTTTCAACCCGATTTAATGCAAACCCATTGATCATTGTTTTAGAAAGATATATATTTTCTTGGAAAAAAAAAAAAAAAAATGTTTTTCATGCTAATGCTGCTCCAAACACTAGCCAATGTAGACTTAATGGCTACTTGTCGCTAAAATCCTCTACCCCGTGACAAAAACGCTTTAAAACACAATTGAAAAATTATTGTAAGTTTTACATTTTATGGCTATGGTGAATAAACTGTTTCTCAGAGGTACAAATACTACTTCATCAAATGCTGTATTCAGAAAAATTTTATGTTGATGGAATTTTCAGTAATCAGACTTTAGTGATCTGAATTCAGATGACCCTACTAGAACTTAACATTTTCATGCAGCTCACACATGGCCAACTTTAGGGGACTTAAATGGCAACCTTTATTCATTTTGAGAAAAAAAAAACCAAGCAGTTCCTTTTGCTCTGAGTAATATACATACTGTCCTGTATAACATATCCTAAATCCTCATCCTTATTTGCTTGTGCTTTCTTGAATACCGGGAATCCAATATCAATAGAAATATTTATGAATATCCCTTGCAGGCATGCGAAATAACCCTTCACTTTAAAGGTTTCAGTCCAAATTCATTACTTATATCATGGCATATGGAAGAATATTATCATTTCCTGCTTTGCTTTCTTCCCATAATTACTGAATTCCTGCATAAAAGTAGCGTTTGGATATTTTTTACGTTTGCGGCATATATAGTTGGATAAATACAAGAGCTACATTTTTTTTTCCATATTCTAAAACGCAAACCCTGTGTGTGATCTTTTTTTTTTTTTTTTTAAGGGTTTCCAAAATGGAGAGAACCTTTGCATTCAGCTCTATATCTGCCTTTGAACCTCGCTTCTTTCAAGGTTCAATTTGTCTGCAATTTGTCTGTAAATGATCTTTCCTTTTGTGTGCCTTGTGTCTCGCTGTCGGATTATGCCCTAAGCTTGTGTGTGTGTGTGAGAGAGCCTGATTCTGTCATGGGACATTGAACAATTCGTAGATTGGTGGTCAGGAGTCCTTTAGATCCTAAAGTGGTGTAATTATACCTCCAGGCTCATGCTGGGTTGTATGTATCAGAATAAAGATGGCATAGGAAGTGGTTGGTCTTTGTGTGGATCAGCCAACAAAGAAGGGAAATGTTTTTCAAATCTGGATCTGAGAGGTAACCTTGCTTTGCGAGATTTGGAGTTTTCCTAATTCGAATCCATCTTGGACTGCTCCAATAAAAACCGTCCAATCTCCGACCAATATTTGCCCTGATGATCAACTGTCCAGCTAAGAGAAACATACATGGCCGCGCAGGTTGCTCGTATAGAAGTGGCTATTGAATCGGTTGTAGATGAACTGGATACTATTTCTTTAAGAGTGAGTAAAGAGAAGCACTTGAAAAGTGAAACAAATATGGCTGCGCCGGTTGACGCTCTCGTATAAGCCAGTACCGGACGGGTGCTACCTTGCACGTCCTCAATCAGGTCACAGTTCTACCAGATGGCCCTCCCTCTTTCAGACTGTTTCTGCTGCAAAGATTCCAGCTGCAAATGTGAAGACTCGACACTTGGCAGGGCTACACATAGATCTGGCTGATGCCAGGTTATCTGAGAGGTAGAGTGTACGTCTTGAGGACAAATGTAAGAAGAAAAATATCTCCTGGAAGAATTTTTATATTAGAATAGACTCGAATAAGACCTTCTGCTGATTAGCCATTAATTTACAGCTTCTTTTTAATTGTGCCACTTGTAAGATGTAATTTCAAGCGCTGAAAGGTCTGTCAATAGGGTGTGGCTTAATATAAATATAGCTTTCAACACTTTATGAAGCTTGCTAAACAAATTTTTGAATTTTTCTAAACATTACTGTCCCAGTCAAACTCAGAAGACGTTGCAGTTGGCTTAAAGTAAAGTTCAAAGTAGGGGTGTAACTTGGTGTGGATCGGGCTACATTTTTCTGTCCTAGCCCACCTAGTAACCTAACCAGCAAGCTAGTTACCTGGTAGCATGTCCACTTCTTAGCGTACATACTGCTACAATAAACCTTGACCTATTGTCGATTTATTCTGTGGAACAGCAGTTAGAATCCATCCAGTTTTCTAAACCACCTATCCTCAAGGGATCGAGGCTATTTTGTTTGCTTTTTACCTTTGAACGGGTGAGAGGCATGTTGCACCCTGTACAGGTCGCCAGTCCATCTCAGGGCAACACAGACAAACAGGACAAACAACCATACACCCACCCACACACAAACACACCTGAGGACAATTTTAGAGAGATCAGTTAATATGTGAGTCATGTTTTTGGACTTTGGTAGGAAGTCTGAATACCCAGAGGAATCCCACGCATTCACAGGGACAACCTGCAAACTTAATGCAGAAAGACCCTCGGCCTGGATTCAAACATACAACCTTCTTGCTGCAAGGTAACAGTTCTACTCTCTGCGCCACTGTCCAAATGCAATCATTTTTATTAGAGATGGAACGGGCTTGTCACGGTTATTGGACTGCAATGGGATAAGTTTCATATTTTATCTCCTGCGGATGTGTGTAAGCCTGTGTGTCTTTGTTGGCACAAGGTCTATGTTTATAGTTGTAATTGTTTCTGTCATTGGTTGGATACATGGATGAACAATACTCTTAGCTGCAACAGATATGTGTTGATTCACCATAGTCTTCTCCTCAAGGCCTGACCAGGCGGATGGAGTGGAGCAGCAGCTGCTTGAGGCCCGCCTAGTGGAATTGTGATCTCAGAAAAGCAGTGCGATTTAAACAGCATTTTTGTGTCTGCTACAGATGCAGAGATTTGAATGCAGAAATACTCAAATGCAATTTTGAGCTTAATTTTCCTAAGATATGTCCTCTAGCATCAGAAAAATGCCATTAAAAACAGGTTAACTACGCGAAAAAGCAGATTTTCCTCAGAGTGGGGCTTTAAAGCCAGCTAACTTTACTTTCAAAAGAGTGTAAATGGCAATGGGCCTGCACCCTTTATTTTCCAGCCTTGAACTTTCCCAGAAGCTGGTCAACCAGTTCGTCAAAAAGGAGTTCACACTTGGGCTGGGCTGTATGGCTAAATTTTTATATCATAGTATTTTTTAAAAACATATCTGTATTGAGGTATTTAACAGTATTTTTTTCCATACGAGACCGTTCATATCCATGTTATCTTATAAGAATGAATAATATAAAAATGTGCTTTAAATAGTCCATTTTACTGTCATATTGACTGAACATGTTTTTCCAGACAGTTGAATTATATGAAAATCGAATTATGATTCTAGTAGACCTTCTTGATGTTATAAGGCTGAAAGTATACTTGTTTTTTAATCTCACGTTGATGGAAGCAGCACATTGCCCCCTAGCGGGATTCTTTAGTACTACATGCAAAGCCAGTACAAGATGCAGAGTACAGATTCAGAACGGAGTTTGCCAAAGTAAAATAAACATGGCGACCTTGGAGATCATGGAGATCTTTAGCTGGTTAATATTCAGATAACAAAAGATGACAGAAGTATCATAGACGTTATATAAAACATATTTACTGCTATAATTGATTTCTTTCCTACTGGTTTTGCCGCCATTGACCGCGTGTACCTACAGACGGTCAAATAGCGATCAACACTCCCCTCTACTGTTTACTCGCAATAGCGCTTGTAAAAGAAATGCTGTTCGGTTACCGTCGGACTTTTTAAAGCCGATAAACTTGTAAACTACAGACGGGACTCCTCTTTTTGGAAATGCCTCCTCAGCACGATGTGCCTCGCTCTGGTAGCTCCTGCCAGCAGCTGTACTTAGTTAAAAACTTTATTTTTCACACTGTGGTGAAGAGCTTCTTGCAGTGAAATCAGTCCTGGCTGCAACACATCCCCACATTAAACATTCCGGAAGTTGTCGGAGCTATTCACTGGTATAGCGGTATATTGAAATTAAATATAATGAAAATGAACACTGGTTTATGGTATGAACTGGTAAAGAGCTCCGGGAGTTGACATCACTAGGGGTGCACCGAACCGACTTTTTCAATCCCTATACCGATGCCTGGATTTTGTGTATCTGCAGATATCCGATACCGACCCGATACTATTGTTGCATTAATAAACTTTGTATCTTCCACCTTATACCTTTCTTGAAGAGACTAAAGGCACCCGACTTTACTAACTGAACATGGCTAAGACAAAATAACAGATGTAAAATATATTGCCCCAAAAATACATTTTCAAGTGACCATTTTTTGTGAAATTATTGCGGACTTTCCACATTTTGAGTATCGGTTCGTAGCATCAGTTACGTTTAACTGATACGATACATGTGCATTAGACTGTATATCGGGGCTGATACCCAATACCAGTATCATATTGGTGCATCCCTAGACGTCTCTTCACAAAACTTCACAGAATCATAATGTTGGTGGTGTCTCAATGCTGCTGTTTACATGTCTTTTGATCATAACGACAGACTATGGTGTTGTTATGAATTTTTTTTAAAGTAATGATTAATAATCCAATATTGACAGACATAAAACATCTGCCCATAGCTTTATGGAAGTTAAATGAGGACACGCTTCAACTTACCCTCCTGTTGCGCAGTGTTATGCAGGAAGATTCAAATGACAAACCCTGTTTGTCTCCATTTATAGCCCTCAAGGCTTTTTTATGCTTGAAGCGATGCACGGGAGTAGGACGAGGGGTAATTGATCAGGAAATGGTATGTCCGCTTAGCTTAGCTCCGGTAAAAGGTCCACTCCGACAGCTAATAAAGTTTTTGAAAGTATCGCAGGGCCATGGTATGGGTTATAGATGTTATATCTTTTTAATTTCCTGATATATACAATAAAATCTTCGGTTTTAAAGTGGGAAGTCAACCCCGATAGAGTAAAATCCAAGCCTGCGGCATTCATTTTGATTACGTTCCTGCCTGCCAGTGTGGTGGTGAAGGTCTGAGAGCCACATGACGTCTAGAGCTATATACCGCCCAGGCCCAGTTCATTGTTTGAATCGGTATGATAGAAAATGTGTGTGGTTTTTAAACTGTAGCATTTTAAAACTGTGGTTTATCTTAAGATGGGTAATCAGGGTCATGTCTTTTAAAAATCGGTATCACGACATGATTCGATGCTGAGTTTTCACAAATCGTAAAATTATTGCAAACCTTAAGACTGTTTACAATTTTTAGATTGGTATTAAATAATGCCATCCTGCATCCAGTCTACAGTTAGCTGTTTTTTAGCATGGTCATTTCTAAGGCTTTATTGGATTTGATTCTTTTACTGGAAAAAAGGAAAGGAGTAAATTAAAAAAATGTAGTGTCTGGATGTTGGTGCATGTTCAGGTTTTTAATGAAGATCTTTGCTGCACCTGTTTGCTAAATTGTTTGGATTTGCTAATTGGTGTTAAATGACCCCTCTCAATCTTCCTCAGGCTGAAAGAATTGACAGAGGTAGATTGTGAATGACATAAACAATGCCTCGGGTTAATCGATGGAGGGAGGGTCTGACAAATAAGTTGTTGAAACGGGAAGTGGAAAGTCAAATAAGTGAATTTAGATAGAGTTGGGACTTGCAGCAGCTGAAAGAATAAAAAAGGCTACATTTTGAGTTCCGCATTGATTAGATATTGAAAATTTTGAAATTTCTTCCCTTATACATATTACAGTGAATCCACTGGTCTTTGGGCATGGCTTTACTTTTTCCATCATTAATTTCTTGAGTGTAGTCTTCAAATTTATTTGATCTCCTGCAGTAATTCTTTCTTACTTTCTTTCATATCTTACTAGTAAAATGTTGATAAAGCATCTGTTGGCTGTATATTTTATCTGCTGAGGAATAAGTTAAAGATTTTTCTGCCATGTTAGACATTTTTTTTAGCTTTTTTCTTTTATTTCTCCCCACTTGAAATTTGCAAAGCCCTTTGTACTCTCGTTCTGAGCATGTGAAGCTTGTAAAGAGCTCCAGGGACTGGTCCAGTCAGGATTAGGTTACATTTGTTTCTGGCTAATGTAGTCAATCTGTTTCTCCCTATATCCTCTCTTGTTCTTCTCTACCTTCTGTTCAAGAAAATAATTTTATCATCCATATTTTGTTCCTCTCCTTTACTGTATTTGTTCTCCTTTGCAGCTGCTCTCTCCTCATGGATCTTGATTGTTATAGTCTATGGATTTTACTGGCGGTCTTATCGCAGTCCGCTCAATAATCCTGTCCAGTCGTGTCCCCTGAGGTGCCATGAGGAAAAGCATGCAACAGAAAACCAAACACAGCCTCTCCTGTGGCCACATGCTGCTTTTTCTGTATTCACGAGATGATCTTTAACAAGGAAAAGCATCAGAGTTGTTTATATGACATTTAAAGAGTCGACAATTAGCCAAAGCAGTAAGTTACAGTGTGCGTAGCTTGTAGATATTGCGTATATAGAGAACGGAGGTACACAAGAGTCTGAATTTGTTGGAAGTCTTTAGTGTGTGTGGGGGGAGGGTGGATTGCACCTACAGGAGTTTTGTGTAGCTTTATGAGCACGTCATGAAATAATTTTAAGGTGATTATAATTGTGCGGCAGAGCATACAGTGAGTGATTGAGAGGTAATTACATGAATAAGAATGAGGGTTGTTTTTGCATGGTTGTGTAGACATGGGTCCTGACTCCAGAGGGACATCTTTTGTTTGTAGTAAAACACAAAGGTGCTCTATGACACAAAAGATTTTTATACAATCACAGGTGGAAATTCTTCTCTGTACCATGGAGGAAAAAAAAATCTTATCAGGGAAACCTCTTTTGATAATGGGTTTACATTCTGGTATCCATAAGCTGTTTTTAGATGTAATAAACAGGCAAAAGCTGTATATTGTTCGGCAAAAATCTTGTTTCCTTTTTTTTGTCCCTGTAAAAATGAGCACTATTCATCAATCTTCCTTGGGTTTTAACGCATATTCTGTTTAATTAGCATTAGCAAGAATACTTAAATTACAAACTTCAGAGAAGCTTCACTAGGCAAAAATTTGTTCTGTTCGTACATAAAGCTACATTTGCGGTTTGACATCTGGTAAACATCAGCTGTCGCACCGGACGGCATTATGAAACAGACAAGTCCATAGAAAAGAAGACGTTGCTCCTAGCATAATGCACATCAACAAAGACACTAGGACAACTGTGCAAAATATTTGCTTTAGTTTTACATTTCATACAGAATTATTTAAAAACATTTACTGCAGCCATAATTTTCCCGCCGGTCTGTACCAGACTTCTGTTTTTCTCATTTAGTTTTGGAAAATGATAATTTCTCAGCACAATATATCTTGAATCATTGTCAATTTTAGAATATTTGATATTGCACTTAATCAAACTTATCGTGATCCAGCATACCTGTTAAGGTTAGGTGTCTGGGTTTGGTATGAATTCAGTTCAGGAACTGAAGTGAATTCAAAGTCCTAATATAGGCGTGTTAATTTGCAAACTGGGCCGGAGTATATGTCGTCATCATGTCTCCAGAATGTGGTTTGTGGTGGAAAATATAAAACTTGTAGGGAACTTTCCAAAACCAATTCCAGGTTTCGCAACACTAACCTTGAAATGTATGAACTTCATCAGGCTGCACACCATTTAGAACAGAAACCAGATAAATCCAAGACTAGAATTAATTTAATCTTCAATTTGCATGAATTACCATATCCCAAGTAATAAATTAAAATGTAATTTTCATACATTTCATCCGGTAATCCCCCTTGGCTTCCTTTTTAATGTCTTATTCACAGGCTTAGGAATCCCAAGGCTTTAAATTGCATCACAGATAGGAAAAAAACACCCCCCAAAGGATTAAAAAATAAAAATGAGTCATGTCCTGGCCCTGGGACAGATGTACATTAGAGGATTGAAGTGGTTTTGAAGGCTTTGTGACCTGTACAGCATACACCTACTGATCTTGAATCCAAAGTGTACTCGGATGTTAAGTTAGTTTAAGTCAACAAATGTTGGTAACTTAAACTGAAGCTCTAGAAAGAAGTCACTTTTATTTTAGTCCAAAAAAAAATAGTTGAACACTGAATTACTGTTGAAAAACTGTGCGCTCAATGCACCCAAGCCCAAAATAAGATGAATCATTGGTCGAGTCAATAAATAAGATGTCTGTTTGGACCTGCAGACCTGAGTTAAAAGCTTCCTCACCTGCATTCAAATGAGTCACCAACTCTGTGGGAAATATCAGATGGTGTACCTTAGTGGCATTTATGATAAACTATGCTGTTTATTGGGGCTGTGAAGAGCACAGCAGGTTTACCCATTGGTAAATCATGCTGGGAGGATCATTGTGTACATCTGTATACTCCATTCATTTGTTAAAAGCACATTTACTGTTCGCTCAGCTGGAACCCTGGATATAATTTGAAAATTCTGCTAAATACCTGTTCTGTTATGTCAAACGCTATACAAATGGTAGCGGTACTGGAAACATTTGTAGAATCTCTACATAGTTTAGTCATGTTGGTCTCTGGCACTCCTTTTAGAAGCGAGATCTTAGCAGTTCAGAAATGGCTTCATTGGCCAAGTTTGTGCACACAATCCAGAAATTTTACTTTGGTTCCACTTAAAAGTGTAAAAGTCTTAAGTATTGGAATTAAACCAGAAAGAGATGTCTATGTACAGTGTTATGCAATAAGATGAGGTTGAATTAGATCAAATATAAATGGTATTTATTCCCAGCAGAGGGCATTCCCCTTCCCCCCCTTAAGTGTGTTTCATTCCATCGGAGTTTAGTTTTTCTAGGAATACACCTAGGCCCGATTACGGTCACACCTGTTGTCAATTAATAAATTACTCAACTAAGACCTGCCTGACAAACTGTGGCAAACAAAAGTACCTCAAGAGCTAGATATTGTGCCAAGATCTGAAAAAAATCAGCAACAAATGAAAGTATTTGTGAAAAGGTTCTAAAGCATTTCTATACCTTTGTGAATCCAGCGACTCTGTGATCCTTCTCAGGAGTTTTTGGTCGACCAAAAATACCCCAAGAGCACAACTGTCAACGTTTTCTAATTTTTGTGCATGTGTAATTTTTATGCCAACAAATGTTCTTAAGTTATATTTAATATTCATAAAACCTTAAACGTATATTAATCTTTGATTTACTGAAACAAAACCAATCTAAAAAGTTTTTCTCTGGGTTAAAACAGCATCTGCCAAAACTATTTCACTCATGCCGTCATTAAATTATTTAACATTGACTACAAGCAACAAATCTTAAAAACCTGGAGAAAAAAACGGAAAAATTATGTAAATTAATTTCTTTAGATTTTTATTTCAAGACGAATGCTCCTCAGGAAGGATGTTTGTTTTTCTGACTGGCACAACGCGTATTGAGGATTTCAAAACTTATAAAATAACATGTTATGCTGTTGTAGAATACATTTAAGAAACCCAATAGACACAACTGACCAGTCAACCCTGATCTGAAGTAACCAACTTACATTGACTCCAATCAAAAGACTTATATCCTATAAAAATATGCTACGATGCGTAGGATGTTGTAAAACAGTTTTTTGTGCTAGAATATATGACCACATGATTTCTAGACGATCCTGTCTTGGCCTGAACCCTGACATCTTCCTACAGAGCACTCTAAGGCTGCTTCTGACTAGAGACCGATAAAGATGTCAGCTTTTCTGCCTTAATTGCTCGGTCATGAACCGCCAGGGATTTGATTGACTTTGCATAACATGCTGTAGATTCGGACCACTGAAGCTTTTAAGTGGTTGCTTGAATTTGTGTCTCTTTGAACCAGCCAATCACAGGTTGTGTATGTCTTGTCAACATAGTTGGCTCATCACTCCCACGTACTGACGAGCAGATGAGTGCCAAGCTCCAGTGCCTGCATTCAAATGATTCATCAGCCTGTTAGTCATAGAACTGAGAGGAATATAATTGGGTAAAGTGACAGATGAAATCTCTCTCAGACAGATGTAAAAGAAGCCATGATGCCTCTGTTCGGCATGCAGCCTGGTTACCTGTTGGAATGTCATGCTGATATTTTGTGAGGCTATAGTATAGATGAAGCTTCATCGACCAAAGAAAATCCACCTTTATCTGGGCTGGTTTTAATTATGAGGATATATAACTGAGGACTTCTTAGTGGGAGCAGGAAAGATCTTCTGTAACGGTCTGTATTATAGCAAATCTAAAGAAAGCTCTGACTGAAGATACTTTGTTGTATAACAGTCCATGAAGAGGATGCACAGGATTGCTCATTTTCTTATTTTTTTTTGTGAAGAATCCCTCTTGGCATCATCTTCAGAGTTTCCAAAGTCGTCCCCCAGAACAGAATTTTTCATCAGGTCGTTTAGCCTTTTTAACCCCTTATGATTCCAGGTCATTTTCACACTACATATGATTAGCCAAATTAGACTTATTGCCGTTTTTGAACCCTCTGTAGTATGAATACATGTTTGGGCTATTTGTAAAGGTATCACCTTCTAGTTTTACCTGGAGCAGTCAGAATCACTGTAGGTATGACAGGTGAAACGTTATGCCCGTTATAACTCAGAAAAAAAAATATTTATAGAATAATATAGAAAGAAAGTTGGAATGTGTCTTTGGAGTACCACTGGCAAACTATAACACAAAATTAGTCATTTGTTCCAAAGGAGCATAAGATTTGTGTTGCTCTTTGCCAGTCATAGGCAAGATGTGCATGGCAAGGCAATTTTATTTGTGTAGCGCTTTCTTTACTTTTCTATGATTAGAATACAAATGAGCATTTACAATAACAAAATAATTAAGAAAATACAACAGTGTAGGGACAAATGAGTGACAATTAAAAACAAAAAAGTAAAAGCAGTTACTCATGAGTCTAAATAGGTACGTTTTAATTTTAGATTTAAAAGCTGCTCCCCAATGTTTGGTTCTGCTTCTAGGGACTATTGGTAAACTAAAGCTGGAGGATCTGAGTGATCTGGATGGTTTGTACCGTGGTAGCAGATTTTTAATGCACTGTGGTGCTAACCCATTCAAAAACTAATAAAATCACTTTGAAGTCTATTCTCTGAGCTACAGGGAGCCAGTGCAAGGACTTTAGAACTGGGGTGATGTGTTATACTTTCCTGGTTCTAGTGAGAACACGAGCAGCAGCGTTCTGGATCAGCTGCAGCTGTCTGATTGATTTTTTTATTTTTTTTTTATTTTGATTTTTTTTAGGTAGACCTGTGAAGATACTGTTACAGTAATCAAGACGACTAGAGACAAATGCATGGAGTTTTTCTAGGTCTCCTTGTCTTTCCTTTAATCCTAGAAATGTTCCTCAGGTGATAGAAAGATTACCTTGTTATTGCATAATCATGGATTATAGGACTCATGATCGTATTTTCTATCCACTCAATCCTCTGAGAAACGTCTACCTCATGAAAAATTTTATCTACAGGAAATGACCCTTAACGCTTTCATTTATTGAGACTACAGAACATTTATTGGGAAGAAAACGAGTGAGACCTTTTTAGCGGGGGATAATCTAAAGTTGTGGGTCACTGTAGGAAATTAGAGCAGTTTGCCTAGTATATTTGTAAATAAAATAAAATGTATATACGTAAGCAAAGCAACGGTTAAAACTGCAGCAGAGAAGCAACCACAACAATTTAACTGCTAGAAGATGAACATGGCCATTCGCTCTTACCTCTGAGTGGCCACAATGTTATGCCTCATGCTGTGGCTTACACCATGTGAGCTTTTAAATATTACCCGTCACTATTAATTCACTGATTCTAACCTTGAAATAAAATATATAGAAGCTGTAAGGGTAACATTTTATCAACCCATGTAGATTTTAGAGAAACACATCAGTGGATCAATTTTCCACATAAATCTAGATATTATGGGGTAGTACTCACAGGAGGTTCCCAGGATCCCAGGAGGGCCTTAAAGCATACTGAGGTTGTCAGATATTTGTTTGACAGTTACTTCATCTTCTGACTCTTACTAGCAGTTCAACTTTTGATGCTAACATGGTTTTTTTTAAACCTTCAACAGTTTTTTTAACTTCTCCTTGATATAAAACTCAATCTGTAGAGTATAGATTCAGATATTAACTGTTAAAGAAAAATGTAAGACTGCATCTGTGGATTCACCTGCAGTTCTACAAACTAAAACCTAAGTTAAATGAATTAGGTTAAATGAATAACTTAAATAAATGTCCATTAAATGAGCTTACATTAGAGGTGTGAATCTTCAAAAGTCTCTCGAATAGATCAGGGGTGTGAATACTTCAGTGTTCAAATTCGTGGCTGGTTGGTTACCTTAGTAGTTGCGGTTTTAGTGGAAAGGTTTATATTATTTTTTTATGGTTTTGGGATTTTACTTTGTGAACAGCCTGATACTGTGAAGCAGCTCACTTGATGCTGTAACAGGAAAGGTTGGTCTGTTGTGCTGATTTTCACCATTCTGCTGCATACAAATTATAAGCCTTTCGTGGTAAAGATAAAGTTTAACGTCAGTCTGTGCGTTGATTTTGTACTGCACCGTGTAGTACTGCTAGAAATGCTCTAGATTTTAGTACTCTGTCCTCAGTAGGGATGGGTATGATTTGGGTTTTATCAAATACCTGTGCTGTATTTTTGAAACTGTGCCGGTGCTTTAAAGAGATTGTCAAAGCGGTGCTAAAAGAACGGAAAACATACAAACTTCGTCAAAACTTTTTTTAACAGGGCTGTCAAAAGGTTAAACATTTTGTTTATCATAGTAGCTGTGAATTAATCACCATTCCTAAAAATTACCAAAAAATAAAAATTTCATTGTAAAGGATGAATTTAGATGGCGTTGCTCTTTTAAAAAATATATAGGAGAAATAAACAGTATTTTTGTTTTGAACTCTACATTCACAATGTATGAGTGGTCTCATATGAAAAATAACTAGGGCAGAACCAACCAAAATATATGAATAAACATTTGGATATCACCAGTCTGTTAAACAAAACATAAATCAAATGTCACAATTTACCATTTTCCCATAAGTAAACATTTAGCAGATTCTCCATTTCATCGCATCAGGAAATGAAAGCTCTTATTGTGAAGATCCACACAGCTACTTCTGCTAATGAGTTAGCAATAATTCAAGTCTGAAAACATCACTAACTGAATAATTCACATTTTTAGCACAGTGATAATTCCCTATGAAATGTACTAAAGCTATACAGTGAACCAACATGCATAGATCAAAAATAAATTAGATTTTGGTGCATTTCTCTGTTACTTGCCTTGTTGACCCTGTCAGCTCATGGCAGGCAATGAATAATTACAAACACTGCACTAATATTCTGACAGGCGATCGTGTTCATATCAGTTAGGAATCGTAAAAATACGTCACCTCGTTTAGGGGCCGTACAGCTAACGTGCAGGTGTCTTCTATTCAGGTGCTGTAGCATAGATGACGTGCTGTTGTGGTAGGCCAGGTCCGTTTTGCAGTAGGCTACACACACTGCACCATGTTCGCTTTACAAAGCGTGAAATGGTTCCATACTTTGGACATTTTCTGTCTTTTATTTGCACTTTTTTCATTTCCTGCCATTGTTTGTAAAGGTAATAGTGAGTGATAGAGAACAGTGCCGCTTGTGAAATGTGCGTCAGTGTTACACTCCGTGTGAAACACGGGGCAGCGCTGTGGTCTTCAAAGCAGGAGTGACGATGGTGACGTGAATTAAACGAAGCCTCGAGGCAAAATAATTTGCCTCGAGGATTTTTTTTTACTCGAGTTAATCGAGGAATCGTTTCAGCCCTAAACCAAACACACACCTGCTGTTGCACAAAAATCTGTAGTTTGACAGCTTAGGAAGGAGAACTGATGTGGTGCTGGTTAGGTTATAAACGGGGTGTTATTCTGGGCATGCATTAATTATTAAATAAATGAAGTTAGTTCTGGGAATTAATCGACCGTTGTTGAGTTAATTTTGAGAGACCTAACTTTTAGCATTTTTTTTTTTTTTGCAAAAAGATAACAATCTTTATCTGGTGATATAGAGCATCGCTCTTGGCTGATACCATGCACAGAATGCATAAAAAAGAAAAAAAGGGACCAAAATAAGACACTGAAATGTTACTTTTCAGTCAGGTTATTACGGTTTGTCAGAGCCACTGCCATAATGGCACCAGATATCGGTACCCATCTTTAGTCCTTAGTTACATATTACTGCCTCTTGTTCTTTGTCTCCTTCTGTCCATCCTCCCTCTCCTTATTAACATGCACAGTCTCTCTCCCCTTTTGGCCTTTTTCTTCCCTGTCCTCGCTGCCTTCTGGTGGTTTTTGCATTCCTCTCCTCACTCCTCCATCTGCTTCATAACAAGAAAAGTTAGATTTAATTAATAGGCCAATAGTGAGGCCTAGGAAAATGGGGGCGAAACAGAGCTGAAAAAGGAGAGGAAATCTAATCAGATAGGATCCTGTTTATGTGTGTGGGGGTAGTCCCCTGGGCTAATGTTTCAGTCTGTTTTCCACCCCTCATTGCCCTTATGCCCTTTCCTGCTTCACTTATGTCAAACTATTCCTCCATTTTCTTTTTTCTCTTTATGTATGCGATTAAAATAAAAATCCCATTAAGTTCACCTATATGGAGAAAATCATTTCGAGTGTCTGTTTTCTCTTTGCCCTTTTCATCTCTCCCTCTTATTTCTTTAAGGTTTTCTTCATGAAAATTCAGTCTCATATCCTCTGCCTTCCTTCTTCGAGCAGTTTTCTTAAGGGTCTCTTAACTTGATGTCAAATAGTCATCCGTGACATGTTTTCTCCTCGTCTCATATCACTACTTTATGTTCTTGACGTCTTCTAGAGCTTCCTATTTTTTTGTTTTGTTCGCCCTCTAACACAGTCTTATGAAATTCGCACAAGACTGCTGGCTCTGCTGTCTTTATTTGCTTTCAGTCTGTCCTTCATACTCCCCTAAGTCTTTTTCTCTTTGCAGTCCCCTTATAGTGTCCCTCCTTGTTTATTTCTTTTCATCTGTTCTTTGCTATTCATTGGTGTTGCTTCTTCCTTTATGCTGTTTATCTGCATCCATATCCTTGGCAAGTTTTGTTTTACACAAAATAGACATTTTAAAACATTCACACGCAAAACAGGAGGGATTGCAATCTATATCACCAACTTATCATTCTGGTCTAATTAATGAATGGAAAATGTAACAAGTTATTTTTCTTATGAGTTGTCAAATTTGCGCAAGGTTTCATAGGAATCCCTGGTTTTAATTGTGAGAACGATCAGCTTTTCCATGCAGCACATCTCATTGACATCAGCCCCCTGACTATCTTTTGGGGGTCGGGCATGTCTATCAGTTTCTTGCAATTGTTTTTTTTTATATGAAAGTATAAAAAATAAAATAAAAAAACTAATCAGTTTGAGATGACATTGGGTATAAATCCCTGAAACATTATTCTGGGGTCCTTGGGTATTTAAAGATCAAATATGTTCTCTAAAGTTTTCAAAATTCTGTTTTAGTGGTTTCAGTTTTATACAAGAGCATAAGACTATATGGTTTGCTTTTGTTTCCACATTGTCTCAAACGTCGGTGCTTTACTAACCTGATTGGCTTACTTGTGATGTGAGGTGTAATGAATTAAAGTCCATCCATCCAAATTCCCACCAGCTTGTAGAGCTGGTGGAAGATTGCTGTATTATACAAATGGTGTACCAGTCACTCTCAGTCAACTCAATATTCATTTCCTGCTCTCATTTAAGCTTGAAGGGGAATTTATACAATTTTGAAAATGTAAACTCTTGTGCAACTTGGGCAGTTTTTCTGGGGGTATACATACACCACCACCACCACCACCACCACCCCTTGATGGCCTTTGTAAAGAGAATGTCCTCTTGTAATGGTGTTGACAATGCAGTTTTGTCCTAAATGTTTTAACAATCTAATTTGTGGAGCTTCCAGATTTTCCTTAAACCTTGTAAATGTGTTGAACCACAAATTATTTTGGTTCCAAGAACGTTCGAATATCCACTCATTGTGTGTCTAGCCCATTTTCTTAAAATGGTGGCATAATATTTAAGATTTGCTTAAAAAGTGTGTTACTGAATTGATGGACTTGGGGATGACAAAAATATTGCGAGGTCATTAAACCTTATGCAGGTTATGGATAGTATCTGAGAGATGCATCATTATTCAGTTATCTATTGTAGGTGTTAAAATGATTAAAAATATTTTTAAACTATTCATGAATTCAGCTAAAGAAAAAAGATCTATATCCTTAAGTTTTTGCACCAATAAACTAATTTCCTTAGCACAAACTCTGATATCCAGAAGAACCAGCTTCATCAGGAGCAAGTAACGTGGCTTCATGGACACAACCCCAGTGACTGTATGTCAGCATTTTAGTTTTACACAGAACAGCAAAGTTTTTTTTGGACCTTTTTGCTTGCTCTTTCAGCTTTACGGTCACAGTAACTGGGTTAAATTTAGCACACAACATTTAGGGTAGTTATCTTTGTTATTGTAAGTTTTACTTTTGATCTTACTAATGATGTATTTACTAGGGATGCACCAATATTAATACTGTTCTAATGTACTCGTATAGTTTAATTAACCAATATCATGTGGAAACTCTAAAATTTCATATTTTTCCCACACTTGAAATTCTAGTTTGTGGTGATTTTTATTTGTCTAATTGAAACGAGCAGAGAACAACATAAAACCGGTCTTCCAATTCATTGCATTTTTGTGCGTGGTAAAGTATCAGCATTGGTACTCAGACTCAAGTATGTATCAAATCTGTTTGGAAAAAGTGGTAATGTTGCATCCTTAGTTTTTTATTTTTTAAGCTAATAAAAGGTTAGATTGACCTATCGATTCATAGCTTCTTGATTTTTATTTTGATACCACCCATCAAGGTGTTTAAGTTCAGCCAAAAAGATGCTATACAGATTTAACAGCTTTAAAAAGTTGGCTTCTGTGGGGTAAAAAAGGCCATGCCAAAGTGTAAAGATAAGGACCTCTGCAATAATATTTGGGCACCAGAGCAGATCTTTAGCGTATATGCTGCATTCAGGGAAAGTAACCTCACAAATTGTGAAGTGTGGAAGTTTTATGGTTTGGGAATGTCTAACTGAAATAGGACATGGTGAGGTAATTTTTGAATCAATCGGTTTACAGTTTACATGAGAATATGAGACTGTTTTGTCAAAAAATAAAATGAAGCTAATGTGGATTTGGACCCAATAACATGACAGTGTCCCAAATCCACCCAGAACCACTTGAGAAGCCAAGTGCTTCTTCTCGATGGCTCCTGCCAACTCCAGCTCATAAACACGGTTTTAACTAGTTTTGAATTCTTTTCTAAGAGTTTGTTTTTCGTTTTTTAATCATTTCTTTTGACTAGTTTTAACCGTTTTTAGCTTTTAGCGACATATCTTTTATCGGACGCGTTTTTAATCAGAGCACGGACCGCCGTTTCTTCAGTCATGCCTCCACTCAGCTGTAGCTCCAGGTGTGATGGTTGTGCCAGGCTAACCAAGAAAATCAAGGAATTAGAGCAGAGGATCTCCAATTTACACCTGATTCAGGACAACGAGCGCGATGTGGACATAATCTTCGGCCGAACTGTCGCTGCTGCCACCAGCGGCCAGCTGGCCGGCACAATCCCCTGCCAGCCAGGTGAAGCTGCGGAGGGGGAATCCATCACTGGGTCTCCAGGCGGACTCGGACAGAAAAACGCTGGCAGAGGTACAACATCTACGGCATAGGAATAGCGCTGGGCACCCTTTGTTTCCCTGGAGCTACAGGAAAGGATATATCTGTACAGATTCTGGACTCCATCCATCGTCACCCAACTGTGTGTAAAGTTATAATTCATGTTGGTACCAATGTCTTTTTGCTCAGCTCTCAGCGAGGACGGTCGCTTTTTTCCCTCCCTCCTCCTCCTGTGTCTTATCCCACAGCTCTCTTATCTCCTGTGACTCTATCTGGAGTAGGCTATCTTTTGGCAATTTTATCCGAAACCAAACTGAATTAGAGAAGATGGAAATGGTCAGCTGGTCTCTGAATGCTATTGATAAAATCTACTCAACTCTATGAAGCGCCGGTAAGGGTCAACCGGGGTGTCAATCATGGTGATCTGGTTTCTGCTGATTGGAATGGGCAGTTACTTGAACTACCGAAAAATGGAGCAACAAAGATCTGAAACACGGTTGAGATTGGTCATTGTTCTGGAAGCGATTGGACGGCTGAAGGAACAGCTGGATGCGTTGATTCATACTGATGGGAACCAAATGCTGGGGGAGCTGGGACGCAGAACAGACGCTGTAAGAGGCGATCTGGCCGGCGCTCTGGGACTCATCCGCAATTTGTCATCGGACTTGGAGAAACTCTCGGTGCGGATTGGGGCAACTGGAAATTAATTGGATTTGGAACTTTAATTTGAACTACAGTTTGGCTGAATTAGACTATAACAGAAACCACTGACAGACTGAAAGGGCAGAGAAGAATATTTGCTCTCTCCCTGCTATCCAAATAATTACTGTTTTGGCTCCCATGAAGACCTTCAACCTGGTCCTAATCAAATGTCCCTGAGAAGAATGTCAACTGCGTCTCCTCTCCCCCGTACACCTGCATCTACTGACGCACACACTGACATGCTTACACACACTCACATTCACACACACCGTCTCGCTGTATCCTCAATTCTCTCTCCTGCAACAGGAAGCTGGATTACAGCGCGCCTCGATGGCAGCGCGTTAACCTGTGGACTGGAGCTCATACCTGCCCATCCTTCCTGATGTCTTTGTTCATGTCTGAATATGTGCTTAAATGTCTGTTAGTGTGGTTTTTTCTATTACCTGCGTTGTGAGTGCTGTACGGACCCACAACACAGTTGACCGTTTTTTCTCCTCACCGTGGAACCCTCCCCTCCCCAGATGTGCATCTCTGTTTCGTAAACGGGAGCGCCGCTCGATGGCTGCATGCCCAACAGTGACCTGGATCTGTTTGTTGTTGTTTGTAATGATCTTGGACAGGTTGTACTGTATCTGTAAATTCCTTGTATGCGTCATACTTGTATGTGTCATACGTGGCCTTTAAAGCTGATTCTGATGACAGTCTGAGCTCTTAAAGCAGGATTTTATTCATCTTTTTAATCTTTTAAAAGACAAACCCCGATCTGTTTTTATTTCTGGCCCCACTCCAACCATCAGCAGAGGAATAAATAGATTCAGCAGGTTACACTCTAAACACTTGGCGTTCCTCTGTTACAGTGATGGACAACATTGGTTTTATAGACTATTTTAAAATTTTCTGGGGTAGGAGTCAATTATTTGGGCAGATGGACTACATCTTAACAGACAAGGTACCTGCATGCTGGCATTAAGCCTGACATACCCTCGCCCACCCCTGTCCCCTGCACCGGCTCCAGCTGCTCCTGCCCTCTCTGCCCCATCCATCACATCCTGATGTGCAGCGGGTCCTTGTTCCTATGAGCTCAATCCTGATTTTAACAGTAGCTCACATATCGGACTTGGACCTTACCCTACTTCATTCATACCTGTTATTGTCAGTGGAGAGCGAACAAATAATCATAAACTAAGAAAATGCAACCCAAATAATCTTAAACAGTTACTAAAAATCCCACCTGCAGTCACTCAATCACCAACCACTATTAATGTGGCTCTTTTAAATGTTCGCTCTCTGCTGAATAGAACTTTTATAATAAATGACTTTATTTTATATAATAATCTTCAGTGTTTATTTTTAACGGAGACATGGCTGAGTGCAGATGCCCCTGCTTTTCTCACAGAGGCCTCTCCAACTTATTTTAACTTTTCTTATTCAACGAGGAGTAGCCAGAGGGGAGGCGGAACTGCTTTTATAAATTCATCAACTCTTTCCGCCAAACCTGTTTTTATTCAATAATTTTACCACGTTTGAATACACTCCCTCTCTTTTTAGCACTCCTCAGATTTTATGTTACATTTTATAGGCCTTTATCAATTTTACACAACTTTATGAAAAGATCATTTTAGCTGGTGATTTTTTTATCTACATATAGATGACCTTTTAGATCCTTAATCAACAGATGTAAGTATTTTAAATTAAATGGATTTTAGCCAACATGTCATGCAGCCAACTCACAATAGAGGACACACCCTGAACCTGGGTGGATGCTGGGACCCTTGATAAACTTTTCTCCTCAGTGAGGCCCACTACAAGCGTTTTGGACCCGATTCCTACCAGGTTTTTTAAGCATTTTTATGGTTCTTTCAAAGATGAGATTTTAAACTTTATACAATTGCTCCCTTCAGACCGGGGTTTTTCCTGCTGCCTTTAAAGGGGCGGTAGTGAGGCCTCTGCTGAAGAAGAGCAATTTAGATTTTAATGATTTAAACCATTACTGACCGGTATCTAACTTACCATTTTTAACCTTGGCATTTTTAACCTCCTGATAACCTTGGCAGTGTTATCAGGAGATATGGATGCACTTTTTAACTGCATTTTAGACATTAAATCCTGGATGGGAGAAAACTTTCTCCAGCTCAACCAGGACAAAACTGAGGTTTTAGTTATCGATCCTGAGGCTCAGAAAGAGAAACTCTTACCAAAACTACAATCCTTGTCCTTTAATCCTTCTTTACAAGTGAAGAACCTGGGTGTGATTTTTGACTCTGAGCTGACTTTTATCCCTCACATTAAAAACATCACCAAAATAGGTTTTTATCACCTAAAGAACATCGCCAGAGTCCGCCCCATTCTCTCTCGGGCCAATACGGAGACGCTAATGCATGCTTTTATCACCAGTAGAATTGATTACTGTAATGCCCTGCTTTCTGGTCTTCCCAAAAAGACTACATCAAGTTTACAGCTTTTACTTAGACCAGGAGGCGGGAGCACATTACACCGGTCTAAAAATTACTGCATGGCTCCCCGTATGTTTTAGGATCGATTTTTTATTTTATTTTTTATTTTAAGGTTCTTTTAATGGTTTTTAAGCGTCTAAATGGTCTTGGGCCTTCTTATCTCTCAGAAATGCTTTTACCATACAAACCCTCGCGGTCTCTGCGCTCCTCTGGCAGCCGTCTCATTATTCCCAAAGTCAGGACACGGACTCATGGTGAGGAGTCTTTCCATTATTATGGCCCTTACCTCTGGAACAGGCGGCCAGAGGATCTCGGGGCTGCAGAGAACATTCCCGTTGTTAAGAGCAAGTTCAAGACTCACCTTTTTTAGCTCAGCCTTTAACTAAATATTATTTATTAATATATTTTTAACTGCTCAGCATGTTTTACCTGATTTAATTTTTAGTTTAGCTTTTAACTATTTATTTATTAATCGGCTTTGCGTTTTTATCTTGATCTATCTAATTGTTGTTTTCCACTTATTGTTTTCCACTTATTGTTTTATACTTTATACACTTTATATTTTATAAACTTTATATTTTAACTTATTTTAATCTTTCTTGCCAGTTTTCCCTCTCTGGGGGCCCCCTGCATCGGGGGCGGTTGTCGGCTGTGGCTGCCTGGGTGCCCCCTGGGTAGCGCTTGGGTTGAGGTAGCGCATCCCTCCTCTGGGCGCTCTGGGTCGGAGCCTTGGCTGCTGCTGTTGATCTGCTGCTGCCGATGCAGATGGCTCCCATGATGGCATTTCCTGGCTCATCTGTACTTGGCCAGCTTTTTGTAGCTTTTGAGAGTGTGTGTGTGTGTGTGTGTGTGTGTGTTTGTATGGCGGATGGGTTGGGTTGGGAGGGGGGTGTATTTGCATTTGATTTGATTTTTGATGGGGGGGTTGTGGGTTTATTTTAAATCTGTGAAGCACTTTGAGTAACTTTGTTTGAAAAGCGCTTTATAAATAACGTTTGATATGATTAATGGTGACTGTTAAAAGGAAGACATTTTCTCAGAAGTACAACACTACAAGAAAGATTTTTTTTTTTTTTTTTTTTTACTTCCGGGTATTTTACTTTTCGCAAATGCCTGATTTACTGTCTGGTCTGAACTAAACCGTTGAACTTGATGCGTTTCAGAAGTGTAGCATGTAAAAAAAAGACTAACAAAAACTGCTGTGTAAATTTAGAAGAGGGCCATGACAGAACACTTCTGATTTGTGTCTGATTTGTGCTGCTTTGTGCCTGGTGAAAGCGGTCCCCTAAACTTCAATGGCAGTTATCACCTGCGTATTACGCTTCACTGACATTACGTGCACTTTCAGGTCTGGTGGAAAGGAGGGGATTAGCTAGAATATACATTTTTCTTTTCAGAGAGTCTATTAATATTTGACTTGCAATAATTTTCCCTGAGGAAATCTATTTTTGACATTTCTGCATAGACGAGCCAGGAGTTAAAGAATCACTTTTCATAAAATATATATGGAAAATGTGGAACAGTACAACTTTAAAAGGGTAAAAGTCTGTCGTTTTCCGAGGACTTAATCATTTAAAACAAGCCAAGACTTTAAAACCCCATTATAATTCATCTGGTTTACAATTTTAGCTCCATAATTTTCATTTAGCTTAAACAAAATCTGTTTCTGCTTTCCCATTTGACCACTTGCTCTTAAGAAATCTTTGATAAAAAACATCTCCTGCAGACAGCTTGTGCAACCGTAAGTAACATAAAGCAGAGTAGAAGGAACTCGACCTGACCTTGTGTTGACTCACACAAAGCGGTCTTAACAGTTAAAACTCGATTATCGACTTCAAAAGGAGGAAATGTTTTGCATTTCATGCCCACATATAGGAAGTGGGTTAAGACTGAAGATGAAAGATGGGGTGAATGTGAAAGGAAAAGCTAATGAAAGTAGGAAACTAGTGTAGATAATGATGTACTTTTCCATTATCTTTCGTTGGTATTAACACCCATTCGAAGGTGTACCCTTTTCTGCAGTGTTTGAACCTATCACTTTATTGCTTTCCCAAGTCTAACCCTTTTAGGGGGAATTTAACTTGTTGAGGAAACAGACATTTGGGAAAAGTTTTCTTTGTTTGCATGCTGATGGGTCAAGTACATTCAAGGACAGGACGTCTCATCTGTAATGTCTTGTAAAAGTTTTAATGCACCTAAAACTTTTGTCATGTTATATCCACAAGCTTGTCACTTGTTTTGGCTTTGAACAAAGGCCTAGTGCATAATGTTGATTTCGATAAATAACATGCATGGTCTAAAACACTTTTGTATTTGACTCTCTCCGCTTTGATTACCCTAAATGAAATCACCAGCTGACTTCAAAAGTTAACCAATTAGTTAATACATTTTGTGTTTTTGATGGAGCATAAATAAAGCTGTGGAGATATCTAAAGCTTCAAGCATCTCAGAGCTCTGTTTAAGCTATCCTCTGCATTTGAAATTTTTTGAAGTAGCAACAAAAAAGCCAAACGCTTCTCAAATGTCAAAGGTCACAGACCTGTGGAAGAAGGGGTTTGGTCTGATTGTATTCACAATAAACTGACACTTCAGATCACTGCAAATGATCCAATTAGAATGCAATTTGATCCTTGTCGTAAACCAATGCTGTCGGTACTTTCTATCAAAAGTCATTCAGAACAGTACTCGAGTAAAGGTCAGAACAGATATTTGCCCCACTACTTTGCCCCCAACATAAGAGGTCTGTCATTAGACTAGCTGCCATTAAATGGGTCGCTAATGGGGATCCTAAGAAAACAAAAGTTTTAATCAGTTCAACTGATACACAATGTAAATAAAGTCCAGGAAATCACATTGTACAAATTTTCAGTACTTTATTTGTATAATGAAGTAGAAAATGCGTATTTGGTCAAAAACAGTAGTTCACCTCAATACATTATAGTGTAACTTTGGTTGGCAATAACAGAGGTCAAACATTTCCTATAGGTCTTCACCATTTTTGTGCACACTGTAGCTCGTATTTTGGCCCATTTTTGCAAAAAAATTACAAAAGGAGTTTTTTTAGTCCAAAAACTTCTGATTCATGGTGTCATTCATCCTTTCCTAACATGGATCGGTTGCACATCCCAGTAACCTGGGAGTTCAATGACATCTCAGCCGTCCGCCATTGCAGCTGTAGTCTGCGTAGGTTGTGGAAAGGATATGGATATACGCTGATCGTGACTGGATATAAACTTCTTCGGAAGGACTCAAAGTGGCTCCAAACTTGTCTGAGTGAGTAGGCAAACAAACACTAAAATGGTTGAGGTTGAAGAAAAAACTTTCTCCTTTAAAGGATATATTTTCACCATTATACAAAAGTTCTTTAAAAATGACATGATTTACTGGAATTTTTTTTTCTTTTTTCATTCTCTATCACAGTTCAAGTGTACCCATGAAAATGATAAACCTCATCTTTTTATGTTCGACAACTTGCAAAATCAGTGGCTGCCTAATACTTATTTGTCTGGGTGAGTGGTAACTAGTTGATACCCTCTTTGAACAAAGTTGTGATTAAAACATGAAGATGAGGTAAAAAGTTTAAAGACATGAGCTATTCAGTGTATGATTAATTATTTAGAAACTAATGAGCCAAGCTAGTTCATGGCTGACATGTATTGCAGTGTAGTCTGAATTCCTTTGCCAGTCTTTTGAAGGTACATTAAGGTGTTGTATATCAGCATTGCTGTTTTTATTTCTCAGCTATGGAAGGATTTATTGTCTTTAACATGAATTTAGATTCAACTCAATTGTTCCCCCGTGATGGACAGGCGACCTGTCTAGGGTGTACCCCACCTCTCGCCCATTGACAGCTGGAGATAGGCACCAGCCCCCCCCCCCCCGCTGTTCAGAAAATGGATGGATGGATCAATTGTACCCTATATTTTTGCCCCTAGAACGGCAAATCTTTTCTCCACCATCTCCTCTGTACATACTTCTTACAGTCATTCACTCTTACCCTGAGTCGATCCTTATCCCCATTCCTTCGCCCCCATCTAAATTTGACGCGGATGTTCCTTTATCACACTCAGTCCACTTTTCCATGTATTGACTATATCTCGCCTTCCCACTCCATTCCCATCTCTATCTTCCACCTCTCTTCTCTTCCACCCTCATATGCCTCCACCTCCTCTTTACCTCCTTTCACATTCTCCTTTTGAGCAAGGCCAAATCCAATCTCTTTCCACGCACCCACTTTTCCCACTCATTCCGTTTTCATCCAGCTTTTTTTATCTTTATCCACACTCCCACACCTCCTTTTACCCTCATGTAATTTTTTGGTGTTCACTTTTCTCGAGTAGGGGGTGTATAGCTGTCATTCAGCCTTCATCTTTCAATTTCCCTCATCCAGCTACATCTTAAGAGTAGACTTAGGATATAATCTTAACCCCTCTGCTTGTTTGTTATTGCCCCCCCCCCCCCCCCCCCTCTTATTTTCTTCTCTTATAGCCTCAACAAGCTGCTCCGCTCCCTCATGTGTTTCCTCTTCTGTTTTTTGCCTCCCACTTTTAGTTCTGGGCTCACAGCCACGTTCTTTTCCTCTGGCTAGCAAGCAATGAGAGGAGGCGACTGAAAATGATATGCAATTAGTACTCTGCCTTTATGGTCTGTGTGTGGACATGTAGCATATTTGCATGCAAGCAAGTATGCAAAATTTGTATTACACCTTTATTTGTATAGACGAAGTGCTTAGCAAAATGACAAATGCATCATAAACATTTAAATGACAGAATAATTAAGTTAAACCTACATGATTCTAAAATAGTCTATCATGGAATTGCTTGAAGAAATAAACGAGTCTTGTCCCCTGTCCACACATAGCCGGGCATCTAACAAAATAGATTCTTCTACCGTTTGGCCTGTTATCCACAAGAGTGCGCTGAAAACAATTTTCAAAAAACTTTGTCCAAAATGAAGATGTGCTTTTTTTCTCCATTTCAAGCATTTTCGTGTGGACAGATTTATCCAGAGCTTTAGATGTCACAACATCTGAGTCCGTTACATAAAATGCTGGAACTTTGCTTATGCGACCAGTGTTTGAAAGTGGTAGAGAGAGAGCGAGAGAGGATGCGTTTCATGTCTTATTTTTACAAGCTCTCTTACTGCTCTATGTAGAAGGTAAAGCGTAGATGTTACTGAGTGGAGAGGATGTAGAAGAACTACTCCCCCCTACAGGTTTGAGATGTCTATGAATTTGTTTAAAAAATGCACTTTTCTGGTTAGGTGCTGATATGTTTTTGTTTTTTTTAAGGTGGGGGAAAATATTGTAAAAAAAAAAAGAAAAAAACTGGCTACGTTTGTATGGCCTTAAACAAATGAGTCTAACAAACCTAAAAGGACAGGAAGATCATTCCAGAGTCTTGGAGCAACGGCTTGGAAAGACTGATCTCCATATGTATATAAAATATGTGTGTGTGTATATAATATGGGGAATCTCTTTCCAATAACTTGATAATTTAATGTAAAATGAGCAGTTTCTCTCTGGTGCTGGGGCTCCAACCTCTAGCAAATGTCAGTATGTTGTGCATCCCCCAGGGACCTTGACCATTGCTATGTAACCTGAGTATAATTCAGGGCAGGTTTAGTAATATCACCATAATTGCATTTTAATGAAACCTTTTCTGCACTCTTTACACCAATGCCATAACTGGCTTTGAATTCAACCCACTGCTTCTCTATAAATATCAGGTGTCTCTTTATCAAATTAAACCTGGAGTATGATCCCACATCAGCGAAAATTTAACCTTTTTTATATATATAGAACAATCAAACATATGCTCTATTAAGGTTTTATAATTAAATGTAACATTTTACTTGTGCAAAAGGGTATTTCTCAGTAGTTCTCACTGTAGTTTTTGTTCACCTACAAACAGTTAATTAGACGGTAAAGTCGACTGGTTTAACATTGCAACCACTTTGTGGTACAGCTTAAATCCCCCGTCAGATTGTGTCTGGTCTTTCCTCAGCCTGGATAAAACCTTTTGTGCTGGCGGATAAACAATATCTACATGGAACTGACCTGGACCTCGGATAAAAGGGTTTTATTTGATCTTGAAAGTCGCTGCAGGGGAGCCCTGCTGGGTTCAGATGCAGTTTAAGGTTTGTCAAGACCTTGAGAGCTGATTAGTCTTGGAGAACTTTTGAGGTAAGGCTGTAGTACTGAAATGTTGAATGAGTTTTCTTTTAAGAAACTGATTTTGAATTATTTTTATTTTATGCATTTACATGTTGCAACAAGAATGGAACCAGACAGGTAGTTAAGATTTTTCCACCTCACTAGTTAGATTTCTTTCTCTCATACAGTACAAGGCCTTGTTTATTTGTTTCCACCTGAGAATTGGTGGGTAGTGAGATAAATGTCTTAAATTTAGATCAATGAACTAAAACAAGATTGGAGGCCATCAAAGCTAAAAAAAAAGGAATACTTGTTTGTTAAAATAATTTGTCCTAAAAAGAAAATTTAGACAATAACACATTAGCTGCTTATTCAATTAGGAAAAAACTGCAGCCAGCTGAAACATAACTGCTACTATAATCCTGCATATATTTTTAGACTGAATCAGAATGTTTTAAGGGCTATTGTGTATTTGGCTTGGTCAGAAATGAAAGATCGAGTCACTAGTGATTTTAAAAAGTTGGATTGAGCTCCAGTGATTGAAGCTATAGGAAGAAAAACTTGTATATACTTAGCTTTTAAACACAGCTCCAATACAAATTTCCTGTTTGTGCAATATTTATCTGAAAGAATAGTTGTGGTGGGTAAATATTTTGCAACAATCATATTTTCAACCTTGTGTGATCTGTCACTTTTTCTTCTGTTTGCTTGGAATAAAAGCTGTTAGCACTCATAAGAAAGCCTTGCTGCATTTTCACCTGTAATGTTAAAGGTCTGGCACTTCAGGGACTCAACTAAGGTTTTTGAGCTGGATTTTCTTTATCACTTATTGTGCTAAAAACTCCAAGCTTAATTTATTTTTAATTGAATTTTTGCCGACTAATGGTCAGAGCGGACCTTGAAGCTGCGTTGAGCAGTATCACAGTAGTACAAAGTACCTGCATGGGCTTTGGGCAAAATATAATTTAATTTGTGTGTTTGTGCTGTAATCAGGCTTTTTGGATTCAGGGAGAAGGAGCTGTAGGTAAATGTGTTTATTTTAATTTCCTTTGTGCATAAGAGAAAACTTGTAATGGAAAGCTCTGATTAGACTTTATCGTGAGGGCTTGTACAGACACTAAATCTTTTAAGGTGTTTAAAAATGATTTTCAAAGTTTCTCCTTGAACTCCACTGCAGTCTCGAAACCAAATATCATTGTTTTTTTTGTTAAAGACTTACAGGTACATCTTATTAAATTAAAGTATGATTAAAAAGTCCATTTAATAGTGTAATTAACTTCAGAAATGGAATCTCTTGAGTTTATAACACACTGCTATGGACTTCAGTTTTTATTTTGGTTTTATGATGGTTATATCTTAGAGCTGATGAAAATCGAAAATTCAGCTTTTTTAAACGATAAAACATTGCCAATATAGAAATTTACAGCCAAACAAAAGGATGCCCCTTAAATCTATTATAGATCCACTCAATATCTCGTCAAATCGATTAGTATCAGTTTATTTATAAAGCACTTTGAAAGACGAGCTGCGGAAAAGTGCTGTATAATAACACCAAAAGAAGCGATAGTAAAGTCATAATAATCCCATTAAACTAGGGATATCCAATATAACGACCAATATTGGTGTTAAAATGTATTATCTGAAGTTGTATACTTTACTCTTATACTACGCACATATTATAAGTCTAACGCTTTCACTACTTATCTCACTCAAAATGCCAAAATAGGATTACTTGGAGTGTTAGTCTGAGGGAGTTGTGAAAGTTCAGTTAAAAGTGAGAGTTTACAACAGCTGTTTTTTGACCATTCTCTCACTATTAAATAATTGGCTTAAAGTTGCTTTTTGCAGCAATTGTTGCTACTCATAAATCTTTTTTGGAAGCTTCTTTGCAGCTCCATTTTGAGACCTTAATTATCTAGATCAGTTGACTACTTTTACAAAGTTCTTTACATGCTCATCAGTTCACTTAGTGCATTTGATTAGGTACTACTTGCCTCTGCTCAGCCTCATAACTCGTATAGATGTTTGAGAGGTTTTATTGACTTAGTTTGTAGGAGCCGGCAATGACCAAATTGGATTACCGTGCAACCCTACAAGATGAGTTTTTAGTTTCTACCGCAAGCAATAAAAATGGCTGTTTTTTGTCCTTCCACAGTAGTTATTTGAGGTTCTGGTTACATAATGATCTTGTAAGTTTGAGAATTTGTAGTTTATTAGGCCACAATGTACACGTTTTGGCTGCACAGTTGGCACAACACATTTTTCTTATAACCTGATTAATTTTATTCCTGGCGTTGCTGCTGAACGATTTGATTATGCTGGTAATTTGCAGATGCAGGAAAGTGGCTTCTCTTTGTATGTAATGAGCTGTTCTTTTGAAGGATCTAGTTTGTGGTTAAGCTATTTAGTTCCTTTATTTTCCTTTGTCCTTTGCTGCTTTGTGAACAGTTGCATTATTTTTGAAATCAATGCATTATTTTTCATCAATTGATACAGATGAGAAATGGACATGAAATTAGGTGAAAAATCTAAATGTAAACGGACCTCGAAAAGCCATGCTGGTGTGCTCTTTGTTGTATTATAAACCAGGAGTGTCAAACTCAGGTCCTCAAGGGGCCAGTTTCCTGTGAGCCAACAACATACCTCCAAAGTTTTGGAGAGTTTATGAATTTTGCATTTCAAATCTTTTTCTTTAAAGTAGAATGCTTTCCATGGCAGTACAGCAGTGTTTTTTGAGCATCATAAAGTGAAGCCCGCTGTGGCTGACAGACAGTAGCCTCTGTGAGCTTGTTAGATTCTAACATTAGCATCAACAGTAGACAGTAGAGCCATTTTCTCCTCCTCCCTCCCCCTCCCCCCACAACCATGCTGCCTTTTTAACTTCTCTCCTAGTTATCCAGGGGTATTCATAGATTGAAAATGTCTACATTATGTCGTCCTCTATGGTCCGAGCTGCTACTTAGAAGCTGGTTCTGATCTGTTCATAGACAGAACAGACAGTGCAGCCGCTGTTGCTGTTTACTGGAAATAAAGGCGCAGGTATCACTACAAAAACCTGCTCTTTATTTTTATAAATGCATTAAAATACCTATTTATATAATTTTTAGACAGGCATTAGATGTTAACTGGCTGTGAACAGGAAGGATCTTTTTAGAAGGCTCACTCCAATAGAGGTCTTGATAAAGCTCTTGACTGCTGTATAATAGCTTGATAATAGCTGCAACATTAACAGTGGTGATGGTAATTTCACTTTGCTTAGGACACGTCAGTTGACTTCCGTAACGCTAACGTTTAATTTGATAATTGTTCATAAATGTTAAATGAGCGATTATCTTCAGTATTTTAGATGCTACATCACAGTTTGAGGTAACATTAGAGGTTATATTATAGCAGCTGTTTGCTCCTGCAATAACATTTTACATATGATCCGATTAGTGACTCATCTGCAAAATAATTAGTGATTAGTTGACTATCTAAATCTGTTGTGGCAGCCCTAGGCTTGTGAGGAAGATTTTGTGGTGGTGCATGAAGGTTTTTGAAGGCTGGATTTGGTTGGGAGTCAGTGAACGGTCACAAACTTGAAAATCAAGCTCAAGGTTTATCTGTCACAAGAAATCTTGAAAACGTACAGTGACTAATCCAAATCAGCTCTATTTCAGACTTGGTCCCAGATAGGGATGGGTATCGGTAAGGATTTATCATTACTACTACTCTTAACGATACTCCTTATTGATCCGGTTTTCTTATCTGTACTTTTTTTTTGAAAGACTAAAACAAAAGGAGACAAACACAAATAATGAATTTTAATTGTTTTATTTTTTAATAATTGTAAGAGCAAAGCACATAAAATAAGTACTAAATAAAAAGTAGGAAATTAATAACTTAATAAAAACACTATATAAAAAATATTTTATATATCAAAAACTAAAAATACTATGTCTATTTAAAAAAGTTTAAGGTATTCAAATAAAAAATATCAAGCATAACTTCCCTATAAAACAATGCAAGTAAGAGCCAGAATGTAAGATTTTGAATCCTAAAATGTATAATGCAAAATAAGCCCTGAGAACAACAATATAACATCCACCCATCCATTTACTGTACCGCTGCATCCTGCTGCACCATTCAGACTGTCAAAAAACTGTTTTGGTGTATTTTAGCAAGGTGTTTGGTCAAATAACTCGTGTTCATGCCTTTGCAAGCAAAGCTTTTATTGCACTTGTGACCGTCTGCATTGTCTGCTTCTATTTTTATTTAAAAAAAGCCAACGTTTGAACGGTTTCATTCGCTCTGCCATCGTCTGTGTAACTGCTGGTGCGCGGAGCTTGCAGTGAGAGCGCAGCAGTCGCTCCTCCCACAATCAGTTCCTGCGGCGTGTGTGCTTTTTGAGGAGGAGCTGGCTTCCAATCTAGTATTTGGCTTGTTTATATCTCCCGTAAAAGATATTTTAACTTTAATTTTACCTTAAAGAGGACCGATGAGGCTGAAGCTCATCAGTACGGATGCACCATCAGAATCAGCCTCGGGGCTAATTTAATACCGGGTTTTAGTACCCATCCCTAGTAAACGGTATGTAAACAAATCTGTGGTACAAAAAAAATGTAGAAGGCTAAGTAAGAATGCATTAGATTAAGAAACTGAATGATTTTGTGCGCCGCTTAAAACTCCAGCTCTACATATTCTAAGCTGATCATTGTCAATTAGAAAACTTATTTTTAAACTAAAAACTGGCACCCCAGCTAAATGTAGCACTTCTCTGACTAAAATCAAGTTGTTAAGGGACGGCCCAATGCAATGCATGGAGGCAGTGCAAATCCATTGCAAAGCAATGTATTGCACTGCCTCCATGCAATTGCATGGGCAGTCCCTTATTATTCTTCACTCCTAAACTGGACTCATTATTAAGGGACGGCCCAATGCAATGCATGGAGGCAGTGCAAATCCATTGCAAAGCAATGTATTGCACTGCCTCCATGCAATTGCATGGGCAGTCCCTTATATTATTCTTCACACCCTCTAAACTGGGATCTTTTAAGGGACGGCCAATGCAATGCATGGGAGGCACTGCAAATCCATTGCAAAGCAATGTATTGCACTGCCTCCATGCAATTGCATGGGCAGTCCCTTATTACTCTTCACTCCTAAACTGGACTCTTATTTTTAAGGGACGGCCCAATGCAATGCATGGAGGCAGTGCAAATCCATTGCAAAGCAATGTATTGCACTGCCTCCATGCAATTGCATGGGCAGTCCCTTATTACTATTCACTCCTAAACTGGACTCTTTTTTTTTTAAGGGACGGCCCAATGCAATGCATGGAGGCAGTGCAAATCCATTGCAAAGCAATGTATTGCACTGCCTCCATGCAATTGCATGGGCAGTCATTATTATTCTTAAATACTAAACTGGACTTTATTATTATTTATTATTCTTTCACCGTTAATGCGGGTCGTACCGTAGCGTGCACCCCCACAATATATACATCAAAACGACCGGCTCGATCGTGTGAGGTGTGCTATTACTTTTATAAGCGATTGGAGTTACCATGGCGACGTAATTAGCGAAAAAAGACGCCCAAAAACACCCATTGGAAATGAATGGAAAAACGGTCAAAAATCATGAAAATCCACTATTTTTGAAGATTTACTGTGTAGCCATACAATAACCTAGCAACACCATTCGAAATCCAGATTGTAGCCACGTCCGTGCTGTGTTCAGCATTGAAGACCGCATGTCGATAGCTGTTACGGTTTTGTCACAATTTGACTTTGTTCGACCCAAAGTTTGCCCCAAATCGACATTTTTAGAGTGGAGCAGCTCGTTAAGCAGAGTGTGGAGTGAATAACTTTTGGAAGGTCCTCATAAAAATTTAACTCGACGTCACGGCCACATATTTCGCACTAGTGACATGATTTTCGGTCATGAAATAGAGCCGCCCTTTGTGATTCTCAGGATCATTTCAAAATTTCCCTATGTCGCACGGTTTTCTCTCAGCAAGCTCTAGATCGCTCAAAGTGGAACCCAGTTTTAGCGCTTTTCGCCTATACTTTATCATTGTGGCTGGTCAGGATGATCTCAGCCAGAGAGATGTTCTTTGTCATTTTTCTCTCGCTCCCTCTCGGACTGTGAATAAGGTAGAGACTTCTGCTTTGGCATGAACGAAGAGAAATGATATATCTCGCTCACACTTCAAGAATTTTTCCGATACCTTGTACGGTTTTCGAATGGGAACGATTTGTTCGGCGCACTTTTTAATGAAAAAGTCTAAATCTAAGCTGTTAATCATTCTAAAGTGTCTGCAGCTGCTGCAGTTTTCACTCACACTTGTTGCTGGGGAAACGGAGCACCTTTGATCAGAGTTCACTAAAGTTCATTCCACAGTATGTACACATTGAAGGCCTATTAAACCCCACTTAAACACAGGTTATGCTATGCAGTACTATAGAGAGAAGTACTACAAACAAGTCCATGTGTCAGTCCATCTGTCTTTGTCTTTCTGATCATGTCTCTGTCTTTCTCAGTCCCCCTGTCTGCCTGTACCATTTCATCTGTGAATAAGATAGAGAGTTGTGCTTTGAAATAATTGAACACAAAGGATAAATATCGCTAACACTCCAATAATTTTCCTGATAGCTGCTATAGTTTTCGAATGGGAAATGTTCGTTCGCAGCTGTTTAACACTCTGAACATGGAGAGGAGACAACAGATCATATGGCCTAAAACTCAATGTTATATGTATGTTCGGATGGCGTAGTGGTTAAGGAAGAGGGTTTGCATCCCAGAGGTACTGGGTTCAAATCCAGGGCGAGCAGCAAATAATTTTTCCTTGCTGAAAGCTGAACTGGGAGACGAGACAACAGATCATATGGCCTAAAACTCAATGCTGTATAACTGATGTTGTAGTGTAACTGTTAAGGAACAGGAATACAATGCAAGAGGTAGTGGGTTCGAATCCCAGGGGGAGCAAAATTTTTTTTTTTCTTGTTTGAAAGCTGGAACCAAAATCCCTATGTTATACACAGTACTACATAGCACTTGTATGCATTTTAGTTGATTTCAGCTTTTTCAGTATATTTTCATACTAATCCTATTAATACTAATGCCAACATCTTAGCTAGCATAAGCATGCTAGTTAGCATTACCATGCTAGCTGTTGTTAGCATTTTAGCTAATTTTAGCCTTTGACTATATTTTTGTACTGAATGGGATTATAGTAATGCCAACATGTTAGCTAGCATTAGCATGATAGTTAGCATTAGCATGCTAGCTGTTGTTAGCATTTTAGCTAATTTTAGCTTTTTGACTATATTTTTTTACTGAATGGGTTTATAGTATTGCCAACATGTTAGTTAGCATTAGCATGCTAGTTAGCATTAGCATGCTAGCTGTTGTTAGCATTTTAGCTAATTTGAGCTTTTTGACTATATTTTGGTACTGAATGGGTTTATAGTAATGCCAACATGTTAGCTAACATTAGCATTAGGATGCTAGTTAGCATTAGCATGCACACCGTGGCCGTCCCTTCTCTAAATTTCCTGAAATTTTCTAGTTATTATTTATTATTCTTCCGCCACCGTTAATGCGGGTCGTACCGTAGCGTGCACCCCCACAATATATACATCAAAACGACCGGCTCGATCGCGACATCCGGGCTATTACTTTTATAAGCGATTGGAGTTACCATGGCGACGTAATAAGCAAAAAACCACGCCAAAAAATGCCCAAAATCCCCATAGGAAATGAATGGAAAAACGGCCAAAAATCATGAAAATCCACTATTTTTGAAGATTTACTGTGTAGCCATACAATAACCTAAAAAATCCATTAAAAATTCAGATTATAGCCACGTCCGTGCTGTGTCCAGCATTGAAGACCGCATGTCGATAGCTGTTACGGTTTTGTCGCAATCTGACTTTGTTCGACCCAAAGTTTGCCCCAAATCGACATTTTTAGAGTGGAGCAGCTCGTTAAGCAGAGTGTGGAGTGATGAACTTTTGGAAGGTCCTCATAAAAATTTAACTCGACGTCACGGACACATATTTCGCACTAGTGACATGATTTTCGGTCATGTAATAGAGCCGCCCTTTGTGATTCTCAGGATCATTTCAAAATTTTCCTATGTCGCACGGTTTTCTCTCAGCGAGCTCTAGATCGCTCAAAGTGGAACCCAGTTTTAGGGCTTTTCACCTATAATTTATCATTGTGGCTGGTCAGGATTAACTCAGCCAGAGAGATGTTCCTAGTCATTTTTCTCTCGCTCCCTCTCGGACTGTGAATAAGGTAGAGACTTCTGCTTTGGCATGAACGAAGAGAAATGATAAATCTCGCTCACACTACAAGAATTTTCCCGATACCTTGTACGGTTTTCGAATGGGAACGATTTGTTCGGCGCACTTTTTAATGAAAAAGTCTAAATCTAAGCTGTTAATCATTCTAAAGTGTCTGCAGCTGCTGCAGTTTTTTTTTTTTTTTGAGACCCATTTTTTTTTTTTTTTTTTTTTTTCACTCACACTTGTTGTTGGGGAAACGAAGCACCTTTGATCAGAGTTCACTAAAGTTCATTCCACAGTCTATATACATTTAAACCTGTGTTTAACCCCACTTAAACACAGGTTATGCTATGCAGTACTATAGAGAGAAGTACTACAAACAAGTCCATGTGTCAGTCCATCTGTCTTTGTCTTTCTGACCATGCCTGTGTCTTTTTCATTCCCCCTGTCTGCTGTACCACTTTCAATCTGTTGAATAAGATTAGACGAGTTGTGCTTTGAAATAATTGATCACAACAGGTAAATATCGCTAACACTCCATAATTTTCCTGATAGCTGCTATAGTTTTCGAATGGGAAAGGTTCGTTCGCAGCTGTTTAACACTCTGAACAAGGAGAGGAGACAACAGATCATATCGCCTAAAACTCAATTTTATATGCATGTCTGTGATGGCATAGTGGTTAAGGAAGAGGGTTTGCATCCCAGAGGTACTGGGTTCAAATCCAGAAGCGAGCAGCAAATAATTTTTCTTTGCTGAAAGCTGAACTGGGAGACGAGACAACAGATCATATGGCCTAAAACTCAATGTTTTATAACTGATGTTGTAGTGTAACTGCGAAGGAACAGGAATACAATGCAAGCGGTAGTGGGTTCGAATCCCAGGGGGAGCAAAATTTTTTTTTTTCTTGTTTGAAAGCTGGAACCAAAATCCCTATGTTATACACAGTACTACATTGCACTTGTATGCATTTTAGTTGATTTCATCTTTTTCAGTATATTTTCATACTAATCCTATTAATACTAATGACAACATCTTAGCTAGCATTAGCATGCTAGTTAGCATTACCATGCTAGCTGTTGCTAGCATTTTAGCAAATTTTAGCTTTTTGACTATATTTTTGTACTGAATGGGATTATAGTAATGCCAACATGTTAGCTAGCATTAGCATGCTAGTTAGCATTAGCATTCTAGCTGTTGTTAGCATTTTAGCTAATTTTAGCTTTTTGACTATATTTTGGTACTGAATGGGTTTATAGTATTGCCAACATGTTAGCTAGCATTAGCATGCTAGTTAGCATTAGCATGCTAGCTATTGTTAGCATTTTAGCTAATTTTAGCTTTTTGACTATATTTTGGTACTGAATGGGTTTATAGTAATGCCAACATGTTAGCTAACATTAGCATTAGCATGCTAGTTAGCATTAGCATGCACACCGTGGCCGTCCCTTCTCTAAATTTCCTGAAATTTTCTAGTTTATTTATTATTCTTCCGCCACCGTTTTATGGGGGGTGTACCCGTAGCGTGCACACCCTACAAATATATACACGTACAAAACGACCGGCTCGTTCGCGTGAAGTTAGCTATTACTTCTATAAGCGATTGGAAGTACATGCGACGTAATAAGCGAAAAACACGCACAAGAAAGGCCAAAATCCCCATATGGAAACTGGAATGGGAAACACGGCCAAAAATCATGAAAATCCACTATTTTTGAAGATTTACTGTGTAGCCATACAATAACCTAAAAAATCCATTAAAAATTCAGATTATAGCCACGTCCGTGCTGTGTTCAGCATTGAAGACCGCATGTCGATAGCTGTTATGGTTTTGTCGCAATCTGACTTTGTTCGACCCAAAGTTTTCCCAAATGATGATTTTTAGAGTGGAGCAGCTCGTTAAGCAGAGTGTGGAGTGATGAACTTTTGGAAGGTCCTCATCAAAATTTAACTCGACGTCACGGCCACATATGTCGCACTAGCGACATGATTTTCGGTCATGAAATAGAGCCGCCCTTTGTGATTCTCAGGATCATTTCAAAATTTCCCTATGTCGCACGGTTTTCTCTCAGCGAGCTCTAGATCGCTCAAAGTGGAACCCAGTTTTAGGGCTTATCTCCTATAATTTATCATTGTGGCTCCTCAGGACTTTGTGTAACAGAGAGATGTTCTTAGTCATTTTTCTCTCGTTCCCTCTCGGACTGTGAATAAGGTACAGACTTCTGCTTTGGCATGAACGAAGAGAAATGATAAATCTCGCTCACACCTCAAGAATTTTTCCGATACCTTGTACGGTTTTGGAATGGGAACGATTTGTTCGGCGCACTTTTTGGAGTTTTTTCTTAAAATTGAAGCTCTTAATCATCTTAAGTGTTTGCACCTGCTGCAATTTTCACTCACACTTGTTGCTGGGGAAACGGAGCACCTTTGATCAGAGTTCACTAAAGTTCATTCCACAGTATATACATATTGAAGGCCTATTAAACCCCACTTAAACACAGGTTATGCTATGCAGTACTATAGAGAGAAGTACTACAAACAAGTCCATGTGTCAGTCCGTCTGTCTTTGTCTTTCTGACCATGTCTATGTCTTTCTCAGTCCCCCTGTCTGCCTGTACCATTTCATCTGTGAATAAGATAGAGAGTTGTGCTTTGAAATAATTGAACACAAAGGATAAATATCGCTAACACTCCAATAATTCTCCTGATAGCTGCTATAGTTTTCGAATGGGAAAGGTTCGTTCGCAGCTGTTTAACACTCTGAACATGGAGAGGAGACAACAGATCATATGGCCTAAAACTCAATGTTATATGTATGTCTGTGATGGCGTAGTGGTTAAGAAAGAGGGTTTGCATCCCAGAGATACTGGGTTCAAATCCAGGAGCGAGCAGCAATCAATTTTTCTTTGCTGAAAGCTGAACTGGGAGACGAGACAACAGATCATATGGCCTAAAACTCAATGTTTTATAACTGATGTTGTAGTGTAACTGCGAAAGAACAGGAATACAATGCAAGAGGTAGTGGGTTCGAATCCCAGGGGGAGCAAAATTTTTTTTTTTCTTGTTTGAAAGCTGGAACCAAAATCCCTATGTTATACACAGTACTACATTGCACTTGTATGCATTTTAGTTGATTTCAGCTTTTTCAGTATATTTTCATACTAATCCTATTAATACTAATGCCAAGATCTTAGCTAGCATTAGCATGCTAGTTAGCATTACCATGCTAGCTGTTGCTAGCATTTTAGCTAATTTTAGCTTTTTGACTATATTTTTGTACTGAATGGGATTATAGTAATGCCAACATGTTAGCTAGCATTAGCATGCTAGTTAGCATTTGCATGCTAGCTGTTGTTAGCATTTTAGCTAATTTTAGCTTTTTGACTATATTTTGGTACTGAATGGGTTTATAGTATTGCCAACATGTTAGCTAGCATTAGCATGCTAGTTAGCATTAGCATGCTAGCTGTTGTTAGCTTTTTAGCTAATTTGAGCTTTTTGACTATATTTTGGTACTGAATGGGTTTATAGTAATGCCAACATGTTAGCTAACATTAGCATTAGCATGCTAGTTAGCATTAGCATGCACACCGTGGCCGTCCCTTCTCTAAATTTCCTGAAATTTTCTAGTTATTATTTATTATTCTTCCGCCACCGTTAATGCGGGTCGTACCGTAGCGTGAACACCCACAATATATACATCAAAACGACCGGCTCGATCGCGTGATGTTAGCTATTACTTTTATAAGCGATTGGAGTTACCATGGCGACGTAATAAGCGAAAAACCACGCCAAAAAATGCCCAAAATCCCCATAGGAAATGAATGGAAAAACGGCCAAAAATCATGAAAATCCACTATTTTTGAAGATTTACTGTGTAGCCATACAATAACTTAGCAACACCATTCAAAATCCAGATTGTAGCCACGTCCGTGCTGTGTTCAGCATTGAAGACCGCATGTCGATAGCTGTTACGGTTTTGTCGCAATCTGACTTTGTTCGACCCAAAGTTTTCCCAAATGATGATTTTTAGAGTGGAGCAGCTCGTTAAGCAGAGTGTGGAGTGTTGAACTTTTGAAGGTCCTCGTAAAAATTTAAATCGTACGTCACGGCCACATATTTCGCACTAGTGACATGATTTTCGGTCATGAAATAGAGCCGCCCTTTGTGATTCTCAGGATAATTTCAAAATTTCCCTATGTCGCACGGTTTTCTCTCAGCGAGCTCTAGATCGCTCAAAGTGTAACCCAGTTTTAGGGTTTTGCTCCTATAATTTATCATTGTGGCTGGTCAGGATTATCTCAGCCAGAGAGATGTTCTTAGTCATTTTTCTCTCGCTCCCTCTCGGACTGTGAATAAGGTAGAGACTTCTGCTTTGGCATGAACGAAGACAAATGATACATCTCGCTCACACTTCAAGAATTTTTCCGATACCTTGTACGGTTTTTGAATGGGAACGATTTGTTCGGCGCACTTTTGAATGAAAAAGTCTAAATCTAGCTGTTAATCATTCTTAAGTGTTCTGCCAGCTGCTGCAGTTTTCACTCACACTTGTCGCTGGGGAAACGAAGCACCTTTGATCAGAGTTCACTAAAGTTCATTCCACAGTCTATATACATTTAAACCTGTGTTTAACCCCACTTAAACACAGGTTATGCTATGCAGTACTATAGAGAGAAGTACTACAAACAAGTCCATGTGTCAGTCCATCTGTCTTTGTCTTTCTGACCATGTCTCTGTCTTTCTCAGTCCCCCTGTCTGCCTGTACCATTTCATCTGTGAATAAGGTAGAGAGTTGTGCTTTGAAATAATTGAACACAAAGGATAAATATCGCTAACACTCCAATAATTTTCCTGATAGCTGCTATAGTTTTCGAATGGGAAAGGTTCGTTCGCAGCTGTTTAACACTCTGAACATGGAGAGGAGACAACAGAACATATGGCCTAAAAGTCAATGTTATATGTATGTTCGGATGGCGTAGTGGTTAAGGAAGAGGGTTTGCATCCCAGAGGTACTGGGTTCAAATCCAGGAGTGAGCAGCAAATAATTTTTCTTTGCTGAAAGCTGAACTGGGAGACGAGACAACAGATCATATGGCCTAAAACTCAATGTTGTATAACTGATGTTGTAGTGTGACTGCGAAGGAACAGGAATACAATGCAAGAGGTAGTGGGTTTGAATCCCAGGGGGAGCAAAATTTTTTTTTTTCTTGTTTGAAAGCTGGAACCAAAATCCCTATGTTATACACAGTACTACATTGCACTTGTATGCATTTTAGTTGATTTCAGCTTTTTCAGTATATTTTCATACTAATCCTACTAATACTAATGACGTCATCTTAGCTAGCATTAGCATGCTAGTTAGCATTACCATGCTAGCTGTTGCTAGCATTTTAGCTAATTTTAGCTTTTTGACTATATTTTTGTACTGAATGGGATTATAGTAATGCCAACATGTTAGCTGGCATTAGCATGCTAGTTAGCATTAGCATGCTAGCTGTTGTTAGCATTTTAGCTAATTTTAGCTTTTTGACTATATTTTGGTACTGAATGGGTTTATAGTATTGCCAACATGTTAGCTAGCATTAGAATGCTAGTTAGCATTAGCATGCTAGCTCTTGTTAGCATTTTAGTAATTTGAGCTTTTTGATATACTTTTGGTACTTGAATGGGTTTTAAGTAATGCTCCATCATGTTAGCTAACATTAGCATTAGCATGCTAACTGTTCAGCATGCACACCGTGGCCGTCCCTTCTCTAAATTTCCTGAAATTTTCTAGTTATTATTTATTATTCTTCCGCCACCGTTAATGCAGGTCGTACCGTAGCGTGCACCCCCACAATATATACATCAAAACGACCGGCTCGATCGCGACATCCGGGCTATTACTTTTATAAGCGATTGGAGTTACCATGGCGACGTAATAAGCGAAAAACCACGCCAAAAAATGCCCAAAATCCCCATAGGAAATGAATGGAAAAACGGCCAAAAATCATGAAAATCCACTATTTTTGAAGATTTACTGTGTAGCCATACAATAACCTAAAAAAACCATTAAAAATTCAGATTATAGCCACGTCCGTGCTGTGTTCAGCATTGAAGACCGCATGTCGATAGCTGTTACGGTTTTGTCGCAATCTGACTTTGTTCGACCCAAAGTTTTCCCAAATGATGATTTTTAGAGTGGAGCAGCTCGATAAGCAGAGTGTGGAGTGATGAACTTTTGGAAGGTCCTCATCAAAATTTAACTTCGACGTCACAGCCACATATTTCGCACTAGTGACATGATTTTCGGTCATGAAATAGAGCCGCCCTTTGTGATTCTCAGGATCATTTCAAAATTTCCCTATGTCGCACGGTTTTCTCTCAGCGAGCTCTAGATCGTCAAAGTGGAACCCAGTTTTAGGGCTTATCTCCTATAGTTTATCATTGTGGCTCCTCAGGACTTTGTGTAACAGAGAGATGTTCTTAGTCATTTTTCTCTCGTTCCCTCTCGGACTGTGAATAAGGTAGAGACTTCTGCTTTGGCATGAACGAAGACAAATGATACATCTCGCTCACACTTCAAGAATTTTTCCGATACCTTGTACGGTTTTCGAATGGGAACGATTTGTTCGGCGCACTTTTGAATGAAAAAGTCTAAATCTAAGCTGTTAATCATTCTAAAGTGTCTGCAGCTGCTGCAGTTTTCACTCACACTTGTCGCTGGGGAAACGAAGCACCTTTGATCAGAGTTCACTAAAGTTCATTCCACAGTCTATATACATTTAAACCTGTGTTTAACCCCACTTAAACACAGGTTATGCTATGCAGTACTATAGAGAGAAGTACTACAAACAAGTCCATGTGTCAATCCATCTGTCTTTGTCTTTCTGACCATGTCTGTCTTTCTCAGTCCCCCTGTCTGCCTGTACCATTTCATCTGTGAATAAGATAGAGAGTTGTGCTTTGAAATAATTGAACACAAAGGATAAATATCGCTAACACTCCAATAATTTTCCTGATAGCTGCTATAGTTTTCGAATGGGAAAGGTTCGTTCGCAGCTGTTTAACACTCTGAACATGGAGAGGAGACAACAGAACATATAGCCTAAAAGTCAACATTATTTGTATGTTTGGATGGCGTAGTGGTTAAGGAAGAGGGTTTGCATCCCTGAGGTACTGGGTTCAAATCCAGGAGCGAGCAGCAAATAATTTTTCTTTGCTGAAAGCTGAACTGGGAGACGAGACAACAGATCATATGGCCTAAAACTCAATGCTGTATAACTGATGTTGTAGTGTAACTGTGAAGGAACAGGAATACAATGCAAGAGGTAGTGGGTTCGAATCCCAGGGGGAGCAAAATTATTTTTTTTCTTGTTTGAAAGCTGGAACCAAAATCCCTATGTTATACACAGTACTACATTGCACTTGTATGCATTTTAGTTGATTTCAGCTTTTTCAGTATATTTTCATACTAATCCTATTAACACTAATGCCAACATCTTAGCTAGCATTAGCATGCTAGTTAGCATTACCATTCTAGCTGTTGCTAGCATTTTAGCTAATTTTAGCTTTTTGACTATATTTTTGTACTGAATGGGATTATAGTAATGCCAACATGTTAGCTAGCATTAGCATGCTAGTTAGCATTAGCATGCAAGCTGTTGTTAGCATTTTAGATAATTTTAGCTTTTTGACTATATTTTGGTACTGAATGGGTTTATAGTAATGCCAACATGTTAGCTAGCATTAGCATGCTAGTTAGCATTAGCATGCTAGCTCTTGTTAGCATTTTAGCTAATTTGAGCTTTTTGACTATATTTTGGTACTGAATGGGTTTATAGTAATGCCAACATGTTAGCTAACATTAGCATTAGCATGCTAGTTAGCATTAGCATGCACACCGTGGCCGTCCCTTCTCTAAATTTCCTGAAATTTTCTAGTTATTTATTTATTATTCTTCCGCCCCCCTTAATGCGGCTCGTACCGTAGCGTGCACCCGCACAATATATACATCAAAACGACCGGCTCGATCGCGTGATGTGTGCTATTACTTTTATTGGCGATTGGAGTTACCATGGCGATGTAATTAGCGAAAAACCACGCAAAAAGAAGCCCAAAATCCCCATAGGAAATGAATGGGAATAGGAGTCAAAAAACATGAAAATCACCTATTTTTGAAGATTTACTGTGTCACCATACAATAACCTAGCAACACCATTCGAAATTCAGATTATAGCCACGTCCGTGCTGTGTTCAGCATTGAAGACCGCATGTCGATAGCTGTTACGGTTTTGTCGCAATCTGACTTTGTTCGACCCAAAGTTTTCCCAAATGATGATTTTTAGAGTGGAGCAGCTCGTTAAGCAGAGTGTGGAGTGATGAACTGTTGGAAGGTCCTCATAAAAATTTAACTCGACGTCACGGCCACATATTTCCGCACTAGTGACTTGATTTTCGGTCTTGAAATGGAGCCGCCCATTTGTGATTCTCAGGATCATTTCAATATTTCCCTTTGTCGCACGTTTTCTCTCAGCGTAGGCTCTAGATCGCTCAAAGTGGAACCACCAGTTTTAGGGCTTTTGTCCTATAGTTTATCATTGTGGCTGGTCAGGATGATCTCAGCCAGAGAGATGTTCTTAGTTATTTTTCTCTCGCTCCCTCTCGGACTGTGAATAAGGTAGAGACTTCTGCTTTGGCATGAACGAAGACAAATGATACATCTCGCTCACACTTCAAGAATTTTTCCGATACCTTGTACGGTTTTCGAATGGAAACGATTTGTTCGGCGCACTTTTTGGACTTTTTTCTTAAAATTGAAGCTCTTAATCATCTTAAGTGTTTGCAGCTGCTGCAGTTTTCACTCACACTTGTTGCTGGGGAAACGGAGCACCTTTGATCAGAGTTCACTAAAGTTCATTCCACATTATATACATATTGAAGGCCTATTAAACCCCACTTAAACACAGGTTATGCTATGCAGTACTATAGAGAGAAGTACTACAAACAAGTCCATGTGTCAGTCCATCTGTCTTTGTCTTTCTGACCATGTCTGTGTCTTTCTCAGTCCCCCTGTCTGCCTGTACCATTTTATCTGTGAATAAGATAGAGAGTTGTGCTTTGAAATAATTGAACACAAAGGATAAATATCGCTAACACTCCAATAATTTTCCTGATAGCTGCTATAGGTTTCGAATGGGAAAGGTTCGTTCGCAGCTGTTTAACACTCTGAACATGGAGAGGAGACAACAGATCATATAGCCTAAAACTCAATGTTATATGCATGTCTGTGATGGCGTAGTGGTTAAGGAAGAGGGTTTGCATCCCAGAGGTACTGGGTTCAAATCCAGGAGCGAGCAGCAAATAATTTTTCTTTGCTGGAAGGTGAACTGGGAGACGAGACAACAGATCATATGGTCTAAAACTCAATGCTGTATAAATGATGTTGTAGTGTAACTGTTAAGTAACAGGAATACAATGCAAGAGGTAGTGGGTTTGAATCCCAGGGGGAGCAAATTTTTTTTTTTTTCTTGTTTGAAAGCTGGAACCAAAATCCCTATGTTATACACAGTACTACATTGCACTTGTATGCATTTTAGTTGATTTCAGCTTTTTCAGTATATTTTCATACTAATCCTATTAATACTAATGCAAGGCTTTAGCTGCATTAGCATGCTAGTTTGCGTTTAACATGTAGTGTTTGCTCACAGCTGTATCATTTATAGCTAATTTTTAGATTTACTCAAGTCCTCTTTGTCTGATATTAAATTATAGTAAATGCCAACATCTTAGCTAGCATTAGCATGCTAGTTAGCATTACCATGCTAGCTGTTGCTAGCATTTTAGCTAATTGTAGCTTTTTGACTATATTTTTGTACTGAATGGGATATAGTATTGCCAACATGTTAGCTAGCATTAGCATGCTAGTTAGCATTAGCATGCTAGCTGTTGTTAGCATTTTAGCTAATTTGAGCTTTTTGACTATATTTTGGTACTGAATGGGTTTATAGTAATGCCAACATGTTAGCTAACATTAGCATTAGCATGCTAGTTAGCATTAGCATGCACACCGTGGCCGTCCCTTCTCTAAATTTCCTGAAATTTTCTAGTTAGATAATATGATTCATTTGCATGCTGCTTTCTAAAACTGGCTGGCACAATTATCAATGCAGCGAGTCAAAGATCCAAGGTGAAGACTCCAACACTTGAAGTATGAGGAAAGAACTTTATGCTTTTGGCCTTCATCGAAGTTCGTAACTAAACATGTTGGGTTGCAATCAAAGTTGTTTCCTAATGCCTAAAGTGTTGCTGGAGTCTTCATCTTTCCATGGTGCCAACGTGTTGCTTGGATTGTCTCATGTATGAATTATGTTTTCCCAAAACCTATAAATATTTTTAAAATACGGAATAGAGTAGTTTAGTTTTTTTTTTTTTTTTATGGGTGTGGAATCTGCATTAGGCGGAAAGGTCATGCAGATGAACCCAGCAAGCCTCTTAAGCCTTGCATTTAAATAATTTAATATTTTGAAACTAATTTAAAGCTGAGGGAATTGAAACTACCCTCACCCCAGGCTGTAGATTTATACTCTCTTAAATTTGCTAATAATGCAGCACTAAATCATCTCATGCTGCTGCTGCTTGTACATGCAAATTAAAAATAAACGACAGCTAATGCTATCCAGATGTTGTGTATTTGATAAAGGCATCGTGCATTGTAATTTTTTTCATTGCACATAAAATTACTCATTGAAAATGAACAGCATATGATTTTTCTGTGGATATTTATTTTCTACCTTCAAACTGTAAATGTTGCTTTACAATCTTAATGCTATTCAATTATCAGCTTTATAAGTAAAGGACCTGAGTGAAGTTACCCCCAAGCCTCCAATGTTTGTGCTGCTATACCTTTAAAGATCTTGAATGTTTTTACATGGTTGACATGTACCCCACCCACCCCCCAAATATTCAAAATTAGAGTTCAAATCACTCAGCTTTGTGTTGCAAAAATTTGTTTTGTACTGCTTTTGATTTTAAAATACTTATTGAGGTTTAAAGGTCAGTTTCATCAGTTCCTCCCCTGTCAAAAACAAATCAGTCAATTGATAAATTTAAATGAGCATGATCATATTTTTGGTGGACCTTGGATAACCTCTAGAAGCTTTTAATACCTTTTAAGAAATTATGCCACAAAAATGTTTGCAGCACAAATATTTGAAAACGGTTTTGCTTCATTTCTTGCTGGTTTACCGAGGCACTAGGTTAAACCCTTGCACAAAGAAAGGTGGCTGGGTGTCCTCCATACCCACACTTTTTTTAGGCAATTGCAGAACCTTGTGACAAAATGGAGACATTTGTTTCTACACATCAGGTGTATTACAGGACAGAAAGCGCCGAAATCTGCAGAACAGCATGCTCTGAGAAGTGGATGTGTAAATATAAAAAAACAAGGTTTATTTCTAAATGTTTGCTTACCAATGTCTAAAAGGTGTGTGGAAGGATCATTCTCAATCAGGGGTAATTAAGAGCCGTTCTCTTCATGGTGGTCATCAGGCACTGTACTCACCTACTTTCCTCTGGTCTTTACTACAGTGTGGACCTGGTGCATGCCCAGCTCCGCGTGTGCGAAGGACGCAGCTTGCCAGAACTGGGCCTCAAACAAGACAAGATCAGGGTGAACGGCTGTGCCATCCAGTGCAGAGTGACAACCGAAGACCCCGCCAGGGGCTTCCAGCCAGACACCGGCAGGATTGAGGTAAGCTCCATATAAATGTTTATTGGTTGATTGATTAGAAATTATAATAGCTGTTCTGAGAAAGTCAGATGTTAGATTACCACTGGTCTGAAGTGGTAATGTTTCAATGTAGGCTTGCATCATCACTGTGGCTTGGGAAAAGTATTTCATCCCTTTTTTCCATTTTGCCATGTTAAAACCACAAACATCAGGGTACACAAGGGGGTCGAAGTTTGTGAACTTGAAAGAAAAAGGTGCAGGATTTTCAACATTTTTGTGACAGACATGTCTGTCTGCAGCTCAATCTGTATTTTGGAAGACCCTTTTTTGTGGTTACTGCCACTACAACTGCTCATCTTTCGGTGCATGTTTTCGACAGCTTTGCAGATCTACAGACTTAATATTTTTACCCCTTAATATTTTTTCCCCTTATCTCAAGAATAGCTCCCATTCATCAGATCGAGGTTTTCTGTAATTATTTCTGTTTATCAGGCTTTATTCATTCTACTATGCTGGCAAGCTTCTACGTCCCTTTTCGTGAAAAGAAATCACTCACAAAGCAAAATGCTTCTACCATCATGTGCTACTATGAGTAGGGTGCGTTCATGGTGATGCAGATTTAGTTTTCTGCCATATTGCCTAATTTAAATTTTTTTTTTATAAAATAAAAATATTTAACTTTAATATCATTATATCTGCTGGCAGCCCCCAATCGTGGTTTGCAGGGCCCGGCATCTGTTTTGGGTTTGACCCTGCTTGTTTGAAACAATTGCGTTATCTCCTGCATGCAAGCAGGTGGTCAACAAAGGTAAAAGTGTACAGATGCATTTGTGATTTTATTTTCTGAAAGATTTGGTACCTTGTAGTTCTGTCACATAAAATTGCTTTAAAAATGGTGGTCTGTGTTACTAAATGGTAAAAAGCTGAAGTCGAATCAATATTTTTACAAAACACTGAGTGGTGACTAGTTTGAAAATGGTGGTTGTGGAGAAGTCTTAAGTTTTCCTTGATCTACAGGAAGTGTTTTGCTTCATTTTGGGGGGGACAAGCCTCTCTGTCAGCTTACATACAAAAGAGCACACACAATACAAGGTTTTGGATGGATACACATTGATAATGACCTCTGTTTATCTACAAACTACTGAGATGCACGCTTAAAGCCCCCACCCCCCACACTCGCGTTGCACGTCGGTTTCCTCTGAATTTCTTTAGTTAGGGTTAATGCATTGACTCCCTTCATCGTCAACTACAAAAAGTATCCTTGCTGTGGTTTCAGCCTTTCTGAGCCTTGTGGAGAGTGATGTAACGAGATTTACACACCTGGATTTGGGGATTTTCTCCCAATTCTCCTTAGATCCTCTCAGACTCTTTCAGGTTGGATCGTGAGGTTCTGTGTTATGGCTTTCCTAGGTCTTAACCAGAGCTGGATTTTTGGGGTCAAGGCTTTGGCTGGCTTAGCTTGTTTTTAGCTTTGTTGTCGTCATGTAGAGTTCTATAAGGATTAATTTTTATTTGTTCCTGCTGCTGAATAAGAGCTTGATTTTTAGGGATGTTTCGATACCGGTTCGGGTATCGGGGCCGATACTGTTCTTTATGTACTTTATAGGTTAAAGTTAACAACTGCCATGAACCGTTTCTTAAAATGTGGAAATTACAATAATTTCACAAAATGTTTTTCACTTGAAATTAATTGCTAATTTAGCCATCTAATGCTCACCATCATTTGTTGTAACAAGCAGGGAAGAAAATAAAACCTTTCCTCCAATTTATTGCGTTTTTGTGTGTGGTGGAAGTATCGACATTGGTACTTTATATCAGCAAGTACTCAGATCAAAGTATTGGTATCGTATTGGTTTGAAAAAAGTGGCATCCCTAGTGCCTTTTCCTTGTGGCAAAAATTCAACTGTTTGGATCGTATCTGATCGACATCGGCAGATTTTGAACCTCCTATATCTGCATCAGTATCAGAAACGAATAAAATGGATTGGTGCATCCCTACTAATTGTTTAGATCTTTTCTATTTTGCCTTTATTTTGACATGATGTTGCTATAGATCAACTTTATGTCAAAGTTCTCCAGTCTGCTGAAACGGTTTCTGAAAATCCCTTTGTGTCTGCCTGATATTAAAGCTAGCTTCAATTATCCAGTAAATGTCTTGTTGGCCTTCGTCTGGTCAATCCACCTTAATGCCTGGATTAATGTAGAGAGACTCTAGTGGACTGTCCTTGGTGCAGAAATGTAATCAATAGAAATATAATTTTGGTCTCTTTGCCTACTAAAACACCTATGTTATCCTTGTTTTTTTTTTGTTTTTTTTGCGAGACTTTACCAAGTCCTGTTTTTTATAGACCTCATGAGTTTAGTTTTCCCTGGGTTGCAGTAGAAAATATTAAATTTGTTGCTTTTAATTTAGAAATCTCAGTTGCAGAGAAGAAAATCTAAGGTTGTGACAAACTTGAGAGAAGGTTTACCTTCCAGTAAGACCTCTAACATACAGCTAGAACTGGTTCAGGGCTTAATGTGAAAACTGATGTTCAGACATTCTCCATCCACACTGACTGAGCTTGAGCTATTCTGAAGAATTGACAATAATGTAATCTAAACACAGAGCAGCTGGAGACAAAACTACTTTCAGTTGTAGTTGCAGCAAATTAGGATTGTCAAGGTGTGAAAATTTAACCTCATGGTTACTGTGACCAAAATTAACACGTTTTTTTGGTATTATTGCAGTAAATTTTTAAACTGTGTTGAATATGTTCAGAAAGCGTTTATAGTCCTACACAAACTTGAATAGTTTTAGAAGTGTTTATTATATTTAAAATAATACAGACAAAAGTCTTCAAAAGTATGTCAAAAGTGCAACTTTTCACATGCAAATCATTATTTTACTGTTCATATCAATATACATACAGGTTTGGCTATACCTTATTTTTGTTGCTAAATCAGAATACGAAATGTATTATCTTACAGGACATATAAGAAGTTCAAGGTATATTTGAAATTGATTCCAATATTTCATAACTGTGTTGGGTGCGGCGGCACTATAGGGTGACCCGTTGCATTCTCCCTCAAAACAAAGTCCTCACATCATGCTTTTCAGCTAAAATGCTGACATTAACGTATCTTGGATTGACAGAGTTGTGGCTGATATTCACGCAGATGTGTCATTAGGTTTTAAGCGTTGCAGCCTTTACGAGCCACTTTCTTCCTGCAAGTTTTTCAAATGGGATAGCTGTCTTCTATCAACTGTCCATCGGTATTGTTCAAATACCCAAAATATGTCCATACTTCCAACTTTGTCTTCTTTGAGGTTGATAAATGTCCTGAGTGCTGCAGTCTCCTCCTTTGGTCAACATTTTATCTTAAAGAAACTTTTGGTTGTAAATTACAAAGTGCGTATGTGTGGCAACTTCAGCAGATGAAACTGGCTGGTAAGGCTCACCTTGCCTACACCACGGACGCGATAGTCCACTGATATAATTTTTTTTAAAACACTGCAATTATTTTGAAAATATTTACCGGGGCTTACTGCTACACCGCTAACCATGACATGCCTACAGTAGATTATCTAAGAACTTTGTAAACCCTCTGAAATGTATTGAAATTTCTGGGTCTTGGCGTTGGCATTAATATTGTAATTTCTGCCACTTGGTGCAATACTTTGATGTGCAAATTGTGATTGGTTCTTTCATTAAAGCTTCTTGTTTTCTGTTGTAATGTCAGTTACTCATTGAAAGATTTATTTTTTTCCATTTTGCCCTTCATATATGTACATTTAAATGTCTTTATTAATGGCAAACCAGAAACAAAGTCCTAAGCCAAAGTTCGCAAATAAAGCAGCTTCTAAAGATCTAAATTAAGCAGGCGTGATTACTGCAACACCATCCTCACAGGTTTACCTAAAAAGTCAGACTGCTGTAGCTGATCCAGAACGTTACTGCTAGTCTTCACTAGAGCTCAGAGAATACAGTTAGAAATCATTTTTAGTTCACTTTTTATCCATTATGCTTGAATTTTCCCAGTATGGAACAATTAAGGGTATTTCTATGATATATATTGCTTGCTTACAACAGCCTTAACCATTTTATGGTGGAAAATTTAAAAACTCAAGCATGGAAAGGAGTAGGTGAGATTATTAATCCCGTTTATAATTTATGCATTTTCTACTAGTTACAGAATGGACGGAGATACATCTATGATTTCGTAGTCTCTGGTCCAGGCAAAGCTGTCGGATGGCCTAATTGCACGGCAACGTCCAAATAATGAAACACTTATTTCTCCCCCATCTGGTATGAACAGAATTCCTGACAGCTTAACTCAATAATTTTCAACTCTTTGGATGTGATTGAATTGGACCTGCTCTGTTGGCTTTCCAATTAAACAAATCATCTGCGTGTTGGTCCTGATCAAGTGGAAAATGAATGGTTCTGTTCGACACATGGATTTATTTAAATGAATCCAGGTTCATTATTCCCCCACCCCAGAGGCAGTTGTTTTTAGTTTATTAGCAGTTTACGGGGCTGAGGGATGAAACTAAATTCAACTTTGGCTTTGCCGGCTCGTTTACATGAAGCATTTGGAGGCTTTTTGTGTAATAGATAAATAGAAAGATGGCGCTAGCGAGATGGATGCTGAGATGCATATAACCAAGATGAGATGCCAGAGAGATGTGTACATTAGGCATGTGTGGTTGCAACAGCCATATTTTATGGTGTAGTATTTATCAATGCGGTCGAGCCCCCTATACTCTACACTACATAGTAATTACTATGTAGTTGTCATGGTCTTCCTGCTGGGTGTCGTTTTCTGTTAAAAATGTGAGATGGCACAATTCTTTTTTTTTTTTTACTAATTCAGGAACCTGTTTAATGTTTTAAAAAGCATCTGCAGTCTAAATGCTAATGTCGCATTTGATCCAATTGACCAGCTCGAGCAGGATCTGCTGAATATTTTCCTCGTCTCGTCACACTTTTTACTATGTTGTAACTCAACATGCAGAATATATTCACAAATGCGTAACACGTTTATGTGCAAAATGTTTTTATAGTTTACATTTTTTTGGATAAAAGAATACACACAGAAGGAGGAGGGGCTCTAACCTGCTATTACGGTTAATTTTATTTATTTTTTTACTATGAAACATCGTTGCACACTTGGCTCTGACTGATCTGTTTCTTTGAATTTGTGGACTATGGCCAAGTGAGCTTACACTTAAAAAAATAATACATTTCATAAATAAATGGGGCTTTTCGTAAGGGCAATGTCTGCCTAAAAATCCTGCCGTGAACTAGGGCTGCACGATTATGACAAATAATAATCACGATTATTTTGATCAATATTGTGATTACAATTATTTATCACGGTCATTAATCCAGTCCTTTAAAATATCTATTTTTGTTGCACCAATTATAAACGTACAATGTTACATTTATTTGCGAAAAATAAAACTTTAGAATAGATGATAAAATGCAAAAAAACAAACTCCAATACTTATATATATATATATATATATATATATATATAAAAGTACAAGCTAAATATGTTATTGCAGAGTGCAATCTCAAAGTGCAATTTAACAGAAACAATTACAGCTTATACAGAAAAGGCCTTTGACATTCCTTGCATCCAAATCCTTAGAATTTACTATATGATACTTAGCAACTATTACTCGCCCGTTAATGTAGTAAATGCTGCATAGCAAACAATCGTGTAATAGACATGAAATCAGGTGTACTGCTCCACATATTTTGCATGTCCTTTGACCCGTATTGACTGTTCTGTTGACCCAGATGTTTACGTTACGTTCGCCTGTGGTCCAGCCATCCTCTAGCCGTTATTTTGTCTGGTATGACTTAACTTAAATGTTTGATCAGTCGAAAAACTATTACAGTAATCATTAACATTGCTTCACGTACATTTATCAGCTGAAAGTGCAGTTGTATCAATGGTTGACAGTTCGTCTGTAGCCATTTTTAGCTAGGTCCTTCTTCTTCCATGATTTCGGGGCGTCTGCTGCATTGTGGGATAGCATATCATCCACCGGCTGCTTACTGTGGCCGTAATACACTTTCGGGAACTTTCTTCTTACTAGTCAGATCTATAATGGAGGTTTGGACCTACTACATTGCTCATTTACTGTTTTTCATCTGCTACGTAGCAAGCGTCGTGCAGCCATTATGAGTGCTGAGTGGCATGTGCGCGGTTTTTAATTGCGCAGCTTAATGAAGCTTTAGCCATGCGTTTGCCCCCTGGTGGCTCGTATAATATTGAGTCAATGTGTGATAAAGAACAAAGCAGAAGAGCTTGCATTTTCAATGTAAATATCGTTGACTATCAGGTTCATTTAATTGTGGCCACCAAAATCTTGATCACGATCAAAATCCGATTAATTGTGCAGCCCTACCGTGAACCAGGCCAAACTTGTCGTTTTGCTGTGCTCAATCTTGAAATGACATCAATTTTCCACAACATCACCATGGTAGCGGAGTTTGGCTGTTCCTTACCCAATTTTAAGCCTCCTATACAGTTGTTTCAGTTAATTACTGTTTCAACCTACACGTGACATTGATGAACATTATTACCTGGTTTTTTGAAGTAGTTAATCATACACCTGACTATAATCCTACAAAATTCCTGACTTTGCAAGTGTACCTGTGAGACTTGATGCTTTCAAAAGGTGGAAGCCCCAAATTTTGATTTGGATTTATTTTTGCTCACTTTGCATTTTGTAAATCAAGATGAAATATTTTATTAATGAAAGCATTTTTTTCTTTACAGTATTTTTAAAGACCTGGCTAAAACGTTAACGTTACAGTACTATATATGGATGTATCTATAAATGGCTGTGCATATAGAGAACACAAAACAGTTGTAGAGATGGATGGACAGAGCTGTATATAGATTTCTCCAGTTATATAAATATTCCAGTGTGTGTATCTAACTTGGTTTTCTTTGGCACAGCATACAAGCTTTTTCAAAGCAACTCCTTCATTAATAAAAGTTTCATTATAAATTGCTTCAACTGTTTGAGAAAAGTAGTCATGGGCTGGGTGTTTGACCTCTTCAAGGACTTCCTCATCTCTACCCTGCATTCTAATGTTATAACCCCCCTGCATAGTTCACCACCGCGTCTGCTTAAAATACTATACATGTTTCACATTGAGCCTAACTTCTCCTTTGACCCATTTACATTACCTCTCCTTAATGTCTCCCTCATTCTCCTGCCTTCCTTCATACGGTATCTTTACCCTTCTACTGTGCCCCGGCACGTCCGTAAAACTTAGGTCATCAGCAGCCCCCCCCTTCCCAACCTTGGTATCACCATGCAATATGAATGAGCCAAACAACATGGAAAAGCTTCCCACATTTGAGGGATCCATGAATAAATGATCAGCAGAGGTCGGGATGAAGCAATGCAGCTGAAGGGCATGATGAGTGTTGTGCCTGTGCATTCCTTCAGACACTGGTGGCGCCCACGGCTAGCTGTGTAATTGTCTAAAGAAATGAAGATGGATAAGCTCATTCTGATCCGTTATATTATAATTGCCAAAAACATATAGGTCACTAACCCTCTGGCTCTAAGCATTCTGGAAGTCTCAATGTTGATTACAGATTTTTAGTTATTGAGAAGTGCAGTAAAGGGAAAGTATGACATATTAAAGGTTGTTTTCTCGTCTCATCGTTTAAAGCTGGAATCCTGAGAATAAACCTGTAAAGATGGAACCGTGCACACAGGACACTCCTGTTTACAATCACCAAATTAGAAAAACTTGCTTACCTCTGACAAATGTAATCGGGGGATCCTCGATGGCACTTTCTGCTTTCCTCTTTGACAGTCTGTAACACCGCAGGTGATATGCATGCAAAATTGTTGAGGTGGGGCTAGAGCATATTGGTAATCTCTGCCTCAAACACTTCGGACAGCAGCTTAAAGTAATATCAGGGCTTCAAAAGATGGACCTAGACTAGGGCTGCAGCTATTGATACTTTTTGTAATCGTTTATCTAGCACTTTATCGTCCAATTAATCTGATAATAACTTAACGTTTCAAACAAAATATGCATAATGAAAATTATGTGGCTGTAAAATTATCAAGCATTTGCCTTTTATTTCTCAAAAAAAAAAACAGAACTCCAACAATCTTTGTCTAGCAATCTGTCCAATCATCCAATTTATCTGATTTTCCCATTCATCTGCCAGTCCATCCATCCAACTGTCCCTGTTGGGATCAGTCCTCCTGCTCGACAATTTTTCCATCTTTCCATTTTGTTTCCATCTTTACCATTAGTCTGTCCTTTCATTCCTCGTTACATTTCTTTCTAACCCTCCATTTGACAGTTCATTCAGCTGTCTATCCAGGATTTTCTGTCAGTGGATTTAATCAGTATGTCTGTCCAGCCACCAGTGTTGGGATTCATCTGTCCATCAATCTGTCACTTTTTTGCTTGATCAGTTTTTACATAGACCGCCGTAAAAATATCAACAGGAAATGTATCATGAACTCTAATAGTTTAGAAACATGAGACACAAAGCGGTGGGCATTTGAGTCTGGGACCTATAGTATTTAGCCATGAAGAGATTGCGTAGGAACCCTGTGGTGTACAGCTGGAGTGGACTGAAGCTCGTGTGGCAACTGTGCTGTTGAAACCGCTGTCATTTCATTTCTGTCAAAAGTGCCATAGCGTGACAGCAGGGAACCGCAGGAGTCACACACTGTGCCAGAAAGACCATTTCCTCCCTTTAAGCCCTAAAATCTGCTCTCCGGTAAGCAGTGATAGAGTATCAGGTAATTTAATCCAAGAAAAGCATGAAAATATGACTGCAGGATAGATGGGGAGGCTGGTTATTGGCTGTCAGGTTTCTGGAGGAGTAGAGATGAAAAGGAGGTGCACAACATGGGGGGTTCACTCCTTTTGAACAGAATGAAAACCAATAGGTGGTCTAAGTATAGGGAATGTGCATACTTTATACTTTTCTGATTTTCAAGGAAACTTTTGTGAGAACTTTTTGCATTGATCTTCTAGTTAAGCCACTTTAGCGGGAGAAAGAAATTGGTTTCTGGGTCCTCTACTGTCTTTTGTCTGTCTGTAGAAATCAGATATTTAAAACTAAATGTATAGAATAAATTAATGTTAAAACTAGCATCATACAAAATGATGCATCAATAGAGGCTAGCATAAAAATGTAAAAAAAAATCTACTCTGACCAGTTCTCATTAAATGCATCAGATTTTCTTCCTCTATATAATCCGTTAGTATCTTTTTTTAAATTCTGATTTTTAAACTTATGCAATGTTGGACTTTGCTTGAGGTTCTCACTTAACCTGTTCCAAACATTTACACCCATAACAGAAATACAAAAATGAATTAATAAAATGTTCTAAAACGCGTATTGCTAAAATTAAGGTTGAAGTTATACGCATTATCTTTTTTTATAAATAAGGTTTGTAAATTATTTAATAAATTCTTATGCACTTTATACATAAATATTACCATATATAATTGAATTAAACATTTTAATTTCAGCGGTTTTAAATATAAGAATAATGGATTAGTGTGTTCTCTAACTTGTATGATGAATGACCCTCACAGCTCTTTTGTATGACTGACGAGGGTAAAACTGAACATTTAAAGTTGTTGCCCCATCCTTCTACACCACATGACTGTGTCTAACTCAAGCCCTGGGTGCCAAATCCGGCCCTCAATGGCCATTTATGTGGCCCTCCAAACTCTAGAGGACCGTATAGATAGAACATTTAAGTTACACTTTTGTGCACCCCAATACAGTTTTATTAGTAAAATAAGATCTGTTTATTTAAACAGTCCTAAATCATATATTTATGTAAAGATGTTCATTACTATTAAATTTTAAGATGTACTTTTGGAATCCAGAGGCTGATCTTAAGTTTGTTATAGTTTTATCAATACTTTCTACCACAACAGGCCCTTTAAGGACATTCATCAGCTTGATGTGACCCAAAATCTAAATGAGTTTGACACTGCTGTTCGGATAACATTTTATCCCATGTAATCCTTAAGTCTCTCAGAAGAAAGTTGTTTGACCGCGAATTGCCTCAGATTGTATTTCCATTCATACATTTTAGGTAATCTTTTCAGCAGAAGCTATAAAACAGCAAAGTAGCCCAGAAAACCAAAGCTAAAAGGCAGAGTTCAAGCTGAAATTCATGTGAAAAATTGGGTTTGATGCTTTTTATAGGCTTCATGTAAAGTGGCTATACTACAGGAAGCAGAGGTTTGAGTATGCTGGTAATGAGTGGTGATGGATGCTTTATGATGAGAGCGGTGGCAGCAGCTCTGTCAAATGGCATCAGAACAGGGTTAACAGTATCTAGGAAGAAGGTAGGCAAGGTGAGAGGGAGACTATTAAAGCACCCCTAAACGTTTTTTCTCCTCCTACAGCTTGTCACCTTTAATGTACATCCCTGATTTTGGCAAACAAGCACAAAATGGAGTTAAACTTTATAAGTTGTGAAGCTGATGTTGAGAAGCACCGGTGGAAACCCTCCACACTTACAGAGTGGTGAAAAGATGATGAGCATCCATTTACTGGAGCTTGAAATAACACTACTGGGATTGGAGGGGGATATAGAGGAGGAAATCACATGTTGAATAGATCTGCATGTTGCTCTTTAGACCCATATAATAACAAAAATGCTAGCTTTAGCAGTTGTTCCTTTGCTTTCATGCAGTATATGCATAATTCCACTGATAAAAGTCTGAGCACCAAAACTGAGGAATATAATTTTAATGAAGTTTTTTCTTTTTATTCTTTAAGTAGGTACAAATCATGCTTTTTTTGACCTCTCCTTCAGATTTCCCTTCAGGGGGTGCCACAGTAAATAGTCAGTCTCCACTTTGTAGTATCTACCGCATCCTCTACTCTCAGACAAACATCTTAATTTCCTCTTTTAACCACATTCTTAAACTTTTTTTTTTTGTGTGTGTGTTTCTCTCTGCCTCCTGCCTGTCGCCTCCAACCTCAGTATCCTTCTGATATAATCTTTGTCTCTCCTCTGAACATGTCCAAACCTACTCAGTCTGGTCTTTTTGAATTCATCTCCAAACATCTAACATGAGCGGTCCCTCTACAATCATCCGTTCCGTCCTTGCCACTCCCAAAGAGAACCTAAACACGATGAACTGCTGTCTCTAGACCAAGCAGCAACTCTGGCGTCACTACTGACTTCTACAACTTTTCTTTCTCGCTGAAACCCTTTGATCACACACACCTGATAAATGTTCTCCACCCATTCTAACCTACCTGGACACACTTCTTCACCTCTTGTTCACACACTTTACTTCAAGTCCTCAACTTTATTTACTCCTACACTATGTAACGTCTCTGTTCCACTTGTCTCTCATTTACACGCACACCTTCTGCCTTGCCTGCGACTAAACTGTTCCTTTTATAACGTCCATACCTTACTAGCTTTCCCTCTACCTGCGCCTTGCTCTCAATGCAGATCACATTGTCATCAGGAAAACCTGTCTAATTAAATCTGTTGGCCTCTTCATCGACAAAGCAAATAAGGGGGGGCTGAGAGCTGATCCTTGGAGTCCCACCTCTACCTTTAACTCTTCTCTCCTAAAGCCACAAAGACTCAGACCCCTTCCATAGAGGCTAATTTTCTTATCCATCCATTAATAGTCCGCTGCTTGTTTGAGATCGGGTCAATGGATCTGGGAGGGAACCGACTGCGCATTCTTTTGGATCCCAAGGCGTTCCTGGGCTGTGTGGGTTGTATAGTCCTTTCAGCAAGTTGGGTCTTCACACAGGTCTCCAAGTGGGACATGCTTGGAAAACCTCCAATGGGAGGTACCCCGGTACATCCTGATCCAGATGCATCGAAAACCTTAACTGGTTTCTTTCGATTTGGATAAGCAGATGATTGTTTAAATTACAAAAATACTGAAGTGGCTAAAGACATCCAAAAATCATGAAAGAATTTAAATATAAAACTGTCATTAATTTGGATATGGTTTGATTAGTTACTAACCATTTTTGTATCAATGTTGTATGGAAGATGTTATTCTGTCGGTGCAATATTACAAGTATGAACCACGCTACAGGAGGGGGCTTGTTTGCTCAAAACTGCTTTATTCCTACCTGGGATCTTGGTGTCTTTGTCGAAGCTCCTAATGAGCAATTTTTATCAAGCGAATGAGTTTTATCAATAAACTATCTGTAGAAGTATCCAAAATATTTACCCTATCTTGGTGATGACTTGTATTTAAGGTGTTTATTTAAATTTGTGATGTTAGTAGTTGGTTTTGTTATCCAGTGCATTTAAAGCAGGTCCTACAGTAATTCATGTGTGACAGAATGTCGTATGTGTATCGCTTTGAAGCAAAGGTCCCTAAATTGTGTAGACTTTATCAAATGTAATTCTTTTGGACTTTTTGTCCTTAGGATCGATTAATTTTTGTGTGTGTAAATCTATCATCTAGAATGGAAAATTTTAAACTGTGAAAGTTGCTGTGTAACTTTCTGTAATGTCTAGGTGTGTCACTCATGTTCGGCATCATTTAGAGCAGTATTTCCTTAAAAAAACTCCTCTCCACACTGTGTAAAATGGTTTCTTCTGCAGTACATTTTGGTACACAACAGAAGGTTAAAGTGGTGGTTTAGTCAGACTAGGTCTCACGAGTGAGCGTTCACCTCAAGAAACAGTCACGTGTTGTCGCAAGATCCTATGGCCCCCAGATCTCATTCCCCTATACTAGGCCGTATCTTTATCTCCAGCCAGCAATTTCCTTTTTGTATTTATATGTGTAGCTGCCTTGTTTGTCTCATTTTGAGCTTCACCCTTCTCATATCCTGTGATGTTTTCCTTTTTCTGCTCTCCTCTCTTCTTCTTTCTCTGCCGACATTTTTTCCTTCATAGAAAAGAGCACTAATGAGGCCAAATCTGCTTCCGTCTCCTCCCAGTGTTCCTATTATCTTAACGCCTACTGTTACTTAGCTCCTCATTTGACTTTCTTTTCTTCAACATCCCCCCCCTTCACTACTTCCCACCGTCCTGAATCTCTAAATGAAAAGAAATCCTTCCTGTAGCTGCATCCTGAGCCACAGGCTTGCAAAAACCTCACTTTGTTGTCGTCATGTCCCTCCTTTCGTTCTCACATCTGTCCTGCTTTGACAATCTGAGCAGGATTGAGTTGGCCCATCACTTACAGCATCAATCATAGCCTTTCTCCACGATGTGTAATCCAGAGTTACTCACATCTCTTTCAACTTCCTATCCGTTATCTTTCTCATCTTTGTTTCTTTTATTGGGACACATTTGCATGCGTCATTCAATGTATTAATGTTTCGCAATGCCGCCGCAGCTACTGCTGTGCGAGCGTGGGATATTCAGTGTTTGCCTCATCTTTGAAATAATTGTGAGTTTGAAAATAGGTTGAGTCCTAATTAAAGGAAGTGCGTTGGTCTTTCATATCATCATAAAAACCTGTTCTGTTGCACACCATAAACATCCTCCACCCCACACTGGTTCTCCCCCATTGACAGTTTCATTCCCATTATCTTTCATTTTCCTCGTCTTCATTAAGAAAGCAGTCAGTCAACGGTGTAATCAGTGCCGAAAGAGCTGTGGTTGCCTTTCATTTGTCCCGGTCTGTTTGAAATTCTGATTCAATGTTGTTACGACTCTGCTTCTTAGATTTTTTTTATTAAGTTTAAATCCTTCAATAAAGTCTACACTCGGAAAAAAAAATCTGACATTTTAAGATGTACCTATTGTTACATAAAGGAGAAATAAACCAGTCTAGTGCACTTTAAGGGCCCTTTCATTTTAAACTATTTAAAAAAACTCTCCTACGTTTAAAGCAGTCAAGAGTGCAAAACTGCTTCAAGTAATGGATGAGTTGGGGAATTTTTAAGCTTTAATTCAAGCTGTAGGATGCTGCCAATCACCACCAGTTTTGTAGTGGTTTCTAAAACCACTTCATAATTTTTATAAAGAAAGATCAGCAGCAAATACCTGGACACTAACTTTTATTTCCTTAGAAATTTATATATTAATACTTTGTCTATATGCTATGCTTAAAAAAGAAGCCAGATTATTCTGATTACCTGAGGAAGGATAGAATAATCTTTTATTGTCACACAGAATTCAGTTGTAACTGCATCAAAGTGAAAGGCAATTAAAGCTTTTCCATTCACAGAAGGAAAAAAAAAAAGATGCGTGTGGTTAGGAAAAAATTACAAATCTAAACTACTATGTAGAATTGAAATCTAAATTGCATACTCAGAATTGAAGAATGTGCAAATGAGCAGATTAATTTAGAAATGTTTACACAATGTATATTTGTGGATCAGAAATTTACGATAAGTTCGGAAAAAACTGCAAAAAGATGTTCCAATTACAAACGTTTGAAGTGAGCAAAAGCTACAAATTACAGCAGAGATGTAAACATTGTGTTGGGGGCAGTGATGGTTATAGAGTGTAACAGCTGCTAGAAGCAAGGACCTATGATGGTTCTGCACCTAGGAAGCTGCATTTTGTCACTGAAGTAGCTAAGTTCAGCAGCAGATTCATGCTTGGTTGGGGACATGGTCTGATATGTCTCCATCCACCTGCACCAGATCCAGGGGGTATCCTAGAACAGGGCTGGCCTTCCTTTTGAGTTTATCTAGTCCCTTCCTTTCAGCTGTAGCTAAGAAGCATCTTTAGAGAGGTTTAATGTCCTGACCAATTAGAGCAGAGATGTTTCCATTTTGGGCCACACAAAGATAATGAATGTCCTTAAAGGGCCAGTTGTGGCAGAAAATATTGATAAAACTATATTTAACAAACTGCTAAAACATGAATAAATTGGTCTCAACAAGTACTTCTTAAAATTAAATGATGTTGAACATCTTTTCATAATTGTGATTTAGGACTATGCAAAAAACAGATTTGAGTGATAAAAGTGCAGTTAGATGCATATAAATAGAACTTAAAGTTATATGTATATGGTCCTCTACAGTTTGAGGGCCACATCAATGGCCAAGGCGGGCCGGATTCAGCCCCCGGGCTGGACTTTGACACGTGAAGTAGAGTAAATCACGGACTGTTGAGAGAAAAAAGCTATTTGCTTCATTTATGAATTGTAAGAGGAGGTAAATGTTGAAATTCACAAGTGATAGCTTTGTATTCAAAAGTTAAAAACTTGAGGGCAAGCCTTTATTGAAAAATGTCTTTGTTCTTAAAATATAAAACATCTGAAGAGAAAAGGCACATGTTGGTACTGTACATTTTTGATTAATTCTCACATTGGATCCTGTGACATTGATTTTTCAATTTAAATTCGACTTGTTTAACAGACTAGACATAAATTCTTAACTTTTTGATGAAACTCAAGCCTTTCAAATCAATGCTGTTGCAAGAAAATCTGCATTAGAAAAAAATCTGTAAAGATCAATTTGCCTTGACTACTCCATTCAATGCACCAGCAGAGCATTCAGGGATTTGAATTATAAGTGTCTGTTTGTAATGTAACCTAAATTATTGAGATTGAAACTAATTAACTTCTGTAGGCAAATTGATGGGTATTTCTAGGGATGCACAGATACTGGTATCGGGACAAATGGCGTTCTAATGTATTTGTATTAGTTAACGGATTCCTTGAATCAATACGAATACGAAAACTATGGTTTTACTGAATTTTTAACCTTCCACTTCTGCATCATATCGGTTTTAAAAAAGTGCTATCGTTGCAGCCCTAGTTGTTCCAATGATCATAGCGGGCAATTAATTCTTTGGTGAGCAAACAGGAAATGTGAAAATGACATTTTTAAAACTCTAAAATCTAAAATATTTGCAAATTTTGCATAAATTGGCACTTGTAAAGGCATGTTGTTGGAAGGCTTCTTGAATAAAATAATGTGGCAATGTTGTGTTTTGAATATTAGTGCAGTTTCCTATAAATCAATGTCCTGCCCACTCCTAGTTTGCAATCTGTCATAATGATGCTTCCAACACACCCTGACCCCTGGCATCTTGACCCTGGTCTTCAGTGTCAGTTGTAATGACTGCACTGAGACTCTTACCAGCAGACTGACTTCATTATTGGCATGCAAGTGGGGATTTATGCCAACATTTATTGTAATCCAAGCAGGTTGAGGACATTAGGATTCTCATCACTGATCTTGGGTAGAGTATTCTCTACAGGCTTGTTCGAAAATAAGTTAATGCTTTAGCAACCAGTGATATTTGGTCTACAGCTATGATAGGAATCTACAGAATCCAATCAGCAGAATCAACACGGGGCAGATGGGTCATTATGACTTCGGTGCAGTCAGGTCTCGTTTGAGCCGTGAAAAGTCCCAAATGGAGGAAACGGGCTGTAAAATTTCAAGAATATTAAAGAATATTTTTTGACAGCAGATTAAAGTGTTCATTCAAATAACGACCAACTAAAATACATACATGCGTGTGCTTTAGTTGGTACCATTAAGCCCAAAATGATTCATGCAATCATCTTTGTTTAAACTAAATGCTTGTAGGAAGTGAGATCTCAAAGAATATAAAATGTGCTTTAAAATAGTTTTGTTTCATACAAAATGTGTTTGGTTCTAAATCAATGGGTAAATCTATATTACTACTGTAGTAAATCCCTTCTTATAATTGCCTTCTAGCTTTTATTTTTGGTGTTGGAGTGGCTCCTTGCCACCTCCCTAATCTTTAGCTCACTTTACAGAATCCCCATCTGATTAAAGTCAAAATTCTGGCTTGACTGCTCCAAAACTGTATTACTTCCATCTTCCTAGAGTATGAGAAGTTTTGAGTTGGTAATGAAGTGGCAATTCCTCAGAGGAACCACAGACAAAACTAGCTAATGCCTTAAATGTTCAGGACCCCTGAGCAGGTATTAAAACACCACATACACACCTACTGGAGGGTAAACCACCTACACTGCAGCTGTTGGACACAGAGAAACACGGGGCGTAATTTTTAAAACAATCTTTGACTTTGAGAAGGTCATGCATGCTGTTCCTCCAATGTGAACTGATTTACTCATGCAGAGAGTGTTCGTGCGCAGAGTGGTTGGATATTGTCCTGCTGTGAGAATTAAGATATGGATGTTGTATTTGTCCTATGGAAACATTAAGGTGATCTCTCACGCGCTCAGTCTTAAGGTTAAGGTATATTGCAATACAATGTAGCCTGTAGTCCATCACCAAAGTAATTATGTGGTGACATTTCCCTCATTGCTCTTTTAGCTTCATCTTCCACTCTATTATCTACTGGTGTGTTGGGTTTTGAGATACATGTTTGGGGATTGCACAACAGTTGTTTAACACCCCCCACAAATTTAGTGGTAAAGTTGGAAATCAGGAAGTTGCAATAAGGACTACCAAAGGTATTTTAGATCAGGCATTTGTCACTGGCCTCATGTCTCATTTCTGAGCGATACAGCACAGGTCATTGCAGTTCATTACGCTATTTTTTGCTTCAGAGAGGATTAACCTTTGCCAGTTGGACTCTCAGCCTAACTCACTAGTATGGCTTGCGCTTGTTGCAAGCAGTGATATTTTTTGTCTTCCAATCGATAGACGATCTTGTGATGCCTGTAGCTTCACCCTAGTCCTACAGCACCATTGTCTTATCGACCGACACCTGAAGAGGGCGGTCCCGGGCGGTTGTATGTACCGCTTCTACATTGGACAAAATGGCATCCTTAACCCACACCATCCTTCTCAGTGGAAATAAGGCATTAGTCTGATATTACAGCATTTATAGGCTGAAAAGCACAACTTTAAAGTGCAGTAATACAACAAATTTATCAGTACTGGGGTTAGTCATCTGTAATGGATGGTGTTATCCACAAATGCTCTGGACCTGCTCAGTTTTTGCGAGAGTTGGTGACAGCTTACACCAGATCTTTGTTGAAGACCTGAGACTGCCAGTTTTAATGGTTCAAACACCTAATAGTCTTTAATATCTATTGTACCCACATTGCTAACTGTATTGGCACAGCAGCAGTTGTATCCATGCCGTTTTTCTTCTGCTGTTGGGAGGTTTAGCAAATCTGCAGCAAATTAAATGCAGCTGCTGGATTGGCCGCTTGGTAAATACCAGCCAAAAGTGTCAAGTAGCTTTGTATATGGGGATCTCGGCTTCCCAAACAGCATTTTATTTCAGTTTAGATATGCCCTACTACACAAAACAAATTGGTCAATCGAGGAACTTATTGAACTTATAATATTAAAATATTGAAACTCAACTAGGCAGGTGTCTGCTGTGAAGGCCCATGAAAAATTGATTAGTAGAAGTACATGGCTTCTGGAAGATTATTTCTGTTTTGTTAAACATTACATTAGATTGGCAAGCAACATTTAATTAGTTTGGTTATCTGCTTATTACAAAAGGCTACAGGAGGCGGTTTATAAGATATGTTAAAGTCTACAACTGCAGATTTGTCACAAAATCTGAAGTTACGCTCCACGGAACAATCTGTGAATCGATGAATACTGAACTGCATCAACAGGTTAAGTCAAGATGTCTATAATGTTCTCAGTGTTTCAATCAAGATGCATTAATCATTAGTTTCTAATACAGCCGTGTCCACTTTTTTAGTAAAATGTAGGAAGAGTTGAATATGACATTTTTTGCACATGTGAATGTTATCCTGCACATTTTAACTAAGAAAAGATCTGTTTTGTTGAAGTTGGAAGCCTGATACCTGTAGGTGTGGTAGGTCACCTCTGCTGATGATCCTTCTGACAGTCATTATTGCTGCTTAGGCTGCTCTTCCAGCTAATCCATCCTTACTCCCTTTGTTTTTTATTCCATCTTTGTTTTTACATGCCCAATCTATCCCTTCTCATTTTATTTTTCTCTAGCTTTTTTTTCACCTTGTCATTTCTCATCTTGTGCACCCTTTCCCTTCTCTGCATCTGATATTTCAAGCTTCACATTTCATTCATCCCATCATTTCCCCAGTCTGTTTTTTATTTTTTATTTGCACCTTTCCTTTCTCACTGATTGCACCTTCTGTTATTTTCCTTTTGCTCTTCATATCTTATTACTGATTTGTTTTTTCCAGGGCATTTTCATTCTCACATTCTTTTTTCCTAACACCTTTTCTGTCATTTTATCTTATTCTTCCCCCTAGTCTCATTTATTTGTACATTGTCCATAGACTTTTTCAGTCTTACATCTTTGCGCGCTCTCATTTTCTCTCCTTCATAGACACCTTCACCTTGTTTACAGCTTGCTTAGGTCTTCATTCCTTCATCCTGCCTGCCTCTTCCTAACTCACTTATTTTCTAAATCAGATTTTTTTTCCCTCTTATGTGCACCTCAACTATTGTTTACTGTTTGTATAATGTACCCTCATATTTCTATCTAAAGCTATCCTGTTTGTCCTTCTTTGATTCTGGTTTTTATCTTCAGATCTAACCTCAGTCATGTTTTATGTATTTTAATTTATTTTTTCATGCGAGTTTGTTCAGAGATACCAATCTTCTCTGCAGTATTATATCCAGTTACTGGATGCTCACTGTCAGTTTTAATAAGTCATGTGTAGAAAAAGACATTGCAATTAGATTTTACAGCAAAAATGTAAAGAATATGAAGTTATGTTATGACCTTATGCATTGAAATCCGAAAGAGAATCGCGATCACCTCCTCTTCCTGTTTGCTGTGCGTCCCACTCGGACTCCGTAGCAACAGTTACCATGCGACCGTCTATTTACTCAGATTTTCTCTTCACAAGGGCTGTGTCCAAATTCAGGGGCTGGATCCTTCGAAGGACCCGGTCTACTCGGTCTACGTGGGCTGGGTCCTTCGTCGACCGGGTAGACCGGATGTTAACGGCTGTGAATTTGGACGGTCTAGCCTTCAGTTGAATTCCCGCCCCCACTTTGCCGAACGTCCTGTCGCCTAGCAACTGCGATCACGCTAAACCAGCTGGTAAAGCAAGAAATACTCCCCAGTATTTTACTCACCTTTTTTACTCTATAGGAGCAACAAGTTTTACTGTCTGTGGCATGTTTTTTATCTCTGGCTGAGAGGTCATCATATCAAGATCATTTTATTTAATCCAGGTTACTACTTAAGATAGCTGCTCTCATGATAATTTCTGCAATTGAATAGTGATCAAATGTACAAATTTGTAATATAACATTTATTATATTCATTTTAACTGTAAAAATTCTTTGTGATCTTAAAATTATATATGCCTTTTGGATCAAAGCAGCATTTTCTAATTTGATTTTATATATCTGATTTTTTTTTTACCAAGCATATTCCAAATTGGCTCTTCCTAAATAAACTGAATTGTTTTTTGTAAACAACCACTGCAACAATAACTAACATTGTGTTTTAACAAAACTTCAGGTCATAACACTTTTCTCCACAGCTGCCTCTTGGGATGAGCTTGAAGATGAAGCTGCTGGAGGTCTGTGGGGCTCTCTGGTTGGAAAAACTTGTCTTTTGTGCACATAGACTTAAGGAGCCTGTAAACCCTGATGATGGATGCAGTGGAGAGCATGACGAAGCTGCCCTAAACTCTCTCTGCAGACCAACATGTATGATGTTCCCCTCGTCAACCAGAAAATATGAAAACACATCTGTATTCAACTGATCCAGCAACACTGCCCGTTTGTTCTAATTAAGCTTAAAGAGGTCATTTATGCACATATAAATAATTGCAAAAAAACTTATCCTAATGCCAATATGTTATGTTATTTTAAACTCTTCAACGTAAGCTTCTTTAAAAACACTAATACAACTTTTAATGAAAAACTTCATGATATTTAACATTTTTAGAAATTCATTTATTCACAACCATCGAACACCTAAATAAAAAATGTGACAAAAACATGAAAGAAAAAAAAAACAGTCCATCCATTTGGTCCCTGCTCTCCTCTCCAGTCTCCCTTTGCTGCTTCATATCCTTAACAAGAAGACAATAAGCACAGTTTACAAAAAGAGCAACACAACATTTATGAAATCTATATTTGTTAAAGTGATCAGTCATAAATTATGTTATTTGCGCTTTTGCAAATATACATACAGTAGGTTTATTTTTTGCTCTCAATTTTTCTTCCCCGGCAAGGGATTAATTTCTCCTGCAGATACATCTCCTCCTGAATTTTCCTCATTTGATAGAAAATAAATAGGTGAGGAACGTGACAACTTTATTGATTTAAGAAAGCAGAACTGTAGTTTTCACAGCAGATCACAGGTTCTGTGTCTTATGAGGCTCAATAAGAGAGCATAAGCTGTGTAACTGGATTTAATCTTCAACCTCCAAGCCACCGTGCCCCGATTTTCACTCTGTAAAGAAGTAATAATTTCTCCTAAGAGGAGTTGACTTTTTACTTAATTTCCCAAAGCAGAAATTAGCTGCCTAAAGATGAAGAAACCATTACACTACCATACGAGCTCGTTTACGAGCGATGCTTTACAAAAAAAATATTAAAATACATGTCTAAGCCAACAATAAACGGCAAACAACACAACCGCTTTAAGTTTTTCATTTTTGAACCGCCAGATTTTAATATACTTACATCTAAAACTGTGCTCCTCTCTCGCTTTGCCGGCCACTTCGTCCGCCATGTTGCTGGAAGAAAATTCTCCCGTTCAGCCCGCAATGAATCTTGGGATATGTAAACCAGCGAAGGATACATCGCAACGGTCCTTCAAATCGGGGAGAAGTCGGCCGGATTTGAAGCAGTCTTCGAATTTGGACAGTCCTAGTCGCGGTGCTGTGACGTAACAAATCCGGCCTTTGAAGGATCCAGCCGCTGGATTCGGACACAGCCAAGGAACCGCACATTCTATTTTCCCTAACAAGTAACTCTCACCAGTTCTTATACAACTAACACCTGATAACATTTTAACTGATTGTATCACATCCCCCTTGAACAGGGCACACGTCTACAGAGTACATTAGCTGACGCTAGCAAGTACCTATTAGCTTAGCTAAAGCTTGACCACGGCTAGGATAGATGAAGAAGCAGGACAGGAGATAAAAGCCGCTCCGTCTACTCTGAAATTACCAGTGAGGAAACGTTGAGTTCCCGGCAAGTCAATTCCACATTTGCATGGTAAACAAAAGGACCACTGTTTGCTGCATTTGGCTCAGTCAAATTAACTATCTGGAGTATTGTGTCCAGTTGTGATGCAGTAACTATAAAGAGTCATTAGATGGCAGCCACTCTGTTACTAATAATTTATTTAAACAAGACTGTTAAACTTTTATTGTAAGATAAAATTGAATCAAGGATTTGCAATATACCCAGAATATCAGGATATCCGCAGGGTTTTAAACTATTAAGTTGATGAGTTGATTTAAGTAAAATTAAGAGCCTTAAATTTTAACGAATCTTAAATAAATTCAGTAAATTCTTAAATTAGGTTAGTATTTACATATTTTGACTAAAAAGTAGAAGCATGTAAACAAATAAAATTGTTTGTCTTTCTTGTGTGCCATCTCTTTGCTTGGGATTCAGTTCCTATCGCTACGGACTTGCTGTCACTGATGTGACGTATCCCGCCTACTATGGTGAACAAAGCAGCAAATTGATGCAGTACTCCTGAAAATGGAGAAGTGATTCCTGACTTCGAAGAATCAAATCACAAATGAATGGAGCGAATTACAAAACTGCTGCAATTATCCACCGTGAACCGCCACAGCAATCAGTCGACAGCTTTTGTACTGAATTTTAGCACCTCTGGCACCTCCAGTTAGACCACTTCCCAACGTGACCGCCTCCACAGCAAAGATTTCACCCCCATCATCCGCTGCAGTAGAATTGAGTGGCGTTAGCAGGCACAGCAGCACAGACGACTGAGGTGATTTGGTGTTTACATTCAGTGTTTACATTAATGGCTTGACTGACTTGTCATAAAGGATGCTATAACATCCATTTGTATCATTTACTCAAGCATAGTTAATAAACGTTGCCTTTATTTGCTTTTTGATGAGGTCTCTTATTTTAGAAAGTCGTTAGTCCTTCACGAACTGCATATAAACTGATTAAGTTTAATGTAGGCAGTAAAAGCAGTGGACCTGTTTGGAAATCTGTTTCATTTAGTATGTTTTGTCTCTATTATAAGTTGAATGACAGATTCATTAATTTATTTGATGACACTGGACCCATCTAATTTGTGCTAGAACAAGAGCTGGATGGAGTTCAAAAATGAACTTATGTAATTGCACATTGCTACTATCGTTTGAGGCCAAAACTCTGAAGACATCCTTTATCTACATGATGGCGTCTTTGCAATGAACATGTATTGCTGCTCCGGTAGATAGCATAAGATTGCCATAAAAATTTCCTTAAACATGAAAGTCAACTACTTGAAGGTCAAAAAATTTTGGTTAAAGTCTAAATATATTGTGTACTGTTAAGTCCAGACTTGTGATGCTTGAGCTGTGCGTAGTTTTGAAGCCATTTCTGATCTTAGCTTTGTTTACCAATGCAGAGCACCGAACAGTAAGCATAATCAAAACCTAAATCTGACCTAATTTTCTTGGGCAAAGTCACAGCTTTTAATTGGGGTAAGTGACAACGGTCTCATGTTTCCTCTGAGAACGCCTGGCTCCAGAGATGGATTGACACATCAGTGACTCTGCATTCTAATTGCAAAACAGAGCAGCTAAAGGAGGCTCTGAGGATTATTTTCTCCAGCAGCTATTGTTAAAACTCCCCTGTGTCCTTCAGTAGTCCTACATTAGTCAGACAAGAGCATGAGCATGCCGGTGTTTCTCAAACGGTGACTCTAGCAGGGGGGTTTGTATTGCAGTGTCTGTGGTGAGCACAGGCTTGCCCATCAGCAGGGTGGGCTTCTTTATGACTGCAAAGGAGAAGTGTGAATTAATAACCAGGAATTAATTGAGCTTGTTTGAGGAATCAAATCCTATTAGAAAGAATCGTGGCTCAAATAGGCCACTGCTTCCCCAGAGCACCTAAAGTTTTTTTTTTTTATTAATCGCTGCTAAAAGTATAGATGCCCTATTCTATACTGTATACTATGCTATGTACCACAGTATACATGCATTTTACTGCAGCTGAAGAGATGGAACGTGAGCTGAAGATGGTTTTATCAAAGTAAAAGCTCATTTATAAATGAACTTTTCAGATTTTTTTTTACATTAGATTGAATAAACAAACTATACATGACAGCTTATTGAAGATGTACAGTTTTTGTCCAACCTGGACCTTATTTATAGCATTCATTACATTCATTTACTGACCCAGTTTTGGTAAAACTAGAATTGCTTCAGGAGATATTTAGGTCTCTTTCGATCAGCATATATCCATATAATGGGAGTTGTTGGAGCAGTGAAAGAGCAGACTCTAAATGAGGTATCTGCCCCAAAACTCCTTCATTTGACCAATGTTTTGTTATGAATCACTATTACTATTCTCGTGAGAGTTTGGATTTCTCAGAGGTGCTTTGTTGTTGTCTTCCGAGGTGTTTTACAGGCTTTTAACCCGTCCGATTTACATTAAATGGTTATTTGAATCATGTCAGTACCGGCCCCCATTGTAATTTCAGTCTAGGCAGGACTAGGCAGGTTGCAAAAAGGGAGCAGGCGCATCATTGAAGTCGCAGTGGCATAAATTGTAATTAACTTTTTTCAGTGCAGGTAATGTATCATGCAGGGTAATGGTGCCTTCACACCGCACACTTTGTCAGCGCCAAACAACTCACAAAGCGACTAGTTTGATACATACATTTTTAGGCTGAATTGCAAAGCAAGTGGGCAGGCCTTTCTCTGCTGGAGGTTTTAAGCACTAGCAGATCGTGGTTGGCTAGACGACACTGACGTCACTGCAGTGAGACACTAGCTAGCTGAACTTCTGCGTTGCTGGCTTCTGCTGCTTTGAAGCTTAAAACACAGGAAACGTTTCAAAAATTGTCGCAGGCAACGCATACAAAGCACAGCAGAGACTGACGCCCCTCTGAGGGCCTCAACCATAGACTTTACAGGTAATCTTAATGCTGACGTTTGGGGTGGCGTGAACGCATCATAAATCTTTTCACTGAAGACTCAAAGTTGGCAATTTTCAGAACCAGTGAGATGAAATGACCATAGTGATCTAACAGGACATTTAAAAGACAGCTGTCTTTTTGCCATTCATTGTGACTGTAAGAGTAAGAATTTCCACTGACATGATGGGTATATGTATCACAACAAAGTTGCTAAGCTTTTTAAAACCCTCAATCATGGAACATCCTAGTTTTAGGAATGGTTTAGCCTTTTGGATATCAGAATCAGAATCAGCTTTAATGGCCAAGTATGACACATACAAGGATTTTGACTCCGGCAACTTTTCACTTATTTTTAAATAAGTGAAATTAAAAAACGGAAAAAAAAAAAAAATACAAATAAAAATAAAGGATAATATATACACCAAACCAGGGTTATTGTACAGTAAGTATATACAGCAGTGCAGAGTTTTAGTTTATTGTTCATGTGAGTGGACACACACTCTGACTATTCAGAGTTCATCAGAGCGACAGCCTGGGGGAAGAAACTGTTCTTGTGTCGGGTGGTTTTGGCGTACAGCGCTCTGTAACGCCGGCCTGAGGGGAGGAGCCTAAACAGATTGTGGCCAGGGTGTGAGGGGTCAGTGGTGATTTTTCTGGCCCGCTTCCTGACCCTGGCCCGGAATAGGTCCTCAATGGAGGGAAGATCAGAACATATGATCCTCTCTGAGGACCTGACTGTTCTCTGCAGTCTGTTCCTGTCTTGCCTGGTGGCGGATCCGAACCAGACAGAGATGGATGAGGTCAGGACAGACTGGACTATTGCTGTGTAGAATATGGTCAGCAGTTCCTGAGGCAGGTTGAACTTTCTGAGCTGACGCAGAAAGTACAGCCTTTGCTGGGCCTTCTTCCTTATAGAGTCAATGTGGGAGGTCCACTTCAGGTCCCGTGTGATGGTGGATCCTAGGAACCTGAAAGACTCTACTGTGGGGACTGGCCTGTTGGTGATTATGAGAGGAGATGTTGCAGGGGGTCTCTTCCTGAAGTCGACTGTCATCTCCACAGTTTTGAGCGGGTTTAGCTCCAGGTGGTTCTGACTGCACCAGAGGACCAGCTGTTCCACCTCCCTTCTGTATGCAGACTCGTCGCCGTCACGGATGAGTCCAATGACGGTGGTGTCATCTGCAAACTTCAGGAGTTTCACAGAAGGGTCTCTTGACGTGCAATCAGTGGTGTAAAGGGAGAAAAGCAGTGGGGAGAGAACACATCCCTGGGGGGCGCCGATGCTGAGGGACCGGGTGCTGGATATGAAGTTACCCAGTTTCACCTGCTGCCTCCTGTCAGTCAGGAAACTGGTAATCCACTGACAGGTGGAGGGAGGCACGGTGAGCTGGGACAGTTTTTGGTGGAGGAGCTCTGGGACGATGGTGTTGAATGCAGAGCTGAAGTCCACAAACAGGACCCGAGCGTAGGTACCTGCAGAGTCTAGGTGGTGCAGGATGTAGTGGAGAGCCATGTTGACTGCATCATCCACTGACCTGTTTGCTCTATAGGCGAACTGCAGGGGGTCTAGCAGGGGATCCGTGATTTCCTTCAGGTGGGACAGCACCAGTCGCTCAAAGGATTTCATGACCACAGATGTCAGGGCGACTGGTCTGTAGTCATTTAATCCTGTGACAGGGGACTTCTTGGGAACCGGGATGATGGTGGAGCGTTTGAGGCAGGAGGGGACCTCACACAGCTCCAGGGAGTTATTGAAGATCTGAGTGAAGATGGGAGCCAGCTGGTCAGCACAGACTTTCAGACAGGACGGAGACACTCCATCAGGACCTGATGCCTTCTTAATCCTCTGTCTCTGAAATAGTTGGCGCACATCCTGTTCACAGATCGTCAGCGCAGGCAGGGGGTCAGGTATGGGGATGGTTTGGGGTGATGCTAGGCCTTTTGTGATGGAGATGGTGGGGGAGGTGGAAGGTGTGAAAGTTGTTTCAAACCTGGAGAAAAAGTCATTGAGGTCCTCAGCCAGGCGGGGGCTCCCCACAGGGTGGGGGGATGGTCTCCTGTAGTTGGTAATGGTCTGCAGGCCCTTCCAAACTGCAGAAGAGTCGTTGGCAGAAAAACGCTCCTTCAGTTTTTCACTGTAGATCCTTTTTGCTGCCTTGATCTCCTTTGTCAGCTTGTTCCTGGCCTGCTTGTACAGGTCCCGATCCCCACTCCTGTAGGCCTCCTCCTTGTCCTGGCGTAGCAGTCTCAGTTCTGCAGTGAACCATGGTTTATTGTTGTTGAACGTGCAGAAGGTTCTGGTCTGCACACACATGTCCTCACAAAAGCTGATGTAAGATGTCACAGTGTCAGTCAGTTCGTCCAGGTCTGAGGCTGCTGCTTCAAAGACGCTCCAATCAGTGCAGTCAAAGCAGGCCTGTAACTGCATCTTTGACTCATCTGTCCATCTCTTCACAGTTCTTACTACAGGCTTAGCAGATTTCAGCTTCTGCTTGTAAGATGGGATGAGGTGGACCAGGCAGTGGTCAGAAAGTCCCAAAGCAGCACGGGGGACAGAGCGATATGCATTCTTTATTGTGGTGTAGCAGTGGTCCAAAGTGTTCATGTCCCTGGTGGGACACGTCACGTGTTGTCTATATTTTCAAGTTTGAGATTTGCTCTATTAAAATCCCCGAGAATGATTAGCAGAGAGTCCGGGTGAGTTTTCTCCACATCTGTGATCTGGTCGGCGCCTGCGGTGGAATGTATACAGCGACCAGCACAAACGAGGCGAACTCCCGCGGTGAATAAAATGGTTTACAGTTTATGAAGAAAGACTCTAGGTGAGGGCTGCATGTCTTCTTTAACACTGTGACATCTGTACACCAACCTTCGTTAATGTAGAAACACGTTCCTCTTCCCTTTGACTTCCCAGACAGTTCCGCGCAGCGGTCCGCTCGGAACAGCTGGAAGCGTGGCAGCTTTAGGTCGCTGTCCGGGATGTGTTCACTGGACCAGGTTTCAGTGAAGCAAAAGGCGGCAGAACGACGAAAGTCGGAGTTCTTGGATAGGAGAAGGAGCAATTCATCCATTTTGTTAGGCAGAGAGCGAACGTTCCCCAGGTGTATGGATGGGAGAGCGGTGCGTAATCCCCGCTGTCGCAATTTAACGAGCACACCAGCTCGTTTCCCTCGTCGGCGTCTCCGTCTAAATCCACAGAACGCTTCTGCTCCTCCAGTCAGAATCTCCATAAAGTAGTCTGGTTGATTAAAAACCGGTGAAAAAAGTCCGGCACTGGATAGCCCTATTTGTAGGATTAAAAAGTAAAATTGTATCAAGTACTAGGGAGCGAAGTACCGAGGCGTCCATCCGCGGCGCCATCTTAGATCTTATTTTATTATTCTTATGGAGTTAAGGGTCTATGTCCTTTGCAGAATATGTAGATTATTTTAGTCATGCTAGTTGTGCTAATCACTATTGTCAGATCCTTTAAAAAAATAACTTTGTCCTTGTCTTTTTTCCTTATTTCTGTAGTTTTACTATGACTCTCTGCTGATGTAGCCTGTCCAACAAATGTTTAAAATGCTTTTCAATTCGCTTATTTTAGAAGTCAGATAAAATCATTATAGGCAGGTCAAAGTTAACTAATTCAGGCAATCGCCCACAAATTTCTTGTGGATGAATCTGTAGAGATAACTGTATTATGTTCTTTGAGTATTAAACCGGTTGGTTCATCTGCTTGTTAATGGGCTCCAATCTGTTTGCTACCATAAATGCTGATCAGGTTTCTTATTCAATTTGCTCATCTTCTGTTTTCCATCGAGCTCTTGCGTGTCTGTCCCTCACTTTCATCCCAACCTCATCTGTCTTCCTCACTGCCTCCCCCTCATATATCTTGTTCCTTTCCCTTCTGACCCTAATAAATCCTCACTTTCTTTGTTGTTCATCTTTGCCCACCCTCCAGAGTATCCTCTGCTTCTATCTTTCCTCTTTCTTGCCTTTTGCTTACAAGTTCATTGTGTGTGTCCTGCATAGCCCCATCTTGGCAGCAGCCAACTTGCTTGTCGCTTTGTATTTAGAGCTGTGTTGACCCTTCCCCCCCCCACCCCCCGCGTGTAGATTCACTGGAGTGTATCTGTAGCAGTGTGCTTTTGAGCTGTAACTGTGTTTACAGGTTCAGCAGAGCATCTGCATCTTCGTACGAGTTTGTTTTTGTTTCATTGTGTGAGGGAGGAGGGGTTTTATCAGCTTCGGCAGATGGCTGCGGCCTCTCATCCGTTGTTCCGGTGAAGAGAAGAGCCCTTTGAAGAGAGAAAGAAGAGAGGATTGAACGGACTAAGATGGATGTAGCGAGCGCCACTGACTTGAAGTGATGCAATGAGAGGGGGCTGAATGTTTAGGAAAACATAAGATGATGGAGCTTTGAAGGATGGCAAATGTACACAACCGGCTGGAGGTCTTCTTTGGTCTGATAACACGATAACTTCAAACCTATATGCTTGAAATTTTTGCTATTAAAAGCACATCTCTGCCAGCATTAAGTGACACTTTGTATGTTTGCTACAACCAGGCTTCTTCACATAAAATGTTCTGTTACGGGGCAGTTACATAGCTGGGAGTGCACAAGGATGTTTGTGTGCCACAACAGGCTTTGAGATGGAGATTGCTTACAATGCAGAATCCGAGGGAGAGGAAGGGAACTGAGAAGAGGAAGTGAGGGATAAACTGAAAACTAGGAGAGATGAGGTCAAAAAAGCATGGCCATACCATGGCCAGGCAGTCAGTATTCAGTAAATAAGGAGCAAGCCTGAAAGTGGACATTAAACTGAGAAAAGGCTAATAGAACCCAGATTGAGGTGGTGGGAGCATAAAAGGTAAAGATTGACGGTTCAAATGATGAGAACAAACTGAGTAGACAGGTGTTTGGACAATTTAATTTTTCAAATGAGCATGAGAAGGTAAAAAATAAAACGAATCCATGTTATGTAATGTTGGAGCTGTTCCCATCAGTAGTAAATGGAAGATGCATTGGTCTGATGCTGTCTGAAATTATGGTTTTAATGTCCATGTTTTTAAAGAAGGAATAATTTACAGAACTTATCCCTTAACCTATTCCAAATTGTCCATCCTATTCTCTAGGAATTTGTCCCATAATTAGTGGGTTGCCGGTTCTAATTCCAGCTTTGTCGTATCCTTGGACAAGACACTTCACCCTGTGTCCTGCTAGTGCTGGTCAGAGGACCCGGTGGCACCTCTGTCTAGCAGCCTCGCTTCGGTCAGTGGGCCCAAGGCCAGCTTTGACTACAATGTAGTAGCTTGCCACCATCAGCGTGTAAATGCGAGCCTAAATGACTGAATGTAGTGTAAAGCGCTTTGTGCTACAGAACTACAGTCCATTTAGTGAAAAACGAAATGTCTCTATGCTTTTTTTAATTAAAGGAAATATGGAGCAGGATTTCAAAGAAAAAAATAAACATGCATGTCCAGTTTTTAATTATTGGTGGATGAAGCGCTATAAACCAAAAAGAATGAGCCCAACCACATATCGTTCCATTTTCTTGAACAGGCTGTATCGAGAAAAATATGCTGCAATTCCGGCCTAAGTTTCCCACGCTGTCCTACCGGTGTGATGTCAATCAACACTGCTTGCGTGTTCTCGACAACTTCAAAACAGGATGGCGACTGTCGCATTTCATTAAAATGTGGGAATGGATTCAGTCACAGATGACAAAGTACTGTTCAAAGCCCACTAAAAGTGCCTAGTAGAATAAGGTTTTATCAGTAGCATCTCATGCGTCAAAAGCAAAATATGATAAATCTGACAAGCACCCGGATATATATCAGAAATACGATCAACGAATGGAGGCTGGTTAAAATAGATCTAGGACAGAACAGATGCTGACATATAGGGATGTGTATCGGCGATATATGTATCATGATACAAAGGTATGATATATTGTGATATATCCCTATACTCTGAGTAAGGCCATATATTGATTTTATTTTTAATTTTTTAAACTGAATTTAACTATAGAATCCTGTGACAACATACTAAACACTCCAACCTGTTTTATTACTGGATGTAGTTGATCCACTAGAACAAAGGTGAAAACAACCAACTACCAGTCATGCTTTTAATTTTGACATTACTGTAGTCATTTGATAAAAATTCTTAAATAAAAATTGATACTTTGCTTTTTAATATTGATACAAGAGTATGACATAAAATATTGCAATATATTGGCATATCGATATTTTCTTATATCCCTGTTAGGGCTAGGGCTGGGTATCAATCAAATATTTTCGATACCGGTACCAATACCGATACCTTCACTTCGATACCGGTTCCTGTACGATACTTTTTTCGATACCAATTTTATAAGATTAGAAGATAACAAAAAGCAAATTACATTACACATTCTACAAATCTTCAGTTTTATTTTCAGCTTTGGTAATTTTCCACTCCAAGCAGTTTTCTTACAGAAAACTAAACAACAAATAATTTGCAGTGCAAAAGAACACTTGCAAACAAGTTGCAAATCAATCTAATATTCTGCTACATACTGAACCTTTGAACTTAGCAGTTTTTCTTCAGAAAAATCAACATGTCTGCTTTCTCAGGACACAGACAAGCCCGCTCCTGGCTGATGGTGTCCCCAGCAGTAGAAAAAGTATGCTCTGAGGGTGTGGATGAGGCTTGCACACAGAGATACCTGGTTGCCAAGTTTGATGGCATTGGCATATTGTCCCTTGCATTCCACCACCAGGTTATTGGATTCACTGAGGTTAGGGTAGATGGCAGACCTCTGTACTGCTGTATCTCTTCCTCAATCTTCTCTGTGGTGCTAAGAGTTTTCTCTTGTCTTGTTTCAACTGCTATGCAAGAAGAAGAAGAGATGCCAACAAGTTATATTTGTTCTGACGTTGAAATGTGGGGGGAGGATGTATTTGTACATTTTTATTTAACCAGTGTTGTTACTGCAACTGTACAGTCTTCATCAGAAGAGTTGTCATGATGGTCACCAGGTGTCCCTTCAAGCTCCTGCTCCGTTTGGGGGGCCTCAGTCACTACACCTTTATTCTGCATTCAATAGATTATGGGAGTCATATAAGATGATCTACAATGAAAGAGGAATCAAATATTATCGTTAACAAAAAAAAACTGTTGTGAGGTCCTAGTTACCAGCTCCTCTTTTAGTCTGGCCCATACTTCATCGGCCACTTTGGTCTTAAATCTTGGGTCTAAGGCTGTGCCCTCCTCCAAGAACTGCTTGATGCTCTCATCCTGCAACATAAAAGAATACTATAGTACTCAAATCTCTGAGTGTACCTTATGAACACAATTTAAAAATCTACAGGATTATGCTACAATATACTTGGTATCGTTTTGAGAGGTCACCCCAGATCTTGTCCTTGATGGTCTGTGTAAAGGAGCAGTCCTCATCAGTCACGGTGAAGTGGTGCTGGAGTTTCCCAGATGGTTGAAGTATAGAGTATCTTCATTACTTTGACAAACTGTTCTGCTTTTCTATAATCCTCATCAGAAAGCCTCTCCAGTCTGAAAAAATATATGCACATTTTTTTATTAGCTAGACCACAGCCCAGGAAATTAGTATACATTGATAAGAGAATAATGTAATAAGAATGTCCATAACTATACCTGTCCTTCTCCATTGATTTTTATTTTTTTTTTATTTTTAGCCGAGGGTCCATGGAGGCTGCCTGGATGGCAGGAAACTGCTCCAGAAATCGCTCCACCATCAGGAACAGGCTGTTCCACCTGTTCTTTACATCCACAATGATGGCATGTTCAGGAAGACCTAGAGAGAGACGGTGTGTGTGTGGTTGTCAGACGGGTTATTTGTAGTAATAATAGTTCAATAATTAATTTAGCCATGTAATGTTGCACTAAGTTTACTCTATTTTGATTTACACCTACCAAGAAGACACTGCTTCTCTTTAAGAACAGGTTTTGCCAAGCTGCACCGCTTTAACCACACCACCATAGCTCTGATTCTTCCTGCCCACTTTGAAATGGCAGGTATAGTGTACAACTTTTGAGCAGCAATGTTTAATGTATGAGCAAAGCAGCTAATTTTTCTAATGCTCATCTTTTTTACTGCTACATCCATATTAGCTGCGTTATCTACTGTTATGGCAACCACTTTTTCCTTTATGTTGAACTCATCCAGAATATCCCCTATCTCCTCAGCTATTACACTCTGTCTGTGATGTATAGACTGCCATGGTATGTAAGATTTTCTCGTTCATGGTACCCTCTCTCACAAAGTGGACTGAAACAGTCAAGTAGTGGTCTTGTGCCACACTGGTCCACCCATTCGCGGTCACAGCCACATCTCTGATGTCTTTCAATTCTCTCTTGACATTTCCCTTCTCTACGGCATACCATGCAGGTATGAGAGTATTTGAAGGCATGTCCCTGCTGGGGGGCTGATATCTGGGGTTTAGGGCTCTTATCATCTCCCTAATTGACATTAGAAGACAAAAATCAATAATAACGTGGATGTGTTATTATTGTTATATTATTATCTAGGCTGAGAGATAATGGCTTCAACAATATCCTTTACAGCTTACTTACTTCCACCATGGAGCATCCACAGTTGAAAAAGGCAGCAAACCTTTAACAACAAAGTTTGGGACTGCCCTGACACACTCATCTTGTTTTTCTTTTGTCATTTTTCCTTTTTCTGCCAAATGTAAATGGATTCACACGGGTTGGCCTTGTCCCCCTCACATCAGGGTCAGAGACTACTGTGAGATAAACAGTGAGAGCACATTATGTGAGCTCTTTAACCAGCTGACCCAATTCTTGATTAGCACATCTTTAACACAAGCTAAGCTTGATCTGTTACTGTCACCCTCTAATTAGCTTTCGATTGAGCTAACTACATAGCTATAAAATAAAGCTACAATAATATCTTAACTTGGTGTCATATGGACCCCAGTTTAACTTACCGCGCGATTCATGTATTACAGTACAGTAAAATTAAGTAAAAGTACCTGTTGATGTCATAGACATAGCACCGTCGTTGGTGCTCTCAGATGAAGCGGAGTCCGGTGGTGGTGATTTTGCATCAGGCTGCCTGGGCTCTGTAACCTCCACAGGTGAAATTGACTGCAAGTAGAGCGGACTGCACCCAAACACCTCTCAGCATTCAAACACGGAACACGTTTCTGCTCTTAAATTGATTCTGTGCACGGTCAGATGTTTCATCAAATTAGTCGTATTGCCAGCCTTTGCCATTATGACTTTTTTGCATATATTGCATCGCGCAGTATTGCAATCAATTTTGCTAAAGTGGAGCCTCGCTTTCGACCGCGGTGGCATTTTTTAACCGTTTCACGACACAACTACAGTTCACTATCACAACACAGATATACTTGACGTGAACCCCGTCTGTGGGCGTAACCACAAAACATTTCTGGTATCTTGGATCCAATGAGAGTATCACGTATTTTTCCTGCATGCCGCAATGTACAAAGTTAGCAAATCACAGGCAGCATTAGCAGGTGTTGATCACGTGATCAACCTCTGGGAACCGAAACTTGGCACCGAAAGACGAGGCTTGTTTTGATAGTCTGTACAACCGAAGCATCAGATATTTAAGAAAATTATCCATGATTATTTTCACTATATTGAACAATCGAGTTTCAATTTGGTGTAGTCTTATCAAGACATGTTCCCTGTTGTCCATTCTTCTAGAAAAATGCTTCAGCAGCAATACAGTTTTAACACTGCACTTTCGTTTTACCTACCTGCACGGGCCTGATGGTTTTAAATGCCACATTTTTTCTGCGCATTGATTGGGTAGTTGACTTGACAGCAAGGCAATGCTTCGGCTGGATTGGTCACTTAGCATAACAAAACACACCCCACGACAAATTGCGATCAAGCTTTTCATATCACGATTTCGATTAATCGCCCAGCCCTAATCACTACTGACATGGCTACTTTTCTGGTGACCAGGTAAGAAACATTGGTCGTGTATAGAGCTTGATATGAAAATATGACCTCAGTAATGACTCGAGTGATCTATATGCATTAGCTGTAACCATGCAATAGATGCTGTGTACCACTGAATGCTTAGAGACCAGACATTTTACAGAGCGAAGACTGGGTTAATTAAAATGCACATATTGAACCTACAGGACAACCGGTAAATAGGGATAATATATTAGCAGGTAATACTATGGTTTGTGGAGTTACATAGCTGCCTGTGCTGTATCAGATTTGATTCCCCATTGAAATGACTATTCCCGCTGCGAAATCGGTATGCCCCAAGAAATCTGTGGACCAAATAAGATTTTACTTATCGCTAGACATGATGCTTGCTTTCATAATAATACTGGTATATGCACAGAGGTCTAGGAGTACATCACTGTTTGTTTTGTTTTTAAAGAGTTTGTGCACTTTCACATGCTGGTGGTGTTGCTCTTGATTTTTGTTTCTTCATTCTGCTCCATGCTCCTTTAAATTCTGCCTGAATTCCTTCAGGCTTTGGAGCTAACCTCCTCGTTGCTCGTTTGTCCCCTTCACCCTTGTTTCCTTCATTCAATAATTTCTTGTTTGTTTTCTAACTCTTATGCTTTGTCCCATATTCTGTGTCCAGCCTCCATTACTTTTTGTAATTTTTATTCTCAAATTTCTTTGCTTCCTTCCTTGTATACTTCTGCCCTTCTTTCCTTTCTGTCCCTTCACATAAATCCTGATCATTCTTTTCTTGTATATTTCAGTCGTTTTTTGCTTTTCAGCATGTCCTTCCTTCCTCTCATCACATATTTCATGGCCTTGCTTCCTTCCTTGTATACTTCTTTACTTCCTTCCGCAAAGATTTGTAATGTGCTTACAATTTTGAAGTCAACATAGAGGACTGGGAACTCTGGATACCTGAATGTGAAAATTATGGAGTCTTTCCATGAACATCTATTAGTCTCTTGATATTAGATGTAATGACCAAGAATGAGATTGTTGTCAAATTCCCTTTCAGCTCTTGTCTTTTTAGATGGAGAAATAAAACTAAGTGAAGGTGAGGTTTGTGTGAAACAACAATGGAGCGAAGACAAAATATTTCCTGTTTGTCCTAATGAGGTCCATCTAGCCTGACCTCAAGATCACTGCGCTCATGACACATATCACAGTGGGCAAAAATTTGCTATTTTATACAGTGTATGTAAATGTCTTGCTTCAGTTGTAGGTTAGATGGTTAACTTCAGTATAAAAACATCCATATTTAGATTAACCAATGTTGGCAAGATTGAATTAGTGCTTTCATGTTCACCTCGTGTTTGTAGATTTGGGAAACAACTTTGAATGGGTAAAAATATCTAAAGGATATTTGGTTACAGCCTTCCTTAATTGACTTCCCAATGCACCCAATGAGAGCAGCAGTGTAGTTTCGCTGGTGTGTTCGCAGTAGAATCCCTCCTACACACATCGGAGTTTGGTCTCGTTCCTCCAGGCTCCGGCAAAAGCATTGATCACACTTTTTAAATGTCAATGCAGTAATGAACTTCACCTGTTGACATCTGAAGGGAGTCGGCTGAAAATCAATTATCTCTGCTGCAGGTTCAACTCAAGTTTAAACAGCCTTACACCACATTTACATGGCTTTGAGTAGTTTCCATTTTCTCACTTAAAGAATGAGGAAACTGTTGAACGGATTTGATAAAAATTAACAGCTAATAGACATTTTTTGCCTGAAGTAGATTTAAATATGTTTTTTAGGTTAGGTTTGCTTCAGGCTCATCAGTTTCCAGGTATATTTCAATAGATGTGTTATAACATTTACATTTCATTACTGGCTACTTTGTGGGGTAGAATTTAAACAATTTGTTTAAATGAACCTTTTAGCTGTTTTTCTTGATGGACTTTAAAATAAGATCCAAAAATGTTTAACCATTTTAAAGTAGCTGCTCACTAAGCTGAGGAGCATCTCATTAATGGAGAGCAGCTCAAATAGGAGATGTTTGCTGACGAGAACGTCATTGAAATATAAAATGTACTTTTTTTTTTTGGCAAGCAGCTATGTTAAAAAAAAAATATGGAGGGACTATTTTTATGCAACTTTTTTGGCAAATTGTTTACCATAACAAAGCCCCACTCAACACACTAAGGAGAAAGATCTCTTAAAGATAAAAATTTAAATAGCCTCCTGGATTTAACTAAGCAAACGGGTACAAGCCTCCTATTGGATAATTACTGCGGGGCGGTTATCTTTTGGCCTGACTGATGCAAATAATAGCTTGTTTCTCAAACCACAAAGTTGAAAGACATCGTGTGATTTTGGAAAAGGGGTTTGTCTTTTTATGAAGGGTCAAATCATTGGCATCAGAAAACGTTTGAGGTTTAGAAACTACTTTATTGGAGTTAAGAACAGTCCAACAGATTATTTAAAACTGGAAGGACAGTAGGGAACAGTAGTCTTCTGCTGAAGAGTGTTCCAAGCCAGAAAAACTGCTTCAGAAATGTTAAAGTATAAACCCTGACCTGGGTGAAAATGCAGTTTTAGGTTAATTGAAGCTGGTCTTCAGATTTGAAGTTTGTGCAGAAACCCTTCATGTTCATTGTGAAATGTGACATGAGCATAAGTGCCTGGGAGTGATTGTATCCTGAACGGTCAGTAATTTAGTATTAAATGTAAGGTTTTCCCCATTCGAATAACTTTGCAACACTGTATTCAAGTTTTTCCACTTTAGCTCAAACCCTTGTGCAGATCAGCTTATTGATTTTTATGAATCAATAAGTGCTAGCTTACTAGCTAAATGTTAAGTCTCATGCTAGAGCTAATGAAATAAACCATGATGGGTAACACTGAGCATTTCAAAGACCTTTGAATTAGGGTTGCAGCTATCAATTTTTTTTAAAGTCTATTAATCTATTAATGATTTTTTTAATTCACTTATTCAAGTTCTGTACCGGAGGAAAAAGTTTGCCGGAGTCAAATTCCTTGTATGTGACATACTTGGCCAATAAACTGATTCTGATTCTGATCTAGCACTTTATCAGTTCTATTAATCTATTTTTTCACGTTTTTAAACGACCAAAACAAATCCTGCTTAACAAAAATGTTTTGGCTGTCAAATGATCAAGCATTTGCCTTTTATCTTTGAAACAGAGAATACAAACTTTAAACATTCGGCTCCAAAACTAAGCACATTTACAGTATTTATTAATTTAACAAAATAACAGTCAACTGCAATAATATAAGTTAATAAACTAAACAGTCTATCCACTTTTTTTTGAAAAGTTGCAATGTTTTAGTTATTTTTATTTTTCGACAATCACTTAAATTGTTTGAGAGTTTCAGACAACATTGTCACATAAACCTTAGCAAAACAAACCACTTTAAATGTCCTTTGAACAGTTTAAAACTCTAAAATATGATCAGCTCAGATTGGGTAGAACAACATCTATGCTTGTCTTTTGGTGCTCCAGTCCCAAACGCACTCTGGGCCCTTTCATCCCCTCTTTATTCACCTCCTGGATACGACCCTGATAAATGTCACTCATTAATCAAATCTAAAACACACAGGTGGCTCTGTGTCAGAGTGAGAAAGTTTTTTTTTTCTTAATTTGGTCACAGCGCAGCATTAAGTCTATTTTTTAAAAATGTTTTTTTGTCACAGATGATGAAATGACTGTTCTCATCCATCCAGACATGTACTGAAAACTGAGAAAATGCAATTCTCCACTTTGGCCAGAGATTTGTTTTTTGTGCCGAAAATCTGCGTTTACGTGTGGATGACGGGCTAAAACATAGAAAAATATCTGTTTTGTGAGATACCCGGCTACGTGTGGATGAGGCTCTCTTGCAGTTGAATTTGAATATCGAATGTGAAACATATCTAGTCAAACAGCAGTTTGACATCGCTACAAATACAGTATTAAAATTGGCGAACATCAATGTATACAGGCTTTAGGTTACATTACCTTGTTTCAGTAACGCTTCGTAGAAAAAAAGGTGGATGTTTTCTGATGCTGGATCATTAAGCTGGTACTGTGGGGGTACGCCATGTCTACTTTGCAGTGAATACACTGCACTTTGTTCTCTTCTTTTTTTTGAATCTAACGATCCCAAACTTTACACATTTTCTGCCGTTTATGGGCATCTTTATTCTCCGCAATCGCGCCAACTAAATTCAAACCGTATTACGCGCTGCTGTTGTGCTTTGCACAGGTTCATCCATAACGGTCCATGTGGAACAAATTAGATCTTTGCCTTGAAGCCTCGTAAATTCCTAAGACACGCACTATACCCGCAGACTTTTTGCCTCGAGCTATATTTAGAATAGTGTAAATCACGTTACTCGCCGAATCACTGCAGCCCTACTTGGAAGATTCATTTAAATTACCCATCAGTATATTACATGTACATGTGCTGATGCAGTTAGACTGAGCGCTAGTCCCACTGTGCTCAGTGCTATTATTAAGCCTTTCATAAAGTGGTAGTCGCAGACTGAATGCCATTATTGCAGTTCATGTCCGGGCCTTGCCAGAACACTGTTTCTGTGAAAGCCACTCATAAATCTAGCACACAACAGAGGAGCAGCAGAGTGGGGGTCAGCAGAGACCAGAAGAGAGGGCCGGTGGAAAAAAGGAACATAGAGAAAGTACTCGATGGGTTCTGAGCAGAAAGGGCAGCTCTTCTCCTCCTCTTTTGTCTCCCCAGTATTGCCATCTGCACAGTGTGTGATTAATCATCCTGTATCCCCAGACATGGCAACTCGATGCTGTGGCACTCAAAGCCTGTGTTAATGATGTGTGTGTTTAATTCACCAGCCAATTGCTTGTCTGTTCATGCATGTCTGCATTTCTGTGACCATGTTTTGGCCTGTCTGTAGGTCCTGTCATGTTGTTAGGGGAAGAAACTACAGACTTGTGCATTTTTATAAATCGTGATTCTAGATTGTCTGAACTGAAGTAAATGGCAGGTAAGAAAAGACTAACATTGACATTAATGGATAAAACTCCAGTATAAAGTTAATGCTTCTGCAGATTTAAACATGCACTTATATTTGTTAAATGGATTACAACCACTCCTCTTCTCACTTGAAATAAATCTGAAGAAACTTTGACTTATTAATCTACAATGAATTATTGCATTGGTTTTCTGCCAAAGGCTCTGGAAAGTATTTCCTCCTCTGTTTCAGTAGCTGCAATCTACCAGCATTTTCATTTCATTTTTTTTTTTGTGCACTAAGCTGACCTTTTCTCCCAAACTTATTTTCACGGAGGGTCACACTTCCTAGCAAGCAATTACATTTCCTGTGAAAACATGTTTCGTGAAGTAATTTAATAGTAGACCTCTCAATTTGTCAGGAAAAGCTGAGAAGTGGCTTGAATTGAGTTGGAGCCTGAGGATTGATTGTAATCGCTGCTTATTTTTGCATGAAAGTATCAGACTAAGAGGACAGGATGACAACCGTAAGGAACAGAGGGATGAGATGGAGGTTGGTCACTGCCAAAGAGAGCGGTGATGGCTGGGAAAGAGAAGAGCTGAAGTAGGGGTGATGGATTCTGGAGAGTAAACGGCATTGTGGCATATCTCCTCAAGGAGAGAGCGGATATGGTGGTGAGGCAATTGAAGTTCTATTTGGCAAAGCTGAAGAGACCAAGAGAAGTGATGGACGGCTTGATGGAAAGCATCTCATGAGACTCTTGGGTGAACAAACAGCTTATAGTAGGAAATTATAATGGGAAATTAGAAATGGTCGTTTTGAAACGAGATGGAAACCTAGTTGTAGTAAAGGTTGTTATAATACTAAGACAATACCATCCTAAAAAAACGATAAGTAGGGGATAGTTCATCACTTTATGAAAATGATTTCAAAATGTAAATTCCCTCTTTAATAAAACAGACAAGATACCACTTGGTATTGAATGTAGTTTACTTTCAATTCAGCCATGCACTGATTGTATTATAAATATCTGGAGTGCACCACTGTGTGCTCCCACCTGGTTGTCAATATGATAAAAAAACAAAACTTCGGACTGAGGGACAAATAAAGGTCAATAGTATAGTCTGGATTGTTTAAAAACAAGCATGCATCTGGACCATACAAAACAAATTATAATTTTTTGTTTAAACTGTAAATGGGTCCAGCAGAAGCAGTCCTGTACAATTTGCATGATATTTTCTTTAACGATCAACCACAACAGCAGGGTAGATTGTGCTGGTTTGCTTCATTGCTTCTTCGTTTAGAAGCAGACTAACCTGTCAGCTGAGTAGCAAAACGGTAAAACAGAGTAATACCTGCAGTAAAACGGAGCATTGCGGGATTTGGGACTTTGCAGCTAGGAAGCTAAACTCAATCGGGTAGCTCAGACAGTCCAGTCATTGGGCCGGTTGTATCCATTAAGCTTTCAATCATGTAAGCCTAATACAGCAATAATTATATATAGGATTGTGCCGATGAACAATGTCATCGTCCATCGTGATGGTTGACCAACACCACGATGGAAAGCCACCATCGTGATGCCACGCCCCTCACCCTTTCAGACACGCACTAATCCTTTAGTCTCTTCTATAGTTTAACTAAAACCTTTGCATCGACCGCTCTGTAAACGTTGAGAATATAACTAAGTGTAGCATAGTGGAAAATATTTATATATATTTTATTTATTTTACGTGGTTTGAGTGTGTGGATTTGGTGTGTTTTGTTTGCATTGATTTCCCTCTCTGAAGCTCAAAAAAAGAAAAAAGAATTGATCTTGGTGATTCAGGACAAGGAGCGCAGCAAGCAGCTGCTTTGTTACAGCTGCTAAAAAATTGGTAAGCTGAACATAAAAAGAGCCGAGGCCACGAGCGATTACCGCGCGCTAGAGCTGAAGATCTTTACCCGAACCCGTCCGCCTCTTTAGCGCAATAATTTATATTAAAGCGCTGCATTATTCCCAATCTACCTGTCAAGATGTTACCGGCACACAGCATGTCATGATGGTAAAGACCCACTCCTCTCAGATATACTCACAGAAAATGCTGAAGAATAAATGCACTATTCAAGTGGAAAGTGTGGGGTTTAATCGGTTCGCGCTATAATAAGCTGCAAATCTAAATATACTCTTGAACTCTCTCTGGTTCAGGTCGGTTCGGGGCCAACTTTTAAGGCTCTAACAAGTCTCCGGCGGCAGACAGTCAGATAATTAACGTTTCACCTGTTTTGAGAAATGAGCAGAGATGGCCACAAACGTTGCACTATGAGTCAAGGCTGTGGGGATATCGGTGCCTGCCCTTTGTTTTCCAGCTGCTTTTGGCTGAAATGGGCGATGAGAGCTTCAAAGGAGATCAGCTGTTCACCTGTCAGCTGATGTAGTGGTGTATGCTCGATTGGAAGAATTTATATTAAGTCTTTTACCTGGAAGGAGAAACACCTGGTGTGAGTTTGAGTACATCTTATTCATCTTTTTTTACAATGTAAAGGAATTATGTCTGTTTTTCAGTTTAAAGATCTGAAAAGGTCCGGCACGATGCCGAAATCCATACGCACATAAAAGTGAGTATGGATTTCAAATCCATACTCCCAGCAACTCACAAACTGCTTGTGTAAATGTAGTAAAGTAACTAAAGTGCAGTTTAAAAAAGTTGTTTTTTTCTTTCTTTTTTTTCTTTCTGTATTTTAAGTACTTTTTAGGCTGGTGTGAAGAGCTAAATGGAAAAAAAAAAAGTAACCAACCAAACCCCCCCCCAACGATGTCATCGTCCATCACGATGTTTTACTGTCAACATCGTTAACTCTCAATTTGGTGGACATCGCCCAGCCCTAATGATATAATCGCATGTCATTTTGACACACAGAGAACTGAAATTAGGCACCGAAGTGTGCTTTGCTTTTCGGTCTGGTTTCTACAGTTTGTCATGTCGTTGCCCAGCCTTACCAAGATTTTAATAACTTTAAAACATGTTCATTAGTTTCAGTTTTTATTTAGTTTTGACTTCTATTAGTTTTGAATTCTGTTTTAGTTTGATCATTTATAAGGTAGGTTTAGTTTTTTGAAAATGCTTAGTTTTAGTATTTTTTTAAAGGAGACATATCATGGAAAATCCTTAACCCTTAATCCTTAAATGCATGTAACTGTGTATTTTGGGTGTTTAGGATTGCAGACAACTTACATTTATTCTCTTCTGGTTCTGTGTTTATATGTTTACATTCTTTTTTTGTCCTATTTTTCAGTCTGTTTAGTTTTCTCTATTCGCTATTACGTTTTCTTGTCTATTACGTCACAGCATTTGTTGTTGAAATGCCAAATAAGGTTATGGACTTCCGGGTAACCAATTTCATGAAGCTGCCATTTTTACTCCCCCACAGCGATTTTGTAGTCCAAGGTCAGTCATGTCGAAATTACAAGAAAGCAAGTCAAAATGTTCAGTTATTGGGTGTATTAACCCACACAAATCCCTACATCGACCCCCAGCATCAGAGCCTCTGAGAAGTGCCTGGTTAAATTTTGTTTTTAGTGGAAATATACAGACATCCGTTAGGAAAGTTCTCCTCGTTTGCGCGAAGCACTTAGAGGACGAGTGCTTCAGCAACATTGGTCTGTATCAGGAGGGATTTGCCGAAACACTGCGTCTGATTGAGGGGTCAGTTCCTTCTCTCCACGGAAACGATGGAAAAAGCAAAGCGGTAAGCTTCAAATAACACTAAAATGACAGTAAACTTTATTTCAGACATGAATGTTGTGTGTTATGTCGTACAGGCGATTGTTTTGATAGTTGTAGCATTGTACATTCTGCTTCTGTTAGCGATGTGTGCTAGCTTTTAGCTGAGGATATAACTGTACTGCATGCTTTGAATAAAATGACTGGGCTTTTTTTGCCGGTTTTTGTTGTGGGGTACACATGATGTACAGGAATTTAGTGACGATCGCTTCGCAATAAAAAGTTTATCTGCCGGTAGTAATCGTATCGCTGCTATCAGACTACAAAAATGTCCGAACGGGGTGGAGCGGAACCCTCTGTAACCTGGAGGGGGCGGGGCATAAGGTTTCGCTTACATTTAAAGGGACCGCACGAAAATGAGTTGCTCTAAAGATGCTCCTCAGAACGGTATAAGGAGTGTCTGTGGGGCTACAATAACATGGAATTCAGACCAAACCATTGTGGTTCTACTTTACATAGACCACAAGTGAATGATTTACATGTGAAAAGGAAGGATTTAAAAGCCTGATATATCTCCTTTAAACAAATGTACCGTGACAAGATTAAAAAATAAAAACAAAATAATATAAACAATTGTTATTGTTATTTTGTTATAATATATAACAAAATAAAAAATAAAAAAATGCTTTTCAAAAATGTATTGACATGGGCCAGATGAACAACCATACAAATCAGACGAGCATAAAATATATATGGCAGAGTAACGTTCAAAGTTGTGTAATCACAATAACGGCACCTGTGCATTAGAAAGCCCAACAATTAATGCAGGTGCGACAGTTCTGTATAAACAGATTGGCAACATAAAGCCAAAGCAAAGCCATCTGGAGTAATGAGGCTTTTCATCATTCTGCACATATTTTACTAGTAAGTAATCCCAAATTGGACTCTGGTGCTGTCTCTTAACCTTTGCTGACATGACGCTAGATGGACTGCAACTATACAGACTGACTGCCATGTTGGGATAATGCTGAGTAAAAAACACCAACAACCAGAGACTAGAGAGGGATTATTTGTGCATCACCACATCAGATACACACATAACCTACACTAGTTTACACAGCTTCTCATTGCTATTGTTTGCCGTTTTCCTTCAGTAGCAGTGTTGGTTAGCAAGGTTAGCGCGTCTGTAAGCTGTAAATCAACTGTTTCGAAGTTTTTGCTGCAGACTGTTGAATAATCGTACCCTTCGCTTCTTCTGATCGCCTGTAATCCAGAGGCGTCTCTTATTTGCCTTGAAAAGGAGAGGCTTGATGGTTTCAAACTTTCCCGTTCCCGTAGTTTTTTTTCTCAAAGCTATTTCTGCAACCAACAGCACAACACATGATCGCATTTGTTTCTGGCGACAGATATTTGTAGACTTCATACTAATACATGAGACACATACAAAAACTAAGCACATTTTCTCAAATTCAGTAGGTTTTTGTTTTGTGAATACAGTTTCGGTATCATTTTGTTGCAAATTCTCGGTTTTATTTTTATTTCAGATGTTTTCTTAAAAACTTTTAGTTTTTATTTCGTTCCTTTTTGTTAAAGATAATGACCCCTTTCCCTAGTGTTAGATGTAATTTAAGCTTGAAATTCTAAGTAATAGAATGTCTACATATCTAGCGCTGGTGAGTAGCGGCTTGGTTAAATCTTATTCGAAGGCACCCTCTGAACTACTGCTTCTTGGCTAAAAGTGCCCACTAACCTCAGTTATCTTTAGGTTAGCTCAGTTCAGTGTCAGTCATCCACCCCCACCCTCAGAACCCCAACTTTAGCTCCAACCTCTTTGCCCATTTTATCTGTATTTCCCGGTAGTGAGAAGGCTGATGCCAACAAGATGGCGGTGGTGGGAACTGCCCAGCTGGCTTCAGTTCAGCTCTTGAGAAACCTGTGTGTGACATCACAGAAGCACCGCCCATCTTTATATACGGTCCAAGGTTACAACCAACGTCCATTGCTAGTTGGCAACCCTGAATCTGGCCACAATTTGGCCAAATGTGAATGAGTCTGTTTATATTGATTTTTACCCAGATTTCTATCTTAGAATATATATTTTTTTCTTGTATTAAATCAAGATTTCAATTGAAAACCGTAGTTGAAGTAAATCTTAGGGGTGTGCAAGGCTGCTTTTTTTTGGTCTAGCTTAATCACTTCATTGCATCTTATAAACAGAAGTTATGCTGTCTTATTAGTCTCAGTCTCAAACAATTTAAGGTTCAGCTCCTAGTGGATGTTAAAAGAGAAATGACCTGAGATCCTGTAGTAAGAGAATTGAACATCAGCAGAGAGGTTCAAAGGAAACACTTGTTAGTTGCATGTATGTAGATGTAAAGCTTTTATAAAACTTACCCAAGAGTTAATAAGTAATGCTAGAGGAGTCTAGAGATTTCCTGTGTGAATAGATATGTCAAGGTAGGCAGATTTATAGAGTCTAAATGTCACAAAGACACCATTGGGATCAGGACAGGAAATACAAGAGGGTAATACAAAGGACCACGAGAAAATAATCCATCAAGGGGCAGCTACAGAGGAAGCTAATAAGATTCTTAAAATGTTCTGCGGGAACACAAAAGATAAACGTCGGGAGTATAAGCAGAGAGGAGGCGGAAAATGGCACAAACAAGCTGAACTGCCTCCATCAAGTCGGTTATTTACAGAGTCACGGCGGTGTCCGGGGATATCAAATGGACGAGCGGAGGGACGAGTGGCTTAAAACTGTTAGAGATGGGTGTAAAAGCAGCTGTAGTGAGTGCGTAAAGAGGGAAAACGAGGACAGCTGAGTGATTTTTGCAGAGGATGGCAAAGTGGGGCCATTAGCGGGTGATGGAAGAGGCCTGTAAATTGGGACGTGAATTTGCACCTTTTGGCGAATCTGCACCATTTGAGCAAAACTCTGAGACTGATTATTAACTTTTCCAATGATTATAGTCATTAGCGTTAAATCAGAGGTTCGACCACTAATGGGGGCTGAAAACGCTCCACTGTTATTCCTGTTCTTTCACTGTTAGTGTATGAAAACAGTGCAGAATACAGAAAGGTTATTCAGGTGTTTGGCGTTTCGGAAGCCTCTGAAGGCCAAAGACTTATCATTTCAGAGTAATTCCCTTGCCAACATGTTGTTTTCCCTCCTTTTCATCAGAGTAATTAGATCAGGTTAACTATGAGGCGACTGTACCTCTGCACAAGAATCAAAGAGAGGGAGGGACTGTTCGTGCTGGTGCCCCAAATATTAACTATAATGTGTTTTAAGCCGCCTGAGCCCCGTGGTGTCCAAATTGATTAACCTATTTTAGGTCCTGGTGAATGAGGAATATTAATACATTTTAACAATTAAAAGCCTGAGGATATTGAATTTTGATTGCATCAGTTTGGCTTCTAACTTGATTAAAACTGTTCAGTTCATTATAACCAAGTTTGCACATGTATATTATATATTGATATTTAAAAAATGTAATACCCCAGGGTCTTAAATAAGCATGATTTTTTTTTAAGTTGTCTCTTAACTTTTAAAAAGATTTTGTTAGAATTTTTTATTTTTTTATTTTCTTCCATATTTTAGAAATTCTCTAGCTATTAAAAGCATTGTCCAGTAAAATAATCATCCCAGGATGAAACCTTAGCTTAATCCCGGCAAGATGAATTCTCCTGTGATGTTGTGCGTCTAATCACGATCCTGCTCTCTATTTTCCAGTCCTTACCTGACTTTGTAGACATTTATGTTCCTTTGGAGATGATGGCCAGAATCTTACACAAATGTGGTTTAGAATTAATTTTGGATTCCCATATGGATGGGAAATACAGTCACAGTAAAAAAAAAAAAAGAATTCTCCCCATTTCAGTTTTTTTTCTATGTATCTTGACATAAATAAAATTCACTAGTCTTTTGCAGTTTCTAAAAAGATTTGAATGTCTACAAAAGCATACAAAAAACACCACAGATTCCACAGGTCTATATGGAGCTATAACTTGAAGAGGCCATTTAATCTGATTATCAACAAATATGATCGTTTCTTTTCCACTGTGCTTTATTGCTTAATTCATGATGACCTCCACTATTGGTTACTGCTATCAAATGCTTTTATAGATAACTATAATTTACATCACATACATTAATCTGCTAAGATCTGGGCACCTTGTGTGCTTTCAGAAGATTCGGCTGGGATTGTTGAACCAAAGGTAAGGAGTTTAAAAGTGAGGTCCAAGTCCAGGAAATTTGCGTTCCTGTCAGATGAAAATATGGAATGCACAAAGTTAAAATCACTCAGCAGGTTAAAAACGATTGAAAATGATTACAGAATTTGTATTTTTACAAAGACACTTAAAGGAAAATATAATTTGGAAATATGAATGAAAGCATGAATAGTATGATTGACTTTTTAAGTAACTGAATACAATGCTTATGAAAGAAAATGGAACTTAAGTAGCTGAAATGCCTAGGCATAACACTAATTGACACGCTATTGACTGTTGCAAAGCAGCCAATCCTAGACTATTAATTTTCCCTGGAGCTTATTGGCTTTACATTCAAGAGCGGAGAAAAGGAAACCTATAGATATTGGCTTCTGTGGTTGTGCTAAGAGTGTTACCAAGGTATTCGTGGACTTTAGATATTCAGTTATTGTGGTCCATAATTGTGAATACTGGGGTTCATTGTAATACCTGAGTCAGATTTCTTTATCAGGATAAGTGGATGCTGAAGTTTCATGAAGTTGAGCTAGACTACCTTCTAAAGTGGATCATAGGTGGGAACTTGATGGGTGGACTTCAAGCTGCTGCAGAATGCTTATAGATTCACATTTTAATCTGAAAGGGGGTAATACTGCAAGATACCCAGGTTCAGTGACTGCAAAATGAGCCACTACAATCATCTCTCCTCTACCATGCTCGACAGTTGAGCTGAGGCATTGGAGCTTATTTACCACTTGTTTTTCTCCAAACAAAATTTGCCTTATGGTCCAATATTGATTATCTGTCCAAAGTACTTTGTTCTACAAGTATTGGGGTTAAAATTTTGCATCTAAAATAAACCAAATGTTTTGTTGGCATATTCTTAAAATCAAACTTTCTCCTGACAATCTTTATAAACTAACTTTACCTTCGGTCTTTTCATATGTATACTCTCATAACTTTGAACCTACTAAGGGTATGTTCAGGCTGAGGGTAAAAACGACGTCAGATCCAACTTTTTTTGCCCCTATGCAACACAAATATAATTTTATTATGACCATCTGAAAAGCACACATAGGTAGGTTTTGTTGGGCATTTTTTTTGTCTCCAATCTGGCCCAGGTTGCTATCGGATGTGGTACTGAATCTGAAGCATATCTGATATTTATGTAAGGGTCTGCAGTCTGAATGGTAATCTGACATTAAATCTGTCTTGTACGTCTTTGGAAATAGACAGGTGTCACTATACTACGCAGGAGAGGATAAACTCTTCAAAAAACATGGAGGATACTGGAGATGGAGTCGATCGATGCCAGAAAGGGTGGCTTTGGACTTGATTAAAGAAAATTTGGTCTGTTCTGACTGCAGGAATTGTTGAACTGCTGCACAAAAATAAAGATTTCTAGCAGGCATTTTACCTTCCATAAACGGAGTGTATGGTGTGTGAAGTCTTGTTTTCTGCTGTGCATGCTGGCACCTTGAATTACCCAGTTATTGAAAATCTGCTTTACAAATAAAATTACCTTGTCTTTGGGCCATGAACTGGTATTTCTGCTGTCGAATTTTAGTTATGTTAACAGCCACACCAAAAAAAATCTGATTTAATAATAAAATCTGAGAGCTTCCTAAGTAGAGCTTGGGGAGTATGAGACGGAGCTCCTTTTTTGTGTTGCAGTTTCTCAACAAATTTGGTTCAATGACCTGAGGGGAATTTGCCATTACAGCCACTATTGAAAATACTGGAAAATGTTTTGTATGTTTTCCAAGCTGTAAAATTATGGACTTGGAAATGCTTGGATATGTTTTTTTTTGTTTTTTTTACCTTCTCAGATTGAAAGCCAGCAACAATTGCTATTTTACAGATATGGTTGGAGATTATAATTTAATAAAATGCTTTTGTCTTTACATAGCTACCCATAAATGCCACAAGGGTGTGGTTTTCATCTTTGTTTTATCTTAGTGTAATACACAGAACCAGTGTCATTGTTTTTGTATGGTTACATTTTGATCTAAAATCTTTTAGAACATGATAAAAACCAGATGAGTTTTGTAGTCTTGAAATTTAAAACCCCAGAACAGCTGACATTCTTTTTTACGACTGTACTTTTTTTTTGTTTTCTCAAACGTGCAAAGATGTCATAGCTCAATTCACTTATTGGTTCTTAACCTTAAAATGAGTTGATAGTTTAATAAATTCAAGCCTTAAGGTTTCCAAGATGAGCCTTAAAAATGTATTAAATATCTTGATAAATACATATTATACATATTATAATCGCGTTCATGAGCGCATTAAAATGTCAAGTTATTCACTTTTGTGCCAGAGCAATAAGAAGTAGAAGCCTGAGTTGTTTATACATGATACCCACCTACTTTGCCAGCTGTGATAAAAACAAATGACTCATTGGGAGCCTAAATGGTTTTCCATCTTTTTAATCTATTTATACCCACGTGTAGAGACCTATACCTACCTTGGATCCCATCGACAAAAGCTGTTGTGAGAGCTTTCTGAGTTCAAAATGAGTGAACATTCACTCCAGCTGGGGGCCTACATAAGAGCTGTTGCATGTTTTAAAAGGCGCTGGCCTCCAGACTGGCTGAGCGCCTCTGTGTTTAGTTTGAATCCCCACACAACATGAGTATTATGATTTAATGAGTCTGGACTCCGGGGCAGGAGACTGTTTGGCCAGTCAGCTGATATAAAACATACTCTAAAATTGAAAGTGCTGGCTCAGACTGCAAGCCAAAAACAGTGTTGATGATGTCAAAGCTGTACCCAGTGCAGCAGTGGCTGTTAATATCATTACTGAAGACAGAAAGCAGGATGGATGAATAATTTAACATGATATAAGGAGATGAGGACAGCTTGCATAACCTTTCAATCGACAATGATTTCAGTCGACGTCATTGCCAATAACACGGAGCCTTGCTAAAGTAGGCAAACCTCTTTAGCCTTTTTTAACATTGTCAAATTCCAGCCACAAAGATTCACATAAGGAAAACAAAAAAAAAATGAAATAAGATTATACTGTGCAGCAAATCAAAATTACAACTCTAAAATACTGTGCAGTTGTTAAAAATAAAAATGGCATACTCCGATCCAAGAAAAGCGCAACTGGGTAGGATCAATTCAAAATATCAGAATGTTCCTGTTATTTTGTGCGTTAGACTTTTTACAACAGGTGAAAAATGAAAATGCAAACAGGGGTGCGAATAGCATCAGAGATGTTAACATTTGAATCAGTTTGGAGAAGTGATGATTATACAGTCTAATAGCTGCTGTGAGAAAGGATCTGTAACAGCACTCCTTCATGCATCTTGGATGCAGCAGTTTACTTAAGGCAGGGCGTACACTGTGCCATTTTGGACCGTCTTTGAGCCGATTTGTCACTCGTGCGACTTTTGTCTGGATCGTGCCGACTTTTGGCTTAATCGTGCATGTTGCATCGTGTAGTGTACATTGGGTAACGACCGGCAATTTACACCTCACGACCAGCTCCCGATCGGTCGCAAGAAAATCAAACCTGTTTGAAAGTCCTAGTCGCCCCTCGTGAATGACTCTCACTGTGGAAGGAATGCTACGAGCTATTTCTAATACTGCGCATGCGTGTCACCATCGTTACCGCGGAAGTACTTCTGGTCTTTGACATAAACAAACGCTGTTTCCACACAAAAAACTGTACAGATTGCCAGGCCAGCGATTTGTCTCTTGAGCGCATCATCGCAATTCTCAGGCGCGCATCTTCACTCCAGTGTTTTTATTCTGCTTTTTCAGTTCCGGGTCAGGCGCGCATCTACTCCCGTGTTTTTCTTCTGCTTCCGGGTCTGTCATGTTGTGCAGTGAGAGCAGTCAGGTCGCATTCGAACAGCGGTTCGTACAGTGTGAGCACATGAGTCGTCAGCTGTGAACTTTTAACTCCTGCAATTCACTTGTACAGTGTGAGCCGGAGTTGAAGACCTGTGACTGAAAAATCGCACAGTGTACGCCTGGCTTAAGGATTTTTCAGTTCAGCAACAGCCTCTTCATGCATGGAGTTGGAGACCATATCAAACACTGTCCAAAATGCTGAGTGGCAGAAAAAAAACCCACTAGGTTAATTAGAGGGAAATCTAGGAAAACAAAATGTTGTAGGCTGCAAAGTAACCACCTTCTTGCAGCGATAGCCCAGAAGATACAACTAGGGCCACAATAGAATGATTTGGATTAAACCATTAAATCTCTAGATACGTTTTTTTTTTTAACCAGGATCTTTAAGGCACAGTGGCCTGGATGGTTTACATGTTTCCCTACTTCAGCACATTGTATAAATCATATGAAAAGGGAAAAAAATGAATGGCAAGAAGCTTGGGTAAAAATATAAATGAGTAAAGGGGAAACTCACAGCTCTGCAGGTATTGGGTTTTTTATTCTTTTATATAAGCTTTTTTTTCTTAAATTTTTTTTAAGTTTAGTTTTTCAATCAATCAAACTTTATTTATAAAGCGCTTTTCAAACAAAGTTACTCAAAGTGCTTTACAGATTTAAATTAACTCCACAACCCCCCCTTCAACAATAAAATCATCAATGCAAATACAACCCCCTCCCAACCCAACCCATCAGCTATATTCTCACACACACACACACACACACACACTTTAAAGCTACAAAAAGCGGGCTGAGTACAGATAAGCCAGGAAAAGCCGTCATGGGAGCCATCAGCAGCAGCAGATCAACAGCAGCAGCCAAGGGTCCCACCCAGGGCGCCCAGAGGAGGAAGGGCTGGTACCCCAGCCTCCACCCAAGCGCTACCTGGGGGGCACCCAGGTAGCCACAGCCGACCACCGCCCCCGATGCAGGGGGGCCCCCCAGAGAAGAAACACTGGCAAGAAAGATTAAAATACGTTAAAATATAAAGTATATAAAATATAAAGTATATAAAGTATAAAACGATAAGTGTAAAACAAATAATAAAAATGCAAAGCAGATTAATAAATAAACTATTCTAATTTAAAATCCTTACAAAATTAGACTTTCTGCCTTGTCTTATCATGGTAAAATGCCTTCCAGAGTATATATTTGAAGATTCCTCGTTAAAATACTATAGCTCTACTATTCAAAAGCTTTTCATCCATTTGGTTCTAAAAAACTTTTTTTTTTTAATTAGAAATAATTTGGGGACGTGTCCTGTCCAATAAATAAATTATTGCTTCAAAAAAATCCAACATTAGAAAAATGGTTTGTAAGTGCATCAACATCTCAAACTCACAATCTGGTTAAATAAATGTTATAAAAGCCTCATGGTTACACAGCTTTTTACTATAGTTTTCTTTTGCCTTTTTTTAAACAAGATTTTAGTTTTAAAGAATAAAATATTTAACATCTATATGAAGGGAAAATCTAAGAAATGTTAGTAATCCTTCTAGGTAAGCAGGACTTCAATGACTGGAGTTTCGTTTCTTGGTTCTCACAGATTTAGTAGATTCGTTTTGCTCGGAGCAGGAGAGCTGCAGATGAAAATCAAAACCATGAAAGATGAATCTTCCTAAATATGCTTCTGTTGTGTACGGGCACACTTGTTAGTGGTTGTAGAGTTGAGAAATTAATCGGAGAACGAAAGAATCTGTGATGCTCTCGTTGCAGTAGAAGATGAATGCTTTGCTGGGCTGATCAAAGCTTTTTTGTCCCTGATAATAGACAAACACATGAAATGAAGAGATGCGATCATGCTCAGACATGAAGCGTCTGCGCAGACACCCACACTCTATATCAAGGTCTGTATAATCACAAACGCGCACGTATTCATTACATTACCCATATCTAGTTTCCCGTTATCCTTCTCAGCCTAATTCATTAGTTTCACAGATAAAAATGCAGCTCATTAATTCAGTTCCTTTGAGTTTGATGTTGCGTCTTGGAGACGGACAAAGAGATGGGGAGAGGTTCATAATCAAAATTAGACACTGAAAATGTATTTTGGAGTGGCAAACCATGAACATTTGTTTACAAGTTGTTGTTTTTTTTTTAGGGTTTTTAGATACCATTCACTCGTCTGATTTCCAGTTAGAAATTTAGCAAGGTTGGAAGTAAACGGGGTTAGAAACCTCAAAAATCAAGAAAATATGAAAATTACAGAAGTTTCATGGGTTTGAATTCCTGTCCAGAATGGTACTGAAACCTTGATTAACTTTTTAAATAAGTTATTTACAGCATATGCTTTTGTTTAACCTCTAAAACAGTCACCACTTAATTTCTCTGCAACTCTTAAAGTTAAAGATGACTGCACCGTTGTCCAGTTTATTAAAAGAAAATGGGACTTCCATAAATAAATATATAAAATGTACATTTGTGACGTGCTGAACTGTTTAAATCCCTTATTCTGGTTCACGTTTATTCACATTACAACCCAACACTTAAGTCTTTTATTTTACTTTGTTTAAAACTGCTGAAATAGACTTGATTTTTTTTTTTTTAAAAACGAATAAGCTTGGCATGTTTTCTGGTCAAGTTTGGTTTAACATTTCAGCAACATGGCATTAAAAGTGCTTTACATTATGAAAACATAATAAACTGAAAAATAATGTAGGGGCCAAATAAAAAGTTGTTTTCAGACTAAATCAATGACGGAAATATTAATTGAAAGCAGCTCTAAGCAAACTGGTACTTGGCTTTGATTTAATGGGACTATATCACACTATTTTACAGCTTTCAACTTCTGGGATAGACATATATATAATAAAATGATAGTTGGTGTTATACAGTATTAATTTGTCCTAACATTTAACTTGTATCCTGTAGTTAATGTTCTACCACAAAGTAAAACGGCTCGTTTCTATGTAATCCCGCTTCCTGCACCCCCAATGCTGAGCTTCATCTCATAGTATGCTGACAGTGAATTTGAAAGGCCCACAATGAAACTGTTGAGGGCTCTGACTCAGTTTTTTACAAAAAAAATAAGCGAAACATCTAAGCCTATTTCACTTGCTCCAGGCTTTAGACAGTGCTGAAAAAAAACTAGCTTAGTCCATTAATCAGATCTTTCCAGCCCAGCATGTAAAAAAGCAGTGGGTGTTTGCACCCGTTTACTGTACATTGAGATGACACAGATCAATTAATTAACCACACAATGCTGTTATGAGATCACATAAGCAGCTTAATAAATGGCTAACACACATTAGCTTTAGCATGTAGCCACTTCTCTGTCCATTAGGAGTCTTTGTTCTTTGATCCACCAGCTGTTCTTTAGGAATATAGAATAAAATCCTGTGATCCAAAGCGTGACATTAAGCCGAAACCACTCTGGTGAATTTTTTTTTTTGATGAGAAAATTACATTAACAGACAGTTGAAAACTCCAAAGACTTTATTTTGCATGATATAGCCCCTTTAAAGGAACTCATTGGTTCAGCAGTTTAGCAGTTTTCTGGTAGTTTGTACCAGATTAGAGGCTCATTAAAAATGAATGCTGCTTCCCATGTATAGTTCTGGTTCTGGTCTGGTATGTTGCTATAACGACAGAACTTTAGTGCATTCCGGTACTTGAGCATTCAATAGAATTATAAACTAGTTCGTTTTCTGACAAAAGTATTTTCTGAGTTACAGGGAGCCAGTGTAAGGACTTTAGAACTTGGATGATGTGCTCTACTTTACTGCTTCTAGAAACAGCTGCTGCTGTCTGATTTATTAGGCTGATCACTATAGGTTTATAGGGTCAATCACTTCACCTAGATTTCAGGCCTGTTCATTAGTTTCTAGCTGTACTAACTGAAGCTGTGCTGAGTCTTGATCTTTCCTCTTTATATCCATATATAATATATATTCTGTTTTGCTCAATTGGAGAAAGTTGTGGCGCATCCATACATTGATTTGCTCAATGGATTTACTTGGCGTTTGAAAGGGTTTGAAGTCACCTAGAGACTTTGTGATGGTGGCGGTTAGTATCATCTGAATAGTTATGGTTACTAATCTGACATGTAATCTGGGTTTTTAGGTATTAGGTATTTAACAGCAGGACTCCCAAGATGAAACCTTGGGGTACGCCACATTTCTTCTTATTGCTCTTTAGTTTGACTCACCCAAGTAAAAACCCAGCAAAAAAGACTGCGTTTAGAGCCTTCTAATGAAGAGGGCACCTATATATAAATACGACTTTTCTATGAAGGAGTCAAAGACTGATAAAACATGTCATAGTTGAGTTAACTTGGTAGGAGATACAGAAATGCACAGCTCAGGTGGGAGAATCTGTTAACTTTTAGTCGGGCACTCCCTTAACCTGGCCTTTTTTTGGAACGGTATGGAAGAGGGAGCAGTGGTTGTGGAAGATGGTGTTCTAAGGAAATGGAAAAACATGCTGACAGACGTGCGAAATGGTATTTATTGAGAAAACCAGCAGTGCTCTTCGAAATACGGTGGCAGCAACATTCTGGAAATTTTCCTCTTTAATGGGCACAAGGAAGCTGGTAAATACTGGTAAAAAGATGAATGCTCAGTTCAGATCAAAGCAAGTTCATGTGTTTGAGGAATCGTCCTGTCAAAGTCTAGACATAAACTGTACTTAGAATCGTTGGGAAGACTTGAGAATTGATAAGATGTTAATCTAAATAAAGATTTCAGTCTCTAGATGTCCAAAGCCGGTGATTATGACTCTCTAAAGTAAATTTTAGTGTAAGGTCGTACTATAAAGAGAACTGAAAGAACCAGTATTTTGCATTTTACAGATCTGTTTATATAACAAACATATGTTTAACTTTCTTTCCACTTCAAAATGGTCAAATTTGCAAATTCATGCATATTATTCAGTTAATGAAACGTAGGCACAGCTTTACCAGCTTCTTTATCACGGCTAAAATGTGTTGCTGCTTTTCAGGGGAAGGGTTACAAGAGGATAGTGTTTTAAAAGGAATTGAAAGAAATGTTTACAATTCTCAAAATGTGAGTTAAGAGCAGTGATGCAGAGTTCAAGCTGAAAACTGTGTCTCTTTGTGTGATGAACATTTAGAAAAGGGCAAGTCTGCTCTGAGACGGAGGCAAAAGGCAAACAGACTTCATGATCGCTATGAGAAAAGAGACGTGGTGATAGAGCTGTGAGAGAGGATTAGGGGGATAAAGCGGAGCCAGAGGATATGAGCAGAATGCAGAGGAATAAATCAGATGTACTGTAGAAGGTGTGAAGCTGTTCAGATTTACAAGGATTTATAAATGTTTTATTCAAAGTCTGAGATGACAATCTAATATACAGGTGCAAATTTAGACGCACAGCGACTTGGACAAAAGCAAATTAACTTATTTATTTGTTTTATTAAATGGCACCTTAACATGACTGCAGTCAAACAAGACTACATACAATAACAACTCAAAGCATTAAAATAACAATTGAGATAAAACGATTTGAGAAACCCCATTAAAACGTAAGAAAAAACCCAGCAGAGTCTAATGTACAGTCAAATGCCTGTCTGTAGAAATTAGTTTTAAGGCAAGGCAATTTAATGTATATAGCACTTTCAACACAAGGCAATACATAATGCTTTAAATGATTCAATGGTAAAGAAACCGAACATGATAAAATTATTAAAAACGTAAACAAGATAATCACTAAAAGAAAAAAACATTTAGTAATTGAAGCATAAACCAAAATTTATGTAAGTATGAAAATTAAAAACAAATAAAATGCGAGATTACATTTTATGAAAAGAGCAATTTAGATAAGGCATAAGAAACGTGTGGCAAAACATGTAAATTAAAATAATAATTTAAAAGGAATAAATTAGCGAGCGCTGTACCGATATGTCTTGGCGAGCTGTATTCCGACCCTCATTTTGGTCATGAGCTATGGTTTGAGCTATGTGACAAAACGAGAGCACTGATACAAACGCAGGCCTTCTGTGCTCTGCCTTAGATGGGGAGAGAACCTCTGTCAGAGTAGAGCCACTGCTCCTCCTTACCGAGATGATCCAGTTGAGATGGCTCTGGCATCTAGTCAGGATGCCTCCTGGAACCCTCCCTGGTGAGATTTTCTTCGGCCTGTCCCACCAGGAGGAGATCCAGGACACACGGAGGGACTGTGATGGCCTGCTCAATAGTCCTGTGTTTCAGGTTCATGCTGCAGCATTGATCATCGTTGACCATCTGCTGATTGGGAACACCTGGGGCCCCCTGTATAAGAACTTTTCCACCTTCAGTTCAGAGGAAGAGTTTCTCTTCCCTGCAGACACATTTGTTTTGTGGTTTGCTTGGTGTTGGAGCCTTGCTCCCCTCTCTTCCTTGCCTTGGTTTATTCTTTTGGTTTATATTATTTAAATAAATTATTTTAACTTGATTTAAGTATGGCATCACACCCTCGTCTTTTATCATGGCTTTGAGCCAGGTCATGACAGGACTGTTTCTTATCTGGACTTGGGAACACCTGGGATTTCCCCAGAGGGGCTTGCCCAAGTGGCTGGAAAAAGGGAAGTCTGGGTCTCTAGTCTGTGCCCCGACCCCAGATTAACTGGAAGATGGATGTCCATATATGAAAAGTAAATGCACCATATCTGAAGGTTTGCCACCAGATCATAAACAAGCAGGGGTGTAAAGGTGCACAGTATATATACCTTGTTTTTTGGGTTGTTTAAAAGTAAGCTCACAAAAGCCGCACCTAGAGTAGAATCTAAAAGTAACATAATGTACTACAAAAAATTATGGCATCTTCTTTTTAAACTATCAAAACAAAATATCTGAAATTTTCATTCATATTGAATTAAATATTTCATGTTTTAGGTCAAGCAAAAAGTTGAAGTGCAGAATCGTTGAGCATTTCTCTTGTCCTGAAAAAACAAATTTCTAAAGGATACATTTTTTCAACATTAACATTGTTCAAAAATAAAACTATGAACCAAACTGAATGTTTTTGCTCTGGATATGGCGAATTAATAAAATTGACAGCATCCGCCACTGTCACTCTGAGCATCGGGTGGTACTTATTAACCATCTGGTGGCAAATTATACAGGATCAGTATCACTTGCAGCCAGGTAAAAAACATTAAAACAATATATCAGTTAAAAACAATTAGAATGAAATTACTAAGCAATCACATCTTATAGTTTTAAATTGGTTTAATAAACGCTACAAAATGTTGCAAAGCACATGAATTTTGATTTCTGACTCCTAAATCTGACTCTTCACTTTTGCCATAGATCACCAGGATAAAAAAGTTGAATTAAAAATAATACCTTATCACAAAGTATGTGTGAGGTTGAATATTTTCCTTGCCTCCTTCAGAGGGAGAGGGCAAAGAGGAAGGTCCTTTTGGAGGACCCTTACCTCTAAATTCCACTACATGCGCTCCGCTCCGCCGCGCATGCCGCAACTGCCGCGGAGCGCCATTTCGCCCTCCAGCAAAAATAGGATTGAATCGAATTTTGCCGGATGCCGGAGAAAGTTCGCAGTCAATTTACATAAATAACAAAGCGCAACAGGATACCGTACATGGAAACATACAGTTTTTCATAATAAATCAGTAAATGCAGACTAGATTTTTCTTTGTATGCATAGCTATATTAATATAATCTCTTTTAAATGTATACATATCAAATCAAACTTTATTTATAAAGCGCTTCTCCAACTACATAGCTTCTCAAAGTGCTTTTCAGGTTAAAATGACCGCACAAACCCCACCCTTCCAAACCCAAAATAAAATTATCACAACTATAGCCCCCGATTCCCCCCCCCCCCCCCCATCCATCCCAATTCCTGTATTTGTAGTCTATACATAAATTAAACCTGTAATAAAATTAAAATTTATTTAAACTGATTTAACGTGTCCGTATATGAAAAAAAAAAAAGGAGGAAAACATGGATGAAGAGAAGCTCATTCTGTTAGTGGAGATATCTTGATAAAGAATATCAATAGAGAGAAGTAGATTAAGCTATTTTCTGTTCGTCTTCAAAGTATATATAGGTTTGATCTGACTTTCATATTTCTGCCATTCCCGCACATGCGTCTTTGAGCACCCCTGGGCTCCTCCAGAGCGGAGCTAAGCGGAGGTGGGGCGCTGTAGAAATTAACGACTGCAGTGAACAGCTCCGAAGTGCGTGGCTGAGCTGAGCACTTGTATTGGAATTTAGGGGTTAGCCCCATCATATCGAGCTGATTGCTCAAGAGTTGCTGACTCAAACTCTCTATAAATGTGTGACAGAGACTGAGCTTGTTATACTTCACAGTGGCTGGATGTCGTCGTTGATGCAAATTCATTGCAGTGTAAGATTTTAACTTGAAGAGGGCACTCCACTAATGGTTTTGGTACAAGATTTAGGGATGCAGCAATACCACTTTTTTCAAACTGATGCAGATACTTCGATTTGAGTACTTACCGATACAGAGTACAAATGCGGTACTTCTACCACACACAAAAAAATTGTAATGTAATGGACGATGGCTTTTATTTCATTTTTGGCTTACAACAAATGATGGTAAATTAGATTTAAAAAAATGAATTTTGATAAAGGCCACAGAGCTAACATTTCAAGTGAAAAATAAAATTTTTCTGTGTAATTATTTGAGAGTTTACATTTTAGGTATGGGTTCATTGTATCTGTTAACTGTTAAGATACAGTACATAAGAAAGGTATTGGTCTCAATACCAGTATCGGTGCATCCCTAACAAGATTTATATTTTGACTGAAATGCCAAAATAATGACCTGACGTATAGAAAACATTAATAGACAGTCATTTATGCGGTTTACCAGCAAGAAGACTATGGGATTGAGTTGCACTTTAAACTAAAAGCTTGTCTGGTAGAGCATGAGTGCACAGAAAATCATACAAGCAATACAGTCCCTCTTCTAATGTAAACATCAACAAAGTAGAAAAACTCAATGATTGTTTTGGGAAAACCTGAAATCAGTTTTCTTAAAATGTGTCTGCCCTAGAATGAGACTTTAAAAGCCTGGCGGCCAAAACCAGCACATTGTGTAAAATGCCGCTGCACGACTCACCGCGGGTGACAAAATCATCAAGTGTCATTTCTTTTATACTTCACACTGTTTTGTTTTCTTCCTGAACAATGAACATTTCGAAAAACAGTTTGCTGTGTGACTGGCATTGCATGGCATGGTCTCACTTTGCAATAGAACTGTAAGCTCTAAACCACACCTTGGTTGTTAACAATAAGCAGTTATGGGTTATAATTTTATTGAACAACCAGTAAAGGCAAATTACTTTAAACCAGCTAATTTTACCATCTATACCTGTAAGGAGGCAGCTTGCAAAGATTAAATCGAGAAATCTTTCATGCTGCAGCTAGTTTGTGCTCCTACAAATTCAACCAATTACTGAATTAGGTTGTCAAAATGTTCTACAGAAGGCAACATAAAACAAAGAACTTTAACTTTCCAGAGTTTGAAAACTCTTTTCTCGTAAGTTGGAGGAAAAAAAAAGCATTATTTGCTTTGTTTTTACCATGTGTAGGCTGAACAGAAGTTTATTCTCATCAGCTGTCACCAGCCACCCACCTGTATGCCTCACGCCCGCAGTTCTCACTTTGCTCAACACAATGTGTGCAGTTTCGTATTTAATATGGATTATTAAAAAAATATATAAAACTGGAGAATCTTTTTTTTATGGTTGTCTTCCCAAATAACTTCAAGTAGGAAGCTCCTCATATTCTTCTTTAGTGAACTTTACTCCGGGTCTGTTTTACAGCGCTACTTTCTCATGCTCTGTGCACTGATTTTAATGAACGGGATTGAAATTGCCCTGGAAAATCATAGCTTCATTTCCCTCTGAATTTTCAAAATTTCTTTAAAGTGGCTGCTCCTTTAGCCCGTTTACTTTATGTTCCATGTTATTTAAATAATCAGGACCTATTTTAATTACCTTTCCTGCTCACTTTCTCCAACTCTTCATAATCCATTTGTTTGAACTCTTCCAATCTGAGCTTCCACTGGCGTCCTGGCTGCAAATACACTGCCCTCAAACCACCTGCTTTCTTCTCCCTTAGTTCGGCTCTGTATTTCTGTCTGTCATGTGTTTTTAATGCCTTTGAGACCTTGAAGTCTTTGCCAGCTTGGCCTGGCTTGCAAATAAAACACTTGAACTCTGTATGTGGGGGGTGACAGGCAAGAGGAGAAAAAAGTTGAGGGATGAAAGATCTGGATAGTAAAGACAATAAATATACCCTTCCTTTGGATGTGGGCTTTTTGAAGAATCTGCAACATTTTTATGCTTTCATACTCTTCAAAATAGGGGCTGTGGAATAAAGCCTGCAGGAGAAAATTGCTGTTTGTCATGCAGTTTTGCAAAAAAGGGTATTAAGGTCCTGCCAAGAGTCGGTCAGTACCCTTTATAGCATATAAAAATGGCTTTCTTCTGGGGATGCTTTTTTTTTAGGGGAAATATACAAGTGTACCTGCCACCAAATAATAGAATAAGCGACCGATCTTAATTACATCCATTTCAAGACTGCAGTCACCTTTTTCACTGATCCTATTGAGTTTAATTGCCTTATTTTGTTAAGTCCTTTTAGCTCCAAATTTAAGGTAAGAACCTTTTGTAACAAAATATATCTCGTGAAGTCAGAGGGGATGCAATGGTACATTTGTAAGTGAAATAAGTTGAATGCTCAACTGCAGCTGCCTTATTGAGAAATCTAGTCTATTCAGTTTATTTACAATGTAACAGTTCACAACACGTCATCTCAAGATACTTTGGAAGAAATGTAATTTCAATTCAATAATAAATGGATCCCAGTTGATCCGTTACCAAACTACATTAAGTTATTGACATTATTCCAATCAGTTTAAAATTTTAGCGTAGGAAACTCTATGGATTGCATCTATTCATTAACTTGTGTTCAGTCCTCCCGAAAAATATAGCAACAGTAGACTGTCTACGTTGTCCTTGAAATCCCTCACACAGAGCAAGTATATGGCAACAGAGTGGAAAAACTCCCTTTAACAGGAAGAAACCTCCAGCAGAACCTGGCTCAGAACAAGTGGCCATCTGCCACGACCCACTAGGGGTTTGAGATTGAGCAGAACCTCAAAAAATACCAGAATAGATGGAACCATTTGGTTTTCTGCTAATGCGGGCACCAGTGAGTGCTGCATCATGTCATCTAAAACGGTGTGGCCCAACTGTATACGGCCACAAAAGGAGGCGAAAACGGGAAAAGCAGACAGATTTTCTCAACAAGGGCATGAACTCAGAAAATCCAGCAAAATGTGAAAGGACAACAGAAGCACTTTTAAGAGCAGAGGTGTACATAACATGTTCTTAGCTACTGACAGAGGTTGCAATTATGAGCAACAATTATACCAAAAATCTAATATTGGTATTATTGTTAATGGTGCTCCACTCATCAGTGATTGGGAAGCAGAACGGGTCACATGCTTCTTAATCTATATATGAATCAATATTTATTATACCAGACTCAGACTTTGTCTGAAGGTATAAGTTATTTTGTTGTTGTATTGAATCACTCGACACACAAAGGAAACACTGAGACTTTGTCTCAAGGTCAGGGAATATTCGATTGCTCAACCCTTAAATAAAAAGCATTCACAAATAAATTGTATCTATTGTAAAACTTGAACTATTCTAAATGGGTGGATAAAATTGCTCAAATTAAAACAAAAATAGGTCACAGGAATAACCGACTCACGTGTGCGGAGTGGGCATGTGTAGGGAAAGGAGGGAGACGGCGATGACCAGCGTCTCCAATCAATTTAAAAACCTCAAATTTGCACAATCAAACCAGGGAAGACTAAGGAAAAAGCAATGTGGTCTAGCTAGCTAGGCTCTTGTAGCACTGGGGCTAGACAAAGGACTATTAAGACACTAGAACACGGCTTTTCCTAGTTTTCCCCAAAGCAACTGCATCACAAACAATAACATACTGCCTCTGCTTACAAATTCCAGAAAAAAAGTAACTAAATTAAGCACATGCATGCAAACGGAGCCAGACGGCAGTTGGCGACCGTGGTTATCATTCACAATGTAAGATGACCAATTTCAACAGAACAAATATGCATAAATATATTTTTATGCTAAATGCTACGTCAACTTCAGTGCACCTAATTAGTTGGGAGAATTTTGGAAACATGTTCCTTGGATGAGAACACCCGCTTCACTGTCAGTTCTCACTGTGGAAACCTGATGGTGCACCCAAAAACAACGGGGAAGAATCGAAAGGGAGAAATGGAGTTCCAACTGCTAGCAGATATTCAAAGTTACCTCCTTCCAGTCCAAAACAAATTATTGGAAAGGCAATGGTTGCCAGTGTCCAGGGCCATTTATAACCAGTGATGAAATCACTGGTCAGAGAGCTGAATGAGTCAGCGGAAGTCATGTTGTGTATGGCAAGATGGTGCACAGTTTTTATTTGGGCAGCTTAATGAAGCTTTAACCATGCGTTTGCCCCCTGGTGGCTCGTATAATATTGAGTCAATGTGTGATAAAGAACAAAGCAGAAGAGCTCGCATTTTGAATGTAAATATCGTTGATGATCAGGTTCATTTAATTGTGGCGACCAAAATCGTGATCACAATCAAAATCCAATTCAATTGTACAGCCCTAATGCACAGCAAGCTGACATAAGTGGATGGTAAGGAAAATTCCCACAGACAATTTATGAATTTAGAATATCAACCCAAAACACCAGTAATATACTCTTATGTCATGAAGGCACACACACAGACACATGTTGCTGCACATTAATCCGCAGGTTGGCTAGTTGGGAAGGAGAGCCGCTGTGTTTTGGGCTGAATTATAAACAGGGCAGTGTAGTGTGTATGTGTTAAAATTAGCTTAATTTTTTTAATGCAATTAAGAATTAATCGACCTGCGTTCATGAGTTAATTTTGAAAGCCCTAACTTTTAGCATGCACACCACACAAACCATTGGAGATGAGGCCGTGCAGACAGACCGCTCCGTGTCTTCCTGTTTAGTCACCATAATGACAGAGTGGTCATGGAGAAGTCATGGCAAGCTTCTGCTAAATAGTTAGCCATTCCCCGGCTAGCCAGGGCTACATCAACTTCAGAAAGAAAAAAAACAATGGGAAATACACCGACAAACTCGAAAAATGCCTTGGAGATCAGAGTAGGGTGTTACGTCGATATTTGTCCCTCCCTCAATTTACATCAGAGGTGCTTTTCAACATGGAGGTAGGCTATCATATAATCTTAAAAGGCTTCAAACCGACGCAGCTTTGCACAAATTTCTAGTGAAAAGGTAAGTCATATATTCATTAAAGCAAATAAATATATTTTATTGATAAAGTACAGAACATGCGGGGAAATCACAAATAATGCACGTGCCCAGTTTTATACGGGTCAGAGGGAACAGAAAGCTTGGAGGAGGGGGGGAGAAGGGATGTTTGGGAGGGGCCTTGGTACACTGGATTTGGGAAAAAAAGGCTCCAGATTTAGGCTAGGAAAGGTCTAGATGTTTAATTTTATTCAGGTCTAGATGGATGCGTAAAAATATTTGGATTTGTTCTCAGTACCACTGTCTAAAAGTACTCACATCAGTCTGTTTTTCTCCCCTGTAGAAAAAATGACTCATCAGTGGGATGTTTTTAGATGTTGACGCGCTGTACAAAAGAGAACTCTGCAAGTTTGACTTTGTTGAAGTACTTAATTTGAACTGGGCTGTATTGCAGCTGTAACCCGGAACCATCTTGAGGACTTGAGATGTGCTTTAAGTATATATAATTGTGTGTAGAGTGTTTTCCGCAGCTGGACTTTGGGTAAATATTGAGCTGATTGTAATTGCCTTGGTTGAGATTAAAGCATTTATTTGAACATTTGCTTTCTTTTTAATGCCTCTTCTTCTCATACAACACCTAAAAAGAAATTCAATATTGGAAAACATTTAAAAAAAAGCTGCAAATATATACGTTTTTGGGCCTTTATCACCATGTTTGTTGTGGTATATTTGTTCAGTAACCTTTACTAAAGTGGGAATTGTAATTGCCAGCCGAATTGGGGGTGTCCTTTATTTATTCACCTGCTGAAACATAGCTCTATCACATTGACAATTAGTGGAGCAGAGCCAGAAAAACAAAACAAAACAAAGAACTCGAACCCCATAACTGTGAGAATAGGTGTCGATTGGCCTGTCCAGGGGTTTTAAATCATGAGAAATGAATAACCTTGACATGAGGGAAATGATGCAGAGTTGAGATGGGACAGAATGTAAAGTATAGGTTTGCTTTCAGGTGATTGCTTTTCTTTGTATATCCGTGTGCAAAATATACATAATTAATGCATAAATGATTTCAAAACACTCGGGAGTTGTGTGAAAGTAAAGCAAGGACTCAAGTAGCAGGTAGAGATGAAGTTGAGCTATAAGTAGTGTCTTTGAAAGGCTGAGAGAGGTGCTGTGAAGTATAGAGCAGGAGGTGGCGAGAGTAGTGACCTACATAACATGAGTCTGATGCTATGTTTGGTACATTGTGTGAAACAGAAGTTCCCTAGATGGAAAGAGATGAGAGTATGACAAAAAGCTGCAAAATATGTTGGATTTTTTTTACAGGGAACAAACAGTGCTGCTATTTCATATTCAAAGTCATGAATACATACAATCAAATATGCAAAAACATTTTCTGTGTATTTTTAGGTTTGCTTGTTCACATTCTATAACCGAACCCTTGTCTAGGTCGAACACATAAATATATATGTAAATAAAGTCCAGTTTAAAGACCCCCACCCTGAGAGGTTCCTTGATCAGAACAGAATTCCCTTTAATTTAGTCTTTAGATTAATCCAGATGTTCTGGGAAGGCCTCTGAGCTTTGTTTGAGAACAAACTGCATGTTGAGACAAAGGAACACAGCAGACAGGCCAGAGTAAAGGCAGTTCAGAGTGCTTCACATGATTACAACAACACAAATGATTGAAAAAAGACTGTTACATTCCAAGTACTTTGTCGTTGTATCAATGGTGCCACATCCTCAGTATTACTCCGCTTTAATCACGCTGGTGTTGCCTGCGCTGGTTTTGAGGTGAACAAAACAAGGAAGTAATTTACAGATTCCAAAACTGTCGGCTCAGTCTATTTACCTACTGGGTGTTGGTGTTAGTTGTTCATCTTAATTCAAATCTGAGGGATGAACAGACAACAGGATGAGGACACACATATCTGCAGTCTGAGCTTCAGTGAATTCGCATTGATTAAAATGTTTACATGCAAAACGTTTATATTGATTTGTGATGGATGAGAGCCCCTTCCTTGACGATACTGCTGCTTTTTCTGATTGCCTGATGTTGGTAAGCTCCATTTTGTACCTCTAGTGATGGATAAAATTGACAAACAAGCAAATGTTTTATTCTTCTGTCCAAGTTCTTGAACAAAGTTTGAGTTGAACTTCCTGTTGATCATCCCTTCGTCCCCGTGTCTTGATTGTAAAAGTGTAGCACGAGATTGAGTAGTGTTCCTGATTACAAATCAGAGGAACGGACAATCCGCAGGCATCTACAGCTGTTACTCTATTTTGAATTTTAATTAGAATCACTTGAAACAAATCTGAGCAGTAATGAATTTTAAGCATTACCAAAATTGTAAATGTTCAGTAACTCGTATAGTTATCAAAAGTTATCCAGAGACTCTAACTTCGTTGTTAAAAATACTGTATTCTTTGCTTCCTTTCAAACCTAAATACAATCATTAAATGTAGAGAGAAAAAATTAGATCACATCAAAGTTATTAAGCAGGTTTATCCAAAAACCCTTTAAATATAAAAAAGTTTAAGTCCTACAGTTTTAAAAAGCATTTTCTTATGGCTGTCAAAGGGAACATTTTAAATAAAAAATGTGTATATTTCAGTAAATTGGCTAATTATGGCATTTGAATTATTTTATCAATTAGGTCCAGTGGGGGAAATGATCATTTTGTACACTGGCATTTTTAAGTTTTCTCATTTCAAAAAGTTGGGGTCTGTAATGTTTCATAGGTAAATCTAACTGGTTAGCTAGCTTTAGTACTCTCTGTATCTAGCTAACTGTCTACAAGGAATTTTCAATAATGTAACAAAATTTTTTTTTATCAAAATGAAATGGGAAACTGTTTGACTTAATTAAATGTTTGTGTAATTTCGGATGGATGGATGGACATCAAACCCAAGCTCCTTCAACAGCTCAGTATCACATGAATCAACTAGTAGTTGACAGATGAGGGTGTGGGTGGCAAATCGACCAGGATGCGCTCTTAGGAAGGCTTTGAAGTGTTAAGCATTGTCGCACCAAAGATGGAGTCATTTGGCTGCTGTGATCAAAGATGAACAGTTGTTTAAACTTTAGGGTGATGCAGCAGCGGAAAGAAGAGTTTAGACAAGCCAGAGGGCTTACTAGGTTTTCCATTTAAAGTGAAAGTGTCAAACAGAAAACTGTTTTAATGTAATCAATTTTGTCCCAAACGAAGAAGGCATTTCTCTGCTTTCATCTGAAACATGTCTTACCCTACACTTCTCCTTCCTAGCCTGAGCAGTTTCCAATTGGATTTAACTTGTCAATCTTGTGTAACATAGTGTTATTGGTTAGGAAATTGAATATCTGCACAATCTGTTTTTTAGTCCTAATTTGAGATTTGCATCCAGAATAAGTATAGCTTTATGCTGTTGGTATCAGTCAAAGGTAGGTGTGGTTTAAAGTGTAAACACTTCATTCTCTAAGCACAGAATCTCCATGTTTATCCAAGCTGCATAGAGGCACAGCTGCTGGCACTGCTGCCTTACAGCAAAAAGGTCCTTAGTGTATAATGCTCTGTAATAGTCTAGCTAACTGTACCTGGGCAGCTTACCAGATGACCCCTGGAGATGTTATAAAACAACCTTTATGTTGGATTGTTACAACTGATATCCCCCACATTCTGAAACAGGACTGATACAGTATTTTTTTTTTCTTTTACTTATTAGAACAGCTCACAATGCATATAATTGGGCTAGAGACCCTAGGAAAACTAAGGAAAAACAAACAAATGAATGAGACCTTTAAGGGTGCATTCTTACCTAATTGTCCAACAGACTAGTTTGAATTGTGGACCAAGATTGCTACATTATTGCTTTTTAAAAAGCATTAAATGCATTTTTAATATACATTAATACACACAGTAGAAAGTGTCCTGGCATTACTCAAGAAGCTAAAATCTACCATCTTGTCAGGTTTTTGAGGGTACAGCCAATTGTGTGAGAAAATAAATGCTTCCCCTGGATTGCCTGCTTTCCAACACCAACCAATAGTGTCACTGTACCTAGATATTTCAGCGCCTTAAAGTAATTTTTTCCTTGAATAATTTGGAGTCACCTTCCACAGAAGAAAATGTAAAACAAGACTAGTCTGCTTATAACATGATAAAATCAGAACATAAGGTTTGAATAGTCTTACAAAGCTCCATTGATGCATACACCTACATATGTCACTGCCCAGAGACAAAATACAAGAGACATCTAGTTAGTGGTAGTCTCTCCTCTTAAAGCTACCTTTTCTGGCAGAGCTAAACGTCCATCCAGCTCTCAACAGCTTTTACATCAGATTTAGTGCTTGTTTGTCACCTCAGCCCATCTCCAAAGCCCCAAACAGCTTGTTCTGTTGCAGACATCTGGTTGCCACAGACTCTAATGGTTGTACTGATGTTTAATACTACATTAGATATGAGGCTCGCTGCAACATTGTGTGGGTGGGCAGCAGGTGTCTGTGCACAAGGCATTTTCCAGTGTGTGGTGGTGGTCTGCTTGTTTAACACTTATAGCAAATGGGTGGATAACTTTCTCCTGATATCCTGCTATTGAAGATGGGCATTGTTTTGGAAGTAGATGCATAAAAAAGATTTCAGGGGAATAAAAATACAGGTAAAACTGGTTAAAAGAATATTGATGGAAAGATGGGGCAATATTGGGTGAAGAGCGAGTAGTGATGTAGAGATGAGGACAAGAGTTGGAGAGATAAAGTAAATGAGACAAGGGGAACAATTAGATGTGAAAACCTGGATAACATGCCTTGAGGAGTAAATGTGGAGCAAAAAATGGGAAGTAATTGAATAAAAATCAACAAACGAGGGTAGTGTGGAAAAGTTGAGAAGCAGAAGAGATCTTCTATTCCTCATTTTGATCATTAGACGATCTTCTGTTGCGCCACTTAACTCTGTAAGGATCGAGAGGCTGATGTAGTCTCCTCTTTTGATGAAAGGCGACAAGGAGCTGCAATAAGAGCTCATGTTCGACTGTCTGTGCCGATGTTGCTTGAAGGGGATGCACCTGCAGATGTATTTTGTGCCCTGGAGTGGAATTACACAGCTGTTGTTCTGGGGTGCTAAAAGGATGAATACAAACGGAAAGATGAGGCAAAGAGCATCCAGTATGAATGATTTAAGAAAGCATAAAAACCAGGGATGCCTTTGGCGAGGCAGAGTGGGAGGGAGGACACTGTTTGAGGGGGAAAAAATAAGTCATGGAGATGGGACATGAAGTAAAAATTAAAGATAAAGGTGGAAAATCTCTAAAAGGCATTGGGTAATGCTGTCTTTTTATCAGTTATAGGTAATCCAACTAATTTCTGTGTCCATCGTTATAACGCCCTTAACAGTTTCTGAACGTTAAATCCATCACGTTGGTATGAAATTATAGAATAAACTGCATGCTCTGAACACACATCTGGCTCCACAAGAACGGCCCGTGGGTAGGCTGGGTTGGTTAAATATTCGATAAGTTATCAAACTGGCTTAAGCAGTCATGCTTCATAACAGAGTTAGTGAAGCAGCAAAGATTGCGAGACTGGAGCAATCCGATGAAAAGCTAGTTTTCTTAGGTTTGATTTGCTATAGAGTAGGGGTGTGCGATAAAGGGCTTTAAGACCGTCAAACTATCTACAAGTGTGACAATCTGTCATTTTTTAGATGGTTTTATCCCGATTCACAGTTCAGCTGCTGTATTTCTGCCTCTGTGTGCGAAGAAAAGCCTCCGCTCTCTCCCCACTCCAAGTGAATCAAAGAGCAAACAAATATAATTTGCAAAGTTTGCGAGGAGAGCGTCAAGGCAAGTGATCGCAACACCATAAACTTGTTTAATCACTTGAAGAGAAGGCATCCCAAACAATACAGTGAGCTAGCTGGCAGCTAAAGCTATAAAGTAGACTGCAGCAGCGGTGGCTAGTGCTGCTTCTTCTTAGTTCTTAGTTCAGCAAACACTAAAAAATAATCATAAAGCTTACTCCCTACGACACAAACGGCAAACAATCCGCACACTGTTTGCCAGCTGCCTTTTCCCCCCCAGAACACTGCACATTCAGCATACATGTGTGGAATGGCGGAGTTTCAGGGAATATTAAGAATGTTTGGATGGATAGAAGAATAATTTGAGCTACTTGCACTGCAGTCTACCTTCATTATCTTATGTAGCAGCAGCACTTTGTATACCGTTGTTTTTACGCTACATTGTTATCAATTACGTTTTTATTGGGCAGCCTTATGTCTGTCTATTTATAATATCAGGATTGTGCAAAAAACATCTGAACCAGTTAAAGCTGCATTTACCCAGTTGTATGAGGATTATTAATTGGCATATTATAGATTGCACAATACATCTTGCACTATATTTGCAGCTGCATGTTAGGCTTTTATTTTAAAAGATTTGGTATTTTATTCTATTTATTTAATATATTTTTAAACTAAAGTAAGTTCATATTTGTTTTCTGTTCCATTACACAAGTTGAGATTAAAATTTGATATAATACATTTAAATACATTTATGACTTAGATGTATTTTTCAATCAGGTCATTTGAAAGAAATGTATAGTTTCATTCAGAACTTTCTGTGCATTTCTATTATCTCTGGTCTGAGAAAGACATAAGTATTTTAAACCTGTGTTGGTTATCCCTAATTTGAATGAATTTATGTATTCAATGTTTCTCTTGTTTAATGTGTAATTTAAGTTTTGTTGGTGATCATAAAAAAAATTGTAATAAAATCGAAATCGTGATAATATAATTGAAAAATCATGATATCATATTTATTGCCATATCACCCAGCCCTACTATAGAGTTAAACACTTATGACAAAACAAAAGTGCAGGTTAAACCTCACACTATCTATTGATGTTCAGTAAATATAGAAAGGTATACACAATCAGGTTACCCGTCTCTTCTATTCATTTCAACTGACTTTTATAAACTCAGAAGTATTGAAATTCTTTATAGGCCTTTTTTACAGTAATGCAAATGGCTACTTTCATTAGTAACTAGTTACCTTTAGTATGGAGTAATTCCATTACTAACTCAAGTTGGTTGTGATGTGAATTCAGGGATATGGATTGCCAGGCAAGCTTTGAATGATTCTCATGCAGCCACGGGCAAGAGTCTACCTGAAAAGGTCACCAAATATTCTACACACCTTCTTTCCAGGATAATTCGATCACAAGTGGGCGAAGCTAAAAATTAATGCCCACAAGATGCATTGTGATGGCAGGTGTGAGCAGTCCTCAGTGACATTTAGAGCTTAAATTCTTAGCAGTTGAGATGTCAGCAAGTCATCTGTACAACATGATGGTCTGGAAAAAAAGCTCTGCAGGCCATGATTGTGTGGACTGTACCTTCATAAATGCACAAAAATAAACCTCGTATTCAAAAGGAGCCGAGGATGCAGTCAAGTCTTAAACAGAAGAAAAAATATGTAGCTGTGTTAGAAATGTTAATCTCCACTCACAACACTTTCTTATATGGAACACCAAACTTGTGCAGACCTATGCTTTTTGTTTTGTATCTTCATAGAATAACAGTGGTTGGTCAGGCTATCTGCTCATGTAGCCAGGCTGCTGCTCCTATCAAACTAGTTTTGAAACAATGTAATTTGTAGCTACAAGTTAAAAATGTTTTTATCCTTATGTTAAATCAGCTTTTTATTGACATCCTGTTTTTAAATGGACCTTTTGGGAGTTTTTCTTCAGAGGCGGTTTTACTTTCAGGTAATGTGCAGGAACACGGGTGGGAGAAGTGAAACTAGGTTACTGTGTAAAACCTTAAACCAGAGAAAACATTGAATATTGAATCGCTCTTTTTTTTTTCCTGACAAATGATTTGTCAAAACTTTAATTTAGAAATTGTATGAAAACTGCTGTGATTTTTGAATCACTAACCTTTAAGATGCTGCCTTACTACTACCTTGCTATTGCCTGGACTAAACTTTGTAGTGAATTGAGATTAGGAGCCATGTGTTTGTTCAGATCCTAAATAGTTGGAGAGCATCTGTACTCAAAAAAACCAGCATGATTAACAAGAATTCTCGCCTTAGAGTTGAAAGCGGCATGATACTCCTATTTTAGGCGGAATATGTAATGTCATTAACATCGGTCTTGTCACTAATTTTTACATTTTTTTTCTCCAGTTCCTACCATTTAATAATTCATGTATGAATCTGCATGCCAAAACTTCACCATGCATCAATACCTGTTTAGAATAATAAAGTTTTGAATAGGCAGCATACTATTTCTTCACAAAACTTTGTTTAGGGGAGAGTTTTCATTTTGTACTTGCACTTAGTCAATGTAGTGGAGGATGTTTGTGTACTGAGGAAAGCATAATGATTTTATTCATCTTAGGCTAGCCTTATGCCCATAATGCCTTGACAGTTGTGTGGTCTGTGTGTGTGCGTGCGTATGCTAGCATGAGGGTGAGTGTGTTGGCAGGTTAATGTTACCATGAATAACCAAATATCAGCTTGTTAATGTCAGTGAATTTGCTACGCTTGGCATGTTAATTTTACTGTGAGTTTATTAACGTCAGGATGCTAGTTGCCATGGGTTTGCCATTCTCATCATGCTGTTAACTTGAGTATGCTAATGTTAGCATCTAAAGTAACAGTGTCACAACACAAAGTATTTGCTGTGGCTTAATGGCAGTGATGGTAGTCTACCAAGCAAAAAGTTGTAGGTGTGATTTCAGCTTCCTCTTGTCACATGTTGATGTGCCCCAAACCCAAGCCTGCAGATCAGTTTAGGAATGTGTGTGGTTCTCTACACTCTAGCCAAATTCATCCATTCACACGCAAAGTGCTTTATTTGGTTAGTATGGCAAAAAAAGCAAGTCAATTTACCAGAAAGTGAACTGTGCATACTCAAGACTTCCAAACAGCTAACGAATGAGCATGTTAACATTACCATGCTGTTGTATCTTGTCAGCGCTAAAATGGATTTCCCTAGCCAACTAATGTTGCCATGAGCACTGTTCAAAGAGCTCCTGTAGGTAAATTTACTGGATCGTTACACTCTTAAACCATTTTAAGGGGTATATGTTGTGTGTAATTGCATGTCAAAGGAAATTCAGAATAGTTCCAGTTAGGAGATCTTGTTCTCTTTGGTAGAAGACTGTTATCAAAACCAGGAAGGTGTGTCAAACTTTAGATCAGGGGTGTTAAGCTCACCTACTTATGGCCTGGTGTCCTTTAAATGTTGCGTGTGTCGTTGAACTAAATATCTTTATTGTCACCTGAGCATCCAGTCAAGCTTTACAAGTTATTCATAAATGAATAGAAGCAGAATAAGTGCTTGTGTCTTTGAAATAAAGCATAGGGATATTCCACTGGGAGTAATTGTTAGTGCTCTATGTCCAACCGATTTAAGGGGGTTTCTTCACTGAGGAAAAGCATCGATACAGATCTTTGCATTTCCTACAGATATCCTACGGAATTTGTCGTCCTGGGGCAAGACACTTCACCTGGTGCCTACTGGTGGTCAGATGGCCCGTTGGCGGCGGTGTCCAGCAGCCTCGCCTCTGTCAGTGCACCCCAGGACAGCTGTGGCTACAATATAGCTTGCCATCAACGGTGTGAATGTGTGTATGACTGAATGTAGTGTGAAGCGCTTTGGGGTTCGTAGGTATTGAGTAAAAAGTGCTATACAAGTACAGGCAATTTACCTATTTTTTTATGCATAAAAAGCTTTTTAATTCTCTAAAAAAACTCTGGTTTTAAGATGTACTGTCAGTTTAAACAGCTGTTTTCTCAGGATAATGAATGTTACTTGATCTCTTCAGTCATACAATAAGAAGGTTTGGGTATGGAACATGTCTGGTTCAAAAGTCAACACTGTATTCTTGAGTATGCATGCATGAATATGCATTGATGCAAAAACATAGCAGGCATTATGAAAGGAATACATGAACATTTTATCCTTTATATTGTAGTTTCACAACTGTATCACATTTTTTGACTGACAGAATGAGCCCAACGAATGTTATGAGTAAATTAGATGTCCAGAGTGTGAAGACCTTTCCCTGGCTGCAAAAGGTAACCTCTAATGTTTGAATTCTCTGCAGAGTCTGGAAAAAAAATTAGCTCTTTTCACTGGGGCTACCCTCTCCGTGATGTAAAAGTAATTAAATTCCCTGACAATAAACTGACAGTTTCATTCTGCATTACTTTTGTTTTGTGTAAATATTTTCCTTTACTAAAGGCAATCTATAAGGTCCTCCACTTACAGGTAGCATCAAGGCAAAGCACTGGTTTTCAGATTTTCTTTTGTTGTGTGCAATTCAATATATGAGGATGGGAAAGGTGATTGTTGATGACTTTTCATGGCTGGCTCCAGATGAAAGAGGTCATCGTATTCTTTCCATACTCTGACTAGTTATCTTTTTCAGCATTTTTGAAGTGCTCATTTATTTGAACTAATGAATAAATTTCTTTAAAAGATCTCAATTTGCATTAATTGTGTGGTATTAAACTCCTGGTGTTTTTTTATCTGAAATTAGATCAAAGATGAGATTAAATTAATTTGAAATGTTCCTGTTGAACCAGATGCCAACAACAGATCACCAAATCCTTGTTTCTACTGAGTTGTAGGGCACAGGTCTGTGCCATAAAATGACATACCAACCAGTCTGTTTTAGCACTTACTGAGACCCATGTTGCTCTTTGGATTAAATATGCAAAGGGTGAGTAGAACTGATCGTTTTTGTCTTCTGTAGTGCACATGGATTCAAAACCGAAAAAAGCTGCTTAATTGAATTGAGGCTAATCAAAACGCTTGTATGACTTGCCTGGACATTTAGGAATAGGATACAAGATGCTTGTGAGACACAAAGACCAGATGTCGATGTCTCGCTCAGAAAGATACCAGTTATACATTTACTTCACAACAAAGTTAAAAAGAAACTCTGTTCTTGCCAATCAGTTAGTCATTCCTGTGTACAGTTGATCCACGCCTGTCTCATGGGATAGTTAGAGCTCCCCTCACTATTAAACACTCAGAGGTCAGAACAGAACCCAGAACATCTAAAGCACTTCATGCTTCAGCTGAAGTCAGTTTTATCATTCAAAAATACAGCCCCAAAAAATTGTAATGATCCACAGAAATATAGAAATATTCTGAACTGGATGTGCTGCATGGCACGTACAGGGGCTACTCTTGCATCCCTTTAGGCTCCAGGCTTTGGGTTACTTTTCTTAAATGATGGAAACATGAGTTCTCTCTTCCAGAAAAGCCTGAAGGAGTATTTGTTCGATTCAGTTTGGGAGTTTATGCTCAAGCAGACTTTGTGTCTGCAGCAGAAGACTGATCCAATGCAAACCAGCCAATCGACCATAAAAAGCCGGTCTAAAATTGGCGTGGGTCCTAGTGTATGGGGCGGACATATTGGACACTGTTTCCTTCTATGTGGGGGAAAAAACACGCATTTACTCTTTTACTTTTTTTTAACAGGAGGTTGCATCTCTATACCCTCCTATAAGAAGTTTAAATGAAGAGCTCTATGGATAGTCAGCAAACCCCCTTTCTCCAACCCTGATCGGCCTCAGAAACACCCGTTCCCCACGAGGGGAGAGGCACGCCCTTAGCTGTTGTGTCAGAGCCTTCATGCGACACACAATTTTTTCAAACCATACAATACTGATACTGGGATCAGAGTACCAATGTCTATACTTCTACCACACAAAACGCAGTGAATTGGAAGGCAGGTTTTATTTTCTTCTCTGCTTGTTACAACAAATGATGGTGAATTAGATCAAAATGAAATATTTAAAATGAAACTAAAACTAAACTCAGCCTGGGTGTCTAGTGTCCTGTGTTTTGTTAGTAGTTTGAATGTTTGGAGGGATTTAGGTCTGCCCCTAGGGTGGGGGCGGGCGGATTGCCTGGCCTCGGAGGGATGGAGTTTCCGTCTTCGCTACCCGGTGGCGGCCTGGGTCCTAATTTTATTGAGCAACTTAGACACTTACACTTGCAACATTTACATGACACAGGCACATGTAGGGACCTGGCGGTGGGTGCGCCTCGGCACTAGAGGCGGGGCCCCTTATACGGGGCCTTGCCTGTGGTGCCGGTACCCACTGTTTAAATGCATCTAGACACTGAGGGCCCGGGGAGGGAGATGGGGGTACCTGGCAGTATCCCCATGTCCCAACCCTCTGTTTTAAGTGCACATTAGAACAACACGCAACAACACCACAATTGAGCAGGGGGAGAGAGGCAGGGGGTCTTTCCACACACCTGTTCGTTGGACCATCAGGGGTTGGAGCCCGGGGAGATTGTCAGGTCGTCTGGTCGTGGACCTAGGCTAGTGGGCTACTCCTACTGGGGTGGGGGCCTTGGCGGTCTGCTTGTCCCCATCCTGGTGGGCAAGGGGTCCGTCTCCCGGGTGCAGGGGCAGGGTGCTCTATCGGGGCGTCTGTCCCTGGGCCTGGGAGTATAGAGTATGTATGGGGTGTATGAATGAGTGTACAGCGTCCTTTTTTCGTGTGTCTTGTATATGTAAGAATGTGTGCGCATGAGAGGGAGGGTACGTATGAGTGTCTCTGTCTGTCTATGTCTACTTGTCAGGTTGGGTGTTTGGGTTTTTGGCTGCCCTCTGGCCTGGTGCATCTTCTTCCCCTCCGTCACTCCCCGTCCCCGTCGGTGATGGATGGTCCTGCCCGCTGGTCGACTATGGCTCTCGATGCCTGGGGCCGGGGGGTCCCGGTTGCGGCCCGGCTCGTTCCTGGTGCATGCCTAGCTGGTCCTCGGTGGGCCGGTGTGTCGGGCGGCCGCTGTTTCGGGCCGACATCCTCCTTGGATTGACTGGGGCACCTCTTATGGGGGTGCCGGGGTTGTAAGTAGGTTGGTGCTGTCCGGTGGATCGTTGGGGACCGTGCCCGGTTGTGTTTATTAATCCATGCTTGTGTGTAGTGAATGTGTAATTCTTTATTTTTATTACTGGATCTGAACTATTGGTGTGGTTCTGTTGAGTTCGTTGTTTTTGTTTGTTTTTGTTTTACCGCTTCTCTGCCACCCGGCAGAGGCGGAGGACTGGGATGTTTTCTTGTGTTCTTTGTTTGCCTCCCTGTCTTGTGTCGGCAGTTCGCGCCTCTGCTGGTGCGGTTTTTTTTCTTCACCTTCTTCACCTTCTTCCTTTCTTCCTTCTTTTCTCGGTTTCGTGTCCATGACTTCAGCAAATTGAACCCTCAGTAATTACTAATAAAGATTATTTAATACATATACATCAAGTGGAGTGTTACAGCAAAGATGTAATACTCTGCTTGGGAAAGTAAATCTGTTGGGCTTTTACTTGGTACTCAGACACCAATTCTGAGTGGCAAACTGCTAGATAGGACACGTGTAAAAAAATAAATAAAAATAAAATAAAATAAAAAAATAAATAGCATTTGCCCCGATACACTTATGTTTGCATCTCTAGTAAAATCCACCATATTTTTTCAAACTAGTGCAAGTCACTGAAACTACCTTGAAAGGAGTAGTTTCTTTCCATTGAGGTCATTCAGTCTAATATTAGTTTATTCATTTTTAGAAAAACATCTGAATAATATCACTAACCTACAAAATGCTGAAAACATTCACCATTCTTAAATGTTTTTACACATTTACCTCTGCTCGTTGCCATGGGTGATGGAGAATCTGTGCTAGTCATTTTGCTGCATATATGATTTTGCTAGAGGTTAAACTATCGGTCTTGTAGTTGTAGAAAACTGCGCTCAAACACGATCATACTGTTTTCTTGCAATGGTTTAGGTATGTACTTTCCCCTATTGCCAGGAAACTACAAACTGTCACTTTAAATCTGGAAACTGGTCTTTCATGCTTGAAAACATTCCAGTGAGGCTCAAATAAAGCTGTGTAGTGATGTGATGTGAGATGCATATTACCAAAGACCTGATGGCAGTTGTTGCTTCCAATGAAGGCTCAATGAGCTGTTGGGTTTAGATCTATTACTAGGATGTAAATGCTTTTTCAGGACGCCGTTACCTAGTGTCCTGCTACAGACGGACATTTTATTTTCCTGCTCTTGTTAAAGACAACACTAGCTAGTGTTAAGTGTGTTATGCATTTAAATAAATCAAAAGCAGATGTAAGTCATGTTAAACTGTGGCCCTGAAATATCCATTTGAAGGCACAAATAGCTCCACAGCTGAAGATTGTCTGATGCATTTCTAATACCAAAAGCCCTTAAGCCTTGGATTTTAGCTGCTTTTGAATTAAAACACTGATGGATAATGGATCCTAAGTGTTTTGATTGCTAAAAACAATTGGGGAAACAGAATTAAAAAAATGTTTACTTGTCTGTTAACTCTCCTACCATTTCTCCAAACCTACAACTACATTACAACCTTTGGTTCAGCCTCACAGGTAGACTTCAAACATTAATATTGCAGTTGCATTCATTCCCGTCTCCTCTCGGTGTGTCATTCTGTCTCTTCCCCCTTATTACATTTTACCTCTCTGTAGCTCTTCTGCTCCATCTGCTCCTCTCCTCCTCTAATTGGTACAATATCAGTTGGAGCTTAGATACTGTCGTCAGATTTTGTCTTTTTTTTTTTCCTTCTCCTGATGCACAGCTTGGAGGTAATGCGTTTTCATTTTGGAGCCTTTTTCTCTATACATTTAGTTCAAAAGTGCCATGTGTTATGTCAGCAGAGAATCCGAGGGACAGAAAGTGAAACTTGGTAGCAGCATGACAGGCGGTGTGGTAAAATGATCAGAAGTCCTGTCGATGGAGTGGATAGAAGTGGAAGATAAATGATTCAGAAGTTGTTCAGGGCTTGTTTTTGCTCAAACTTTTTTCTGTTACCAAAAATCTCTAACACCCCCTCCCCCTCTCAAAAAGAGCCAAAGATGTACTTAAATTCCTAAAATTTTTTTTTTTTTTTTTTGACAGCAGTTGCATAGAGTACCACTTCCTTGTGAACTTCATTCATATTCAATTTGCACTCATAATAAATTACTGTATTTGTGATTTCACTGGCATATGGAAAGTAATATCAATTCAACCAATACATTCAAATAAATCCTTCATTTCATTATTTCAATCAGTTTAAAGGTTTTTCTAAGGAAGCCCAGCAGATTGCAATTAGTCATTGACTTGCAGCATTCAGGAGGAGTGAACAAACATGTAGTGACAGTCACTTGCATTGTCTTTGACTTCAAAGCAATCCCTCATACTGACAGAGCATGTGGTGACAGTGGAGAGGAAAAACTCCCCTTTACCAGGAACAAACCTATGGAGAGAAAAACACTAGGTGGAAATGATTAACAGTTTAAATATTGGCATATTATGGAATTGGAGAGTAGTAGAAGATGAAATGGAGGAAAATTGGTATCTTTCCTCCAGCAGCATTATATAGTAAGCTCAGGATAATCTGACCCTCTAGTATGAGGTGGAGCCATAGGTCAACAAAAATGGTGTACCTCCATTTAGGGCTCCACAATTAATCGGATTTTGATCGTGATCACGATTTTAGTGGCCACAATTAAATGAACCTGATGATCAACAATATTTATATTCAAAATGCAAGCTTCACTCTGCTTCACTGCGTGCCTCTTTATCATACACTGCCTCAACCAATATTCTGCCAACCACTGGGGGGCAAATGCATGGTTAAAGCTTCATTAAGCTGCCCAAATAAAATCCGCACCTACACCACTCAGCACTCACAATGGCTGCATCCGAATACATTGACAATGTAGCAGACGAAAAGCAGTATGCAAGCGATGTATTAGATCAGAATCTCCAATATCGATCTGACTAGTAAGCATAAAGTTCCGGGATGTGTAGTACGGCCATAGTAAGCAGCCGGTGGAGGCTACGCTTATCCCACAATGCAGCGGAAGCCCCAAAATCGTAGAAGAGCGACCTAGCTAAAATTGGCTACAGACGAACTATCAACCATTGACACTGCCGCAATATCGGCATATAAATGTACATGGTGCGATGTTACTGATTACTGTGATTGTTTTTGATAGCTGATTAAACATTTAAGTTAAGTTATACCAGACAAAATAACCGCTAGTGGATGGCAGGACCACAGGTGAACGTAACATAAACATCCGGGTCAACAGACACGCAAAATGGTGGAGCAATAAGTCTGATTTATTTATTTTTTTAAAAAACGTTATTACAATATGTCTGATTTAATACCTACTACTCGCTCATTTGCTACGCTTGCTATCAGTATTTACTACATCAACGGGCGAGTAGTACTTGCTACGTAACATGTAGTACATACTAAGGATTCGGTTGCAGGAAATGTCCTAAGCCTTTTTTGTATAAGCTGTAATTGTTTCTATTAAGTTGCACTTTGAGATTGCACTCTGAAATAACATATTTAGTTTGTACTTATAAAAGTCTTGGAGTTTGTTTTCAGGTTGGGTTTCTTTTTTGCATCATTTTGTTTTTTGCAATAAAAATAGATATTTTACTTGACTGGATGAATAATAGTGATTAATAATCATGATTACAATATTGATAAAAATACTCGTGATTATTATTTTGGTCATAATCGTGCAGCCCTACCTCTGTTCTCTCTCAACTTGTATTTTCCCTTTTCGTTCTTTTTACCATTTTTATCCACTTAGAGAAACTACTCTGATCCGGTTTGCTGAAATCCACCCTGACTCAATGAGTTTTATGTTTTTTTTTCTTTTTTTTTTCTTCTTTTTTTTTAAAGACTGTAGTAGCAGTGGGTGATTTGTAATATACCCCATGATGGAGCAACATTTTTCTCATTCAGAGTTAGAGAAATGTACTGTTGACCCATGCTGCTGAGGAACTGAAGAGTTTGAGTGATATATTGGAAGCATTCAGGAAACAGACTGCCAGTTTCTGAACGGAAACTGCAAGGACATACAGAAAAATGTTGTGTAGAAAAGGTTGAAGCATGGCCAAGAGAATGAAAGTTTGAGAGATTATCAATGGGATTTAATACTAAGTGTTGGTCCTATTCCGTTTCCTCTGCGTGGCTTTTAATCAGTAAATATCCACAAAGATGCAAGCTCTGGTGATACTCTACTGCATAGATCCGTATTGGTATGTGTGTCAAATCACCCCACTACTTAAATTATTTGTGCCTCTGACTATGGAGACAATGAAGAAAGGGGTAGGACTAAGGCAATGACTTTGGGGGAGTGTAAGAACAGAAAAGTGTGATTTTCTTGTTTGACAGTGCCCTGGGTGTAAAGAAACAATCACCTTAACTTGAATTATTAACGCAGTACTTGACTTTCCCTTCGGTTCTCTCTGTACAGGACCTCTTCTATTTCTGGCTGTGAAATCTGTAGTAGTGTTGCCACAGAGTGTCTTGGGAAAAATGAGATTAAAGTATTGTGGATTCACTGTGGCACCATTTTTGTGTTTGTGTGTCCCAAAGCTAAATACGTTGTTATATGTTGACATTTATTCACAAACCCATATTCCTAACTAGGATAATGGAAATTCCTAAAGGATTTTCTTTAATCAAACATCAAATTTAGAGAAAAATTAATAAAGTCCTCCTATAACCCGTCGGGTGATACTGACTGTGTTCTTTTAATACTTTCCTGTTAAACAAATCCCATCTGTGTGGTTCCAGTAACAGACTGTAACAGACTATCCACTGTGTTTCTGTTGTGAATTCTTGTCTAACTTCATATCCCATTTATACGTTTGCTCAGTGAAGTGCAGCAGCCAAACATCTGTCTTGCTGCACATTTCATTAGCCTCCTGACATGAGCACAACAGCAGTATTTTAACTTTTTTTCAAACAATGTTAGCTCTCATTTTGGTGGATCCAGCCATTTTCTCCAAATGAAATACAATTCTGTTCTCCCTCCAAAAAATGCATATTTGTAAAGTTTAATTAGTTTGCATTCTCATGTTGAAATAGTCAATTGTTGTTTTAATGTACAAAAACTCAGGAAATGCAATGCTAGAAGACATTGTAACGTTTGCTGAAGATGAATTAAAATAGAGAACTTTAACTGATTAAGCAAAATGATTCAAAAACTAATATCTGTATGGGCTTATTACACTGATATTTTTACTGATGGGAGTTTTCTGTTAATTTTCATGATTATGGATAAAGCTGAAAATAAAGTATTTTAGATTATGGTCTTTAAAGAAAGCTAATTTTTAAAGCTGAACTGCCATGTTTAGAGCTATGCTATAATTGGGGTGAGCATCAGTCAGATTTCCTCCAAAAGGAGTGAAAGCCACATAGAAGCTGGCTAAGATGGCTGTAACCAAACATATATATGAGAAGTTTAGTGGAAGGAAAAACTGCTGTGGATAAATTACACTACAAGAAGGGATTAACTGAAGCCTTGAGAGGCAAAACTTTCCACTTAAAATATTTTGGGGAAAATTATGTGTGCCACACTGTCCTTATGCTTATGTTGAATAAAATCTGAACCAGAGACTTAAACAAATTCCTGGGATAAGGAGAAAAGGGACTGGGCTGTTGCTCAGGGGTTCCTTTTGCATATCTTGCATTTCATTTGGAAATAAAAGCTAATGGGTTTCATCAAAGTGAAGGTGCTGAGACCGTTCCCCCACTGGAGGTAAGGGTTTTTCTCAGAACGGCAATAAAAAGCCCCACTTAAAAAGCTGACTTTTTCCTTTGAATGTTAAACATGAGTTGTGACGCAGCCCCTTGCTGGTTTCAGAAAACCCAGAGTCATGAAGCAGAATTACCTTAAATCTAATTACCGATGATTTGCTCATATCTTCAAGCCCTGGATAAGTGTTGGTCAAAGACCTCTTTGGGTATCAACCCTGTCCTCCAACAACCCCACTTTGTAGCAGGCCAACATGTATGAATGTCAAACTGCGAATAAGCCAAAGTGCTGCATCAGTTTCACTGTACGTAAATCTTAATGTTGTCCTCCCTCCCCCTTGGGGATGCTGGAGTTTGGTAGGAAAAGCAGCAGAAGCAGAAATTCTGGTCCACTCTGTCTCCTGAACACTCTGCTCTAACGGTTGCTTTGGTCAGGTTTTTCTGTTTAGCCTGCAGTGTTAAAGGGGTTGGGCAGAGGGTATTTTACTTTATACCCTGCTAACGCCAGGAGGACTCCTAATGAGGAGAGGGGAAAAGTAAGCAGTGTATATTAAAGACAAGTGTGAAGGGCGCTGAGCCTCAGATACAGATAGTAAAAGGCTGCTACCAAAGTATTAACAGTCTGAAGAGGCTTTCTATTCTCATTTGAATAAAAAATAAGGGTTTTGCATAAATTGACTGTTTTGTCGTGATTGCTGTGACTCTTCCCTGTTTTTTTAATGAAAATATTGATTTTATTTCCCTAAATTTTTATCAGCTTTATTTCACCTGCTGCCACAAGCAGTTCCTTTATGCTACTTGTAAAAAGCTCTGTGCAAACAATGTGTTATTGTTTATTGGCAACAAATTTAAAAAGCAGTCAGTCAACAGTGAGAGTACTTGTATTTTATTTGGAAGCCCCAACAAACCATGACATTATTAATCTTTAACACAGGAGCAGCATTAAATAAAACTAGAATTGTTCTTAGTTACAGGAGAACACATTGCCGATGCTTCTCTTTGGGTAACGGTTGTAGCCTAAAAACTAAACTATTACCTTTACCTTTTGAGTCTTTGAGTTGGACGATGAGTTAATAAATGAAGCTCATAACAATCGTTGCCAGTCATAATTCTCGGCAGCTCACATTGTGTGAATCCATTTCCGTCATATAGACGTTGCACAACATTGTTATAATTACAATTTATACTCATCTTGCGCTTCCATTCCTCGAGGGCCTCTGTATGTTGATGTATTGGGCGTCCATTTCTCTTTCACTTCTGCTCTCCTGCCAAGTGGTGATGCAACTACTGTTTTTTCTTCTTTGCTCATCTCCTGCAGGGTTTCTGCCTTTTCCTCATTTCTCTGCTCATATTTCTGGCAGCCATTGTCTTCTAAATTGAGTCTGATTAAAACAGATGTGATGTTTGCATTCCAGCAGTGCACACATTACTGTCCCCTTAAGAACCTAATAATAGCATCTGAAAAGTGTTGTGACAAACACTTCATGCTTTATTACACAGCAGTTGTCCACAAACTCATGAAAAGCTAAGCAAAACTTCAGTTTTTGTTGCTTTTTAGTTTTATATTACCAATATGAAACGATAAAGAAGTGACTGAAGCAGAGCAAATTTCAGCAGGTCTGTAAAGTTAAGTGACTAGTCAGATTCATATGATGCCAAAAAGGCTGGAGCTGCAGCAGTCAACAGTCTCCAGGCTCCAGTTTTCTTGCTAATCTTATCTAATTTATACCATAAGACTAACTAACAAATTGTATAAAGATCTGACTTGCCAGCACAGGTGGTTGAGAAGCTGCAGCAAGTATTTTCGAAGAGTGACAACAAACTCACATCCTGTTGTTGTTCCTGAGAATAGCCTACGACAAATGACTTAAAATATTTCATAAATTACTTTTGGGAAAAAGTGTGAGATCCTTTTCAAATTTCGAATCAAATAACTACTCAATATTCAAAAAAATCTCCTTTCCGTTTTGATATGATTGTGGCTTATAAGTACCTTTTAGCTTTACAGTTGTAGCTCACATTGCAAAAAGTTTGGACATCAACGACCAAATTAATCTGAAGCACAAGTATGAAATGAGATGGAGGCTGCTGATCTTCTTGGAGACCCTTTGGAGAAGCAGTATAAAATATGATCATCCTGAGTAGGGAAAAGCATGTTAATGGCATGCCAGTTTGTGTTTTTTCAGGCCCTGGTCCACACATTCTCTATACTACATGCACAAATCAAAATGAACACTCTTGTAAACCTTGGCTGCCACTGTTCTGCAACTTTTGAATCCATCCATGCTCCAATACACCTGAATGAAATAAATGGTTAATGGCCAGGGCTTTGGAATACTTGCTGGCAAGCCAAACCTTTTGATTTACTTGAGGTGGAGCAGAGATTCATCCAAATGTTACAAGACAGAGAAAATCAAGGACTGGAGTAGCAGACCACTACACATTGCCAATGTTTAATTTGAATATCAATGTTAAAACGGATATCTTTTCACTTGTGCTCCATTAAACTTTTAACACAAATTGATGAACAAGTCATTTCATAAATCTAATAAAGGAGGATGCAGGGAGTTAGCCACTACTCCAACATATCTTACTAACTTTATACAGCACTTATCATGCAAAAATTGCATTTCAAAGTCCTTTAAAGTATAAACTTATTCAACTAAAACCACAGTTTTTAGAATGTCCACGTCAGAAATCATTGTTAAAACTTTACTCACCAGATCTTCTGTCTTGGTTAGAGGATTTGCCAGCCCGTCAGAAAACTTCAATTATACAGAAATGTAACTTGGAAACTGTCCTACTGTGTGAAGCAGAAACCTGAGGGTTAGTCTAATCTTAGTGTAATCTTTAAATGTTTTAGATGGATTTAAATGAAAATTCACTGAAGAATGCTGGAAATAAATGTTTTGCCATGTTGTCACCTCTATAGGTCTTCCGTAGTGGCGAAGGCATGGGAATCCGTCTGGACAGCGCTTCGGCCTTCCAGGGCGCCATCATCTCTCCCCACTACGATTCGCTGCTTGTGAAAGTGATCGCCAGTGGAAAGGACCTGAACACAGCCGCCTCCAAGATGAGCCGAGCCCTGGCCGAGTTTAGAGTGCGAGGGGTCAAGGTAGGAACTTCAAGCGGCGTGTTTTGTTGTCTCTTCCATACACCAGCTGCTCGGTTATTCATCTTGTTTTGTTGTTTACTCGAAGGAAACTATAATTGCTCAGGAACCTTCAGCAGCTTTTTGTGGAGAGATGGATGACTGCAATTAATGGCATGACTTGTTTGGTAGGAGACTACAGAGTATTCTGTTGGATTTTAACATTATTGAGAAGTTGTAGCTAAGAGGGGTGTGTTTCACTGGATTAGAGCAGTGGTTGCCCAACTTTTGTCCTTGAGGACCCCCTTGCTTGTTTCCAAGGCAAGCCGGGAACCCCCAAACCCCTATTACTACACGCATTATCATTAGAAACTTAATCACAACTACTACTACTTTATATCTCACAGTGTAATATATTTTTTATTTTCCATTTCTTAAATATGTTTACAAATATAATTTTGGTAACCTCGAAACTTCAACAAAGACACTATTGTGCCGAACCGTGCAACGCCTAGTGACTCCCTTGGTGGGGAATATCTAGTTTAGACATTAAACTTCATTCGAGATGTTTTTTTTTGTTTTTTTTTAATGTTGGTCACTTTCCTATTGATATTATGTTGAAATATTCATGAAAGGAACATGAAGTCTTGCCAGTTAGTCTAACAATTTGTCCCTTGTTCTGGATCTCATCTGTATTAAAGAATAAAGGACTACTTTTGAAGATCAGCATTTATATTTTGGGCAAGGTCTGTCAGGACGAGCACTTCGACAGGAGTAAAAAAAAAAAAATTCCCATCTGATAGAAATCATACTGAGTAGAGGAAGCATTGTTTCATATTTTTTGCAATTTTGACCAGTCTCCCCAGAGGCATCTACAGCAATTTACACCTTACGAGATGTGACCAAAACTCCGGTGCTTTAGTTATTTAAATTTTTTGATCTGGGTCAGGTTCCAGTGGTGTGCTGATTTACTGTTAAATCTATTACTTGTGATGTGAAACACATCGTTGCTATCAAAAAATAGCAACATAGAAGTTTTTCGAACAGATTGTCTTGAATAATCAAACTGACACAAACATAAGTCTGGCGTGCCGCACAGACATTCTTTAGGGAACTGACTGCTGGTGTTTCACCCATACTGGGCAAAATGTACAAATGCCAGAAGATATTTTGCCCTTAAGCTGTGAAAGTATCATATTGCCAACATGCATTTCCTTCAGCTTAAAGAAAAAATGACCGTGATATGATTATGAAACTTATGTGTTGTTTTTTGATTCACATGAATAAGACATGGTATGCATTTATACGGATGCTTCAATTTAAGGAAAGTGACTGGACTTAAGACTAGAAAGTAGCCCTAGAAAGAAAAAAAAGAGAGATAATTTGAATGGTGGTGGAGAAGGTGCAATAAAAATAAACATTTAATAATTGAATCGTGAGTAATAGGAGCTTGCACTCCCATACCAGTTACTGTTGCTGCCCCTAAAACGCTTGTTATACTCTAGTATTAATTTTTTTTTGAAATGCTTGTTAATGTCTACAGTGATAGTTTGAACAGATTTATAAAGAAAAGTGATACATTTTCTCCTTGACCTTAAACAGTCAAGATGGTATTGTCTCTAAAAAAATTACACATAAATGTTGATCCCAGGTTGAACAGCAGATGACTGAAATGCTAGACTTTCAGGATAAAATCTGTTTTTCTAACTGCTTTCAGACTGCTGACCTGAGCTTTATTTTCTGCGTTGATACGAACAAACAAGCCGAACAACTGAAGGGGGCTCTTGAAAGGTTATTGTGCATGCAATTATCATAGAACTGCCCTGCTGACGAGAAGTGGAGGAGAGCAGTAGAGCCTCTCTGGCCAATGAACAAGCATGACAAAAAGCTGATGAGGCAAACTGTTTCAGCATTGTAATCTTTTATTTTTTTTTTTTTACTACACTGGAGATTTGGACTTTGATATCATGTAAACTTTCAAAACATAAAACCATAAATTTTTATAAGGATGTCTTCTTACATATACTTTACAAATGTCCCTAAGGTTTATTTCAGGCCACTTGGTGATCAGAAACTGTTTTACCCAATAATAAAATGATGAAAATAAATATTTAACATAGTGGGCAAATGCTAAGAAAACTACAAATAAAAAGATAGTTTGCAGGAGAAAGAATTTCCTCCCTAAACAAAATATGTTTGCATGACTTAGTTCATTACAGTTACATCTCAGTGAATCAGAAGACGTTTGTTTGGCTGTTAAAGGGCTCTACGTTAACTTTTTTCATGTTATAGCACTGATGCTACACAGGTTTCTGGTTTTGTAGCGCAGACAAAATTGAAGCATCAACACAAAATCTCTAAAAACTGGTCTTATCTTAAGGAAGAGAATGTGGAACAGGTTATACACTGTTGAGAGAAGGGAGCTGCTACAAATCAAATTGCAGTTGGAATCAAAGACCTTTTTAGCTAGATTTTTAGTTCTGAAAGACATTTGCTAAGAGGTGAGTTGAAATCAATATATCAGTTTTTGTATTTTAGTTCTTTGTAAAAAAATAAGTTGGGCATATTTAGTATGCACCAACCAATGCTTGCCAACCGCCAATAAAAAGAAGTTTGACTTATGCTATTATTTTCAGTCTTATGACTACATGTTTCAAACGTTCATTGAATGTACCATGGGTGTGTGATACAGCATAGAACAGACAAGCTTATATGGCTCATAGAAAGGTCGGTCTTGCAGATTTGTTTCTTTTAAACTGATTTCAAAAGAAAACTATGTGATCATGTTGCATTTCCTTTCTGAGCGTCTTGAAAGACCGTCTGGTTGTAGAACATGCCTGGTCTCTAATCTTCAGCAAATATCGGCAACAAACTTTCACAGAAGGTAGGTAAAAGAGTTCAGAAATATTGGTAGAATTGTCCATGGGCGCTTTTTAGGAGGAAAGTCACTTAGAGGGTCTGAAAAGTCATGAGAAATGGTGACAAAGTCCCTAAGAAGGCAACACTGGTCATCAGAAGTGTCAGAAATTCTATGTCCCCAGTCTGTTTGTGATGTTGGCTTTTGGCGCATCCTGTTAGAATGAGTTTTTGTGCTGTTTGATCCACTGAAACCTTGGCCGTTCAGTTTGACACACCTCTAGAGCACGCAATGTGGCTGAAATGCACAGTGTGACCCGCCTTTTACAGTAAAAAAACCACAAAACCAAGCAGCTTGCAAAGCTGTTGCACAAGTTCTACATATTGAAAAAAGAGTTAATCACTCACACAGAAACTTTATTTTCTTACAGCACGTCAGCACTTTACAGCCTTGTGTTATACACAACATTTTTCTACACATTTTCAAACATGGGGATGGTGGGTTAAGTCCTCGGCTGTTTTGCAACAGTAAAATGGACGCCTTGCAGTCACTTATTCTGAAGACTGAAGCTTGGCCTAAACTCTGTCAACGGCTTCACTATCCCAGGAGGCAACAGCAAATAAACAGCTCATCTGAAATACAAAAGGAAAGCTGTTCCAAAGCAACCCGATGGAAGCGTGGTGGTGGGTCCTTAAATTAGGTTTGCTTGAATATTTATTTTCTCAAACCTTAACAGGCCGCTGCAGTTCTGTGAATTTAAGTTAGAAAGTGACTCCACATTGATGCAGGACTAATGGCCAAATTACTTAATCATTCCTACTGAAGCAGGTTCCTAAAGCTTTCAGCCATGGTGTGTAATGTCACACTCTTGAATTTCTAAGCCATTTCTGTTGTCTTTCTCTTTATGTGCAATCCCTTACTGCTCTGACATAGCAAACTCACATGCAGAGTTTTCGCAAAGTCTTTGTTGTTTTAAGACAATCTCGCCAAGTTAATTTGTGCTACAAGGTGCATGTCACAGAATTGACATTCCTTCTGTAAATGTTCACTCTGTTTGCCTTTTGTTTCTATGAATGCTTCCTACACCTAATGCCAAGCATGATGACGCCCACACTTAATTTTCTCCTAAGCCTTACCTTCCTGCAGCTTTTCAAGTTGAGCTGCTTTAATCGCTTCTGCTTAAATCATTTAAAGTAATTCTGTTTGTTTTATGCATTTCACACACTTTCATCCAAAGAAACCCATAAATGAGAGTCTAAGAATGTCGAAGCCAAACATATCTGTGTCTTTAAGAGTTTCTTGAAGTCTGACATTGCGCTGGTAGCACTCAGGTCATGTAAAGAGGTTGTTTTTAGTGTAGAGTAAGCCCTTTTTACCAACTGGAGTGACACAATTCTAACATAAGCCTTTGGGCGTTTTTACATGTGTGGCAAGAGAAAAAATGCTATTTTTTTTTCTATTCTTATGGTGCGGGTCTCAGCCCATACTGGAGTCCAGTGTTTTACATGATGGACTAAACCGAAATAGCAGGTGGCGGTTTAAAAATAATTCCTGTAGGTATCCAACAAACAAGAGAGTGAGAAGTACCGACGTCATAAAACGAGTGACAGCCTAGAATGACAACACATTGGTCTACTGATCAACTGCTACCTGAAGCCATCTAAAGGGTGAGCGTTGTAGTAAACCCACCTCTTTGTAACCTGGTGTTGGTGTGGAATGCTTGAACGGTGTTTTTTTTTTTTTTATCTCTTCAAGGTTGCATGGTGATTCGATAACTTTGTTAGCGGTGGTGTCACTTCCTTGTGGAGCATGTCTATTGTCTTAGATGCGGCCAGAGTACTGCTTGTGTTCACATGATCCGTATCCACTCGTACTTGGATTCTGATATGACCTCCAAAGCAGGTTTCTCTGGCCGTATCCTGGCATGGTCCAGGCTGTGTTCACATGGTACGAAATAAGTGGATTTTGAGCAAATACGGTACCTGAATACGGGCTCGAGTTCCATGTAAAAACACCTTTGGTGTGAGCATTCAAGTAGGTGGAAGCAATTTGATTGAGCAAAATGTAGGCATTTTAGCTCTTAGATAAATAACTAAAACAGCACTCTTTAGTTTGAAGGAAACGATCTGCAAGTGACCCACACTTTGGTAAAAGTGACAGAAGTGAAGGTCCCCTGTGACAATATCTAACCCAGCTTATCAGGTTTCACACTTCCATTTAGGCTATTACCTTTTCTCTGCCTCCCTCCTTTACTGTATTAATGTTTAACATTTGCACATTGCTAAAACGGATGCAAATGCAGCTTTTTGTTTCATGACTAAATGAGGTGCAAAGTTACTGCATGAATACATCTTTAAAAAAAAGAGAAGAATTACAACAAAGACAGCAAACCTAAAGAAAAGTGAAATCAAGGAAATTAAAGTGAATAAAAAACGAACTGATGAAGATGTTATGAAAACAGCCTCTTTAAAATTTCTTTCCAGTTTTACTTGCTAACACACAGGGGGGATTACTAAATTATTCATGAAATTAAATACCATGTAAGTAGTTGTTTATAGGTGTGAAATGAAGAAAATATAACCCTGTCCCTTGAGACACAGTGTAGTTCTAATGCCAGCGAATGACTCCATATAAAGACGAAAAGGACTGCCTGGTCAGGGTGCATCAAACCGCTCCCTCCTCCCAATGAGATTAAATGGATTTCCCATCTGTTATTTTTTCTTTCTTTAGATGGGTAAATTTTCTACCTGTTTGATCAATTATTTTCATATTTTAGCCCATTAACCCTTAATAGTCCCTGGGGCGTTTTTTTTTGCGCAGGCGGGTGTCATTTTTAGAATAACTGTTGTTGTGCTAATGCAATTCTTACAATTTTTTCCGAAGATGTGCATTTTTGGAGGAGTTTGACAGAAATATATATTTTTTTTCTCATACTAGATTTAAAACATTGTATATTCATTACTGTAACATAAAGGTCCCTCGGACATTTTTTTGTGCCATTGACTCCCATTCAAACGACATTTTTCTAACAGACCTTAATATCCCCATTAAAAAAAAAAATAATTACACACCAGTGTTTCTGCGGCCATCATAAACTGAAATTGTAGTTTTGACTTTTTTTCACCTGAATAATGGATTTCTTTATAAATGCTGGGGCATTGAATAAACATTAATTTAAATTATTCACATTTTTGGGATCCTATGGGCCCTGAATTCATAATGCAATATGTATTTTTAAAAAATATGGTTTGAGCGTTTTTAGAGATGTCATACACTGGTGTCCATGCTTGGTTTCATAATTTTTGTGAATGTTGTTTCTACAGTCTGCATCAAAAAAATCGGTCATTTTAAGAAGAGCAATAGACTAATAGACAATGTCCTAATAGACAATTTTATGTCATTTTGTTTTTTTGGGGGGTTTTTTAGAGTGCAGATTTTCAAATAAAACCTGGTATTAAAAGGTTTTCATCTCAAAAACAGGCATTTTTTTATGTTTCCAGAGGACTGAGGCTAAGAATGGCATTTGTGGAAAGAAATTTGAGAGTAATTAAATATTATATGACTTTATTTGCACTTTTTTTCTCTTGGACATTTTTTTGTGCCGAGGATCCCAACTGTAGCATTTATTTGAGGGACTACGAAGGGTTAAAACGGTTTCTACTTAAGTTCTAACTTAATGCATCTTTAGTTATCTAGTTTATTTTAAAGAAAGCTGCTGTTTCCTACAATTAGGTTGCTTTACTTTTTTGAAGGTAGGTCTAAACCAATTAGAGGTACCTTCGGTGCACACAGATGTCTTGTGTGTGGTTACAAACACACTGATAGAAATTATGTTTAAAATATTCCAGAGGTCAGGCTGTAGAGGCCTGTTGTTTAAAGAGCATTTTTCAATATTCTAAAGTCACTAAACCCTTTTCTCAACTTCCTTGAATTTAGTCAAAAGCATTCTTCCGCCTAAAACACATTTTTAAGTAATTAAGAAATGTTTTCTTTAAAATTTAACAATGTATTCTCTTCTGCAACAATCTGTAATTAAAAAAAACACACTACAGAGCTGCAAGATTCCTAACACCCACACAGTGCTATTTGAGCCTTTTTCATAGTTTCACCACTTTGCACAAAGATCCATACATCCTAAGTTTACTGTTTTTCCAGTCGCAAGTTTTCTCAGCTTTATTTGATTAAAACCTGAAAAAAAGAGAAGCTGTGATTCATTTACAAGCACACAGCTGATTTATTTGCACTCAAGTCTTGGTGATTTATGTTTGGACTTAATTGGGATGATAATTAATGTGTCTTCAAAGATTGGATTATAGAACTAATGCAGCTGTTTTAAATCATAAATCAGCTTTAGGAAAACAAATTAAGAGTTTTATAGAATGCTATAGTTTCACTAGATGGGCTGAAACTAATAAAACAAAACTATTATCTGAAGAATGAAACTGTAAAGATGTGATTAGAAGCTGATAATGTATATTGAAGGCAAAGCTGATTCAACTAGAGATTAAACACAGATCAGGTCTTAGATTTAATACTTGTATTAAAAACTATTAGGGGATCCTGTCAAAAACATTTCAGTTTTCAGTTTCCAAACCATCACCACTGTCTCACAAAGGGAACACTATTTTTTATAATTGGTTGATGGATTCTATTGAAAGCGCACCAGGGCAAGGAAACACTGGCTGCTAATGGCATCATGCAGAAGCTTGGAGACCCGTTTATCTCTACTTAAATATGCGGTTTCAAAAGGTTTCAGGTTCAAGTATAAATCTTTTTCAGTTCAGTATTTTCCTATTTTCCGTGAAGACTGACATAATTTAAGATAACTTTTTCTGTGGGTTCTACCAAATTTACCCACTAGATCTCTCCCCTCAACCGATCAGCTGTTGCTATCAGTGGATAGCGTGCCTTCTCATTCTGAGGCCTGTCCTTCTGGAATCACATTGCCTTTTCTGTAAGACGGTCTCCATCCCTTATTGTTTTGAAATATTGTTTAAAATCATACTTGCCTTGCTTTTACTGCTGTTTAGTCCTTTTCATTTAATTCTAGTATTTTTATGGGGGTTTTTTGATTGTTTTGTAGGGTTTTTTTTTATCTGCTCTGTTCAGCACCTTGGTCAGCTCCCGTGCTGTTTAAGTGTGCTATACAGATAAAGTTGGTATGGTAAGTTTTATTATACTGATGAAATAAAACAATGGTTGTTAAAAACCATTTCCTCAAATGTACTTAGACATACACATGCTGGCAGTACAGCTTTGTCACCAAACCAGACGGAGAAAAAGAGGAATGATTAACCGGCAAACTGTCAATGAAAAAAGTCACAGGAAAGTATGACTCTTATTAGTGACTTAAGATGTTTGAAATAAACTTTAACATAATTTACCTGCCTAGTGGTTTTCACTATTAGGAGGTAATCTACAAAGCACATTAATTATATTATATTGTGGCAAAACGGCATGTGAGCAAAGGAATAATAAGACCACTTGCAGGCTTTGGGTAGTAGAAAAGGTTTCTTCATTTATTTGGACCTTCTGCTCACAAACACTTTGGCTTCACATCTCAGACTAAAAAAAAAACCCACTGTTGTGTAGCACCTCCTACATATACACACACAAGACACCACCCTCTGTTCAGGTAGCCAATCAGAGCAAACTTCTGAAAAAGTACAAATTAACAAAATTATTAACAGAACATGATTGTTTCAAAATATTTGAATGCCAAATTATGTAGCTAATAATGTAACAATTCAAACTCAAATGAAAAAACACAAATACATTTATACAATCCCCAATATTCACCTTTCTGCCTCTAAAATCACTTCCACTCAATTATTCAATCAAGAGAACCACACCCACCCTACAAGAGAGCTTTATAGTAGGCAGACGTCCTTTAGCAGTGACCAGAATCTTCAAAATAAAGACTTTGAAAGGGAATGTTTTAGTTTAACCAAAATCAGAAAACAAAAACCCAGATAAGTACAATAAATCACTCTTCTACACAATAGGTAACACAGATCAAAAGAGAGCTAGAGCTTTCTAACATATATAACCAATTTTTAGGTCAATTAAATCTTAGTTTTTTACATTGGACCCCAAACTGAAGATGGTCCCTTTTTTTTCCTCTTGTGTAAATGCACTTACTATGAGGGAAAAGGAGTGTTGGTTCAATAGAATTATACACAAGTTTAATTTGTATAAGCTAAGAAATAAGATAGTGGTGCTGACACCAAGAACTGCTTGAAACTGTCTGTGGAGGAGTCCAAACTAGGGGTGGGCAGTATGGCAAAATTTTCATATCACGGTATTTAAAAAAAAAACATAACAGTATTACGGTATTTAACTGTATTTTTTGCCATACAAGACCGTTCATATCCACATTATCTTATAAGAATGAAGAATTTAAAAATGTGCTTTGAATAGCCCCTTTTACTGCCATATGGACTGCATCATGTTTTTTTTCTTTCAGACACAGGTGAATTATATAAAAAAAATTAAATGATTATGAGTCTAGTCGACATTCTTGATGTTCTAAGGCTGAATGTATAATTTTTTTAAAACCCACGTTGGCGCAAGCAACAAATCGCATCTTCTAATTGCTTTGCATGTAGTACTGAAGAATCTCACTAAGGGGCAGAGTATAGACTCAGACCGGATTTTGCCAAAGAAGTAAAATAAGCATGGCGACCATAGGTGATTATTACCTGGTTAATATTCAGATAACAGAAAAAAGACTGCAGAAGTATCGTAGATGGTATGTAAAAAATGTACCGCTATTTTTGATTTCTTTCCTGCTGGTTTTGCCGCCGTTGACAGCGTTTACCTACAGACGGTCAAGTAGCACTCAACACTTTCCCCTACTGGTTACTCGCAATAGCGTTTGTAAAAGGTATACCGTTCAGTTCTCGTCTGACATTTTAAAGCCGATAAATGTTCTATACTATAGACGAGGCTCCTCTATTTTTGGAATTACTTCATCAGAATTGTGTGCTTCGCTCCTGCCAGCAGCCGTACTTGGTTAAAAACGTTATTTTCTACACTGTGGTGAAGAGCGCGTAGCAATGAAATCTGTCCTGGCTGAAACACTTTCCCCTCATTAAACATTCCAGAAGTTTTCTGATCTATTTACCGATACAGAGGTATATTAAAAATTCATATAATGAAAATAAACACCGGTTTTAGGTATGAACCGGTATACCGCCTATTCCAAAATTCCAGTTATGGAAGAGCAGGTTGTAAGGGAGGCGATGCAAAGAAGGCGATCAGTTAACCTGAAGAGGATGCAAAAAACTGGAGATTAAAATGAGACGAGGCTTAAAAATAAAAGGGTGAAAACCCAGTTGTCTGAAATGTGAGTCAAATGGTTGAAAACCCCACAATAACTCAAGCTCTTAAGATACCTGCATAATTGCATTTAGTTTAGGTAGGTTGAAACTCTAGATTAAGCTCAACATTTTTACCCCACACATTCTGGAAATGTTCATTTACTTGTAATAATTGCACAAACCCCCAAAAAGCTAGGTTTACTAAGAATGAATGAACTCTGATAGGAAATGTCAGTATCTGTCTGTAGATAGAAAGGTCTCTATCAGTCAATCTCCCTCGTAATTTTATATTGCTCGCATTTTGGTAACTTCCCCTCTTGATCATTTATCTTTGCATCTTTGCCCTCCTGCTTCATTTCCTGTTTTTTTTTTCTTTTCCATAACCCTCTTTCCTTATTCTCTCTAGCTCTGCAAGAAATTGTACTTCACACACATTTTACTCATTCTGTGCACGCTCAGACTAAAGGTTCACAGCATGTGCAAAGACTGATATGATGATAGACATGCAAGTGCATGGACATGAACCGTACAAATAATAAACCAGAAAAATGTCAAATGCAATGCCATACGGTGGAGAACTGCTGGATGTTAGCTCAAACAAGTCGCTCATGAGTTTTTTTTTAAGGCTGTATTTTAGCTACATCTATTATGTAAAGTGACATTTACAACTTTATAACACAGGCTCACAAAAGACTAGGCTGAGCATTTTTACAGTTTCCCTGTTTGCTTCATAGCAAACAAACTTTAAGAACAGATGAGTGTCTGACTTTTTCCAGATTTTTGCAAGCAGACAATTTTACAACTGGAGTTTAGTAATGTCTAGATAAAGATGAACAGCATCACAAGAGCAACAAAAAATGTAAGCTTTTTGTAAAGAACTTTGTGAACAATTAATATTTAAGGCGTTGTGGGAAATTCGATGAATACAAAAAGTCCTTAAACATAGCTGGTCTTTTACCCAAAGGTTTTTAACCTCACCGAAAAAGCTGCTTGAGAGCTGAACATGAGTATCAGGCTTATAAGTTGTAGCCAAAAAAATCATGAACTATTTTACAGTCAAACACAGAACAATCAAACTATCAGGTAGTTTGCAAATTCGTTTCCGAGGGCAACATCAGAGCAATACCATGACTAATGATGGGGGTGGTGTGGCACCATAAAGCTGTCGTACGATAAGTGACAAGAACGAAGCAAACTCAAAACTACCCTCTAGAAGCTATTTGCCTCAACAACCGTCTAAACTTCCATGTACTAAAATCATAAGAGTGGTGACCTTAAACACAGCTGGATCTAATTATGGGCCAAAGGGCCCCACTGTTCAGGTTTCTGAAATTATTGGAATAACCCGTTTACATGCAGAGTGTGTTATACTTACATGTAATTTATATGCCAGAGGGGGCATAAAAGAAGTTCCTCTACTCAAAAGACCAAGATTCCTTTTGATGGGGATATGCCGATACGCATAGCCAAATATTGGTGTTGAAAAAAGGGTACCCCAGGGATGATATTTGGGTGTTTTAAAACCCAAATATTACGTTACCGGGTTATTGCTAATATTCATGTTTTGAAAAGGATATTCGGTGCATCTAAACCTGGTGTATGATTAATAGAAAAGCAGTTATTTATTTCGAAGAACATGTTATTTTTTTAATTCAACCTGTAGGTGTTTAAGTGCTCTGTAATTCTTTACAGTCACTGCATTTAATTGGTTTGCATCCTCTACATTCGGGTAAAGGATGTATCCCCCCCAACTCTGAATGCTCCACAATTAACCAAAAGGCAATCATGTAAAACAGAAAATTGCCAACAATGGAAAAACTTTTCGCTGCCCCCTCCCCCTCATTTCATCGGAGTGTCTTTTCACTATAGATTATGTTTTCAGATAGAAAATTCTGACTTTCTGTAGTAGCAATCATCTGACATTTACTCTCTAAAGCATTGCTTAAGTTTTTTTAATTCTCCTCTTATCCACCACTGTTTGATCATATAACCTGATCATTGAACGGCACTGCACTGATGTTTGCTCCCACCCAGTCAGCTGCAAAACAGACAGAGGGGGAACACTACATAGCTTGCAGATCGTTAAGAGCTGCATTCATTTGCACTCTGACATCTAATATTTACCCATTTAATCACTAGTTTACATACCATGTTTACGTTCCAGAGGTGATTAAATATATTAATGTTTTTGTATTAAGAGAATGAATGAAATGTTAAAATGTATACCTCCAGTGCAGTAAAGAGTAAGCAACCTTAATTCATGCTCTCTGCGGCAAGTATGAATGTTTATGGTCTGGTCGAGGTTCTAATGCATAGTCGTGATTACACAGACCCACTGATGTGCATACAAATGGGGAGGTATATTCACAGAAGAGCACCATCTGGACAAAGTGGGGGTTTTAATTAAAAATCGGACTACACACTGGTTAATCGTGACTCTTCTAGTAATCGATAACACTATCCAACAGTTTTGGGGAGTTTTCAGGCTGTAATCATCTGTTGAACACTCAGATTGATGAGGTATAGCAGGAAGTGAAATGACTGTTTTTTACTGCAGGGAAAGAAATGCATCCACTATGATGTAGTGTTCGGTTACCCAGTTATTATGTCCAATATTTGTGTCGAACCTGCACTAAATGCAGATTATCTGCTATTGATGCAGCCATTCTCTCAACATTGGGTATTGCCACTTTTTCACCACCAAACAATCATTGTTAGATATTTTAAAGTTAAAATCATGGCCTGCTTTTCAGTCTCATTTCTGACCGTTTAAATCCAATTAAAAGGAATAATTGCAAGAAAGCCTTATTTTTCCTCCAAATAGTAGGTGGCTCTCTAAACCCTGCATATAAATGTGATAAAATCTTCCCATATCATTCAAATGATTCATATTTCATGCAGCATTCAGTAAACCATTAATATGTGGTTGGGAATAGATTTCACCCACCAAACACATGCATAATGCATCCTGCAGAAAGCCTTGCAGGAAAATTTCAATAATCAGATGTTCCTTTCATTTTCCTATTTAAATAGAGCATTTTATTTAAATGTTGCTCCTTGTGTCATAAAAGTGATGTCAGAGGTTGTTTTGATTAACAGTAAGAGGTTTGCTGGCTTTCGCTAACATATGGCAGCTTTTTTTGGCTCTGAACAGCTAGTTTTTTCATAGTTAAACCGGAGCTACAGCTTCTGACCAAGCTTCTCCTTTATTGTCTTAAAGGGACATAAGTTTATCCACAAATGTGTAGGTAAAAAAAGTGTTCCTCATACATGCTTCCCCAATACCCAGGTCAGCAGAATGAGCCCTGGCCTCTTCAGCGCGGTTGCCTCAAAATGCCTCTAAATTTACTTAAATAGCCAATCTTCAGGTCGAACAAGCAGATTTCTAGAGTGCTTTCCAGAGGCAGCTTAATGCGTAATGGAATCACACTCTGTAGTGTTCAAAATCTCCATTGTAAACATCCACAGAATAAGAGTAACTTTTGAAGGATGTATTTAGCAGAATTTAGGAGAACTGGCAAAACTAGACCCTAACAAAAATTGCATAAGAGTAACATTTATTACCTCAGTTGAAGTCATGCCTACAAATCTGTGAATTTTCCTGAACAGGACTGGCTGCTTTTTCTGTTTGTGTGTGAGCTCTCACACAGCACCTGTGATAGAGCATGGATACCTGACCCGTGCCCGATAGGACCCGACTGGTTTGATCAGATATTTAGAAAGGATGCTCAGGTTTGGGTGCAATGGTAAACCAGTCATGTTTAGATCAACTTGTAAATGGACTGAACTTATATTTATTATATTATATTTATTATATATATATACACATTCATACACCGACAACAAACATGGCTCGGTAGGACGATGTTTTTGGGGACATGTGCCTGGAGAAAGCTGGAGTCGATCCTCCGACCCTCCGATTGCAAGCCTACTCTACCAGTGAAATATAGCTACATCATTTAAATGTTACAGTCAGGAAATCTAATTTGTTGAAGCAAAAGATCTACACCTGTAAATGGAATTTATGAATTATATATTTTTTTCTAAGTGGTGAAATACCTTGCCACAGTGCGACTTTAAGTGATATAGGCTAACGTTTGCAACACAACCAATCCAGGAGCGCCTTTCATTTTTCTTTGGTGCAGAATAGCTGCACCCCAAAGAAACGGGATATGGAAAACTTCAGATCTTCAGATACTTGCTTCTGCGGTAGTGCTTAGAAAGTTTCCACTGTGTATTAATGAATACCAAAGTATATTTGGGTTAAACAATTATAATGGTTACCATTGACTTTAGTGCGGGCCATTCATGGATAACTGTGGTCTCTAACCCATGTGAATACTTGGAAAACTAGGTTGAGGTACACCATGCTGCACTCTTGTTGGTTGTAAAACAGATTTGTCTTTAACAGCTCTCCAGTTGACACATTTACAAAAGACCTTGTTGAGGCCCTTTGAAGCCAGAGGCTGGCAGTCGGGACATGTTTACAACTGTCGTGGACAAACTACTTTAGAGTGACATTTAATCTCAAAGTCTGTTCGTAGTAGATCGATATGGAGGTAGAGAGTGAGGTAGGAGGGAGCCTTTGTATCGAGCCCTGAAAACACTTTTTATTTTTATTTTATTTTTTGTACTCTGAGATAACCACCTGAAAGTGTAGGAATTATTGAATATCGCAAGTGTGACTAAAGCATTGTGGTAGAGAAGTTCATGAGTGATGAACTTTAGAAGGAAGATTGTATTGGAGGATGTCAATACTCAATAAATTTAAACAGATGTTGATAAAAAGTTTCATTGCAACTTTTAACCAGTACCTGGATAATTTTGTTTGGGTCTGTAGCTACAGCTAAGGAAGCAAACGTATTTACTTTTAAGGAAAGTTTGTGATGACACATTCTCCAGGTTTTAAGGTATTAATTGGGTATCTGCAGTGTAAACCACTTGTTTTTAGAGAAAGCAACTAGTTCTCTGCAGCATCTGCTTACAGTAAAGGTTTGAACCGATGTGCAGTTTTATACAATCTAAATATCCTGCAAGTTTGAGGATCATATGAAAAAAAAAACTAATTCAAGCATCCCTCCTAATTTTCAATGTGAAAAACCAAGCCTTGTTAGGTTTAATGTACTTTCATAACAAAAAAATAACATCTGTTCTAAAAGCTGGTTGAGACTTTTATAGAGCATATACCTGCAGATTAAAGATTTTTACATATAGACAAGGCAATATCTTTGCTTTAGCAGATTAGGAAACCCTACTGTGCTCACAGGAAGCTTTAACTTTCAGAAAGATTTAAATTATTTGGATAAATAACAATATAATTTATTGTGTTCACCGACTATTTTGAGCACTCAGAAAACTTAGTGTGCTAGTGTATTAGAACCTGGTGTTGCTTATAAGGGGGCTGGTAGGAGTTGCAGTTTTATCTTCGACATGTGGCATTCACACCTGTCCAAGGTTTATTCGTCAGGATTTAAAGCAGGAATGGCCACAAGTCAAAGCTATGCCGTATGATGCATGTAGATTAAGAGACTAATCTGTATGCATTGTTGAGCTTTGATAGCTGGATCAAACAAAACACACTGGAATTTTCCAAATCCTTTCTCTTGTGTTTCATCTGTAACACAATTTCAGAAACCAATATCTAATCAGAAAATACATCTGAAGAAACAAACTGTCCCTGTGTGTATGATTAAAGATTTCTCTGCTTGTGGAAAAAAAACAATCTGCTGATTGGGTTTGACATGTGCTGTTTAATATTTCATCGAATCACTTCATTAATTTCCACCCAGATGAACTAATAGAAACTGTGAGATGCTCCATCTTGCTCCTGGAGAAAAACCAGAACACTCAGGGAAAACACAATCTGCTGAAACTGAATATTCAGGTTGCAGAGGAACAATAAAAAGCCAACACTAGGAGCTGTGACGGTGTCCAGAAAGTTAGAAAAACTGTGGTTTTCGTCTGCAAAACAAGTTAGTGGCATAAACTATTTGCACAAACAAGTTTTGGCAGCAATCAAGAGAAAATGAGAAAATGCAATGAATAAGAAAATTGAAATAGTTGCAGTGAGCTAAGGGGGAGGGTGCTCGGTTATAACGGGAAGTGCAAGGCAAAGGTCTAAAAGTGATTGTTCTATTAATAAAGTTGAAGGATTGAAAGTGCTGAAGAAGGCGGAGGGATGAAGGAAAGAGACAAACTACTTTGGCGTAGCGCCTTGTGTTTCGGCTGCTTTAATGGCTGATTGAGAACAAAAGTCTCCATTTTAATTCTAATGAGTTTAATTATGGCTCGCCCTCAGCCAGGTGCTCAGATCAGCTAATGTCTGTTTTCATTAATTGTCAATTAAAACGGGAATAAAGTGCCTGCTCCCAATTCGAGGCTCACCTCTGAACAAACATAAAAAACTGGGAGGACTGGGTGTTTAAATCGTGCCCCTATAGTACTTTACTACTGACAAAAATTCCTACTTTTAAAAGAAAAGTAGGACTTATTCAGTTCAATGTTTGAGAAAGAAAACTTGAAACTAAGGAAGAGCATAGGGAAGATAATTAGCTTTATTGAAATTAGGATTTTTTTCCCACTGTTTTTGCTTCACTTCTGATTCATTTTTCTGTTCCGTGAAAAAACTGACACATCCACATCCATATACATTACACTGCTAAATTTGTCAATGAGCGTAATGTGAAACTTCAAAGTGAACACTTTTTCAATTAAGTACTAATGAAAGGAATGATTACTGAGTTCTGATCCATTAAATGGTCAGAATACCAGCATTACTTTACAAAAAGAACACCTTTGAAGGAGGAATAAAGTGTTCAGATGCGCCAACACAATACAGAATGGCAATGGTTGCTATGGAAACATAAAATTTTATAGGTGTATTACCAGTTTGCACACTGGTGTTGCACATAAAACAAAGTGTGATTAATTTAATTTTCTCCTCATATTGCCTCACTCTATGTCCAAGAACCAAGAGACTATTGCAAGAGACAACCATAGCAAACCATCATTCTTAATATGGTCATACATGGCGAGATATTTTCAATAGTTGTATTGAGTTGCAGCTCACATTGTACAACTACATCGCAGAGTTGAATAATTCTGGTATATAATTCTGGTATTCCTGGTATAGGATCTGACTGCTGATATTGTAGGTGCATACGGGACACTTGTACTTGTATAAATCCAGAGCTGCAAAGAACAATTATATGGAGAAAAAAAAACCTGAACTGAGGAGATGCTTGCCCAAGAATGAGAGTATTCTCTACTAAAACAAACACCTTAGCGTTTACTCAATGTGACGTTCAGGTAAATTCGCTTCCGGCACTGCTTCAGCAGTGCGATATCATCACGAGGGACGACCAGAGTTGTTAACAGGTTTGATTTTCGTGATATTCGTAAGGCTGCCAAATCAAGAGTGTGTCGTGAGGCGTTTATCGCTTCTCATTAACCCTCATGTATTGCACCATGCACGACACTCAATTAAACCGAAACCATGACGATTCGATTCAAACGATTCTCGATTCAGAAGCGATTCTTGATTCAAATCAATTTTTTTTTTCTTAATCAATACTCTTTCATTCATAATTTGTGTTTGTAATAATGACAACTTGATCTGCCAAGTGTATGTGATGAAGTGAGCCATGAATGTAATAGGGCATCAACACAAAATTGATTTTAGAATCTATGTTGAGAGAAGGGAAGTGGTTCAAAAGTAACAAGACACGAAATTGCAACTGGACATCCAAGACCTTTTAAACAAAATTTTTAGTCTTGAAAAAAAAAAGCCGATATATTTTAAGAAGGAAAAAAAAGTCTTTTGTTTGTTCTTTGGTACGTAGTAGAAATACATTGAAAATATTTAGTATGCACCAAATGTTGCTCATCAACCAGCATTAAACAGAAATGTATGGCTTATGTTATTATTTTCATTGTTGTTGTTAGAAAATTTGAAAGTCCTAACGTTATTGAACTCAGCATATATTTCGGACTTCCTTGAAAGCGCCACAGGTGTGCAGCGCTGCCGGATGTTTATGTGTAGCTTATAAAGAAAGGTCGCTCTTATATACTTGCAGATTTATAAAAGAAAAAAACTTTAGCCAAGGGTGTCATTAGCATAGAGAAGACCTTTCAGACGGCCCAAACATTTACCTTCAGCAAAGACGGGGCGGACTGGATTTCTCTTTCGTCTTTCATGCTGAATCTTTAACCTAGCGGCTACAGCTAAGCAAACACAACGCGAAGCGAAAATGTAAAAAGGTTCAGAAAGGTTCAGAAAACATATTTTTTGAGGGTCGATTCTCAAACATTTCGGATCGATTCTGAATCTTGTTAAATATGAATCGAGATTCAGAAGTGAATCGGTTTTTCCTCACACCCCTAGTAGTTACCTTTGCTACAATCCTTTGAAATGAACATACACGTGGTGTCGGTAAACAGCATATCTAGCTGAATGCTGCCGTTTACTACTGACTGCGCCTCTGCATGATCCATACAACAGTGCTGATCACATTGATCAACATGTCATTTCATCCAGTTGGTTTGTTGATGTCAAACTTTAACTTTATTTATTGTAGACTGTGTCATTTTACTTTATAATGCTTAATAGGAATTTCATATTGTCAGATAATGGCAACTTCTATGGCCAACTTCAGGAGTTGCATCTTTAAAAACTGAGTTTTTGCAGATTATCATGAAAGCCATTATTAAACTTTTGCACTGCTGTTTTCTTTTCATGCCTTTTTCTTTTCCTGCCCTTCATCATTCTATATTTGCCATTTGTTTCTTTTGTTTTTATTTTATTTGTATTTGTTTTACTGCTATAATATTTGGGTTATTTCTTGCTTGGTTGCTGTCTTTGTGTGGGTGAAGTTTGGCTTTCCTTTATGTGTGGCGGCTGAGATTAAATCTCTGCTTGCACATATATGCAGTTCTCTGTGTGGTGTGAAGGATCCATTATGTTCTGTAAGAGTTGATAATGAAAGCCTGCAGGAGCAAACTCAAAGTGCACAGAAGGGACTGGGTCAACAGCTTTGTGGGCGTAAAATGGTGTTTGCCGCGAGGACTGTGTGGAACTTGTTGAAATATCTCTGAATAGTTAAATAACCTGCAGTTCATTGCAGATTGGGCATTGTACTATTAATTATAGTACAGCTAGCAAGCAAGTACATGTGAGGGGTGTGTTTTGCGATTTTACTTGGGAAAAAAATATTTTTTTACATTCTAAACAAAAATAAAACTAGGTGAAAATTACATTCTTTTGACTTGAGGACTTGATTCCATTGAAGGCAGCTTTCTCAAAGCCTTCAGGTAAGTAGGCACCAAGTAAACCTTCTGCCATGAAGTCTGTTGCATTCAATTCAATATACAGACGTGGACAAAATTGTTGGTACCCTTCATTAAATCAAAGAAAAACTCATAATGGTCACAGAAATAACTTTCATCTGACAAAAGTAATAATAAATAAATATTATATAAATGTTGACCAATGAAAGTCAGACATTGCTTTTCATCCATGCTTTAACGGAATTATTCAAAAAATAAATGCATGAAACAGGCCTGAACAAAAATGATGGTACCCACAACTTAATATTTGGTTGCACAACCTTTTGAGGCAATCACTGCAATCAAATGATTCCTGTAACTGTCAATGAGACTTCTGCACCTCTCAGCGGGTATTTTGGCCAACTCCTCATGAGCAAACTGTTCTAGTTGTTTCTGGTTTGAAGGGCGCCTTTTCCAGACAGCACGTTTCAGCTCCTTCCAAAGATGCTCAATAGGATTGAGATCAGGGCTCATAAAAGGCCAGTGTTTTCCTCTTAGCCCTTTTTGGGTGTTTTTAGCTGTGTGTTTTGGGTCATTTTCCTGTTGTAAGACCTGTGACCTGCGACTGAGACCATGCTTTCCGACACTGGCCAGCACATTTCTCTCTAGAATCCCCTGACAATCTTGAGATTTCATTGTACCCTGCACAGATTCAAGACACCCTGTGTCAGATGCAGCAAATCAGCCCCAGAACATAACCGAGCCTCCCCCATGTTTCACAGTAGGGACCGTGTTCTTTTCTAGATATGCTTCATTTTTCCGTCTGTGAACATAGAGCTGATGTGCCTTGGCAAAAAGTGAAATTTTTTTCTCATCTGTCCACAGGACATTCTCCCAGAAGCTTTGTGGCTCGTCAGCATGTACTACAGCATGTAGTGTAGCATGAAGTCTTTCTAGGCTCTTTTGTTACCATTTGGATTATCCGTCTCTTTGATCTGTCCTCAATTTTCCTCCTGCAGCCACGTCCAGGGAGGTTGGCTACAGTCCCATGGATCGTACATTACTGAATGACATGTGCAGCTGTAGTCACAGAAACATCTAGCTGCTTGGAGATGGTCTTATAGCCTTTACAGTTAACATGCTTGTCTATGATTTTCCTTCTCATCTCCTGAGACAACTCTTTCCTTTGCTTCCTCTGGTTTATATTGAGTGTGGTACACACCACGTCACCAAACAACACAGTGACTACCTGGAGTCCTATATATAGGCCCACTGAGTGATTACAGGATTGTAGACACCTAGGATGCTGATTAGTGGACATACCTTGGATTAACATGTCCCTTTGGTCACATTATTTTCATTCTTTTCTAGGGGTACCATCATTTTTGTCCAGGCCTGTTTCATGCATTTATTTTTTAAATAATTCTGTTGAAGCATGGATGAAAAGCAATGTCTGACTTTCATTGGTCAACATTTATATAATTTTTATTTATTATTACTTTTGTCAGATTAAAGTTATTTCTGTGACCATTATGAGTTTTTCTTTTATTTAATGAAGGGTACCAACAATTTTGTCCACTTCTGTATAACTTGCATTTCCACACGCAACTTGACCCAATAAGCATTCTTAGTTTAGATTTTTCCATATCTGCTATTGCAGTCATCTCAGATGGATCTAAAATTGTAAGATGAAGGCTAAACCTCATTTTAACGAGCCAAAATGTCAGGACCTTTTTTACCCAAACTGGTAACATATTTCTTAATTTAAGGCATGCATGTGATTGTAACCATCACAAGTACCTGGCCTGAATACAAATCAAAGCAAACGTTTAATTATATTTTCGCTTTAAAATGTACAGGCGTCGTATGACATCCAATCTGTTGCTCTTTCTGTGTCTGCTGCCTTCTCCAAACCCAGACTATCTCGGCAGATGACTGCTTATTCTGAGCCTGGTTCTGCTGGAGGTTTCTTCCTGTTTAAGGGGAGTTTTTCCTCTCCACTATCGCTTCATGCTTGCTCAGTGTGAGGGATTGCTGAGAAGTCAAGACGCAATCTTCTGTGGTTCTCTAATTCCTAAATTAAACATTGTATTGTAATAACTCTTCTTGTAAAGTGCCGTGAGATGACATCTGTTGTGAAACGGCGCTATATAAATGAACTGAATTGAATAGTCTCTGAAAAAACATGCTTAAAAACCACAGCAAAATGACTGCAATGTAGGATGTATCACAAGTGTATCATTACAATATCAGTTTGTGCTATAATCACATCGCAAAGAACTGTTTACAGTGCAATAACTTTTGGCTTATATATATTCAAAGTGTTAAGACTCAGTATTTTAATACTCATGTAATATTTAGCTGATTGAACAGTGTTATGGCAGCAGATGTTCACACTGAACAAGTTGCCTAAAATAAGTTGGTGATACACGAGCAGGTGAAAGAAAAGGGACATACATGGCAAGTGATTTTCCCCCCAGTATTTGCCAACATCTCTGATTCAAGGTTTTCTGATATTGTATATCTGTACCAATAAGAAAACTCTTGTAATATTCACAAAAAATTTGATGTGATCTGTATAGGTTGATCAACAAGATAGCAGGAGTGCAACATACAGTGGGGATTGAAAGTTTGGGCACCCCAGGTAAACATTTGTATTATTGTGCATCAAAAAGCCAAGGAAAGATGGAAAAGTCTCCAAAAGGCATAACATTACAGATGAGACATTCTAATGTGTCAAAAAAGTTTGATTTTAATTTTCATCATTTACACTTTCAAAATAACAGGAAACAAAATAATGGCGTCTGCAAAAGTTTGGGCTCCCCGCAGACCTTGTACTGCCCCCTTTGGCAAGTATCACAGCTTGTAAATTTTTTGTAGCCAACCAGGAGTCTTTTAGTTCTTGTTTGAGGTATCTTAGCCCATAAATCTCAAAGAACTGAAACACTTGTTAGCAAGAATGGGCAGTCTGTCACGCACTGCTCTTTTATAGTCCATCCATAGATTTTCAATTATTTTGAGGTCAGGAGATTGTGAAGGCCATGGCATAGCCTAAGTTTACGTCTCTTGACTTATCTATTCTGGATTCTGAGCTGTGTTTAGGATCATTAGTAAATTTGTAAAAGCCATCCTCTCTTCAACTTCAGCTGTTTTGCATTTTGGCATCAAATTACTGTCCAAAATTTGCTAAAATGTAATAGAATCCATCTTTCCTTCAACCCGTGAAATGTTTCCTGTGTCACTGGCTGCATAACAACCCTGTAGCATGATTGATCCACACCCGTGCTTAACAGTTGGACAAAAGTTCTTTCAAATTAAAATCTGTAACCTTTCTTCTCCAAACGTACCTTTTCTTATTCCGGCTGAAAAGTTCTATTTTAACCTAATTAGTCCAAAGAAAGTTTTTTTCCAAAATGCATCAGGGTTGTCTAAAGTTTGCAAATGAACATATAAACACAGATTTTTTTGTGTTGAGGACGTAGAGGTTTTCATTCTAGTTAATCTTCCATGAAGTCCATATTTGTACAAGTATCTCTTTATAGTGGAATTGTGTTGCACAACTCCAGTGTCTGCCAGATCTTTCTGGAGGGATCGTGCAGTCAAACGTGGGTTTTGACTTACTTTTCTCACAATCCTGCGAACTGTTCTGTCCGATATTTATCTTGGTTTTCCAGATCTGGCTGGAACTTTCACTGTTCCTGATGACTGCCATTTCTTAATTACATTCCGAACAGAGGGTATTGGTATCTGGAAATGCATTGATATCTTCCTATAGCCCTCTCCTGCTTTGTGAGAGTCAACTATTTTCAGTCTCAGGGTTCCAGATAACTACTCAGAGGAACCCATGGTGCTAATTGTTGGGGCAAGGTCAGATGAGTGTGGGCATTTAAACCCTTTGAGACTTAAATTACCTGGTCTTTCCAAATTATTATTGTGAACAATCCATGCCACAGTCAGGTCTTAGCTGTC